>CM046361.1:11750843-12018519 GCA_025413025.1 Ficus hispida
AATTTTTAATAAAAAAAAAAAACTGTCATAATGGATTCTGACCGGCGTGGTCATAATGGAAATGACCACCGTTAAAAAATAGTTCGACAAAAAGTTCGAAAAAAAAAAATTTTTAATAAAAAAAAATGTCATAATGTTGTGACGGGTCATAATGGAAATGACCACCGTTAAAAAATATTCGACAAAAATTTCGAAAAAAAAAAATTTTTAATAAAAAAAAAACTGTCATAATGGTTGTGACCGTGTGTCATAATGGAAATGACCACCGCTAAAAAATAGTTCGACAAAAAGTTCAAAAAAAATTAAAAAAAAAATTCATAATGTTGTGACCGGTGTCATAATGGAAATGACCACCGCTAAAAAATAGTTCGACAAAAATTTCGAAAAAAAAAAATTTTAATAAAAAAAAATGGTCATAATGGTTGTGACCGGTGGTCATAATGGAAATGACCACCGCTAAAAAATAGTCGACAAAAATTTCGAAAAAAAAAATTTTTTAATAAAAAAAAAAACTGGTCATAATGTTGTGACCGGGTGTCATAATGAAATGACCACCGCTAAAAAATAGTTCGACAAAAAGTTCGAAAAAAAAATTTGAAAAAAAAAAAATGAGATAATGGTTGTGACCGGGTCATAATGGAAATGACCACCGCTAAAAAAATAGTCGACAAAAATTCGAAAAAAAAAAATTTTTAATAAAAAAAAAAACTGTCATAATGGTTGTGACCGGGTCATAATGAAATGACCACCGCTAAAAAAAGTGAAATAGTTCACATAAAAAAATTAAATTTAATTATAAAAAAAAACTGGTCATAATGGTTGTGACCGGGTGTCATAATGGAAATGACCACACGCTAAAAAATAGTTCGAGAAAAAGTTCGAAAAAAAAATGGTCATAATGTTGTACGGTGGTCATAATGGAAATGACCACCGCTAAAAATAGTGAAATAGTTCGACATAAAAAAATTAAATTAATTATAAAAAAAAACTGGTCATAATGTTGTGACCGGGTGGTCATAAGATATGACCACCGCTAAAAAATAGTGAAATAGTTCGACATAAAAAAAATTAAATTTAATTATAAAAAAAAAAACACTGTCATAATGGTTGTGACCGGATGATCATAATGGATATGACCACCGCTAAAAAATAGTGAAAATAGTTCGACGTAAAAATTTCGTGGTAGGAGATGAGGGTAATCCTGTACTTTGATATACATTAAATGCTACTGGGCCCCACGTAAGTGCTGAAATTGAATAGAACAAAAATGCTGCTGTTTTAATATTATTTTTTTCAGAGGTGCTAAAAGTAAATTAACCCTTTGTATATAGATTGTCAATTTATGACATAAATAATATTTTTATCTTTATCAATTAACAATCTATATGCAAGTGAAGTACCAATTTTCATTATAAAAAAAAACAATATTGTTTATCAATGAGGTATACATTGTTATAGATTTGTATGTTAAGGGTGCAATTAATTGTCAAATTAAAAATTCAGCGTATGAATTGCACTTTATAATAAGTTTAGGTTGTACCAATATAAAAAAAGCCTTTTTGAGAACATAAATTCTTAAATATCCCCAAAAACATCATTTTCGGTGTGGTTATAAACTTAAAATGTGATTTTTATATAATTTTGAGAATATTGGAGAAATATCAAGAAAAATATCGAAAACTTTTAAAAGAATTTTACGAATATAAGTCGTCAATGTATTATAATTGTTTAAATTTTAGCAAACGTCTTGTTAGTCAAATAAAAGATTTTTCTTAATCTTTAATGTATTTGTAAACTGTGTAGATTATATCATGATTCCAATATTGCTTGAATCATGATAAATTCCTAATCATAGATCTTGAATTAAAAATTTAAAATAAAAAGGTGGCTGATAAAAAGAAAATGAATTTAAAAAAAATGAAAAAAAAATGAATTTGGATTGAATTTGAGTTGAACTTTTTGCACAAATAAAGGTTTGTCAAAGACACCATAAATGGAGGAAAGGGCTAGAGAATCAATGGGCTTCAGATGTTAAAGATGAAATTGATTTCTCGATCATTTTGTTGATGTAGGTTTTGTTAATTCTACACTGAAGTTGACTCAGTCAATATAGTTTGATCTTAAAAGTTCAAAGAAAAAAACTGTTGGAAACATTGATTCCTGATCACGGCTACTATCATCTATCATTTTATGCTATATATTGATTAATTAGAAATGCACAAAAGTATGAAAAATATACTAAATATAAACAACAAAAACTGCTATGAAAATATACTAGCTAAAAACGACAAAAACTGCAAAGAACCACGCAACAAGGACATTTTAATTAGTCAGTACACAATTTCAAAGGAAAAAGAAGTGGGGATATCATTATTTGGTTCTCATCAACAGCACGCTTTGAAACCAAAGAATGCAATACATAGAAAAATAAAAAAATCAGCAGATTTTCAATATATCCAAAATAACTAAGATAAAATAACACAAATAATGCAAATTTCCAAAAATAAGTGAATCATTAATTAGAGGAAATATCCTTTAAAAAAGAGAGAGAGAGAGAGGAAATCTTCTACTTTTAAAAACGAAAATCGTTACATATATTTTTCATTTTTTCCATTTCTAACTCTCATTTTGTGTACCCATTATGTATAGGCTTGGTGTTTATAGGGGGTTGCATTTAAACAGTTCATTGATGATATCGTGCAAATATGGCTATTTTTAAGGAAGTTGAAAGTAATTTGATGGTAGTTTAGGATTATTTTATTTGCATTGTTGTTCTAATTTTTGGATAGGTAATGTACAGTAATTAAAGTAACGGATAGAGTAATTTATAATTGTGTTTAAGAGTAATTTATAATTGTGTGTTAAGAGTAATTATTGGTGCATAGAACTATTTATTGATGGCAAAGTGGATAAATGACGGTTTTAGAGGGACATTAGTGTAAATTATGCATGGTATAGAACTCATTGAACCTCAAAATCTAGATGTAAACGGTTTTACAAGATTGAAGAATAATATAGATGTGCAAGGATTAACAAAAACTCTTCACAACAGCAGGTTTACAATTTTGAAAGTTAATGATCCACTTGAACAGTTGAACTTCATGTACCATTCAGACTAATAAATAGAACACTCAACTATGTCGCTTTCCATCTAGTCCCGCTTTCCTTGAGTTTAACCCTTTACTTAATTTTGGCACTAGTAGAGGAAAAGAAAAAAAAAAAAAAAGAAAAGAAAAGAAAAGAAAAGAAAAGAAAAGAAAAGAAAAGAACAAACGAACAAACAATTTCCTAATTAAGCTAAACTATATGATTATGTAGAGGGGGAAAAATGGGCAAAAGAGAGAAAAGACGAAGGCAGTTCTGGATTAAATGGGCTGTTAACCATCATGTCAAGAAAGCAACTTTTTTTTTTCTTTTTTCTTTTTTTTTTTAAAGAATGCTTATTGTCTAGATTTTTAATTTTTAATTTTTTTTTTGGCCAAAGGGCTTAATGTGTAGATGTTGTACATGGTTGGTACCAGCTGTAGTCTATAGGACTTTGGAGAATGACCAACTAGTAGCATGAGTAGAGTTACACTCTGAGAGTCCGTTTGGTGAATGAGTTTGAGTTGGAAATTTTAAGTTTCAATAGTAATTCTTGTTGATTTTTAAAAAAAGATAAAAAAATTTTTCAGAAAAAAGAAAAATTTTTTTTCAGAAAAAGATAAAAACTGAGATAAAAATTTTGGTTTTAAATTGAATGCCAAACGGAGCATTAACTTAAAAAGAAAACTAGAGTAACTAGTGAATTAGGATCAACGGTTAGAAGCTTTGAATCCAATAATTAACCTTATTGCTTCCTATTTGCTCAGGTCTGTTCTTCTTTTGAAGCATTGACATTTGAAGAACAAAAAATTTTGTCTTCTTGTGGTTGAAGTGCAAAAATCATCCTCACTTCTATATATGGAATTGATATTGTTTTCCCTAAACTCCATGGAAGAAAAATAAGTGACCTCTTCTATTATAATGTTAAACGTGAAAGTCTTGCATGAAAAAAAAGTTTAAAGGACACAGTTGGATTCAAAAGTGGGGCCCATAACATTTCCTTCGGCTAACCTAGGATGTGGTTGAAAAGGACATGAAGAACTTTAATCAAAAGCAGTGCAGTTTAGTCCAGTCCCACGAACGGCAACTCCATTATTATCAGCTATTTACTTTTTTTATTATTAAAAATGTTGTTTCTAAAATCTGCCTTCTAAACTCCCCTCTATTTATATTCCCTCTCAGAAACTCCATTTCAGTTTTAGGTCTTTTATCTTCTTCTTATTCTTCTTCTTCTTCTATTTTTCCTAGAATCCTCTCTCTTGTTTCTTCTGGTGTTTTGTTTGGGTTCCCATATTTGCTAAAGGGGTTGCTCATTGCGTTGCCTGTTGAGGATTCGAAGTTCAGATAAGTTCTCGCCTGGTCGGATTTTCTTGAGCAAGAAGAGTTTGCTTGCTTCTTTGGGTTGAGGTTCTCTGCAGTTGAGAAGAACAAATCAATACCCAAATTAGTACTTTGCGTAAGTTGAAATCGACATTCTCCGTAATTGGTTTGTTTGTTTGTTCTTTCTTCTTCTTCTTCTTCTTCTTCTTCTTTTTTTTTTTTGATTTTTGTTTCTTTGTTTTTAAAGGTCTGCTTTTGTATATATTCTTAAAATGTAAAAGCATTTTTGGGATCATTGTTGATAAGGCCAACTGGATCTTGACCTTTGTACTTGTTTTCTTTGTCTGTGTCAACTTCTCAGCTGTATTCTGTTGATATTTGGGGAGCTCATCAACTCCTTCGTTGCTTCCGATCCATATCCCTCTCAGTCTTCTAAGGTCTGCTCTTAATTATCATCAGACTGTACTATTTTATTATTATTTATTATTTTTTCTTTAAGAATATTAAGATTTAAAATTCCTCACTGGTCAGACACAAAACTTTTTTATTTTTTACCAAACGGAAAAAAAAAAAATAAACAACTTCTGTAGCTTGTGAAAAACATATATATATATATAATCGTATTTACAATTTAAATCAAAGAAGTTCATGATAACCATAATTAATATGAGAGTTATTATTAAAAAAAAAACGATTGGGTAATTTTTATTTTATTTTTAATATTCTTCCTTTTTGCTGAATATTAACTTTTCCAAGCGCTGCTAAAACTCTAGAATATTAAAGCTAGGATTGAAGTCATGAGACAAAGAACTGACTTCGACAACTTACAAATGCAAATAAATTAAGGAAAACTAAATTATTTTTTATTTCTCAGGACTTGGGCCCCGTTTAGTTCCCCTGTTGGAAACGGAATTTTGTAGGCATAATTTCCAAACTCCATGATCCATGTATCTCTTTTTTTCTCTATTTTTATAAAATTTGAATTTTAAAATTTTATAACTTTCTTATTTAAAGTTGAAATAAGATTTTTTTTTTTTTTTTGGGAAATTGCTTGAGATGCATGAAACAAGTTGCATGTGACATGATTTTTTTTTCTAATTCATTTCAAAATTTTACTTAATTAACTATATAATAGTTCATTTCCAATTTACACTTTAACCAAACACATATTTTCAAATTAATTTACAAAACTCGAATTCCAAATATTGTTCCAAACAAGCCCTAGTCCTTAGCCAATTCTTTGAGCACTCGATTGACCATTGTTCCATGTTGTTCGCCTTTTGTTTTCCCCCTAGTTGTCAAGTGTAACGTCTTATCAGGAAAAAGAAAATGGCAAACTTCCCTCCCGAGATCATTGCCAGGATACTTTGTAGGTTACCTGTGATGGAACTACTCCGTTCCAGATGTGTATCAAAGTCCTGGCGCTCTATGATTGATGGCCCGGACTTCGTAAGGATGCACGTCAAGCAATCCATGGAGACCAACTCCAACACCGGACTCGTTCTCGCCGATTATCAGAACTGCGAGGTCTTTCGGGTCGACGTCAACACCCTTGACGTAGCAGTGAAACTCACCAAGCCAGCAGAAGATCTGACTGAGCCCAAAGTATTTGGATCTTGCAATGGGTTGCTGGGAGTGATGGATATGTTGCAACTTGCACTTTGGAACCCATCCACGAGAAGGTTCAAAGAAATACCTTCTCATAAGATGGTGTTCCCGCCTGGGTTTCGTATATGCAAGTCCTTGATTTACGGACTTGGCCATGATCCCAGTGAAGATTCATACAAGGTGGTCAGGATAAGACAATTAGCTCGGCATTATATTTCCGACGATCTTGATTATAATGGGGTTGATGTCTATAACACCAAATCCAACACGTGGAAGGCTGTTTCAGAGTTTCCGTATTGCTTTCGTTTGCCCTTTGCATTTGGTGTTTTGGTCAGCAATGCTTTGCATTGGGTGGTCTACCAAACCCCAGAAGCCGATGCATCGCGAATCATCGTAGCCTTCGATCTCGTGAGTGAGAATTATCACGAGATTCCGCCACCCGATTCTACTGTTCAGTATTGTCACATGGGTGTCGAGGCACTGGGAGAGTCGCTTTGTGTGGCGTATTATTATCCTATGGATGGCGCTGATTTTGATGCGACAGACACAACACTCCCGACCTTGGCTCATGTAGACATTTGGATCATGAAGGAATATGGTAAAAAAGAGTCATGGACAAAGTTGCTGACTCTGGAGCCCTCAAGCGAGATTGGCTCTTTCAGTTTTGTTGTCTCTATCGCCTACTGGAAGACTAATAAGAATCATGTTCTTATAAACCTGGGCTTTGAGAAGCTTATATTGTATGATGCGGAAAGAAGAATGGTTAAGAACGTGACGGTCTGCGAGGTTCCCAAGAAATTTGAAACACATTTGTGTTTAGAAAGCCTCGTTGACCTAGATGGGATGACAACAACCGAGAAGCCAGCTCCAGCCAGACAACAACCGATGTAATAAAGACTACCTTATTTGTTTGTCCAAAAATGTACCATTTTAGTGATTCTAGCCTTCTATTTTCTGAAATCAAATTTATATTTTTCTCCTTTCAATTTGGATGAGTCCTTGTCTGAGGAATTCAGACACAAGTTGATTTGATGTAGATTCCATGGAGGTCAACAGGTAAACCTGTTTTACAGCATTCTCATTTTATGAGCTTTAATTTTGTTGCAAGTTACAAGTTACTAGGACATCTTCCAAGTTCTCTCTGCGGCATCTTTATTTATAATTCCGTGTTGAGTTGTACTCATTACATGCTTGGAATTTCCTTCCATTTATCATGCGTCTTTATGATTCTTGTTTAATTCTCCATATATCGGTTCTCACATTTTTGCTTGCCCAAATGTGCATCTTTATCTCTGTATACTTGTTAGTGTTAAACTGTAAACTTTATGGCATGTTATTTTACTTTAATTAGACGCTGAATCCTTTTGAGCCTTCTCTTGCAACTTTGGAATATAGGTTTGGTTCTTCCGTAGGCATCATCCAACCATTGAAGTGAAGAAGTACGGAGACGTCGAGGAGAAAGTCTTTTGGATTCCATGGAAGTGTTTTTTTTTTTTAATTTGTCTTGGGATTCTATAAAAGCACGGTTTTGAGTATTAGTTAAAAGCAATGCAATTGGGTTGAAGCTATTAAGTTGATAAGCTTGTTTTGATAAGGACATTAGATTATTCCCAATCTTGTTGGCTAGGGAGATCGCGGTTGTCCTCTTTGTCAGAGCTTTGATCACCTGGACCTCAATGGGACCTCAAGGAAGGTAAACTTTATCGTGCATAATCTTGCTAACTGGAGTTGTTTGTTGGATCAGGTGGGGTTGCATGATCTTAATCAACTCCCTGGCTGAGGTGCTAAATGATTCCTTTGAATGGAAAACCACCTTGAGCTCTGTTTTAGGGGACTATGGTGGGGATTGGCTGTATGTCTGCTGGTTCATGTTGTTTTCGTTGTTCTGTTTGTTATTTTTCACTTCTTGTGTTCTGCCTGGGTTTATTTGAGTGTGCCAGTCTTTAGGTGATGGTTTCGACTAGTTTGTGTTAATCTCGAGCATGATCTTATAATGTCATTTAGTCAGTTATTTTAATATTTATTGATGTATTCTGATAGTTTGCATCTCTCTGTGTGCAGACATGATTTTCTTGGTCAATGAATGCTTGAAGGGTCTACGTTATCACACCCGAACACAAAGATTGCTTTTATAGAATCAGATACATGTGAAGAACCGTGTCGGCTGCTCTGAAAGGACTACAGGTTGTGTGTCTTATTTTGTTCAGACCACTGGGAATTGACAATGTCTTGAGCTCGATCTTTTAAATTGTATATTTTTTGGGACATTTTGACAAAAATATGTATAGTTGGATTACTCCACATCTAAAAGAAAATAATGTTACAACCGCAACAAAAGCTGCTTAAGAATAAGGGTTTGGTCGTTTTCTTGCAGAACAATTATATAATTATTCGTTTGCTAAAGCTTGCCTTAAGAAGATGCATTAAAAGTTACTGCAATTTTTTTTTTTTTTTTTCGAGAAAATGAGATCTGTTATATTTTAACGATTAGAATCAAGTACAATAACACACTCGATTGAAGGGGGTTTTTCCTCAAACCAAATTAGTTCACTCTCTATCTGAAAAGAATATCTTACCAGGTCATGAGCTGATTTGTTAGCGTCTCTACCAACAAAGGCAAGATTAATACTAGGAAAATAAGCTAGCAAACTACATACATTCCACAAGATATTTCGAAGCTCATTACAAGGGATTGATCGCTTACAAAGAGCTCGAATCACAGTTGCTGCATCAGATTCCAGTCTATAAGTTGAGACCATCATCTCTGGCCCCATGAAGACTGTGAAGTATAGCTTTAGCCTCTGCATCTCTTGGGGAAAGCAAACCATGAAATTTAGATGAAAGTGCAGCCATAACTTGCCCCTCGGTATCTATAATGATAGCACCAATTCCAACTTCTTGTGTACGAGTTGAGATCGCTGCATCAACGGTCATCTTACATCTAGGCTGATCTGGTGGTTTCCAAACTTTTTTGGTAGCCGGTGAGCTTGTGGGAGAATCGTGACAAGTCTGTCTCTGTTGTGCGTGTTGACAAATCACGTAAGTTACGGTCAGTCCATTCCACAGCAACAGGAAAAGGCTCATGGTATGCCTTCCAGATAAAAATTCTCACCTTACTGGGAAGTTCCAGATTCCAAAATTTCTTTCACTAAGATTGCGTAACTGAAGGATTAGAGCAAGAAGCATGGTTCTCAAAGAAGTCAGCAAGCCAATAACCAGTTTTAACAGTGTAAGTGCCTTCCTTGGAATGATACCAAACCAGCCGATCCCAATATGGTCGTGGAGAAATTGGGAGTGCCTTGATTTTTTTAACGTCCTCTGATGAAAAATCTTCCTGAAGGACTTGGTGGTTCCAAGCCTGTTTAGAGCAACAAAGCTTGATTCAAAATTGATGAAAGATCGAAATCCCATACCATCTTCTTGTTTCGAACAGCAAAGCATCTTCCAATTCAACCAGTGAATTTTTTTTTTGACCCTTTTCTGAATAGCCCCCACCAGAATTTAGCCATCAAGGATTGAATTTTATTGCCCAGCTGCAAGGGAAGTTTAGAGCAGCTCATGGCATATGTTGGGATTGGATAACAGCTTTTTAAGAGAACTTCCTTGCCGACTACCGCCAATTGAAAAGAGTTTTTCTTGCCATGAAGAAAGTCGTCCCCAGATTCTATTAAGAATCCCGAGTAACACTCATGACAATCACAATGGGGTACCTTTAAAGTAGAAGTGAACAGAGAACTGACATTAGGTGGAGTGTTCGGCAATATGGATAAAACCGACTACTAAAAATTAATTTGTTGTCCAGAGGCTGCTTCGTATTTATTAAATATAGTCTTCAAAGCATGACAAGATGCTGTAGCTTGGCAAAATAGCAGACTGTCCATCTGCAAAAATAAGTGTGCGAGTCTGGGAGCATTTCTACCAATTGAGACACTTTTGATGAAACCTTTATCCTCGGCATCTGATAGTAAAAGTGGAGCACAAAATCTCTCTGTCTAATTCCACGTTGAGGAACAACGTGCCCAGAAGGGATTCCATTCACTATGAAAGAATAAGAGACAGTGTTAAGAGATAATCCAGCTGGTAAAAAATCCCATTTCTACCATCATTTGTTCGAGAAAAAACTATTCAACGCGATTAAAAACTTTGGACATATCAAGTTTCATGCAAGCAATTCATTTTTTTTTTTTGGGGTCCTTTTTTCCTGAGGATGAATAAGCTCGAAAGCCATAAGAACATTGTCAGTGATAAGACGATGAGAAAAAAACACCATGGAATTTGTAGCGTCAGTCAACTGATGAGCAATTTTGTTAGCTTTAGCTCGACCATTGGCTTTAGAGTGGAAGAACTTTAGATTACCATCGCCATCTTTAAGACATGACGAACGTGAATGTTGATGCCAGTTCAGCTCCTCTTTCCGAAGCAATTCATTAACTTTATGCTCTTTACAAAAATTACTACAACAATAAGAAATAATACCAGTTATAAAATTTTAGCATAGGAATATTGTAAAAATACAATTATTTAATTCTTAAAAAAAAATATTTAAACTTTATAAACAGAAATAACTATTTTATCTCAACTTTTTTATCATTAAATATTACACTTTAATTTTATGATACATCACAAATCAATTTTTTTTAATTAATACTAGTTGGACTTTGCAATAGACAAACAAAAAGTAAAGCGGAAAAAAAAAAAAAAAAACCTGTTGACCAAAGTGGGGTCTATCGCCATCCTCTGTCCACTTTTTCCATACTCCGATTTTAATCAATTTATATTATTCCTTATTTATCCATAATTAAATTGCTTTTAAGGATAAAAAATGGTCAAAGATATACTTTTCTATACACCTCATTCAAAAATTAAAAAATAAAATTGAAATATCCTTTTTTTAAATATAATACAAAATGCTCAACCCTAATCAACAATAAACCGAAGAAGAATGGCCTCCAATGAAGAGAAAATAGTAATTAAAAAAAAAAAAAACTATCTTTGTTGATGGTAATTTGAATTTTTGTATGAGAATCAACAATTGTTTATATCGTTATATATATATATATATATATATATATATATAAACCAACATAAAAGAAAAATATAATTTTCAATGATGAATCGGTTTTTTTTAATAGATTACGGTAATGAAATGCTATATATATTCACATTTTATAATTTTAGATTTAATAATTTTTTTCTGACATTTTTTTATTTATCATTTGAAAATTAAATATAACATATATATATAATAAAAAAAAATTAAGGAACGTGGAATAAAATAAAAGCAGTTAAAAGAGAGAGTGTGTGTGATTGTTTTTTTTTTTTTTTTTTTTTTTTTTTTGTGGGTGTGTGAAATAAGGAGAAAAATGTAGAATTTAATTTAAGGGTTTTTCCTTTTGTAATATTAAGAGGTGTGTATAAAGTAATAGGTAAATTTTTTAAATTTAATTAGTGGGTGGTTTAAATAGGTATGTGGAAAAAGTATAAAAGGGAGTATTAGTAGACCTACATCAATGTCAATGGGTCCTCTACTTGTCCTATGCTTAAATAGTATATTTTGACAAGTTCTATGTCCACTGGGAATAATCTCATATTTAAAATTTTAATCTCCCCTTAGTCATCCAAATGATTATGTTATTGTTGTTGTTGTTGACTACTAGACTATTATAGTCTCTTAATTGGGGTCAGGAATCGGAACAGACAAGGTCGTGAAAGCATATCCTTGAACATTTTTCATCCCTTAATACTAAAAAACCAATCCACTAAGAATCAGGATATATTTTTTTATGTCTGAACATAAAAGCATGATATAATTGGTAGAAAAAGCGGACTGTTATAATAGAAATATCTTGTTACCTAATTGTTGGATTAGACAAAAATGTGATTTATTGGTTTGTAAACTAATTGTATATATATTTACTATTTCTGATTTTAGGAGATTTATAATTTTGTTATATCTCTGTATTTTCTACGTGTGAAATCATCAATGAATTGGCTCGCAACTTCCTTTCTTGCTTTAGTTGTTTTATGGTATTAGAACAAAGATCTTTATAATCATCGTCACAAGAATCCTCATATAAAATCTTCATGATATGGGTGATCATTAAACGTTGTGAGTTTATTAAAAATGGTTTTTCGCCCCTGGAGTTGTTAGTCCTGAACTATTAACAAAATGGTAACAATTTATAGCCAAACGTCTCCGGGAGAGGACTTTGGTTTTATTTTATTAATTTACTTATTGGTTTTTTCTTTGCTTTTTGAAATTTTGTAATTTTCAAGAACATTTTTTTTTAGTTTCAGAAACTTAGTTTATTCTTTCAGATATATACATACATACATACATATATATATATATATATATATATATATATATCTTGAAAGTAAGCCGGTTAAGCAATACTTTAAAGATTGATTTTACAAACATAAGCGATACTAATTTATATATTTTCTGTCTCTGTCTCTCTTTTTTCTTCCGTTTTTGTAAGGCCTGCCTAGCTGGAGACAAGTGGTGATTTAAAGGCAGGTCGAAATAATAGCCAGAAGGCACAAACGATTCTATCATGTTGCGTCGGATATTTTGCAATATTCAACTTAAACTAAGAAGGAAACAAGGGAATTACAGAGAGAGATATATATATATATATATATATATATATTCACACACACACACAATATATGTATATATATATATTTATTTATAGCAACGAATTGAACAGTTGACAAATGGTTAAAAGAAGTAATAGTATCTATTTTTTGTTGGTGATTTCCTTAAAAAAAAAAAAAAGTATTGTGGTAGTTGATTTTTTTTTTTGGTCAGTTTATCGAAACCATTTTGTTTTTTTCCTCTAATTTTTTTTTTTACTTTGTTTCAATTTTCAGTCTTTTCAGTAGAGTAACATAATATGAAGGAGGATAATTAATTCTCTTTTTAGTATTTATTTATTTTTTAAATAATATGAGAGGGAACACTCTCATTTCTTTTGTGGTGTTTACTAACTATAATAAAATAATATTAATTTTAGTAATTACAATTACCACCAAAATATCTTTTTATGCAATATATTAGCACGTGAAAACTTATTGAGGGTATTTAAGTAAATTTGATATTTATTTATTTTGATAAGGAATCAATATCCAGTGGATGTAAAAATTGATATTCCACTTTCTCATTCTTTACATTGTGTGGGCGCACTAAATTGTTGTTCCCCATTTTATAAGTAAACATATGATAAATTAGGAAAGTGAGTAGTTGTTGCAGACATAGTAATAATACCATATCTGACTCTATCTAAAGATATGCAGTTTGATTCCATCTACCCACAAAGTTCCACAAAGGAGGGGGAGGGGGGGGGGGGGGAGTGAGTTTCATTTTCCTTTGATGCAAAGTAAACATGCCTAAATTTCAAAAATTTAAATAATTTATTTTAAAATTAAAAATAATATTAAATTAAATTTTAATAATTGATAGAACATTTATAATGATGGTTTTGCCTCAATAATTAATGAAATACACATTTGAAAAGGGAATCATAATTGTAAATAGATAGGATAAGATAAATATACTCAAATGTTTAATTTCATCCCATATACTGTAAAATTTATCCATATAAACACTAATACTACTTTTTATATCAAATTCAAATCAAGAAAGCATTTATAAAAGGCAAAAAAAAAAAAAAAAAATCAGATTAACATTTAAAAAAGGATATGATTTTGTGTGATTTATTACTCCTTTCAAGAAATTTCCTATTTTGCTACTTTTGTTTAAAATCCAAATGCCTGCATTTCATTTTTCTCTTATTTCTAACCTTCAAATTATATCGATAGAAGACGACTTCTTTATCCTTATCTCATTGTTAACTTTTCCTGTTTCTCTTTGCCGCAAATTGATTCTTTAGATAAAAAAAGAGGTACGATTGATATTTTCTTTCATCTTCTTTCGTCATCGCTTTTCCTTTCTTTTTCTTTTTCAAATTACTTTGTTATTATTTCTGTTTTGTTATTTCATCATGTGCATCTTATTTTTCTTTTAATCCGTTATATCTTTATTATTGTTTCTCCTTTGTTATTATTGTCTCGTTTGTTCTCTATGTATCGTCACTTGATTCTTTGATAAGGCACTTTGTAAAAAAAAAAAAAAAAAGAAGAAAACGTTATGATTAAACTCTATTTTTAACCCCGTTCAAAAAAAAAAAAAAAAGTATGTTTGACCTACGGTGGGTATGGTTAATTGTTCAATTAGCTTTTTGATGGTCTAAATGCTTAAATATTTAAGCTCCTAGCATTTCACCAAATCAAATATCATAGTGTCGAAAATTTGATTCAACTATACCTATCAATAGGGTTTAAATGTTGTTTCTGTCGTAAGTTTTTACTTTGTAAATCTGACTTTTGTATACGAACTCCATAAACTATTTAATTTGCAGGTTTTACATGTGCATCAAATTATGCACTTTGTACTTAATTTTTTTTTATTTTCTATTTTTTGTGATTAGCATTAAGAATTACTATCCTCGTGCTTGAATTTTGTAATTTGTGAATCACGTCCAAAAATTTCTTACTCTGCTTGTTGACATCGTGTGTGTGTGTGTGTTTTATTTTATTTTATTTTTTACTTTTATTTTTATGCTTACTCGTTATTTCTACATTTTTTTTTTGCCGTTTCCTTCCCTTAGACAGTAGGGATTTTTTTTTTTTTGGGGGGATAAATAAGAGTAAGGAATTTTTGCCAATGATTTCTTATTCTTTGTTTCTACATTTTATGTCGTTTCTTCACTTCAGACACTAAGGATTTTTTCTTCTTTTTTAAATTGAAGACGAAATTATTTTTGGGGTGAATAAAAGAGTATTAAGGAAATTGAGATTTTTTTTAATAAGATTTTTTTTTGTGAGTTTCTGAATATTAAGTTTAGGCTGATTTGCAGTGATTTTTTTTCTTTCCATGTTTTGACAATCTTAATTACGTTTTATTCGTAGGAATTTTGGATAAGTATCCTAATAAATCAGAACTTTTTTGAATTTTAAAATTGGCTGATTAATCAATAATTTTTTTTTATTGTCTTAACATTTGTAATTTCACGCACATTGTCATTAGGACATATATTACCAAAAAAAAAAAAAACACTTATAAATATGCTTTCAAATTCAGCGCCCGTTGTCGTTGCAATTGTGAAAGTAATGGCAGAGATTTCAGTGTTGACTGTGAAAGACGAGGAGGCAAATCACAACTCTCTTAAGAACAACCAAGAACCCTGCATTTGCTTTTCTATATCTTTCATTCAGAAGGTGACTCCTTTTAACACTTTTGTGCCATTCTTTTCACTTTGCCATTTCTATTCTAATCCAAACACCAATTGGATTTTTCGCTTTGCCATTTCTAGTTCTAATCTAAACACCAATTATCTTTAAATGGTGGAAAGAGTAGTAAACATATATGTGTAATTCATTATTGGGTCTAAAATTATTGTCTATTATTACAACACTATGTTACGAACATGTTAATTGAGAATCTTTTGTTCTAATTTACTGCTACTGCAGTTGCTTGCCGAGGTATTGGGAACTTATTTCATGATATTTGCTGGTTGTGCGTCGGTGGTTGTGAATTTGGACAAGGAAAAAGTGGTGACCTTTCCTGGAATTTGCACGACATGGGGTTTGGTTGTGATGGTCATGATTTACTCTGTGGGTCACATCTCCGGTGCTCACTTCAATCCTGCAGTCACCATTGCTTTTGCCACTACTAAAAGATTCCCATGGAAACAGGTGAAAAAACCACACCTCATATATATTCACCTTTTTTGCGTTAAAATTTCTGAACAAACTAACAAAGAAACATATATATTTTTTTTAAAAGAAAATTTTCTGAAGGCTATGTGCTCTTTAAGAAAATCATGAGCATGGAGGACCTAACTTTTTTTTTTTTTTTTTTTTAATTCTTTTCTCTCTAGTGTTTTCTTGTCGAATAAGGTTATTGTAATGGAGAAAAAAAAAAATCAAATTAAACGAATGACTTCTAGTTTGGATATTACATCAATTACACTGGTTCTTTACTTGGCCCAAATTCAAGCAGTATATTTGACTATTTTCATGTCCACGAGATAAATACCTCGAGTTCAAAATTTCAATCTGCCCAAGCCATTGAAGTCGTTTTCTCTCTTTTTATTTTTAATTTCTTAAAAGTGAAGTGTTACAAATACTAGAGATGTGAATAGTAAAATTTGTTCACTTTGTTATTTTGTAGGTACCAGCTTATATAATTGCTCAAGTCCTCGGATCGACGCTAGCAAGTGGGACGCTTAGGTTAATGTTTAATGGCAAACACAGCCATTTTATAGGGACAATGCCTTCTGGTTCTGACATGCAATCATTTGTGATTGAATTCATCATTACATTTTCTCTTATGTTCGTTGTGTCTGGTGTTGCAACGGATAGCAGAGCGGTTAGTACTTTTCAATTATTAGTTCTGTTTTTCTAATTTTCTTAAAATAGTTTTATCACACTCTTGGCTCTCACGGGTTATAGTAGTCTATGGTACTCTATTGACCTCGTTTTTTTCTTAGATTGTCACTCTTTGTGATAATGACTTCGTTTTTTTTTTTTTTAAGGCTTTTCTATGCTTGACATGTATATACTGGGAACTTCAAAGACAGAAGTTGTTTGTATTAAAATATTTTGTTATTCGTTTATATAATTATACGTGTGCAGATTGGAGAGCTTGCTGGGATTGCTGTTGGGGCTGTAGTTCTTCTCAATGTGTTGTTTGCAGGGTATTAGTCTATGAACAATTCTCTTCAATATGTATTTCATATTTTGTTGGGCAAATTATACCCTTGGTTCCATAATATAGCTAAAACTAAGCAATTTGGCGTCTTGATTTTTACTTTTTCTGCAACAATATTGCTGATGATTTAGGCTTCTATTAATATTGTTCGCATTGTAACTATTAATTGGCGCAGGCCAATTTCAGGGGCATCAATGAACCCAGCAAGAAGCTTAGGTCCTGCAATCGTTTACAACCAATATAAAGGACTATGGATTTACCTGTCAGCACCATTTCTCGGCGCTTTATCAGGTGCTTGGGTCTACAACTTAATCAGGTACACCGACAAGCCTTTGCGTGAGATCACTAAGAGTAGCTCTTTTTTAAACAGCTCAAGACGTAACGGCTCCAATTGATGCCACTGCTAGCCATCATCATTACTACAAAAGAAAGCCTAGTCTTTATTACAAACAAAGTGACTTCTTTTTCCATGGTTAATAACGGATTAAAACAAACTTTTCCAAATTCCATGTCGTGTATGTTGCTGTATTACGTTGTTTTTATCCATAAGGAAGCTATAGAAATCAAAGTTTGCTTCCTTTTATTAAATGGAACCGTTCATTCGAATGGATAAGTGTATGAATATATGACAGGAAACATACTTGGGATATGAGTGAAATTCATGTCGCCCTATGCAACATACAAGTTTTTGCATGTATATAGCGTGTCTGCCTTTCTTGTGCTGAAAATTCAAGTGAATCTTATTCGTACATTTGCAAAACATGAATAAAAAATTTATGTTTCTTGCTTAAATGTTGTACAGTCTTTGGATGAACACCGAAATTGAAGAGTTCTTAAAAGGAAGTCTGGCTTAGACTGTATAGGGATTAATCCTCTTCCTATATCATTCGACCTTTTCTTGTCTGTTACTCATATGAGTATTCTTGATCGTTTACTATTTCTCTTT
Source organism: Ficus hispida (assembly GCA_025413025.1). NCBI lineage: Eukaryota > Viridiplantae > Streptophyta > Magnoliopsida > Rosales > Moraceae > Ficus > Ficus hispida. Next base: position 11,768,579 of record CM046361.1, read on the forward strand.
AAGACTGATTTTAGGCTACACGAGCCTATAACATGAGCAAATTACGGTTTTTTGAAAGCAGTAAAGCCCTTAAGCAAAGGTATGGTTTTTTTTTTTTTTTTTTTTGGTAGAGCATTTTAATTTACGTGAAGGTAGATGTAACGGCCCCTTCTTACGTAGGCCATTACCATACTTATCTTACATAAAAACTGACACTTACTTAACTAGCGGAAAATACGAAATATATTTTTTTTTTTCTTTTTGTTGCAATTATAAAGGTAACTCGACCATATAATTACTTATAACCATATATACATATTTATTTGAGTATTTAAGTATTAAACTTAATTCGAAATACAACTAATAAAACTCAATAATAAGGACATATATTTAACACAAAACGCGTAGCGGTCTCCATCCCGTAGTTTCACAGTTAGCCCTGCCATGCCCCACCATCTTGTATCAAGTATTGCTCATAGGGAGCTTACCTACAGCATAAACGTAAGTTGTGAGCTTTCGCTCAGCAAGTACAACTATTTACCCGCAAAACAATTTAAACTTAATCAATGCATGAACCAATTATGCTTTCTTATTCTTTCTTAACTTAACATACTATGGGCCCCTAACATAAGTGTACGTACCGTGGCGCGCTGCCATGGAATGGTTGGGGCGGCCAGCCCTGTCCAACTCATTACCATGAACCAACCCTGACCTAGTGCAGGTCGATACGACACGATTTAAAACTGCTTAACATCTTACTTAAAAACATTTACTTGAAAACAGTTTCTTACTTGAACTTAATCTTACTCTTATCATGTACATTATCATTAGTGAACATGCTTCATGATGTCACAATAATAAAGCATAATCATATGCATCACAGATATAAGTGCATGAATTTTTTTTTTAAAACATGCAACCAGTAAAATGATTTGCCTATGCTGTAGGCGAAGTTGTACTTACAGGTTATACTAGCACTGGGGTTTGTTACTCCAACGAATTGCAACAACAGGTTACTTGCCTGTTTCCAAAAAGGACGTAAGAATCATTCTATCTCACAATAGTTCATTATATTAAATGTTGGTATCCAATTTGGTTATCCTAAGTAATCTTAGTTTCAAAACTTAGCATATAAAATTAGTAACCTATTTGGTTACTATAGGTATACTTTCAATATACTTAGTTCAATAGTAATTTTTAGTAACATAATCGATTACTAAGTGTCTTACTAGGGTTACCATATTACTTAGCATACTTTAAAACCTTGTTTAATTCTTTCTAAACCATTGTTATAAAACTGAATTTGACTTATTTTATAAAGATAGTAAAAATGTGATATTTTGAAAATCGTTCATTGAAAACAATCTAATAATTTCAGTTAGCAGTGCACGTATAGGAATTTGTCTGCTCATGCACTGTTTTGAAAACTCTGTGCAGGAATTGCCTATTTCCTGCTCAGTTTTAAAATTCAGTTTTATTTAAAAATCTACTTTGAATTTGAAAAAGTTTTCTTAATGAAAGTTGTAGATCTCATAAAGTCCTGAAACTTTCATTTTTTACACAAAACCTAATTCTGCCCTTAACCTTCGCTTTTCCCTCGTTGAAGAGTCCTGGCCTTGCATGGGGTCTGGGGTGGCCAGTCTCGGGTTTTCACAAAAATGGAAGCCTTTGGAGCTTATTTTTCAAATTCTGTCCGCGTTATCCCCTAGGATTTTTAATTTTCTACAACTTTGTAGTTTTAACTTTTTCCAAAATCTGCCTCTAAGGGCTTCAAAATTTCGTTTTAAAATTACTGTCCAGTTTGGTCCGAAAATTGGCAGCTTGTTTCTTAATCGTTTGATACGCGAAATAACGCACACCCTACCTCAAACGGTCGCAACCGTGAGCTTACATCATACATGCAGCGTTTAACGCAAAATTTCCATTAACATACACTTGTTCAACCATTTTACCAAATAGTTCAATTTTTACCAATTTAGGGTTTTAAGTTGATTTTTCTCATTCTAATTCAACATACAACCAATTAATCATAACATAGGCATACCATAATCTTTCCTAGACATGTGGGGACATAAAAATCAGCAGCTAGTAAACATACACATACAGGCACATACGTTAAAGCATAACTTCAAACACAAAAGCCAAAAACCTAGCTCTAGCATACCAAAACATAGATCTAGCTCACCCTAAACCAAATCAAGCACATACTAATTTAAACCAAGCCATTGAATGAAAAAAAATAATTGAGCTTAAGCTCCTACATACCTAACTGAAAAATACATCTAAATCCTTGAACAAAAACTCAAATGAAAAGCTAAAGGGTTGAATGGATTTACCTTAAACTTGGAAGTGGATTTAAGCTTGGTTTTCAATTTTTTTCCTCCTTGATTTTCACTCAAAAAAAATCTGACCACTCCACTCTTTTTTTCTCTCTTGATGGTCGGCTTTCTTGGAAGAGAAGAGAGCAAGAAGATGAACCAAAAGGGTGATGTGTCCTAATGACTCAAGGCCAAATTTTACCACACAATTAAAAAGCCAAACTTAAATTTTTATTGTCTAGATTGCATTTAGGTCCTCCAAAAACAGCTACAATTTTACCTAGATTCCAAGAGGTGGCCGGCCATCTGAGGAAGCTTGTTGGCCAAGCTTGATCCAAGTTAATCAATGCTAATACTTTCTAGAATTTTCAAAAATTCCAATAATTAAATTTTAATCATTACTTAGGTGAGGTGTCCCCCTAACAAGGTTCCATTTGGTTTTCCTTCACAATGCAGTCCATAATCATACTAATAAGGATTTTACAAATACTGTTTTTACTAATAACAGTACTGTTTTACTGAACTGCAGTCCAGAATTTATCTGCACTTAACCGAACTGCATAAAAATTCTTCTTAGAACTAAAAACTACTTGGTTCTTCTTACTCTAAATATTGTGCTTGATTTTTCTACAATAGCCCCAAACCTAATTTTGGCTTCGTTATCCGAAATTATAGTTTTTCACAGTATAATTTTATACTGTGTAAAAACTGCAAAACTGACTAAATCATACCTTAGATTATTCTGATAAATCAGATCAAGCATTTCATATTAACATACATAATACAAACTTTTGATTCCTTAAAAAGGAAATCGTAAATTTGTAAAAAGGTTGGTTATTACAATCTACCCCCCTTAAAAATTTTCGTCCTCGAAAATCAAAACAAACTGGGATAACTCTTTCTCATATCCTTCTCTAGTTCCCACGTTGCTTCTTCAATATTATGATTCCGCCATAACACTTTCACCATAGGAATGGTTCTGTTTCTTAAAACCTTTTCTTCCCGATCCAGAATCCGAACTGGCTTTTCTTCATACGTCAAATCCGTTTGGACTTCGATTGGTTCTTGACTTAACACATGAGAAGAATCAGGTACATACTTTTTCAACATCGAAACGTGGAATACGTTATGCACATAAGCTAATTCTGGCGGCAAGGCAAGCTTATAGGCTACTCTTCCAATCCTCTCAAGGATTTCAAATGGTCCCGTATATCTCGGACTAAGCTTTCCCTTTTTACCAAATCTCATAATTCCCTTCATAGGAGCAATCTTAAGAAAAACAGAATCTCCAACTTGGAATTCTAAAGGTCTTCGATGTTTATCAGCATAACTTTTCTGTCGACTGAAAGCCATGTCGAGTCTCTGTTTGATCATCTTGATATCCTCTGAAGTCTTTCTGATGAAATCTGTAGTTTGAAGCTGCTTCTGTCCAACTTCTTGCCAATGAATGGGAGATCGACATTTTCTTCCATATAACGCTTCAAATGGTGCCATACCAATTGACGCGTGATAACTGTTATTATAAGAAAATTCGATCAAAGGTAGCTTCTGATCCCAGCTTCCTTTGAAATCCATAACACATGATCTCAGCATATCTTCTAGTGTCTGGATTGTCCGTTCCGATTGTCCATCAGTCTGAGGATGAAAAGCTGTGCTAAACTTCAGTTTTGATCCCATAGCCGTGTGAACACTCTTCCAAAATCGAGAGGTGAAACGTCCATCACGATCTGAAATGATAGATTTTGGCACTCCATGTAGCCTAACAATCTGGGATACGTAAATTCCAGCTAGTTTCTCTACTGAAAAGGTAGCCTTGATAGCAATAAAGTGGGCTGATTTGGTTAATCTATCCACAATTACCCAAATCATGTCATTCCCACTTGCGGTCCTGGGTAAACCAACTACAAAATCCATAGTAGTTTGTTCCCATTTCCACTCTGGAAGCTCGATTTTCTGAAGATCTCCACCAGGTTGCCGGTGTTCAGCCTTAACTTTCTGACAAGTTAGGCATTTTGACACAAAATCTGCAATTTCATTCTTCATATTTGGCCACCAATAGTTTTCTCTGAGGTCCTTGTACATCTTGGTAGCTCCGGGATGTACTGAATATGGCGTCTTGTGCGCTTCAGACATAACCTGTTTCCTAAGAGATTCGAAGTTAGGGACACAAATCCTTCCCTTGAAAAGAATTACCCCATTCGAGGAGGTCTTAAATTCTTTATTCTTTCCACCAAAGAGTTGCGCCTTTTGCAGAAAGGAATCCTTCTCTTGATGAAGCTTAATGGATTCTAGGAGATTGGACTGGAGAGTCAGGATCGCCAATTTCCCCGATATCATCTCCATACTAAAATCAGAAATCTCCTTTTGAAGTGGCTTGGGCAACGTTCCAAGAGACATCAGCATACCAGATGATTTTCTGCTTAGAGCATCTGCTACCTTGTTCGCTTTTCCAGGGTGGTAAAGGATTTCACAATCATAATCCTTCACGAGTTCTAGCCATCTACGTTGTCTCATATTAAGCTCCTTTTGGGTGAAGATGTATTTGAGACTCTGATGATCGGTATAAATCTCACATCTATTCCCATACAAATAATGTCTCCAGATTTTTAATGCGAAAACCACCGCCGCGAGCTCTAAATCATGCGTCGGATAGTTCCGTTCATGATCCTTCAGTTGACGTGAGGCATAGGCGACCACATTTCCTTTTTGCATCAGGACTGCTCCTAATCCTGTTTTAGAAGCATCACTATAAATTACGAAATTTCCTGCGTCCACATCAGGAATTATTAACACTGGAGCGCTAGTAAGCTTCCTCTTGAGCTCTTGAAAGTTTTCTTCACATTTCTGTGTCCACTCGAATTTCTTTCCTTTTCGAGTAAGAGCCGTAAGTGGTGCTGCAATCTTGGAGAATCCTTCAACAAAACGTCGGTAGTATCCGGCTAAACCAAGAAAGCTCCGTATCTCCGTAACGTTTTTGGGTGCTTGCCACGTACTAACCGCCTCTACTTTAGCAGGATCAACGGAAATTCCTTCCTTTAAAACCACGTGACCTAAGAAGTGAACTTTTTCCAACCAAAATTCACATTTAGTGAATTTGGCATAGAGCTGATTCCGTTTTAACATCTCCAAAACCATTCTGAGGTGTTGCTCGTGTTCCTTCCTGGACTTTGAGTAGATCAAAATATCATCGATGAAAACGATGACAAACTTGTCTAGGTACTCTTTGAACACTCGGTTCATCAGATCCATAAAAGCAGCTGGTGCATTGGTAAGTCCAAATGGCATGACACGAAACTCATAATGTCCGTAGCGCGTTCGAAAAGCCGTCTTAGAAATATCCACCTCCTTGATTCTGAGTTGATGGTATCCCGATCGCAAATCCACCTTCGAGAATACTACTGCTCCCCTAAGTTGATCAAAAAGATCATCAATTCTAGGGAGAGGATACTTATTCTTAATCGTAAGCTTATTCAACTCGCGATAGTCGATGCACATCCGCAATGATCCATCCTTCTTTTTGACGAATAAAACTGGTGCTCCCCAAGGGGAATGGCTTTGTCGAATGAATCCCTTGTCCAACAGCTCTTGCAACTGTACTTGGAGTTCTCTAAGTTCGGCCGGGGCCATACGATAAGGTGCTTTTGATATTGGTGCAGCTCCAGGCAATAATTCTATCTCGAAAGAAATTTCCCGCTCGGGAGGAAGTCCTGGTAAGTCTTTTGGAAAGACATCCACATATTCCCTGATGATGGGAATATCTTCCGGCTTTAACTCCATCTCTTGCTCTTTATCCACCATGTTAGCTAGATATCCTTGGCATCCATTAGCCAACATTTTCCATGCCTTCAATGCCGATACTAGCCTAGTTGAGGAATTTCGGGACTGACCGTAGAAATTGAATTCTTCCTCACCATGGAGATTAAACGTAACACAAAGCTTCCGACAATCAATCTTAGCATTGTACTTACATAAGAAGTCCATTCCTAGAATAACATCGTAATCTTGAAGCTTGATTGCGATGAGGTCTGCATATAGTTCTCTACCACAAATGATTACTGGAACCTTTTGCATCCAAGAGTCGGACAACAAAATTTCTCCTGATGGAAGGGAGGTTCTGAAGGGTTGTTTTAAATTAACCACACCTCTTCCTAATTTCCGGGCAAACTCCATCGACACAAAAGAATGGGTGGCACCAGAATCAAATAGAGCAATTGCATCATAGGTGGCGATAGAAATCTGACCTGTCACCACATGGGAAGTTCCAGCTTCAGCATCTCCCCTTGTGTAGGCATAAATCCTGGCTTGGGGTTCAGGAGCTTCTAATCTTCCTTGGGCGATCGAAGGGCCTTCGAGTTTTGCTTGAACCGCATGCAGCTGACTGCTCGCATTTCTATTCTGGTATTGAGGGTTCTGGTTCTGGTTCTGGCTGTTCAGAGTGCAATTTTTCGCATAATGGCCCTCTTTTCCACAAAGGTAGCAGGCGTTGGTCCCCAATCTGCATATTCCCAGGTGTTTCTTTCCACATTGCACGCACACTGGATAGTCGTTGCTATTAACCTCATTCCCTCGGTTGTTCCTTTTTTGAGGGAAATTCCTCTGCTGACTCTGACCGGTAGCATTCCCTTTTCTTTTGTTCTTCCCAAACTGTTTGGAACTTTGGCCAGAATTATTGGTCTGACCTCTCGGGTACGATTCCGGGTTCTGTCGGGGCTGAAACTGTTTCACCACAGCTTTCTCCTCTTTCTTGGCTTTGAAAATCTGAGCCCTTGCCTCCTTATCCTGGTTAATCCAGTACTCGGCTCTTATTGCTCGACTGATACAGTCAGATACAAGGGTTGGAGGGCTACTGCCAGCACTGACTTGCTTGGCAATGTCCGTTCGAAACATCTTCATCATTCTTCTTACTTTCGTAGTTTCGTTCGGTATAAGTTCTGGGCACAGGCGAGCTAGCTGCTCAAATTTCTTAACAGCCTCTAGCACTGTCAATGACCCCTGTTTCATACTGGTGAACTCGTCTTGTTGAGCTGCCAAGATTTCGCTGTTGTAGTACATCATTCTGAATTCGGCTACAAAATCTTGCCAACTCATTGCCGCTACATCTCTGCGCATTTGGACCGTCATCCACCAATGTCTGGCATCCTTCTTAAGTGCAAAGGAAGCACATAGAACTTTTTCCCGCTCCGTAATTCCCAAAAAATCCAAAATTACTTGGATATCAATTAACCAGTTGTCGGCTTCTAACGGGTCTGTAGTTCCTTCAAACTCAGGTGCCTTCATTCGTCTAAACCGCTCGAACAATAGGTCTTCCCGAACTAAGGGTGGGTTTGCTTGAATCCCTTCTGGTACTAACGGGACTTCTACATTCTGTGGAATCCCTTGACGGACCCCTGGTACTTGCGGTGCTACTGGGGGTACAGGGTTATCTTGAAGTGGCACTTCATTAGCCCGGGGTATCTGATTTAAACGTGCTACCTGCTCTCTAAGCTGGTTTGTTTCCTGTTGCTGTTCCAGCAATTGTCGTTGCAAAGTAGCTACAACATTTGCAAGATCCGGTTCTTGCGGATTCAGGTTCATTTGCTTGCGGGGACGTACCATTTTCAAATTCCTATGTTGTTACAAGAAAAGATATTATTATACTTTAAACATCATTTCTTTCATTCATATCTTATCATATAGCATAGTCCCATAACATCACATCATATCATAAAATGTCATATAGAGATCCATCGTGATTTCATCTTATCATATCATAACTTTTTCATAAACCTATCATAAATAATGTGTTATCATAATATCATAACATCATCATATACATATCATATATAAACTTTTTTTTTTTTTTGGTACATATACAAAAAGTATATCCTACTTAGATAATACTATGTATATATACTATACACAAACTACTTACTATATATACAAGGTCAAAATAAGATGGTAGTGTCTATCACTTAACCATCATAACTATCCTATGTACAATCCTAATGTCAAAAAGCATAAATACAAAAAGTCATCCTCGATCTAAACAGTCTACGCTATCTATCTGTCGGAAGAAACGTCGGAGTCCGCGTCCCAATCAGCATGGTCAAATAAAATCTCCTCGGGATCTTCCTCCGGCTCCTCGAGATCGTCAAAGTCTTCTTCCTCGTCGTCACTCTCGATGTTGATAACGGGAGGGTCTTCAGGATGGTCTTCAGGGTCGGCAGGAATATCCGCAGGGGCCATAACATCGTTCTCTGCTCCAGCCTCCTCAATATCCGCATCGTGGACTGGAACGACCTGGTCTTCCTCTGGGGCGGCAGCTTGTATCCCCTGAACTATAATCTCCGCCTCCATGATAATCTCTATCATACCCTCTAATGTCATCCCAGCTATAGGCTCCGGAACAAAAGCCCTGACATAGGGAGGTAACCCGTCCCGAATAAGAAACAACGCCTGTAGCAACGGGTCTCCTAAGGCCGGTAAAATGTGAGGTAGCATGGCTTCCTGGAACCGTCGACAGTAATGGCCCATCGACTCATTAGGGTAGGCGCTCCAATCTGCAACATGACTAAGAAAACGCGAAAGATACATATCGTTGTAAATCTCGGGGTCACGTGCAGACATGTTGGCGTCCTCGTCCGGTGGTAATCCGAAACGCACGGTAATCAAAGCGCGAAAATCCACCCATGTACCTCCCTGCATAGCTGGTTCCCCTAGGTCATCCACCATATCCTAGCCTCCGCAGCTAGACACCGAGTAGCTAATAAAACCTGGAGGTGCGCCTCTATGTGGCAAATCCTAAAAATCGACTCCATGTCGTACAACCAGCTTGCTAACGATACTGTTCGTCGAGTCCCATCGAACAGCAAAGGCTGCATTCCGTAGAACACTAGTGCGGCGCCACGATCATCGTCCATAATCTCGAATCTATATCATACAAACTATCATATTATACTTACATAATAATATTCGTACAAAAAAATAATATTAACTTACAATGACTGTGGTGCTGGCAGGCATACTGTGAAACCGGAAAGCAGGAATCCGCTCTGATACCAACTCTGTAACGACCCCTTCTTACGTAGGCCATTACCATACTTATCTTACATAAAAACTGACACTTACTTAACTAGCGGAAAATACGAAATATAATTTTTTTTTCTTTTTGTTGCAATTATAAAGGTAACTCGACCATATAATTACTTATAACCATATATACATATTTATTTGAGTATTTAAGTATTAAACTTAATTCGAAATACAACTAATAAAACTCAATAATAAGGACATATATTTAACACAAAACGCGTAGCGGTCTCCATCCCGTAGTTTCACAGTTAGCCCTGCCATGCCCCACCATCTTGTATCAAGTATTGCTCATAGGGAGCTTACCTACAGCATAAACGTAAGTTGTGAGCTTTCGCTCAGCAAGTACAACTATTTACCCGCAAAACAATTTAAACTTAATCAATGCATGAACCAATTATGCTTTCTTATTCTTTCTTAACTTAACATACTATGGGCCCCTAACATAAGTGTACGTACCGTGGCGCGCTGCCATGGAATGGTTGGGGCGGCCAGCCCTGTCCAACTCATTACCATGAACCAACCCTGACCTAGTGCAGGTCGATACGACACGATTTAAAACTGCTTAACATCTTACTTAAAAACATTTACTTGAAAACAGTTTCTTACTTGAACTTAATCTTACTCTTATCATGTACATTATCATTAGTGAACATGCTTCATGATGTCACAATAATAAAGCATAATCATATGCATCACAGATATAAGTGCATGAATTTTTTTTTTAAAACATGCAACCAGTAAAATGATTTGCCTATGCTGTAGGCGAAGTTGTACTTACAGGTTATACTAGCACTGGGGTTTGTTACTCCAACGAATTGCAACAACAGGTTACTTGCCTGTTTCCAAAAAGGACGTAAGAATCATTCTATCTCACAATAGTTCATTATATTAAATGTTGGTATCCAATTTGGTTATCCTAAGTAATCTTAGTTTCAAAACTTAGCATATAAAATTAGTAACCTATTTGGTTACTATAGGTATACTTTCAATATACTTAGTTCAATAGTAATTTTTAGTAACATAATCGATTACTAAGTGTCTTACTAGGGTTACCATATTACTTAGCATACTTTAAAACCTTGTTTAATTCTTTCTAAACCATTGTTATAAAACTGAATTTGACTTATTTTATAAAGATAGTAAAAATGTGATATTTTGAAAATCGTTCATTGAAAACAATCTAATAATTTCAGTTAGCAGTGCACGTATAGGAATTTGTCTGCTCATGCACTGTTTTGAAAACTCTGTGCAGGAATTGCCTATTTCCTGCTCAGTTTTAAAATTCAGTTTTATTTAAAAATCTACTTTGAATTTGAAAAAGTTTTCTTAATGAAAGTTGTAGATCTCATAAAGTCCTGAAACTTTCATTTTTTACACAAAACCTAATTCTGCCCTTAACCTTCGCTTTTCCCTCGTTGAAGAGTCCTGGCCTTGCATGGGGTCTGGGGTGGCCAGTCTCGGGTTTTCACAAAAATGGAAGCCTTTGGAGCTTATTTTTCAAATTCTGTCCGCGTTATCCCCTAGGATTTTTAATTTTCTACAACTTTGTAGTTTTAACTTTTTCCAAAATCTGCCTCTAAGGGCTTCAAAATTTCGTTTTAAAATTACTGTCCAGTTTGGTCCGAAAATTGGCAGCTTGTTTCTTAATCGTTTGATACGCGAAATAACGCACACCCTACCTCAAACGGTCGCAACCGTGAGCTTACATCATACATGCAGCGTTTAACGCAAAATTTCCATTAACATACACTTGTTCAACCATTTTACCAAATAGTTCAATTTTTACCAATTTAGGGTTTTAAGTTGATTTTTCTCATTCTAATTCAACATACAACCAATTAATCATAACATAGGCATACCATAATCTTTCCTAGACATGTGGGGACATAAAAATCAGCAGCTAGTAAACATACACATACAGGCACATACGTTAAAGCATAACTTCAAACACAAAAGCCAAAAACCTAGCTCTAGCATACCAAAACATAGATCTAGCTCACCCTAAACCAAATCAAGCACATACTAATTTAAACCAAGCCATTGAATGAAAAAAAATAATTGAGCTTAAGCTCCTACATACCTAACTGAAAAATACATCTAAATCCTTGAACAAAAACTCAAATGAAAAGCTAAAGGGTTGAATGGATTTACCTTAAACTTGGAAGTGGATTTAAGCTTGGTTTTCAATTTTTTTCCTCCTTGATTTTCACTCAAAAAAAATCTGACCACTCCACTCTTTTTTTCTCTCTTGATGGTCGGCTTTCTTGGAAGAGAAGAGAGCAAGAAGATGAACCAAAAGGGTGATGTGTCCTAATGACTCAAGGCCAAATTTTACCACACAATTAAAAAGCCAAACTTAAATTTTTATTGTCTAGATTGCATTTAGGTCCTCCAAAAACAGCTACAATTTTACCTAGATTCCAAGAGGTGGCCGGCCATCTGAGGAAGCTTGTTGGCCAAGCTTGATCCAAGTTAATCAATGCTAATACTTTCTAGAATTTTCAAAAATTCCAATAATTAAATTTTAATCATTACTTAGGTGAGGTGTCCCCCTAACAAGGTTCCATTTGGTTTTCCTTCACAATGCAGTCCATAATCATACTAATAAGGATTTTACAAATACTGTTTTTACTAATAACAGTACTGTTTTACTGAACTGCAGTCCAGAATTTATCTGCACTTAACCGAACTGCATAAAAATTCTTCTTAGAACTAAAAACTACTTGGTTCTTCTTACTCTAAATATTGTGCTTGATTTTTCTACAATAGCCCAAACCTAATTTTGGCTTCGTTATCCGAAATTATAGTTTTTCACAGTATAATTTTATACTGTGTAAAAACTGCAAAACTGACTAAATAATACCTTAGATTATTCTGATAAATCAGATCAAGCATTTCATATTAACATACATAATACAAACTTTTGATTCCTTAAAAAGGAAATCGTAAATTTGTAAAAAGGTTGGTTATTACAGTAGATAAAAAAAGAAAAATAAATAAATAAATGGCATTAAGAAGATATAGAACATTCCACTTAAGTTTGAGTAAAAGGGTTTAGTAGATACCCTTTTTTCTCTGTGACGAAAAAAAAAAATCAAATCCAAAATGGTAAATACTAAAATAATCAAGATATAAGTTTGAGTGTGGTTAGCTTTCTTATGGTTCTTAAATATGATTTATTTCTATCATCCCAATAATTATTTAATAGATATGGGATCATGCTCCCACATATAATCCTGATTATTAGCACACGGAATTGGTTAGGATGATATGCTCCTTGTCAACAGTTAGGGTCTTTAGTGAACATACTTTTCAATATATAAAATAGAGAAAAAGAACAGAATGAAAACAACGAAAACAAATTGAATTTCAAAGTGAAACATTAATCGAATAACATCTAAATGAGTGGTCTTCGACGGAGAAAGATGCTCCCAAAGAGAGAGAAATAGAGAGTTACCAATAGTGCCTCATCCGATGGTTAAAACCTTTCAAAAAAAAATTTTTTTGTAAGGGGAAAAATTTTTCAAAAGGTTAGCTTTGTGGAAGTAAAGTGAGAAAAGAATATACTAAAAAAAGTGGATATTCTAAAAGAAAAGAAAAGACGAATAAAATTAGGAATAAACAAAATCCAAAATTAAAAAATAAGTTTGGATTGAAATTTCAAAAATCAGGAATGAGTGTTTAATTTAGTTTTTATTTAAAAAAAAACTTCAAGAAAAAAAGTTATGTAACAAGTTGTATATATAAAATCAAATTTAATAAGCTTTATTCAATGTTCAATAATTGTTATTTACTCTTTTTTGACAACTACTAATTTTTTACAAAGTACCGCTATTATATCACACATATAAAACAACAATAATCATTGACAAATAAATATTTGAGTAACCATTAAAACTATATCCATATAATAAAATCTAAAAAGTGGAATATTTGGGACGGTGTATTGTCATCCCTGAATTTTCCGGTGTCATTTCTTAAGCCAACCATCAATTAAATTTGAAGTTTAGTAATATTTGTTACATCTCTTTAATTAAATAATAATTTTATTTCAATTTTTGATTTCTTAACCTAATAAGAAAAAAAATTTATTTATTTATTTTTTTGTTTCTGTGTTCTAACCTGATGAAAAAAAAAAAGCCATTTGCAAATTATTTCAAAAACACCTTTACTAAAAGCATGAGATTTCATTTGAAATCATTTCAAATAATTAATACCAAACACCATCTATACAAAAACACTTTTTATTTTGGAGTCAGAAAATGCAAAGTTATATATACATATATATATTTTGCTTTCCTTGTCGATGGTTTCCTCCCATGGTTCTGGCTGTATCCTTTCATTCGTCCTTAATGAAAGCTCGTTTATACAACAGAAAAGTTCATACTAATTTTAAAGAACATTTATCTCCAGAAACTTTTAACATTATCCACACGTGTATATCAAAATCATTAAACATTTTTAAAAACAAAAATCCGCAGACACATGTTAATTTAGGAAGATTTTAATAGGATTGGAGTTACCTAATACTTTCCAAAAAAAAAAAAGAAAGAAAAAAAGCACGTATAGAAGCTGGAAAATAGTAACTAAAATAAAATAATTAAAATTATAATATTAATTTTTGTTTTTTTCTTCCAATTTCACTATTTATATTAATTTTGTAACTCAAACATTTACAACAGAATTTCGAGAGGTTTTTCATCAATGGTGACAAAAAAAAAAAAAAAAGAAAAAATAAGGAAAATCCTTGCATAGAGTTCATAAACATTATTAACAGTAACTTTGATCCAAACTAACAAGAGTTCCAAATCCTTCACAATCCCAAAAATAAACCAACAAACGCCAATAAGTAATATCATTATATGAAATCTAACCTTTACCTGGGCACGTACGTTCATTTGTTTGTAACGATTAATGGTGTATAGAACACCAGTTTAAATTATAATTTATATACTGGAGTAGATTGACCTTTCAAAAATTTATTAAGAAATTAGTTTATTTTTCAGAAAAATATAAAAATTAAGTTGAAACTTTTAAATTTGAACCGATGTTTTAAACAAAAAATAAAATTCAGGACTTACTTCTGAAGTCTCAAGATTCCTGATTTTAAAAAACATGTGCCAATAGCAAAAGAAGATTAGGGCTTGTTTGGCATCCAAGTTTCATTCAAACTAAACTGTAATTTTTGTCTTTTTCTGAAAAATCAACAAAGTTTATAACTACTTTTTAAAAAGTTAATACTATTCAAACTTAAAAATTTCAATTCAACTCATTCACCAAACACCCTTTTAGTGTTGCACAATAAAAATATGCATAAAAATGCTAGGCGTTCCTCTAACCACGTCATAGGTCTTCGATTAACACGCAAATAGAAAAAGTGAACTGCCAACTATATTTTCATGGATTAAACGTATTAGAAAGGTTAGTATTACTATTAGGAAAATTATAATTTTGTATGTAATTATCTCTATTATTAGGAATTTTTAATTTTTTTTTGTGATCATTATAATTTAGTTTATGTCTTGATTCAATAGATTTGTTAGTATTAGGCATCCAATTTTTAATATTGTAACTTGTTTTTACATGGGAGTCAATATTTCATAATACTTCTTACTAATAAATTTTTTATACTTAATTCGTGGACATAAATACATACACATTAAATATCTTTATGTTTCGATCTTCTCTTATTGTTTATATTCTTTTGTTATTTAATTTCCTTTAAAAGGTAGATCGAAATCCAACATATGTTACTGGAATTCTATTTTTCCAATAGACAGATTAGTCTCAAATAAGAAACTGACTCAAGTCTATTTATGGCATAGCTAAAGACATGGAGTGACTTCAAGAACCATGGCTTGACAACAATCAACGATCTTGGTGAAGAAGCAAAATGCATAGTTCTAGGGCCATTTTAAAATAACATGTTATATAACTTTTTTTTTTACCATGTGCTGGTTATGCTTCTTATTTATTAAAAAAATAAAAATACTCACAAGTTTTATATCTGAAAGTTTCTATTCAAATTTTTATTGGAGCTAGCTAGTGTGTATCTGAAAGTTCCTACCCAAACTTTTGCTCTGTTAAACTAGCTTCAACAGAGAATTAATCTCTCAACAAATGGTATGTTATATAGTTTAGACATCAGTAATAACGCTCTTCTTGTATATATATTTTTTTTCCAAGTAATCTTTTTTTTTTTTTTTAAACTCTATTTTCGTTTGTTTATGATAGAAGAGATTCATTGTTGGCATTCAGGAGTAGAGTTTTATACCATCTACGGCCAACACATCGATGTTCACCCGCTTTGTGTCTCATTGTAGATCAATTTCACTTTTTCGTTTTTCCTTGGAATTACGCACTATTTTGGCCTTCCAATACTGAACAATATAGCATAAAAAACAAGGTGAACAAAGTTCTCTCAGTGTGAGTGGCTTCTGAGTATGCATGTATACCGCCGTTCAAGCTTGAACGGAATAATTATGGACTCACTCTAATTAAAAATGAAATTATAAATCATTTAAAATATTTCAATTTTAATCTATGTTAAAGTGAAAAGATTATTAATAAAATTACATACCAAACATCATTAAAAAAAAAAGTAAACTATTCATTCCCTCTTTATTATTTTTTCTCCTTTCCGACCAAGCATGCCCTTAGATTGACCGACCGTTGGGCGTTTTCGATGGAGTTGAACAATTCCAATTTTTTTTTTTTCTGAAAAAATAAACTTAATTTCACTATTTACAATTTCACCTTTAATTTAAAAACTCAAACTTTAGAAGTCTATAACTTTACTATTTTAAGTTCAATTGAAATGACTTTTTTTTTTTTAAATTGCATAAAATTTCGAGACAAACGAAATAAGATCCATATTAATTTTTTTCCTAATACATTTCAAGTTTTAACTTACACATTTTAACTCCAATCACCCAAACGCACAATTTTAAAACTGAACTCAACTCCAAACAAAACAACTCCAATTCTCTGACGTAAGCGTGGATACACCAAACGGGACTTAGTGAATCACTCAAAAATTAACCTCCACCAATTCTAAATATTGTCCACCCTAGCTACACGTCAAAAAGAAACATTTCAGCCCAAAATTAATTGTTAGGTCATACTCTAATAAGTTAATTTCTTTTTTGCCCTTTTTGGAATATACAACTTTGCATGAATAGATAATCTGACAGTTGCCACGATAAAACAAACCATGAAAAAAAAAAACAAAACAAAACTAAAATATCAGAGCAATCGTTTGTACATATGCGTACATATATACGTGTGTAGATATGTAGTATTATATATATATATAAGGCACATGGAAATTCATAGCATAAAGCTACATTTCCTCCTGATCACCTCTGTCCAAGCCTCAACACAGAATGGCAAATGGCGACCAGCACCGCTCCAAATGCTGCTTCGTGGAGTGGATGAAGCTCCAAGAGCGAGACCTGTCGGAGCTCCTCCAAGCCCTAACCCTAACCCCCCAAAACGACGCCGAACTGACCAAGCTCGCCCAAAAGGGGGTCGAGCACTTCGAGTCCTACATCTCCCAGCGCTCCGCCCTCTCCAAAAACGACGTCGCCGCCTTCTTCGCCCCTGCCTGGTGCACCGCCTGGGAGAACTCCCTCCTCTGGATCGCCGGCTGCCGCCCCTCCGCCTATATCCGCCTCATCTACGCCCTCTCCGGCTCCGACGTGGAGTCCAGACTGGCAGACTTCCTCCGCGGCGGCGCGGTGAGTGGAAGGGATGATCTCTGGGGGCTGTCGACGGGGCAGGTCAAGGCGGTGGACGAGCTGCAGAGGAGGACGATTAGGGAGGAGGACCGGCTGACGACGAGGGTGGCGGGGCTGCAGGAGGACGTGGCGGACGAGCCGATCACCGCCATCGTGAAGGGGGTGGAGCAGATCGGAGAGATGAGCGGCGAGATCGAGAGGGCTCTGGACGAGCACGAGAAAGCCATGGCGGTGGCTCTAGAGGACGCCGACAAGCTCCGGCTGAATACGGTGAAGGAGATTCTTGGGATTTTGACGCCGGTGCAAGGGGTCGATTTTCTCGCCATGAGTAAGAAGCTTCATCTCTGTGTTCATGAGTGGGGTAAGAAGAGGGACCAGAGGCATGGCCGAGAAAATTGCTAAGCTTGGTATATTTTTAGCCTATTATTAGCTTAAGATATTATAATATGGTTTATTTTATTTTATTTTATTGGTTTATATTTACTAGTTGTATAATTATGGAGGTAGGTCGATATATATATGTATATTCATACATACATATATACACGCGTGTGGTAGTAGTAACAAAAAAACAAATGTTAGTTAAATTTTGGCCGTTTTGAATTTTTGCATGTTTTACCAAGGTGATAATTTCGTTTTTTTTTTTTTTGGTAGTTAAGGTGTTAATTACTGTTATTGTTTGATAAACAAGCCACAATTGGAATTATTTGTTTGAAAGTTGATTCGGTCGGTGTTATAGCATGATAATTTTAAGAAAACAAAAGGTGATTTCGGAACGGACTCATTATGCGTGTCAGTTTTTTTGTTTTTGGTGAAACGTATTCCTATCGTTGGCCAAGATTGCGAATGGAGCACTCAAATCTTCTCTCAATTTTTATTATCTTAAATGAAATCTAATCCATAATATTATATAATATTATTTTAAAAATTTAAATTAATTTTTTTATACATTAATATATATATATTTTTTAATAATATATTAAAATATAATTAGTTAAACATCGTTGAAGATATTAAAATTAAACAAGAGATATCAGTCCGTGAACTGAGAATATACTGAGAATCATATATGCCTGCAAGTTCGTAATGTTGGTCATTAATAATCTCTTTCATTTCCGAAAACCATAAAAGAATAAAAAGGGGAGAACAAAACAAAAACCAAAAAACATTACGATCGAGACATGACATATAATTGGTTTTTTTGTTAAATATTATTTGAATGAGTTTGTATTCAATCCCTCTTTGTCTCAGCCGCCAGGTAACGTTCATTGAACAAGAAAAGAGAGAGGGTGGTATTTTGGTGTTGTAGTTGCATTGGTTACCTGTTACTTTTGCATGCATGAAAGCACACGTGTTCTCTGGATATGACCTACGTTAAAAGAAGTGACAAGAAAAGATATAACCCCTTTCCCAACTGGCTTCTTCGACTTCGAGCCGAATTGGAAGTTTGTCTCTTTTAACTGTTCTTGCTTCCTTCAAAGGAAGTTCATTTTACGATCCATTTGGAAGATAGGTTTAAAATATAATTATTAGGTTAAAATAATTGATTGATTTTTAAAAAATTAATTATTATTTTTGTTGATTTTGTTAAAAAAAAAAAGATAAAAATTGAGATTAAAACTTTATGTTCACACTTAAAAATCAAACAAACCATTATTTTCTCATACCAATATTGTTTTTGGTTTTTCTTATAAGGATTTTGATTTTCTTTATTCTTTACCCTTTTTTTTCTTCCTAAGGAGTCAGTGGGGGTTTTTTTTTTTTTTTTTTTTTTTTTAAGCTTTGAAAAATCGGTATATTTCATCCATTTTAATTCATTAAAAGTAATAACATATTCATGAAAATTAAGATTTTAATTAATATTATAAATTATTTGAAATAATCATTAATAAATAATGTTATTTTATTTATTCTTTGTAAACGATTATTTACTTATAATATGTCATTTATATCAACAGCTTCGTATATATGCTGTTTACTTATTTTAATTTGTATAATCATATTATTTTACTACAATTCCGCAATTAAATGACTTGTTTGGATGGTATACTCATTTTTTAAAAGAAATTCTTGTTTAAAATGAGAACGTCATTCTAATTTAAAAAGAGATAGTGTTTGGATGTGTTAAAAAATTATTAAAAACAAAAGAGTTGAAAAGTAGAGGTAAGAAAATGTTCAAAAATGTATGCAATTTAAAATGTAATTCTGGATAATGTATATTGTTTGACAATTGATTATTTTAAATTAGTTATGCATGAATTTAAGACAATATTGAACATCTTTTTTTTTTTTTTTTTATTTTTCAAATTCAATACTCAATTTTCAATATACTAAATGAAATAATCATATATTATAATATTATTTAAAATTAAATTAATTTTTTTACATTATATATTATTTTTTTAATATATTAAAATATAATTAGTTAAACATCGTTGAAGATATTAAAATTAAACAAGAGATATCAGTCCGTGAACTGAGAATATACTGAGAATCATATATGCCTGCAAGTTCGTAATGTTGGTCATTAATAATCTCTTTCATTTCCGAAAACCATAAAAGAATAAAAGGGGAGAACAAAACAAAAACCAAAAAACATTACGATCGAGACATGACATATAATTGGTTTTTTTGTTAATATTATTTGAATGAGTTTGTATTCAATCCCTCTTTGTCTCAGCCGCCAGGTAACGTTCATTGAACAAGAAAGAGAGAGGGTGGTATTTTGGTGTTGTAGTTGCATTGGTTACCTGTTACTTTTGCATGCATGAAAGCACACGTGTTCTCTGGATATGACCTACGTTAAAAGAAGTGACAAGAAAAGATATAACCCCTTTCCCAACTGGCTTCTTCGACTTCGAGCCGAATTGGAAGTTTGTCTCTTTTAACTGTTCTTGCTTCCTTCAAAGGAAGTTCATTTTACGATCCATTTGGAAGATAGGTTTAAAATATAATTATTAGGTTAAAATAATTGATTGATTTTTAAAAAATTAATTATTATTTTTGTTGATTTTGTTAAAAAAAAAAAGATAAAAATTGAGATTAAAACTTTATGTTCACACTTAAAAATCAAACAAACCATTATTTTCTCATACCAATATTGTTTTTGGTTTTTCTTATAAGGATTTTGATTTTCTTTATTCTTTACCCTTTTTTTTCTTCCTAAGGAGTCAGTGGGGGTTTTTTTTTTTTTTTTTTTTTTTTTAAGCTTTGAAAAATCGGTATATTTCATCCATTTTAATTCATTAAAAGTAATAACATATTCATGAAAATTAAGATTTTAATTAATATTATAAATTATTTGAAATAATCATTAATAAATAATGTTATTTTATTTATTCTTTGTAAACGATTATTTACTTATAATATGTCATTTATATCAACAGCTTCGTATATATGCTGTTTACTTATTTTAATTTGTATAATCATATTATTTTACTACAATTCCGCAATTAAATGACTTGTTTGGATGGTATACTCATTTTTTAAAAAGAAATTCTTGTTTAAAATGAGAACGTCATTCTAATTTAAAAAAGAGATAGTGTTTGGATGTGTTAAAAAATTATTAAAAACAAAAGAGTTTGAAAAGTTAGAGGTAAGAAGAAATGGTGTCAAAAATAGTCTATTAGGAGAATAATTCAAAAAGATTCTGAAAGGATATCGTACAAAATAAGTTTGAGAATGTGATATTTTCAAAATAAGAAGAATGAATGATATAAATAGTTGAGAAAAACACTCTTTTATTATTTTTCCATGCATTTGAAAATGGGAATATGAAACAAACAAGGAGTAAATTGTCAGGCAATTCTGAAATGCCGTTTGGGACAGATTAATTTGAGTAACTACTATTTTTTCTCCTTTTTTCGCCCCTCAAATTCAGGTTTTTCACAATTCAACCTACCATTTACAGCATATTTGCAAACATATTGATGAGTGAGTTTAATACTCGTGAATTGAGTACTTTTGAATCAGCATTTTGCTTGTTTTTCGAGCATTTGTAGTGTTTTTATGTGTTTTCTTTCGTGTTTTACAGGTTAGGTCGAGTAGGGTGTGATTTGTTGTGCTTTGGATATATTAGAAACAAATTTGGTACGGAAATGAAGTTTTGAGAAGATTAGATCCCGAGCCATGGCGCTAAGTTTCCTAAGCCGTGGCGCGAATCTGGAGAAATTATGCCCCGAGCCGCGACAAGAAAAAATGCAAGCCACGGTGCCACTGCCTAAGCTGCGATGCAGAAAATCCGAGCCACGGTGCTTAGTCTGCATGCAGCATGTTCTCAAGGCTCAAAAATTCAAGAAAATTACAGTTTTGCCCTTTTGATTTCAAGCTTATAAATAGACCTTTTAGGGTTTTAAAAAAAAAAGGGGGGGGGGGGGGGTGTTCTTTTGCCAAAGAATAGAGAGGAGAAGAACGACGAATTGCAGAGAAGAGGATAGTACTTCCGGATCAAAATCCCAACATTGAATTCATCTCTAATACCAGTTCCTCTTTTCTTTTCATTCTTCATGTTTAAAACAATTGTTAGGATGTTTATTTTTGCAATTATGAACTAAGTTTATTTTCTAGGGCTACGATGTAGCCAAATGATGATTGTTAATATTTTCCCGTTTTGATTCAATTGATATTTATTCCAGTATATGCTAAGTGTTTTAATTTGTGCTTAATGCTTGTGAAAGCTTAATTACCTTTTGCATGATTTATATATTTAATTTGAGACCGAGAAGCAATAATTGAATTTGTCATAATTAGAATGGCACGAGTTTTCATAGGATAGAGATATACCTGTGTGGCTTGTGCAGTACTATAAATTTCTTGTGCTTAATGAGTTTTGATGGGTTGAAATTGCCACAGAGATATAGGGAATTTGCTCATTGAGATGAATTGTTAAGTCTTGAGAAAGATTAATGATTAATTTAGAGAGATTCACTGGCAGCATAGGAATAAGCATTGATTGATTAGATTGGGGAAATTTAGCATGCTTCATCTTGGTAAAATTGGAAACCCTAGGTTTTATTCATATTGGTTCATCATTATTTGATTTGCATTCTCTTTACTTCTTCTTTATTTTAGTCTTTAAAAATCATTCTTTTTGTGTTATTTGTTCAGATAAAATTAGAGCTAGATTAATTTCAGTAACTAATGACTATCAAATTTCGTGGAAAGATACTTGAATTCTTTTATTTTATTATTTGTTCGATAATATACTTGCATTATTAAATTTCACAACACACAAGTCTTATCCTCAATTTAGATTGTCAATTTTCATATATATCGAAATGTCAATTTAAAAAGAAAAATTTTCTCGTTTAAAATGAGAGATAGTGTTTGGATGTATTAAAAAATTATTAAAAACAAAAGAGTTTGAAAAGTTATAGGTAAGAAGAAATGGTGTCAAAAATAGTCTATTAGGAGAATAATTCAAAAAGATTCTGAAAGGATATCGTACAAAATAAGTTTGAGAATGAGATATTTTCAAAATAAGAAGAATGAATGATATAAATAGTTGAGAAAAACACTCTTTTATTATTTTTCCATGCATTTGAAAATGGGAATATGACACAAACAAGGAGTAAATTGTCAGACGATTCTGAAATGCCATTTGGGACAGATTAATTTGAGTAACTACTATTTTCTTTCCTTTTTTCACCCTCAAATTCAGGTTTTTCACAATTCAACCTACCATTTACAGCATATTTGCAAACATATTGATGAGTGAGTTTAATACTCGTGAATTGAGTACTTTTGAATCAACATTTTGCTTGTTTTTCGAGCATTTGTAGTGTTTATATGTGTTTTCTTTCGTGTTTTACAGGTTAGGTCGAGTAGGGTGTGATTTGTTGTGCTTTGGATATATTAGAAACAAATTTGGTACGGAAATGAAGTTTTGAGAAGATTGGATCCCGAGCCATGGCGCCAAGTTTCCTAAGTCGTGGCGCGAATCTGGAGAAATTATGCCCCGAGCCGCGGCAAGAAAAAATGCAAGCCACGGTGCCACTGCCTAAGCTGCGATGCAGAAAATCCGAGCCACGGTGCTTAGTCTGCATGCAGCATGTTCTCAAGCCTCAAAAATTCAAGAAAATTACAGTTTTGCCCTTTTGATTTCAAGCTTATAAATAGACCTTTCAGGGTTTAAAAAGGGGGGGGGGGGTGTTCTTTTGCCAGAGAATAGAGAGGAGAAGAACGACGAATTGCAGAGAAGAGGATAGTACTTCCGGATCAAAATCCCAACATTGAATTCATCTCTAATACCAGTTCCTCTTTTCTTTTCATTCTTCATGTTTAAAATAATTGTTAGGATGTTTATTTTTGCAATTATGAACTAAGTTTATTTTCTAGGGCTACGATGTAGCCAAATGATGATTGTTAATATTTTCCCGTTTTGATTCAATTGATATTTATTCCAGTATATGCTAAGTGTTTTAATTTGTGCTTAATGCCTGTGAAAGCTTAATTACCTTTTGCATGATTTATATATTCAATTTGAGACCGAGAGGCAATAATTGAATTTGTCATAATTAGAATGGCACGAGTTTTCATAGGATAGAGATATACCTGTGTGGCTTGTGCAGTAATATAAATTTCTTGTGCTTAATGAGTTTTGATGGGTTGAAATTGCGACAGAGATATAGGGAATTTGCTCATTGAGATGAATTGTTAAGTCTTGAGAAAGATTAATGATTAATTTAGAGAGATTCACTGGCATCATAGGAATAAGCATTGATTGATTAGATTGGGGAAATTTAGCATGCTTCATCTTGGTGAAATCGGAAACCCTAGGTTTTATTCATATTGGTTCATCGTTATTTGATTTGCATTCTCTTTACTTCTTCTTTATTTTAGTCTTTAAAAATCATTCTTTTCGTGTTATTTGTTCAGATAGAGCTAGATTAATTTCAGTAACTAATGACTGTCAGTTTTCGTGGAAAGATACTTGAATTCTTTTATTTTATTATTTGTTCGATAATATACACTTGCATTATTAAATTTCACAACACACAAGTCTTATCCTCAATTTAGATTGTCAATTTTCATATATATCGAAATGTCAATTTAAAAAGAAAAATTTTCTCGTTTAAAATAAGAAAGTCATTCTATTTTAAAAAAGAGATAGTGTTTGGATGTATTAAAAAATTATTAAAAACAAAAGAGTTTGAAAAGTTATAGGTAAGAAGAAATGGTGTCAAAAATAGTCTATTAGGATAATAATTCAAAAAGATTCTGAAAGGATATCGTACAAAATAAGTTTGAGAATGAGATATTTTCAAAATAAGAAGAATGAATGATATAAATAGTTGAGAAAAACACTCTTTTATTATTTTTCCATGCATTTGAAAATGGGAATATGAAACAAACAAGGAGTAAATTGTCAGGCGATTCTGAAATGCCGTTTGGGACAGATTAATTTGAGTAACTACTATTTTCTCTCCTTTTTTCACCCCTCAAATTCAGGTTTTTCACAATTCAACCTACCATTTACAGCATATTTGCAAACATATTGATGAGTGAGTTTAATACTCGTGAATTGAGTACTTTTGAATCAGCATTTTGCTTGTTTTTTGAGCATTTGTAGTGTTTTTATGTGTTTTCTTTCGTGTTTTACGGGTTAGGTCGAGTAGGGTGTGATTTGTTGTGCTTTGGATATATTAGAAACAAATTTGGTACGGAAATGAAGTTTTGAGAAGATTGGATCCCGAGCCATGGCGCCAAGTTTCCTAAGTCGTGGCGCGAATCTGGAGAAATTATGCCCCGAGCCGCGGCAAGAAAAAATGCAAGCCACGGTGCCACTGCCTAAGCTGCGATGCAGAAAATCCAAGCCACGGTGTTTAGTCTGCATTCAGCATGTTCTCAAGGCTCAAAAATTCAAGAAAATTACCGTTTTGCCCTTTTGATTTCAAGCTTATAAATAGACCTTTTAGGGTTTAAAAAAAGAAGGGGGGGGGGGGGGGGAAGGGGGGGTGTTCGTTTGCCAGAGAACAGAGAGGAGAAGAACGACGAATTGCAGAGAAGTGGACAGTACTTCCGGATCAAAATCCCAACATTGAATTCATCTCTAATACCAGTTCCTCTTTTCTTTTCATTCTTCATGTTTAAGACAATTGTTAGGATGTTTATTTTTGTAATTATGAACTAAGTTTGTTTTCTAGGGCTACGATGTAGCCAAATGATGATTGTTAATATTTTCCCGTTTTGATTCAATTGATATTTATTCCAGTATATGCTAAGTATTTTAATTTGTGCTTAATGTTTGTGAAAGTCTAATTACCTTTTGCATGATTTATATATTCAATTTGAGATCGAGAGGCAATAATTGAATTTGTCATAATTAGAATGGCATGAGTTTTCATTGGATAGAGATATACCTGTGTGGCTTGTGCAGTACTATGAATTTCTTGTGCTTAATGAGTTTTGATGGGTTGAAATTGCCACAGAGATATAGGGAATTTGCTCATTAAGATGAATTGTTAAGTCTTGAGAAAGATTAATGATTAATTTAGAGAGATTCACTGACAGCATATGAATAAGCATTGATTGATTAGATTGGGGAAATTTAGCATGCTTCATCTTGGTGAAATCGGAAGCCCTAGGTTTTATTCATATTAGTTCATCGTTATTTGATTTGCATTCTCTTTATTTCTTCTTTATTTTAGTCTTTAAAAATCATTCTTTTCGTGTTATTTGTTCAGATAAAATTAGAGCTAGATTAATTTCAATAACTAATGACTATCAGTTTTCGTGGAAAGATACTTGAATTCTTTTATTTTATTATTTGTTCGATAATATACACTTGCATTATTAAATTTCACAACACACAAGTCTTATCCTCAATTTAGATTGTCAATTTTCATATATATCGAAATGTCAATTTAGATCACAATTTAGATGCTTATGTTTAAATTTTCAAATTGAATACAAATCCAAACGACTAATTACCTTTGAATATGCAAAACAAACAAGGCTTTGGATGTAGTTTTATTTCTACTCCTCTTCACTTGCCTTGGTTCAGTTTTTTCTTTTTTGAAATGTAAGAATGAAGGGAATAAAATCCGTTCGAGACAAATAGAATATATATATATATATATATATATATATATACACGCCTTTTATTTTTTGTTTGGCTAAAGGATCAAGTTTATTAATGGGGGTGTGTATACTTATGTTTTTCTTCGAGACTCAACATCTAATTGCTCAGTTTCTGTTTGTAAAATGGGTTATTATAAGAAAGTTGATCAACAATACTAATTAACTAGTCATTGGCATTGCTGTTAGTATTGAATAAAATTTATGCTCGGTCTCAGTTATATGTGATCGAGACCAAATTGATGAAGTGGGTGAATTAATTCAGCCCATAATTGCCAACACAACAAGAGTACTTGATTTTTTACGCATTAAAAAAAAAACAGAATTGACATTATTTATGTCATTGAATAATATTTTATAAATGTAAATATGGACTATGAAAGATTCATATCGACGTATATATGATGACGAAATATGATGTAACAAAATGACATATATAGTAGATAGAAACAATGCTAAGGAATCTTATTGAAACATCCACACTAAGATAAGATATATAAGGTTAAAGAGGGCAAAAAAAAAAAAAAAAAAAAAATCTTTGGTGTCTAATTCTGCTTATTGAGTTGCGTGCGTAGACCAAGGAATCTACTCTTGGAACATATTACAGCACAAGGTAGTGAAGAGTCGACATCAAGGTATCAAACCTTAATTTCCCGATCATTGTAAGCTTTTGAAGAAGATCAACATGTTATCCGTAGAGTAACTTTTTCTTGTTAAGCGATGACCCGTCTGCTCGGTATCATCAGACCATTAAAGCCGATCGAGTTTCATCCCTTCATATTATCTTGCGGTCGAAAGCTCTCTTTTTCTTTTGCATTCGAGGCTGTCTTGCTTAAGAAAACCTTTACATGCCTCAATTTGAAAAAAAATAAAAATTATTAGTGTTAAGTTTACAATATAATATAATGTTTTTTCAATCCCATTTTAGAATATGACATATTTGCTGGAAAGTATGAGTTTTGATTTATTAATGAAAAGAACAATAACAAAAAAAAAAAAATTGGGGAACATTAATCAGGCATGCAAATAATTTTTGGAAGAGCTGCAATTATATATATATCGTTGATTCCTTCTACTATGGCTCATTAGGATATATAGAAGCTACTGTAATGAGGTTTAAAAGCCGCAGAAGCCTCAGCTACTAGCACAACTGGACCACCACTATGTCAGAGTCATAAATCAGAAGACAGAGAGATTTTCTGCTTGTTGAGAGTACCGAGAATTATATATATATAGTTATATATAGTTATAGGATAACTAAATTATTATGTTTTTCGGCATACCTCGTTTCATTTATTAGATTTTGCCTTTCAATATATATGTGAGGAGGTAGTACTTCCCTCTTGCTAACAATATTGAATATATGGTAGGCTTTTTATACACGTGCCATTTGAAGTTATGGAATATAGCTGCAGTTTACATTCTTGTTTATTTTTTATTTGATATTTTGCATCATGAACTTATAAAAGTCTAACAATCTACTTGTTATTGACAACAATATATTAATCTTTTAAAATAAATTAATATTTTATACATGAGTCATTATGAAATGAATACTCTTTATTTATTTAATTCAAATTTATTAAAATTAAGATCTTTAATGAAGTTTTCTTGATAATAGTAAATTTGAAATTTAACTTTGTCATAAACTTAAATTTAGTTTAAGATTGATTAAAACAAGACCTTTCTATTCTCTTAATTAACATGTATGTGCAAGTCAAGTGCCAATTTTTTTTTTTTTTTTTTATAAAAAAAATCAATATTGTTATCAAGGTGGATTGTTACAGATTTGTAAGTTCAAAGTGCAATGTTAACATTAAAAAATTCAGAGTGGAAATTATACAGCTGCGCGATAAATTAAGGAACATCGATGCAATTTACCCTACGTAGTATTATAGGTTGATATTTTTCACCCTTAACTAGCAGTTTATCTTAACAAAGAAGAAGAAGGATTTGAAAAAAAGCTATTTATACATAAATACAAATATAGTATTGGTTTAATCTTATGAATTATGGTTTTCTGAACTTTATAGTTAACTTAGCTTTATTTCTTTAGAGGTCTCCATATATATAACAGGTTTTTCATATTATAAATTTTATAGATAAACAATTTGTGGTAAATATGTACTCCTTTTCCCTTTTAGTTTTTTGTCCCACTGAGTTTTGAACAAAGAGTTATCCCAAATTCAAGATGCAAGTCACTGTTTATATTTTTGGAGGTGGGATCCGGTTACATGGAGGGTTTTCTCTCTTGTTTCTTAATGGCCTAAGATAGGATTTTTTTTTTTTTTCCATTCATTCCTTTTCTCCTGATCAACGCTATATCGTATTATCTTTTTCTTTCTTAATAGTATAATGAGGATAAATGATGAAGGTATTAGAGGATATCGATTTAATCAGAATATTTTTATACACATGCTAATATATGTCACCATTATTTGTACTAATATATATATATATATATATATATACACACACTTGATTGTTACGTCCAATTTTAGCTTAATTTACAAAACTTAACATTGTGTTCGATTTTACACTCACACGCTCATAAGCGCACAACACTGATATACACATACAAAAGCTAGCTATATTATATTTCCAACCACAAAGGGGAATCAAACTATAAATATACTTCGATATAAATACACATAACATGACCAGGACCCTTGTTAAAGCTTAAATCTTACTACACGTCCAAGGATACATACATACCTATTTATATACATATATATATATATACACATGCATGCATGCGCAGTTCAATTATATATATATAAAATACGTATAAAAATATAATATATATATATATATATATATATATTTGAAAGGAGAAACCAAGCAGAAGAGTTCATCACGAATAATAAAGAGCTTTGATATTTGTTGGAAGTTGTGGAGCTAAGCTTCCCACTTATATAGCTCTAGCTGCTATATATATATATATGGGATATATAGGGTCGTGTCAGAAAGATCTGATAGCATCACAAGAAGAGTAAAAATCTGGCCAAGGGCTAGGTAAGACGTGGGACCGGTGAAACACGAACAAGCAGGCTAAACACCCTCCACGTTGAACCCAGATTGAAACCTACACTGACACGTCTCAACCAAAATTCCCTACATTCCAACACCAGGAGGTCATGTACAAGCTGGCTATCTGCTCCTCCACCCGATCCTATGACTTCCCGCCCGTCAAAAGCCGCTTCGGCTTTTTCCTTTCATTCATTCCATTCAAACGTCTATAAATATACAAGTAATTAATACAAAAAAATGAATAAATGAGGAATAAGAAGAAGAATCAAAGAAAGAGCGTTGACCCATGTTTGATCAATCGCAAAAATTCCTTCCTAAAACTTGCAAAGCGTCAAAAATTACCCCTTGAAACCCACAAGTGGTTGCTCGTTGCGCGTAAGCCATGCACGAGCCACGCACTTCCCAACCTCGCCACCAAACTCGCATTGTGGCTCTCTCTCCTTCTTCCACGTGGCCACCAACTTCCCTATTCTCTCTCTCCTCTCTCTCTCTCTCTCTCTCTCTCTCTAAATCCCATGTTCCACTTCCACTATATTAACCCTACTCGTTCCTCTCATTTCTTTGGGAACCTAAAAAAAGAAAAGAAAAGAAAAGAAAACATATCGTCAAAAAGATGAAGACGAAAGTGGAGGAGAAGTTCTCGGACTTCTTTGAGAAGTGGGTTTCTCAGCTAGAAGAACTCCTCCAACAGCTAGTTCAAGTGTCAAAGGACAACAACAATAACAACAACGTGACAGTAGTGGATCAGTCGGATCTGCAAGCGATGGTGGCGAAAGTGACGAGCCACGTGAAGGTGTACTACACGGCGAAGTGGGCGGCGGCGCACGAGGACGTGCTGGCGTTCTTCAGCCCGGTGTGGCTGAGCCCGCTGGAGAATGCGTACCAGTGGGTGACAGGGTGGAAGCCGTCGACGGTGTTCCGGCTGGTGGAGTCGCTGAGGAAGAGCAGCACCACCACGACGCTGAGGGAGCTGTCGGAGCAGCAGGTGAAGAAGGTGGAGGAGCTGAGGGTGAAGATAAGGCTGGAGGAGGAGAAGGTCGAGAGGGAAATGGAGAGGCTGCAGGTGGCCATGGCCGACCGGAGGATGCTGGAGCTGGCCAGGCTGACCGGCCGGGGCGGCGGAGGAGGAGGAGAAGAGGAGGCCGTGCAGCAGCAGCAGAGCAGCAGCAGCAGGGTGGATGGAGGGGCTGGTGGAGGCGGCGCTGAAGGGGATGTTTGTGGGGCTGGAGAGGGTCATGAAGGCCGCTGATTGCGTGAGGCTCAAGACACTCAAAGGAGTGTTGGAAGAGCTCAGCCCTTTGCAGGGCGTCGAGTTCTTGGCTGCCACGTGCATGCTTCAGCTTCAGCTCAGGCACCTGGGCAACGAGGGACGTTCTTCTATAATCACTGCTGCTGCTGCTGGTGCTACTAATAATAACATTAACAATTATATATGGACAGAGCAATAGCAATAGCAATGGGAGTACTACTCACATATCCTCATCTGCTTAATCATATATATATATAAATATATAGGAATTTTTAAGACTATTGTCTTTGAGTCAGAGAGCCAATGAATTTTTCTCTGTTTTTTTCTTTTGTTTTTGTTTTTGTTTTTGTTTTTTTTTTAATTTATTGAGTGGGGTGAGGGAAATACATGAGAGCTCTCTCGTATATATAGGTTAACTGGTTATATAATATATGTATATATATATATATTTATGTATGTATGTTAGTATGTATGTACAAGTGACTGCTTCTGATCTGGCGAAACAAAGGAATAAAATGTTCGGACAGGGAAATATTGTGAGAGATTTGGATCTTTCTGGTTCTACTTTGTGTCACACAATGAGTAGTTCCTCTTAAGTTACCATAACTTGGTTCCGTATTCTCTCTCTATTTTTTTTTTCCTTTTTCTTTTTCCGTTTTTGGGTGGCAATGTTTTATTATGAGATGGTTCTACTACTACTAAGCGGCAAAGAAAATTCGTAAAATATTATTCAAACAAATGTAGGCGTCGTTTGTTTGTTTCACGAGTTTTTAAGTCGTTTCTTCTCTAGTATGTTCCTTCACAAAAATTTGAATTTGAACCAAAAACTTTCTAAATGAAATTACACGTGTTGTGTGTATTGCCTACCTTGATCGATAGCAGATTTTATGGTTCATTTGAGGGGAAAAAAATCCATGTTTACGTATACATAAAAATGTTTCTGATGTTATAAAGTTTCCATCTACACGTAATATTGTGACATACTATCGTGTGACTTAACATGCCACGAGGAGCCTATTTGAAAAGGAAAAAAATAAATAATTAAATAAATTCATCAGGCAACCCATTAGCGACTGCATACCGACCCATTTGTTAGCAAATATATTCACACAAATGTCATAGGATTACGTAAAAGGCCAATATTTTTTTCTTACTATTATGTCATTGATATCATGTGTCGTGGGGACTATACACATCTTCATATATACATATACTCATTTATGTATGACAAAATATGACCGTAGTTCTTCAAAATTTGAAATATAATAAAATAAAATAACGATCGTACGTGGTAACGTTATGTGTAATTTATGTTATAGTGTGCTGCGTTATAGTGCACTAAACATATTAATGGTAATTAAGCTGCAGATTGCAGGTGATCAAGCAAGAAAATAAGAACTTTGCCACGATATAATTCAATTTTAAGGGACTGTTGGGGAGAGGTTTTTTATACGTGTTTTGGTTTCAAATGTCCGTTTGGGGGGGGGGGACCTCTTTTGAGTGAAAAAAATGAAAATTCTTAAAATATATTCTAAAAAAATTTATCCTTGTTTCATTTTTCTTAAAATTTTATGTAACTTTTTTTTAATCATCTTATTTGGACTTAAAATAACAAAGTTATGGATGCTTAAAGTAATTTACTATAGGTATGTAGAGATATATGACTAGTGAGTATTGAGTGAAAAGAAAAATATAAAATAAAAATTTCAAGCCAAAAACCAGTATGGTCCCAAACTGGCTCTAAATTCTCAAATCTCACAACGCCTATATAAATAGGCGGAGACAGGGAAGTACATTTTTCTTGTCTTTGAACTCTTTGGGGTTTCATGTTGATCTCTTGCTGATCAAGTGTCGGAGAGCTCTTCCTTCACTTTTTTTTTTTGGGGGGGGGGGGGGGGGGGTGGGTGTGGAGGAGGAGAGGGCTCGGTGCGAGTTCCAAAATCAGAACCAAGCAAAGTTGTAGGCCGAATTATAATAGTGACATATATAAACTAACATACATATATTTATATATATATATATATATGTAATATAGTGACATATAAACACGCATGATAAGCTTGCTTCCAAACAAATTTAGTAGTGTAGCGTGATTCAGGGAAATCAGAAGTGTGCAATATATATAATTATTAATTATATTCACCAAGAAAAATAATTATTATTTGTAAATGGGGGGATTACAAAAGCAAAATGCAAAAAAGCTGACTTGAGCAACTGCACAAGTGCAACATATGCACCATGCAGGGCCGTTTTTCTTTCCTGTTACAGACTGACTTCACCAGGTGTTAATCCATCCTCAGCATTTTTAAGGGACGTGCTTTTTTCGTAATTAATTACTGTCCTTTTTAGATTATGTTTTTTTCTTTTTTAGCATCATGATTATTTGGTTTCTCAACACACAATTTACACCAAAGGATTCACGAGAAAGTAGCACTTTCCATTTCAAAAAAAAAAAAAAAGCGAGAACAAAAGGAAACAGAAGAAAATAACACAATTTTCATCACTTTCTCGTAAAAATGGTATTTGAAAAAAAAAAAAAAAAAGGGGGGGGGGGGGGGGGGGGGGGGGGGGGGGGGGGGAGGGGGGAAGAAGGAAAAAGGGAAAAGCATGTAAATATCGTGAAGGAAACCGGCAAATGCGGCTCAGACAATGAAGATAGACTTCACTACAACGAGCTATTTTTGATTTGGGATAAGAGCTATTTATCATACTCTAACGAGTCTTTCAACTTTCAAGATTGATGCTTTTGGTTTCTCTCCTATATTTAATGTAGAAAGATCTATAATCAAACGAGTCCTTAATCCTCCTCTACGCCTCTATTCCCTCTTTTAATGATTCATGTCCCTACACCTTGTGCCTCTCTTGACAATTGTCCTCCGTGTGCCCCCTCAACCATTGTCACTATCCCTGTATTGTTGTACCCTTTCTCGACAGTTCTCGTCCATGTGCTCCTGGATCCTCTCTCGACAATTGACGTCCCTTCCCTCATTGTTTTTCGTCCCTACTTATATCGGTGAAGGCAGGTTCTTGTTCGTGAGAGTACATGCCACCACTGAAATTTTGATTTTTTCAATGCCTATAAATTTTAAAAAGTTACACTTGTGACCCCACTAAATTTTATTAAATCACAAAGTGTGCCCCCAATTGGTAAATAAAATTCTAGTCGTGCCCCATCAAAAATTAAACTCAAAACTACATCTAATCCATTTAAGTGGGCCCCCAAGATACCAAATAATGGGCTCCACAGTTTAACAAAGTTTATAGCTGGAACCCACTACCAAATTTTATAAAATTCTTGGACCTTTAAAACTACAATTTAATATTTAGAGCCACATGAAGAGAAAATTATGAAAACAATTCACTTATGTTTTTCCACCCTTTTAGTTTGGTTTTTTTTTTTTATAATAATTATCTAATTAGTGGTAAAAAAAAAACTAAAGATATTCTTTTTAGAAGCAATAATCCATAATTATGTTCTTTTTGATTTATAGGTTTGAGCTAAAAAATTCTAGTTTATTCAATTTTCAAAAAACAAAATAAAAAATTGAGTGAGAAAACACTTAGCAAGGAAAAAAAACAAAGCGAGATTTGAACCAAAACTTGGGAGAAAGAAGTAAATAGTATTTTTCTTAAAATATAATTCAATTTATGAATATTTTTCTAAATAAATTATTTATCATAAACATGCTATTACGTACTTCAAAATTTTGAAATATTCCACCTTTCAGTTAAGACAGAAATAACTTTTCAAGTCCCCACTAAAACTATTTTTCTGGCCTGGCCATTGCTTGTGCCCCCGTGCCTTACTTCCACCTCACACTCTACAATCCATTCCACATAAGGATGGAAATAGTGCGAGGCCGGAGAATGCTTTACCATCTCCATTCCTGCCACCAAAATCGTCTCCATCCCCACCTAAATAGAAGCGTGGCCAGGGACGAGAATTCTTTGTTGAAGGGGCTTTCCTCGTACTTCATTATTTCTCATCTGCTATAAATACACATTTGAAACTACAATAAAGTAAAAACAAACAACGAAGTAAAAAAACACTGTAAATTTAGTTCAAATTCAAAGTTTCATAAATAAACCAAATTCTAAAAATATGCAAACGAAATATTAATCATAGTACCATCGAAGGTTTCATCAAAACATTACAAAATATGAAAATTAAAACTTTATAAAACACTTAAGCTAAACAAAAATTGAAAACATAAAATTCTCATTCCTTGTCTATTTTTCATAACTTCAATTTTCATTCTATGGTTGCATATGCTTTAAAAAAAATATATAGTATATTATATCTCGGGATAGAGGTAGGGTGGGAAGTGTTTTCTCTATCCCCGTCCCGTCAATTTTCAGGGATAAGATTTTACCCCATTCCAATCCTCATTCCCGATCTTTGTCCCCCATTCCCATCCCGTTTTGAGCAAATCCCCGCGTTCCACATACCATTTTCTTTTGTTACAGTCCAGTACTGAAATCTTTTGTGAATATTCCATCTTGCAATTACATACATAATATAAGGAAAGTTAACACAGAATCTTTTTTTTTTTAATATATATATATATATTTTTTGGAACCAAACCAAAGATAACTTTCAACACCAAAAAACAAACCGGATATAACGACGGACGACTGACAATTTGTTCCAGAACAATATTGGTGTCGATCATTATACTTGCAAGTAATATTATTGCTAGTTACTTTGAATAAACACCTTTTTTTTTTGCTTGAAACTTCGAATAAACTTTAAATCCAAGAAACAAAAGTTTACGGAGAAACAGGAGAGTAAATTCCACTAAATATGATTAAAGAACATAGAGAAACTTACACTTCAGTTTGAAAAAAAAAAAAAAAAAAAAAAAAAAAAAAAAAAAAAAGAGGACATTTTTGACATTCCTCACTCAGCAATATATGGATAACATTAATACAAGCGAAACAAACTAATTTGTTTAAAAGGGATGCTATGTTAGATTTACATCCCTAATCTTGATCACCAAAAATACATATATCCCACTCGCAAAAAAAAAAAATAAATAAAAAAAAAAAAATAATAATAATAATAAATAAATAAATAAATATAAATAAAAAAATGAAAAGGTCAAAGAATAACATACATACATCTGGTGTATATATTAAGTTATCACCACACCCAACTCGTAACAACATTTATAGCACACATTTTCCATTATTATTCTTATCATAGAGTATGGGGGAAGAGAGAGAAAAGAAGTGAATAGAATGGAATGGGAAATGATGATAAAGAGGAGAAAATAAAAATGAAGGGAGGCAAAAAAGGGGATTGAAAAATACCAGAAGCACATATAAAAAGCCTTTTTTTCTCTAGCATTTTGATACAAAGACTGACTTACAAAACAGCAATAACACAGTGAATGGAAGAGAAGAGAAGAGGAGATTCTTCAAAAGAGGACTTTATTAGGTGGCCTCTACTGACAAAATCTCCAGTTCAGCCCACCAGAGAGGAGAAAGTCTCGGGGTCGCTTGGTCCGGTGAGATCACAATCACTTCCCTCAACTTGGAAGTGACTTCCTTCATTGTAGGTCTCTGTCTCGGGTCCGGTTGGATGCAATCTTGGATAACCTCGCAGATCACATCCAGCTCGTTGTTCTTGAAGGACTTGAGGCTCGGATCAATCATGTAGCTTATGCTTCTCTTGTCGTTTAAATAATCAGCAGCCTGCAATAATTCATTGAATTGTCAAGCATTTTAATAGTTATCGACTAATCAGGGGTTCTGGCATAGTTTAATGATGTCAATTATATAATAAGAGACCTACCCAGTTCACAAGAGACCCTTGTTCTTCCGAGTACGGTAGCTTCCCTGAAATGATCTCGAGCAACAAGATTCCAAAGCAATAGACGTTTGTTTCTGGATCGACAGAGGGGGGCAATACGGAGTTTTCCTTGTCATCTTCGGTTTGATGCTTTGACTTATTTTTTGTTGTGAAACCGATCTCTGCGATCTGAGAGGAGGAAGAGGGAGTTTGAAGGTTTAGAATGATTGCATTTTAATGAAGGAAAAGGAACAGTAATCAAACAGTTTGGGAAATGAAAGTTTGCTACCTTCGCCGCATAATCGTCTGTTAAAAAGAGGGAAGTTGAGGTCAGGTTAGAATGTGCTACAGGCGGATTTAGATCATGGTGCATATATTGTAGACAGTAGGCTGTTCCCATTACAATCCTCATTCTTGCATTCCAATCAAGATGTTCAAGTTCTTTAACTGAAAAAGACATTGAATAGTGTCATAATCCATTCAAACTTCACTGCTGAGATTTTGTCTTGCCAACATTGACTCATACGGACACTTGAAATTAACAGTAGACGGGAAATTACCATGCAGATGCTCGAACAGGGATCCATTTGGAGCATACTCAAACACCATCATCCTAACAAAAGGCTCATCCTCTTCGCAGAAGCCAATAAGATTGACAAAATTTTTGTGGTTCACCCTCGAGAGAGTATCAATCTACACCAGGTTGAAAACAACAATGTATCAAACTTGAGAATAGAAGACACAAATCCCTCCAACAAGGAAATGTATGATTTGAAGAATTAGGGTTAAAACGGACTCCGGCATACCTTTTTTCGGTAAGCCATTTCTGCAACTTTTGTCCAGTCTTTGAAAGAAGATATCGTGGTTGATGCAACCGCAATCTCAACTCCACTGGACAGTGTTCCCTTGTATACAATGCAACCGTCAACTGTGCTAATGATATTGCTGAAATCCTCACAGGCTGTTTCCAGCTCTGAACGGTTCAACTTTGGAACTCCTGCATAAAACATAAACACACGATCCAATTATTACCGTATCACAATTTGAATTTGAAGTATGTAGATGTTAGCCAAATGCATCTTGAAAAAATATTTGCAAGACTGAAATGGAATCAAGTTCTGTCATTTTGGTAGTCCCAGCCAAATAAAATGTGGTCTCCTTCATTACACCACTGTGTAAAAACCACTGCAAATAACTAATATGACCATCGTATTGGATCCAACTGATCGTTTTGTTTTTTTTTTTTTAAATAAAAATTTTGAACGGATAATCTTTTGTGGGTTCATTACTTTCTGGTTGAGCACAATAGCAGTTTCCATTGCATTATAGAAGATTACCTGTTATAAATGCTTTCTGCAGCTGTCCACTTAGTCCAGTCTTCCAAGGACCTATGGTTTTCACAGCTTTGCTTCGGCACACGCAAAACATTGCTGCAGCGACAATTAACAAGACAGCTACACCTCCACCAATACTTACATACTTCCACATCCCAGAGGAACTGTCAGACGAATGCTGTGTTGTTGGCTGTACAGGAAAGCTAGAAGGCTTCACTTCTGGAGTCAAGGGATGATGTTTTGGATGAGTGGCAGATGAATGAAGTGGTGAGGGCGCAGGTGGATGTCTCCTCTTTCTCTCTGATGATACAGCTCGGAAAGCACCACTACTTTGGGTCATGGGAAGAACGATTACTTTTCCAGAGGGTGATTTGCCACTTGCAGGTGCAGCCGGGAGATTACTAGCTTGTTCTAGTAGCCTACGGCGTGAAAAACTGACAAACTTCTGATCACTTTGGACCACCCCTGGTTCAGATGCACCTGATAATGCAAGATAATGTTAAATTACTTTCCCTGTCTGAATAATAAGTTCTACAATTCCAACGGTAAACTTTCCACTCACTTGGGAGATTGTCACAACCATGTCCACCACTATGCACAGAGTCCC
Source organism: Ficus hispida (assembly GCA_025413025.1). Taxonomy (NCBI): domain Eukaryota; kingdom Viridiplantae; phylum Streptophyta; class Magnoliopsida; order Rosales; family Moraceae; genus Ficus; species Ficus hispida. The sequence goes on from CM046361.1 coordinate 11,806,778, forward strand.
TTTTGAAACTGAACCTTCAAAGAAAACCATATACTTAATTAACATAACATGATAGATGCAATGAAAACGCAAAACATAATCCCATATGAATAATGTTTAATTCCATAGAATGGCACTATAAAGTTATTCAAATAGCGCAACACTGCTGATCTAGCCGGGTTTACCAAAGAAGCTCCCAAACTTAATGATCTAAATATCTATGTGTGATGCTGCTCATGAAACACAGAACGTATCAGAAAGCTAACACAATTAAAGTAATCCTAGCCCATATCAAAACTATTACTCCAAATTTTGTTAAGAGTTATATATGTGAGAAGAAAGTACGCTAAAATCATTTGTTAAGAGTTATATATGTGAGAAGAAAGTACACTAAAATCAGACAAGTAGGAGGCTGATTATTCTGTATAGCACACAGCAAAAGCACTGAACCATCAAACAAACTAGAAGTTCATATAGCTGTAGTCAATACTGAGAGATCAAAGACCCAAAATCTTAACAAATTTTCATTTGATCCTACAAAATTGTCACACTGTCACACACGAACCAAAGCAGATTCCAGTACCCCTCTTGACAAAAGGTAATTAAACATATGATATTGTTAGTTTATCAATCCATCCCAAAAGCTTAAGCTGTTAAGAGGTGGGCCAATAATAGTTTATATTTCAACACTCTCCCTCACGTGTAGGCTAGACAATGGGCAAACGTTCAGACAAATATTATTAATTTGAAAGTCCAACAGAAATTATTAGAGGTCCGAAACAAATTAAAGGCCCAACACACAATAATAACAAAGGGGTTAAATAGTGCAATTGCACGGGTTACAACTCAGGACCTCCCGCTCTGATACCTTGTTAGTTTCCCAATTCAACCCAAAACCTTAAGATGTTAGGAGGTGGGCCAACAATAGTTTTATATTTCAACAGATATTTAGTTTAACACTACATTTTTCATTCATTTAACTATGCCAGCATGCGCCACAAGCTCTTAACTTTGAGCCATGTATTTGAATGTTCTTATTTAATAAACTGTCTTTACATTTATTTGCAGCCGGAAACGACGTTAATCATCTACCTATCTCTGTCTCTGTCAGCTTTCATAACCATAGAACTCATAAAAGTACGCGTCTACTAAAAAAATTTGATTATCCGGCGGAATTTAACAATATCATTCTACGCATCTGTAGCTACAACAAGAGAATGCACTTCTTTTCAAAGTCTCATAATGATGTAGTGGGTGTTGCAAAACTAAAAGAAAGAAAAATATTCCACAATTAAAACGTTTTCTGCCACTTTTGTTTTACTCTTTTTTCTTTTCGTCATGTTACAACATATTTGCGCATGTTCATCAACATCAATTATGCAAACTGGGAATCAAACAAGTGTGGAATAACTAGAATTTACCAGTGTCCAAACTTCCTGCTCACACCACCAATTCCAGTGAACCTGGTCGATGCGAGGTAATCATCAAACTGAATCTCAGAGAGCAAGTTGACCCTACCAAGATCCAGAGGAAGACTGCCTTCAAATCTATTGCCACAAAGCAACCTAGGATGCAAAACAAATCCAATCTGTTTACCTATAAGTCCAACAAAAAAAAGTTAAGGATTCAATATAAAATAGCTGACTCACAAGTGTTTCAGTGATTGCATCCTGCCTATTTCGGCCGGAATTGTTCCACCCAAGTTGTTGTCCCTCAAATCCAACACCTCCAGCGCTCTGAGCTCTCCAATATCTTGAGGAATTGCTCCAGAAAAGTGGTTTTTGTAGAGTACCCTTAAATGCAAACAAAGGAATTAAGAAGTTGAAATCTTCAATAATGCTTACCATTGCCAAATCAATGAAAAGTAACAAGAAAACTAATTCACTATCCGTTTATATGTCCCAACTCTCTATTAAAAAAACAAGTTACAAAATAACACCCTATTTAAGTTAAGACATTCCACTAAAGTGCAAAAATTGAAATTCCTTATTAAATGTCTTGAACAGATCAAAATGATTAAGCTCCTTTAAATCTGAAGAGCTTTTTTTTTTTTTTTTTTTTTAAATAAAATCATACATGAAGTCCAATAAACTTAACCCAATTTCACAGCATTTTAGTTTCTGAAACGACAGTTGTCAGTCAACAAAAATTAGGCTTTTAGCTAAACATATGTAATGGCATAGTCTAAATCCTTACAGGGCTCTCAAGTGACTAAGTTTCACAAGCTCAGGCGCCAATGTTCCTTCCAGAGAAAGACCACTCATATTCCTTCAATATCAGTAAAACCATAACATCAAAATCCATAATCCACTATTAAAAAAATAAAATTTTAAAATTACAAAAAAAAAAAAAAAAAATCTGAAAAAACTCGTAAAGAAGAAGAATGAGAAGAAACAGAAAAGGACTTACAGCATTTGAACTTTACCCTCTTCACAATGAACACCCCTCCACAGGCAAGCACTTTCATCGTTTGGATTCCAACTCTCCAAAACACCAAATGGATCATAATTTATCCTCACCCGGAATGCCAACAAAAGGGTTCCTATATTTCCACTCCAAATTTCAGAATTCAACCCAAAAAATCATAAAATAAAATAATTATTAAAAAAAAAAAAAAAAACTTGCCTTCATCATTGAGAGACCAACAAACCGGAGTTCCCGAGAAAAGAATCAAAGATAAGAAAAACGAAAACCCAAATCCAAATGGGTTCCATCTATCCCCCATTGCTCGATGAAAGCCACCAGTCTACACAACCCACTATACAAAATCGCCAGGTTTCTTCCCCTTTTTTTTGCCCAAAAAATAAAAAATAAAAAATAAAAAAACAATGACGAACAAACAAAAAAAATTAAAAATAAATAAATAAATCTACCTAAACAAAAACTGTATATTACAGACGAATATCGGGGTCCCTCATGATTTTCGAATTTCTAATGGACTTTTAAGACACCCTTTTCATCGATAAGCGCGTAAACCAAAAAAATCTTCTCTCAGTAATCTTCGGCCGAAGCTGAAAATTTTTCTACGACATACCAAAAAATACGATAAAAATGTCAGCAATAGTCAAATGAAAAAAGAAAAACATAGCTTTAAACGAGAATGTAGGGAATACCCTCTTCATCAAGCAATCTCAGAAGATGAAAAGGTAACATAAAGATAGACAGCTCATAACAGACAGAGACAGAGACAGAAAAAGAGCGGAATTTTACCATGCAAAAGGGACCAAAAAGGGTGCTTCAAGAATAAATCCTTTTCTTCTTTCTTCTTTGAGGTTGATGGGATATTAACAACAACAATTACAAATGTTGAAAACCAAAAAAAAAAATGGAAAAAAAAAATTTACAGAAATATATGCAGAAGAATGAATGGATATTGAAAGTTTTGGTTGGGGATAGGTGGCGGGGATTGACTCAAAAGGCAGCAATAAATTCACAATCTTTTTTTTCTAAATATTTTTATTTTAGTTTTTCGTATTACTGCCTTTTTCGCAGGATGATGATCTTAGAGGACGACCATCTCTCCGACCATCTTTTGGGTCTCTCTCCGGAAACTCCTATTTTTCTTTTTTCTTTTTTTTCTGTTTGTCAAAAACTCTCTCTCTTCTCTCTGAGAGTTTCCCTCTCTCCCTCTCTCTCTCTCTAATCCCAACCAGCCAAACCCACCGTCCTACAACCTGTGTTTCCGTTTTCCGCCTTTTTTTTTTTTTTTTTTTTTTTTTTGTGTTGCCAATGGACTTGTGGGTCCCATACAGTTTTGTCCCGTTCACTGATTGGCTAACAACACTGGTAAGTGTAAAAAGGTAGGACCCACTGAGGACAACTCGCAATTTGGCGGCGAAGGGCATTTTCAGTTCGCTCATTTTTTTTTCTTTCTTTTTTTTTTTTAATCATTATTGTTTTTATTTTATTGTTTTATTTTTTGAGGTGGTCGAGGGTCCCACTTCCGATGTAATCGGACGCGTTTTCCCTTCTTCAATTCCACCGTTGACCGGGCCCACCCATTTTCTCCCTTAATTGCGTGCTTGCCTCTCTTCCTCTCCCCCAATATTTTATATTTACTTTGTTATTTTCTATTTTTATTTTTTGCGTCCACTTTTTATTCCAATAATGTTAATACTTTGGAAGATACTATATAAAATTATATGAAAGAAAATAAATACTTAAGTTAACTACAACTAAATTAAACTTAGCAACCTGAATTATTATTTGGTCTTTTGGGTGGCCACCAACCTTTAGTTAATCAGCTCTTTGAAATATATGGAGGAGCTTTATAAGTTGTATCTAACTTGGAATTTCTTTTCCTATTATAAAAAAAATTGGAATTTCTTTCAATATAGAACTTTGGCTCATAACTTGAAGTTTTGCCATGTCATGTGTTGGGTGGTGTAAAAATTAGGATTTTCTTTCGTTTTTTACCCCCCAAGATTTATATATTAACTTTAAAGTTATTATTTGGTTAATTATAAATTGTGAGGGGTTGGGTTTTGGTGATGGAATAGGCTTAAAAAATCATTTCATTTTTCATTTTATTAATAAAGGTTAAGGATTTCGAACTCTACACCTTTAATAAAATTGATTGAGAAAATATTATTAAATTATGTCTGTAATTATTTATTTGTAGATCTTAGGGTTCAATTCGTGTCTCGTGTCGTGTTCGTGTCGTGTTTGAGTCGTGTCGAATTTTTTTTTCCGCAACCCGAACACGACCTGTGACACGAAACCAACATGAAACCGCGACACGAACACGACACGAACTCGTAATGGATTGATACGACACAACACGAACTTGACCCGCGACACGAACTTGACCCGATATTGACCCGCAACACGAAATTGACACAAAATTAACACGAAATTTGACACGAAATTGACCCGCGATCCGAAATTGACACGAAAAGTGGACACGAAATTGACACGAAAAAAACGGGTTCAACCCGAACACGACACGAATTTTTTTCGTGTCAATTTTTCCCAACCCGAACACGACCCGCTCCCTATTTTTTCTAACCCGAACCCGTAAAATTCGTGTCGTTTTCGAGTCGTGTCATCGTGTCGCGATCCGTATTGCCACCCCTAGTAGATCTTGATACTTATATATAATATATATATATATATTATAAATAAAGACCAAAAAAAAATGATACCAATAATTCCTTTATTATAGCCTACTATTCCATAACGTATCCATTAAACGAGGTTTGACATAGAGAGTAACTTCTCATCACTTTTTCAACTGTATTCGTAATTTCAATTATATACAAAGAAAAGAGCTCCACTTTTTTGTCTCTTTCAAATACGATGGATTACAACTTTTTTTTTTTTGTCATGTCATCTAAGCCATCTGATGATCGTGTGATGTAGAACATGCATTAAGATATCTAAGGAGGCAGAGAGATCAAAGAAGCCAATTCTCCACCTCAATTTCCAAAAAGAATAACGAGGGAAAAAAAAAAAAAAAAAAAAACTAGTGGTACAAAAAATTTTAGGAGCATCTTATGAGACGGATATCTTATCATTGATGTACATTTCTAAAAGCAAAATTTGATCAATCGAAATGAAAAATACATAAAATAAACAGTTTTTAATATAAATATAATAGTTTACAAAGTTGGAGGGTTTTTTTTTTTTTTTTTTTTTTTCAATCAAATCTTACCCTAGAGCTCTTTACATTTCAATGAGAAGATTACTCTATGATATGGTAACATTCAAATTAAACTTCAGATCTTCAGTCTTATATTTTTATAATTTTAACATAATTTAAAATGATATCTTATTTTGCATCATTGGTAGGAAATTTTTTTTTAATTATTAGATTAATTTTTTAACGGTTTGATTTTATGAATGCACATGGTAAAAATTAAAAGCATGTCGTTGATCAAGCCATTAAAAAATTGATCAAATAGTTATAACATCAATTCATATCGATAATGTAAAATAAAAAATCTTATCATAAAAATTTCTTAATAAAATATCCACAGGTAAAAATCACATTGCATCAATGCATTATCATAAGATGAATTGATACATATGCTCAGTACTCCATCTTTGTAATCGGTCGTTAAATTTAACATTGGCTTTGGAATTCAAGATGTAATTATTAATGCATTATGCATAAGTATTAAGTAGTTATGAACTCAACTCGAGTGTAATTTCTGTAGGACATGGCAACAATTATCTTGTTTCCTTTTTTCTTTCCTTTTTTTTTTTTCAATTTTATTTTACTTTTTTGGAGTTCATGAAGAGTCAGAGCGACAGGGACAGGGATCCCACAAACAGCTAAAAATATGTGGTTGATGTCTCTGGATTGGCAATCATAAAGCTTATCATCAGACTTTTTAGTATCTTGCAAAACTATTTTTCAAATCTTCATTATGGTGAGAAATTTATCCATACCTAATAATAAAAGAGCCAATGCTCTGCGAATAATATTTTTGGATCCTTCTTTTAATGGGTGTCATGTGATAACCCAATTATCTGTACTTAATAATTAAATAGTCATTAATGCTCTATAAATAGTGTTTTTTGGTCCTTCCATTTCATGACTATCACATGACAGTCTAATCATTAATCACGTATCGATCCAGTTATTATCATGTGATGGTCCAATCACTACCATATAGTGATCAAGTCACTATCACGAGACTTTATTTTTTATCTATTCTGCTTTGCTTTATTTATCTGTTTCGCACGTACGAAATACATGAGAAAGGTAAATGTAGGAAATTATGTGCACACATGCATCTCCAATAAGTAAAAAATACAAAACGTGCTTTGTTGATATCTACTAGGGGTATGAACGGTCCAGTCCCAATCCATCATATTTGATATATCAGACCTTTTTGATGGTCTGTAAAAACACAGATAAGATCGTTTTCTGCATATAGACCGGATTAGACTGGATTGTTTGTGTCTCCATAGGTAGAAAACATAAATCGTGCTTCATTAATATTTACTAAGGAAATGAACAGTTCGGTCCCAAACCGTCATATTTGATAGACCAGACCGTTTTTAAGGGTCAGAAAAAACATAGATCAGAACGTTTTCTGCATATAGACTGGACCGGTCTGGCAGTGACATCCATCCATGAAGGCATGTGTGTTCGACAAATTCACGATTTGGGTTCTTGTATTGGGCCTAGTTTTGGGTCAAACTCTAAGAGTTGTCCAATAGAGTTTTCAGATGGATTTTGGGTTTTTCAATTTAGAGGAAAGCACATATATGAATGACACGAATTTAAGAGACATTGAGACCATTATGTCAATTTGATAATAAAAAGTTCACATTAAATTAATATGAGACAAAATTAAATTAAAATTTATTAAAATTTATATCATATTGGTTAAAAATAAATAATTTATGTCATGTTGATTAATAGATGAAAAAAATGTGGTTAGTTAAGTAATTTTCTCTTAAAAAATTTATGATATTTTTCACTTTTAAGGTTCTTTGAATTTATTTAAACTTTAAATATTGAAAAATCAAACTTATATATTAATAGATATTATATTTCACATTTTTCAAAATTAGTCGAAATAAAAATAGTAACAATATGTCATTTAAATAATAAGATATAAAAATAAAGTCATCCATTCTAAATTTTATATGAAATTGTATTTTATGTATTACAAAAATAAAAACGGTACAATCCAGTTTAGATCATTGCTCAAAATTCATAGACTGGACCGATCTGTTTTATAAAAAGTTTGGTTATATTATTTTGAAACTTTTTTTTTTTTTTAATTCTTAGATAGAAATTGCACGGAGGTCTAAAAACTGTCAAAATGATCCTATCTAATGGTTTATGATTTTTTTCTACACAACCGTAAAATGTTTATGTGTCGCATTATTTCATTGGCACCTAGAAGTTAAAACGTATTCAACGTATAAGAATTGATTAAATACTAAATATAATTTTCCTTTTTTTAGATTTTATAATATGTGAATGGTTTGATTAAGTAGATGTTATATATATATATATATATATGAAGAGTCAACGCCATTCTATTTCATTATGTCTTTCATTAAGGAATGATTGACAACCATAGTCAACGTCCACAAGGAATGCATATCATGTGTTCCAGGGATGCATGCTAGAGACACTTTTGATTGGCTGGAAGAGTTTTAGGGCATTTTCATCTATATATATAATCAGATTGATTCAGTCGAGATAAAAGAATCACATGCCGTGAAACTAGTGAAATGGCAGCCGTACGTCATCATGTGGTGGCTTCAAACCCAATACCGATGCGTCGGTTTATCTGGGTTTGGGATATTGGCACCGTGATTCGGGACCATTTGGAAGTTGTGGTTGCTGCTGCTTGTGCTAGACCTACTGAGGGAAGCTTTAGTCCTTACATTGCAGAGTGTTTGGCACTGCAGGAGGGGTAGGGCTGGCAATACGGGTCACGACACGACGACACGACTCGAAAACGACACGAATTTCACGGGTTTGGATTGGGAAAAATAGGGAGCGGGTCGTGTTCGGGTTGAGAAAAATTGACACGAAAAAAATTCGTGTCGTATTCGGGTTAGACCCGTTTTTTTCGTGTCAATTTCGTGTCTAATTTTCGGGTCAATTTCGGGTTGCGTGTCAATTTCGGGTCAAATTTCGTGTCAATTTCGGGTCAAGTTTGTGTCGCGGGTCAAGTTCGTATCGTGTCGTGTCGTGTCAATCCGTTATGAGTTCGCGTCGTGTTCATGTCGCGGTTTCGTGTCACGGGTCGTGTTCGGGTTGGGGAAAAAAAATTTCGACACGACTCAAACACGACACGAGACACGAATTGACACCCCTAGGAGGGGATTCTCTTAGCCAAAAAACTCGGGGTGCAGATGGAAGTTGTGGAGATGGATGTTGTTCGCCTTCTACACGATACTCAGAATCCACTCTCAAACAGTGATGACAGTCTTTTAATTGTTGATATTGTGAACCTTCAAACATAATGAATTTTCAGTTCTTGTGCTTATGTTCCCTAGAGGGGCAAATGGCCTTGCCCATTTACTAGCCATTTCGGTTTTCAGTTTATCTTTAAACGGTACTTTTGTGGATTATTGTCATATGTTCATTTTCACAATAATTGTGACATATTTGTCACCTTAATTAATTAAATTGGAACTTTCCCTTAAAAAAATTTTGAAAATTCCCAATTAAGTTGTAAGACGTAAAAATATTCTGTTATAAAACATTTGGTAGCAAATGACATAAAAGATTATTAAAATCCTTTTTATCTTTTACGTTATTGATCCCTCCAATAAATTTGAAAAATAATAGGTAAAGAATTACTAGAATGAAACTCTTGCAATATAATTTGTATCCCTAAATTTGCAAACTTGTTATAATCTATTTCACACGTTTAATGTGTGACCCCCCTTAACACCTATGCTTAATTGGCACACCTCCATCGTCGCCTTGTCAACGCCTTCACGCTTAGCATTGTGCTACCCACACTCGCAAGTCACTCAAATATCGAACCCAGTAACGGAGCGGTTAGATCACGAGCGGTGGCATCTAATCTGGTAGAGACACAGACCGTCGCCGGTGGTGAACTTCGTCTTGGCCACTGCTTTCTTCCTTTGCTTGCTCTTCTATGCTGGCCACTGACTTCTTTCTACATGACACACCCATGATACCTCTGAGGGGCAAAATTGTAAGTAGTATAATCCTTTTTATCATTCACATTCCTTATGCCTGCAACCAAATGCAGTCCTCAAAAAAAAAAAAAAAAAAAAAAAGGCGCAAAAATTACTTGAATATTGAAAACTTCTGCAAGACAAATTTCTACGCACTGTTATTTGCACCTTTCTAAATAGTAGATCAAATCAGAACTATATAAAAACTAAAGAGATAAGGAAATTTATAAAACTCGTTTAACATTTAACGGTCTAAAACTATGCTGAACCCATAAAGTATTTTTTTATAAGAAAGTACATGAATGACATAAATTTAAAGATTATATTTCATTATCATGACACAGAGATTTGACAATATGATATAAAATAAAACTAAAATTTGTGTAATGTTAGTTAAGAGGGAGAAATTTATGTCATTTTAATTAATGGATTAAAAAAAGGGACTATTTGGATGATTTTCTCTTCTTCTTGTTCTTTTATTTTATTTTTATTTATTTTTATTTATCCCACTAAACAATTGGTCAAATATAGAAAGGTTAAATAAAAAAAATTAATAAATTTGAGTCATTCCAAATTAGCAAACATTAATAAATTTAAGTAATTCCAAATTAGCATACTTGTTAAAATCGATCTCACACATTCAATGCGTCGACCTCCTAACACCTATGCTTTTGCACACCACCGTGCACTCGCCTCGCGAAATGCCTCCACACCTGGCATTGTGCCACTCCAAACTTGCAAGACAACTCATGTCTCACCACCTCCGACACCCCCAATCGGTTGAGGTCACTCATCCGTTGCCATGCTCGAGCATTTTCGTTTCATTTTCAATAAAATCATAGTGTCTAAGTGTGGCTAGGTTAACAGAATGTTGGGAAGTCTAATAAAGTGGACCTATATATATCGATTAATTGTGCGTTATTGACTATCTATTTTATCTAGCCCATTAAAAGTGAGCAGTTAAGACTTATTAAATAATTGGACTTTTAGGACATATCATATGGTATGAGCTTTTAATGTGTCGAGACCAAGTGTTTTATTTTATTATTGATTATGGGCTAATAATAAAATAAAATATCATACAATTATAAATAGATTATGGTCTCCAGTCTAAACATAGTGCATTATTCATTCTCATATTTCATCATTGAGTGAATTAAGGTTTTCTTGCTTTAAAGAAAAAGTTTAGATGTAAAAGACTATTAACTCTAGTTTTGCTTATCAATGAATTCAGGTATGTCTTCTTATTAAAATTTCTTGATGATTTAATATGCGATCTTTACCTTCGATGATAGTTTTCATCATTAAAGCTATGCCCAACACAGAAACCTAGAGAGGGCTTGGTAGGTGTGAGAAGAGTTGGATATCAATTCGAATATCTTGATTCTAAGGCCTAAAACCCGACCAACTTACCCACCTCGCCCTAACACACGCAATATTAAACACACACTCGTGGCCTGCCCACTAAAACCCGTAGGTGAAATAACTCTGCCCATTAATAGAGTTGCTTCAAATTGTTGAACTCCTCCTTCCTTCTCAAGAGGATGGGTAAACAGTTGAATTGCAAGGCCTAATCCAAGCTGCAACCTCGATAACCTTAACCTTATGTATGGTAGGAAGTGGAGAAAATAGAATAAAAAGAAATATAGAGGTGGCGGAAGTAAGAATAACAATAGAAAAGACATTGTTTATTCTTAATTTTATGATGCATGTTTGGTATGAGAGAAAGAAAGAAGAAGAGTTTATCTTCATTTGTTTGGTAAGTTGGACGGAGAGAAAAGATAAATGGCATGGTTACTTACACGTAATCGGAGTGGGCATAAATCAGAATGGGTATAATTTTGAGTAGGCTGGATTCGGAGTCAAAATATGCTGTTTACTTAGGTTCCAATAATCGGAGTTGAAATCACTGTCAATCTCATTCATCCGTTTACTTAGAACAGGAATCAGAATCAGTTATTATAAATTTACTTATATACCCTTTCAGTTAATTTTGTGTTTTCAATTTAAACAAGTAGATTATATACTAATTATTTTAACACTAAAATGATTATTTAGTGTGCTAAAAAAAATAATAAAAAAATTTGAGATAAATTATTTTATTCCACTAATTATAGAACTATTTTCTTGAAATATATGTATATTTTTTTAAAAACATAATGTTGAGATAAGATATTTATGTACTAATAGATATTAAATTATGAAGATTATTTTTTAAATAAAAAAGTAAAAATTTGAAATAAATAGTTTATTTTAGTAAATATTTAACTTTTTTTAATATAAATTTGTTTGAAAAAAACATAATGTTGAAATAAATTTCTAAAATCAAAATTTGTTTATAGTTGATTTACTATGCTCACTTTTTTTTTTTAGTTTGCTAGAGCATTAAAAAATTTAAAAAGTAGCATTAAAAATTTTAAAAAGTAGATTAAAAAATTTAAAAATACAGTAGAAGGAAAAGTGAATAAGCGCGAGAAAATTAGGGCTCTTTCAATATTTTACTTTTTCTTTTTAGTCCTTATATAAGAAACTAAGTTTGGGGCAAAATAGTAATTTAATTTTAATATCAGGAGTGAGAGTGCTAATCGATGGGGGGAGGGGGGGTTTGGGATTGTTAATTCCCTTATTCAAACTCAAATTAGTGTGGACTCCACACAATTTCACTCTCATTCCAGAATAAAAATATGTGAGTAAATATGAAATTAATGCTCATTATCCATTCTGATTCCTTATTTCTCGAAAGTAAACAAGCCAAAAATATTATTCATAAATTACTGTATTATCCATTAATTGTGTGTAGGAATTTAAAGGGCAAAATTATACTTAATGATCAAGTTATGAATGGTATATTTTCTATCCTATAATCCATTAACATTTGAAAAGATAAATAAGGTGGGCCCTATTACTTAAAAATCCCTCGTATTTATATGTTCTTGGCTTGTTCTTCAAAGTTAAGCAGTATTCAATAATTAGCTTAAATATAATGTTTCAAGATTGCAACATAGTCAAACCGGACATTGGACTTTTATGACAGTTAAACTCTTAAGAGTCTGTTTTTGAAGGAATTTATATCAAGTATTGATCACAAAAACACGAAACTCTTTACTTTTCTTGTCAACCGAAGAAAGATGAAGTGTTTTCTTCTGTGCATAAACAGCATCCATAATTTCTTTGATAAAAAACGACATAGAATTCAGAAAACGCATCGTTTATCAACGAACAAAAACGCTACTAAACCATATGTTTCATATATTAAAAAAGTAGAAGAAGAAGAAGAAGAAGAAATGACGTAATTTAGTGTTGCTTCTTTTTCCATTAAGAAATGATGTCAACTTCAACTATATAGGTAGGAATGACAACGGGACGCCACCCTATACCCTATGAACGTGCGTGCATGTATATTTAAGAATTAATTTTTATTTTTTAACTCTAAAATATAAGTATCCTGTTTTAGTTCATGAATTTGAAAATGATTCAGAATCAGTTCTCGAACTTTCAATATATCTTACAAATTTTCATCCGAAATACTACTAAAAAATGGATAGTTGTTACCCTGTAAAATTTGTGTGTCCAAGTTCACGTATGTTTTGAGAATTTGTAGCATCTAAAATTAAAACTAAAACTTAACAAAAGATTATGAGACATAATATGACAAAATTAACCCTAACTAAATTATACTTTTGATATTTTACATGGTAATTATAGTATATTTCTTAATAGTATTTTAGATCGAATGACTATGTGGATACAATAATTAATAGTTTGAGGATTAATTCTTTAGTATTTTAAAGTTTATACACTAAAATAAAATTGGACATATAGTTTATTGATAAAAATTAAATTAACCCTATGTTTAATATGTTGTTGATGATTAAAAACTATATGTCGTTTTACAACTTGGCTCATGGCCTTTCACTCGTTAAACTAAAATAAAAATGCATGTTGTTTTTTTGTTCCTAGGGCAATTTCGCAGAATAAGTCGACAAGTTTCTATGCAATAATGCACATTATTATTGCAAGTATAAATTATTGATAATTTTTTATATGTTGTGGTAATAAAATATAGAGTTTAAATTGCAAGGCCTAATCCAAGCTGCAACCTCTCAATAACCTTAACCTTATGTATGGTAGGAAGTAGAGAAAATAGAATTAAAAAGAAATATAGAGGTGGTGGAAATAAGAATAATAACTGAAAAGACATTGTTTATTCTTAATTTTATGACGTTTGGTATGAGAGAAAGAAAGAAGAAGAATTTATCTTCATTTGTTTGGTAAGTTGGAAGGAGAGAAAAGATAAAAATCTTATTCATAAATTACTGTATTGTCCATTAATTATGTGTAGAAATTTAAAGGGCAGAATTATACTTTATGATCAAGTTATGAATAGTATATTTTCTATCCTATAATCCATTAAAATTTGGAAAGATAACATAAGGTGGGCCCTATTACTTAAAAATCCCTCGTATTTTTCTTTTATTGTTTTCTTCCCTCTCTACGAAACAAACATTAGAAGAGTTTTTCCTTCTTTTTTTCTCTTCATCCTTTTCTTTCCGTCCAATATAATCCATGATACCAAACAGAGTTTATATGTTCTTGGCTTGTTCTGCAAAATTAAGCAGCATTCAATAAGTAGCTGAAATATAATGTCTCAAGATTGCAATATAGTCAAACCGGATATTAGACCTTATATGAGAGTTTTTTTTTTTTTTGCTAGAACTTTTGATGAGAGTTAAACTCTTAATAGTCCGTTTTTAAAGGAATTTATATCAAGTAATTGACAAAAACACGAAACTCTTTAATTTTCTTGTCAACCGAAGAAAGATGAACTGTTTTCTTCTGTGCATAAACGACATGCCATAATTTGTTTGATAAAAAACGACATAGAAATCAGAAAACTTATGGTTTATCAACGAACGAAGACGCCAGGAAACCACACGTTTCATATATTAAAAAAAAATGTTTGGCAAGAAGGAAAGAAAAGAAGAGGGAAAGGAAAAATGGAAGCGAAAGAAAATAAGAGGGAGACGAAAGATTTTACTTTTCTTTATATTGTTTGGTATTATAGAAAGAGCGAAAAGAAAAAAGTTATATAATTATTATTTTATTTCTTTATACATTTTCTTTTACTTCAAAAGTAAGGATAAAAAAGTAATTTTAATCATCATTAGGAGGATTTGTATTTTCCACCCACTTTTGGAAGATAAAAGTTGGTGAGCCCTATTATAATTTTAATCCCTCTTATTTTCCTTTTCTTTTTATCAAACAACCAACAAAATCATTTTTCATCCACTTTTCTTCTATCCAACTTCCTTCCTTCCTTTCTCTTTTCCATCTTACCAAACATAGCATTAGTATTGGATCTCTTTCCATGAAGAAATGACCTGTCAACTAACTATATATGTAGGGATAACAATGGGATGGCACCCTATACCCTATGAATATGTGTGCATGTATATTTAAGAATTAATTTTAATTTTTTGACTCTAAAATATAAGTATCCTATTTTAGTTCATGAATTTTAAAATGGTTTAGAGTCAGTGCTCGAACTATCAATACATCCTATAGTTTTTTTGTCCAAAATACTACTAAAAAATGAATAGTTGTTACCACATAAAATTTTTGTGGTCCAAGTTAACATATGTTTTGAAAATTTGTAACATCTAAAATTAAAACTAAAACTTAACGAAAGATTATGAGATGTAAATATGACAAAATTAACCCTAACGAAAATGTACTTTTGATATTTTACATGGTAATTATAGTATATTGCTTAATAGTATTTTGGACCGAATGACTATCGTGGGAAACATTAATTAATAGTTCAAGGATTAATTAAAGTTTACAGACTAAAATAAAATTGGACATATAGTTTATTGATAAAAATTAAATTAACCCTATGTTTAATAAGTTGTTGATGTATAAAAACTATTTGTCGTTTTCCCTACTTGGCTCATGGCCTTTCACTAGTTAAACTAAAATAAAAATGCATGTTATTTTTTGGTCCTGGGGGAATTACGCAGAATAAATCTACAAGTTTCTTTGCAATAATGAGCATTATTATTGCAAGTATAAATTATTGATAATTTTCTATATCTAACTGTAATAAAATGTAGAGTTAAAGTCTTCCTCTTTTAAGTTCACCATATATAAATGTTGTGATAAAATATTGAGTCAAAATTATGGTACACTCAGAAGGGAGCTAGCTTTCTAACGAGCAGATGCCTGGCTATCGGGTTTAAGGGCTCTTTTTTCCTTAACCTTTTCTTTTAAAATAAATCTTAAAATTTTCAAATACTAGACTTAACTGGATTTAAAAAAAAAAAAATGGGACTTTGTTGCTGGGTACATTCCCAAATTTGAGATGAACATGCAGTTCAATTTTCAACCATTAGATAGGAAATAACAACGCCAGCGGCTGAAAAGGAAATTGAAATTTTGATTCAAAATAACCAAAACAAATGAAGTGTTTTGAATATTTTCTCGATGACAGAAACACAACTGCTTGGTGCATTAAAAAAAGAAAAAGAATGTACCATAAGTTCTTTCTAAACTTTCTTTAAAAAAAAAATACCGTTATATCAACATATCCAATTAAAGAAGTGTCAAATTAATGTGTCAACGCTAAATTTTGATATAATTAAAAAACTTGAAACACTGAGTGAGTTAATATCTCAAATATAATACTTTCATTTTTTAAAAACAAATATAGCATTAATATTAACATTTATATTGGCTATGGATGGTTTAACGAAAATTTCAGATGTCACCTGAAATTTAATGCATACCAGACTCCAACAGTCAAAATAGATAGGGTTTTTTTTTTTTTGGTAGATAAACCTTATATGTGTACCTCTCAACCAAAATAACCTAATTTACAACTTCCAACTCAAAATAGATGTCCATCAAAGAATCTTACCCCATTAGAAGTATCATAATTGCCCAATCTCTCATAATCTAGATTCCGTAAATATTGTCACACTCACGCATGACACCATGTCTCATAATTCCGCCAAAATCCAAGGGTTTCTCACCTTTTCCCGACAAAATTGAACATGCTGCAATTTTATTATGCTTTTTAACATTTGCAATCCTTGTCTGAAATATATATATATATATATATATCTATACATACATACACACACACATGCAATTTTCATCAATAATATTTTCTTGATTGTTGATGATCCATACACAAAGTGCTACGTCCTTTTAACAAGCCAATAAGAGCTTATATATATATATATATATATATATATATATATATACACACACACACACATATACATGTCAGCGTTGACTAGTATTTTTAACGTTTCACTCCTCGAATGAAGTAGTACTCTAGCAATTTTGATAATCGAAGGATTTGTTTGTGTTGAGTATTGTTGACTAATTAGCCAAGAAACTTGCAGTAAAACTTTGAAAGACGAAAACAAGTTGGATACTTTTCAAGAGGTATAAATTGTAGACGACCAACTTGATTCAAATGGGTCCATATGAACGTTAGTCGTTTCTATTGAGCTGGTACGCAATGGGTCAAAATTAGTAGTTGCATGATTGCGCGCGCGCACACGCTCTAAATGTAGGTACCTTATATTAATAATGCACTTCAGATGACTGTATCATGATAAGATACCGTATTCTTCCACGTTAATTATATGATTAGATGGTGTCCACAGTCCTCTCTCTCTCTCTCTCTTTTTAAAGTCATATATCGTTAGGTTTTTAGATATTGGTATTTATGGCAACTTGTTTAGAAAATCTAAAATCAATGATTTAATTCGGTTTTGGTCAGTGTCCTAGTCGGTGTTCCAACACTTGCAAGCAGTCACATGAAGATGCAGATTTGAAGTTTGAATATTTACAGCTGTGGATTTATTTGAAGATAATTGTTGCTGAGAAGATTATGCTGTTGGATAATGTAAAAAACGTGAATAATATCTTGTGGATTTGAATTTAAATGAAAATTCTGATTTAAGTAGGATTTCTAATCCTATTCAAATTAGAATTTGAATATTTAATGGAAAATCTAATTTAGATAGGATTCCTAATTCTATTCAAATTAGAATTTCAAAATATCCTAAAATTTACAAATGATCACGTTTTTAATCAAGGAGATATTCATTGAAGATATTTTGAATATTTTATGAGCAACCAAATTAAATTCGGATTTTGTGAGTAGATTTTGTCTTGGAGAAAATTCTAAATATTTGAATTTCAAAGTATTTCATAAAGTGTTGCAACACATCATGAAATAGTTTGAAATTTGAATTAATTTTAATTTGAGATCTACCTGAAAATTGGTTGTTGCTACTATTACATAGGTCTCAAATACATATTGCTTTGCCCCAGACACTTGAAAATTCACGCATATTTGAGATTTAGTTCGTGTGGTCATTCGTTGTTCTTTGGGAGAAGAACTTGAAGCTTTTGGGAGAAGGCATTTTTAATTGAAAGGAATTCAACGGCAAGACGAGTGGTGCTTGCCGAATAGAACAGGCTAATAGGTTCAAGACGACCAGCGACAATAGGAAGAGGGAGTCTTTGGATTGTATAAGTCCGGAAGTGCTTGTAATCATTTGATATTAGTAAATTATTCGATAGCTGGGCATGATCCCGAGAAGTAGGTGTGATCAAATATCGTAAAAATTACTTGTCTCTTTTATTTTTTTATGCTTTCAGTAATTTAATTAAATTCAGTAAGTGATAAAAAAGGATGAACATTTATATACATCTAAATTCATCCAGACTAGTGTTATATATGTATGTGTAGAATACATCATAAGGTCGTGAGGTGTGATCACATCGTCACTGAGCTTTCACACACACATGTACAACATGCATTAATGACTTAAAAATATATATATATATATAACAAAGAAGTACATATAGTATATAAGGATCAGAACCAAAAAAAAAAAAAAAAAAAGTACTCTTCGTATCACTCCTTAATTTCTACACATTGCATGCATAGGAATAAAGAATCATAAACTACATGATAGAATTCTATAGATGCATCAAGGCGTTTTGATTAACTTGATCAGCACTTTTTTAACAATCTCATCATTTACTTATCTCACATAAAATTAATTATAATATAAAGAAAATCACAATAAGTTTTTAATATTCAAAGAATCAAAACTACTCCATAGAGAAGAAAAAACGCTTACATTACCGTTTTATGTGATCTATCCGGAAAAATAGGTGCCTCATAAAATCCTTTACCAAAAGAAACCCAAAGAAAAAAAATCCAACAAGGGAAAAGAAAAAAAAAAAGTGCATTGTATAATCCAGGACAAATAGCCATTAATTACATTTAAATATGGGCGCGTTTATATATATATATATATATATATATATTATTTATATAATGCAAGCTATTCAAATTTGTACACTTGACTTGACTGATGCTTTGGGAGTCTGCGTGCTTTACTATCGATACATGATGAATTGCATTGATCTTTCGTGCATGTGTGTGTATTTGACTATGCTAATTAAACATCCATATATATATATATATATATAAATATAATATAATATAATATGATATGTGGTTATGGAATGTAAACGGGGTATTTTGTTTTAAGCGTAGGTTTAGCTTCCCTTTCTTTTCTGAGGAAGTCAAGGTTCGTACAGGTATTAGATATTACTTAGCTCGTTCTCTATTACAATTAGAAACCTATGTAAGTGTGTGTGTGTGTGTGTGTGTGTGTGTGTGTGTGTGTGTGTGTGTGTATAGAATAGTGGTGCATGGAAATGTGTAAGGAAGTCATGTGAAATCACCTAGTGGTTAATTTGTCTGAAAATGACTCATCCACTCCAGTTCTGATGTAAGCACGTGAAGTTCAACCCAAAAAAGGCGGGTGTGGGGGGGGGGGGGGGGGGTGGGACAAGTTTTCAGGAGTTACTGATCATATTATATATACAATATATAAAAATTATATACACATAGATCAGTCTTAAAAAGTTATGCATGTGTGTGTCATGTACGTGTGTGCGCGCGTGTGGTGTTCATCTTGCATTTACATTCAAAAATGGCATTATATTTTTTTCTTAGGATATTAATTATCAAAGAAGTGAAAGTCAAGATATGACAACATAAGCATGTGCCAAACCAGAAAGTAAAAAATTTTTTTGGTATTTAGCTGGAAATAAAAAATCGTGGCTGCAGAAGGAGCTAGCAAACAAGAAAATAAAAAGGGGTGGTTTTTGTAGTTCGATACAAAACGCATATAGCAGAAAAGTCTTGGGTTTAGGTGGGAAGGAATTGAAACCTTGATGAAATAGAGTCCCCACCACGGATGGGACGAGTATCAAACAGCGGTCAAACAATTCATTTGATAATATCACGAGCTTTTGTGTTGTGTATGTACCTAGAGAGAGAGAGAGAGAGAGAGAGAGAGAGAGAGGAGTTTTATTTTATTTTGTTTTATTTTTAACAAATTAGGAACAAACAGCTGTCAAAGGAGAGGGTGAAGAAGAAGAGAAAAGGGTTCACAAGATTTCATCAGTGCAAAGCGGAATATCATCATCATCCACCAGTTTGCATCTCTATCCATTATGTGAGTTTCTTTAGTACTGCATCTGCATTTAATCTACAGATCAACATATATATACACACACACACACACACACACATACATAATAGATAGAAACTCATGCAGCCTTTGAAATCAATCTTTTTATTCTTTTGTTTGAATCCACACATGGAAAGTCTCAGAATATATGAATCTGAACTTATATGTCTTTAAATTCTTATACAACGAATAGGGAAAAAAAAAAAATATTCAGAACCTCTCTCTCCCTTTCTCTCTCTCTACACTTCCCGAAGGGCAGTGGGATGGGTCTGAGTATTAAGTTCGGACGACGTTATTTCTCGTTCATTCTGGTCAGTATCTTGGAAGAGGACATTCACCAATATTATCACTAGCTTGTCTTTACAATTTATATTACAAAAAAAAAAAAAAAAAAAAAAAAAAAAAAAAAAGCGACGAGAATTTCTATAATTATCATTTTTTTTTTGTGCTTTCTAATTTTGTGTTGGTTTCAAGATTATAAGTTTTCCTTTTCTTTTTGTTTTAAATGGAGAAGATCTTTACGCTTCTGATCGATTACATAATCAGATCAGTGTACTTTATTATGGGGCTTTTAATAAAATATATATATATTTATATGCATATTTATAGAAATTTATCCACTGATTATGGGGCTTTTAATTTTCCGAAAATTAGATACTAATTCTGGAATTCTTTTAGTTACTAATTCTGGTTCTTTTTCAGACTATTTTGCATTTTCTTTTCTATCAATATATACTGAGTTGAGAATTTGATAACTGATAAGTTTACTAAGAGGTACAAACTAATTAATCGGGATGTATTGGTAAATAAGCTTTGATATCAGTTTATATCTTTTGATACATTCCATAGGATCGAGCTTCTTTTTTTTCTTTTTTTTTTTTCTTTTTTTTTTAGGTAAATAATAGGGGAAAAAATTTAAAAACTATATCGATATTTAATGACTGCATTTTTTATGTGAATTTTGGAATCGGAAATGATCATTTTATGTAATATAACATACATCCTCCATTAATGAAGCGATATATACTCTAAGATATGGCCATGACTGTAACTCAAATATTAAAGTTGAACTTATCTTATATATATATATATATATATATATATATATGTTGGTCATGTTTATGGGAATGAGAGTACGTTAATTTTGTATTGTTTTTTTTAACTTTCATTCGAAATTTGTTGTTCAATAATGGTATGATACTTCAGATGGACTAATTGTTTATATAATATATAATTATTTGTTAAGCTGTCCTAGTTGAATCTAATTTATCAGCAACATAACCTCTGTCGCTGCATTCACTTAAAATATATATAAAAACATATATCCTAAATGTATCTTTTTCACATTCTTAGTGACATACGTCCTCTAGTTTCTTTTCATTCTTCCTAGTTTCATAGAGCTCGCTCTCAGGATGAACGAGCTTTTTTCTAATGTGTTAATTAGTTTTTTATGCATAGATAATTTTAAAAAAGATCGTATATTCTTTGTAGGTATAAGGTATAATAACTGAGACACGTGCGATTCGTTTAAATTCCAAACTTATTCCTTTTAACATAGGCCGGTGATACAGTTCAAAGAGGAAGTTGAACTTATGAAGGAAGTTCTGTTCACAACTCAATTTTGTACTAAAAGCAATCAAGTTTTCTTTAGTACAATTAGCTACATATATACTATCACCCAAATTGATGTCCTCAAAGCTATATACTAACATATATACCATCAATATTTTGAATGCTTCTACAGATAAAACCGTTAAAATTATTTAATGCATTAATTTGGATGACAATTCTTAACCACAAGATAGTAAAGCTCATGTATAACGTGCTTGGTTGACAGGGCAAAAATAAACATTAATTTCCCCTTGGCCACTAGCAGTACTAATTACTCTTTATTAAATTCTTTATTTTTTAACAGAAAGAAGTTCTCACTTCTTTAACACACCCACATAAAAAAAAACATTTCTACTTTGTAATCATATGAAGCTGCGAAAGTAATAACGAGTCTTTCTATTGACCTTCCAATGTATAGGCATATATATAAAAATACTCTCTAACCAGAAGCATTTATAAAATGATACAATTGTGAGTTTTTTTATATGTTTTTATAATAATTAATTGATTGTAATGTAATATTTTTTTTGCAATAATTTTCTTAACATTAAGAGTTTTAAAGAGTCCATGCTGTAAGATTTTGAATAAAACGTTAGTAGTTACAAGATGTAAATTAAATGTTACTGGATAGAAGAGCTTTCATAATGTGTATATACACAAAATTTCGATCAATTTCTTAAGTTGTTGCTTGAGATGTGCTTAATTAAGAAACCGGTGTATATATTAGGTTTTTTTTTTTTTTTTTGTCCTTTCTATAAGGCAGTTTCTTATTATTATTATCAGTAGTTTTTTTTTTTTTTTGGGTCTGTTTTGTCATTGAAGTTGAATTTTAAATCTCTTTTTTTCTTCTTCTTTTCTTTTATGAATTAGAGCAAATGATTGATTGAGTTGTTTAGTAAACACCAATCTAATCAAGATGTGCTAAGTTTATCTAATTCCTCTCTCTCTCCATTTTTATTTTTTATTTTTATATATTAAAAAAAAAACTTGAGAAGCTCAAGAAATATAAATCTCTTCTTATCACAATTGGCATAAGCTATATCTCAGAGGTTTGCAAGTTTTGTTTCAACATTAATTGTTTGTTATATATAGCATTAAAAAAATTACTATATGTAGCATACAGATTTATACGGGTAATAATGTGGGATGAGATCAAATCAATAACAGTAGTTATATGTCATATGTATGACTTCGATATATAGCTCTACCAAAGAAGCTAGATTCATAGAATTCAAAATATATAGCACATATATGCTAAATTATTTGCAAGAGGTTAATGAAATGACTTTTCTTGAACAAACGACTTTATTTATTTATTTATTTACTGATCCAGCTTCAGAAGTTTCTCCCTTCAGATTTTTCCTATAGAAAATCCTTAGGTTGTGTGCATGTGTACGTTCAACTACATACACACACACACACACACACACACACACACACACAGATATATATATATATATATCATGCACTTCAACTTGAGTTATAAATTTGTTACTTTTGCAGGCTCTTCTAGGTTTGCAACAACGACTACTAGAATGGGGAAAATCATAAAGGACACGCTAGAGATGTGCCAAATTAATCATGATGAAGAAGAAAAGGACAGTAATCGTACTAGTAGCGGTACCGAAAGAAGCGGGTTTCAAGATGATCAAAAAATGATGATGGCCAATGCTGTTGGGAGAAAGGAAGGAAAGGCTAGGGCGAGGCAGTATGTACGGTCGAAAATTCCTCGGCTCCGGTGGACGCCGGACTTGCATCTCTCTTTTGTGCATGCCGTCGAGAGGCTTGGTGGACAAGAGAGTAAGTAAACTTGTATACATACATACATACATACATACATATATATATATATATATATATGTATTCCACAAGGTTAATCGGCCTCAGTTTAAATCTCTCTCTATATAAGTTTAGGTTTTTTGTACTAATATGTTATGTTCCTTGCAGAAGCAACTCCCAAATTAGTTCTTCAGTTAATGAATGCGAGAGGTCTTAGCATTGGGCATGTAAAGAGTCACTTGCAGGTATACGTATGTTAACATCAATATATTTTTGTGTATATATTCCTGCATGGACTAATATATATTCCATCAACTTTATGTAGTCTATTTGTTATTATTCTAATTGGGTTTTTTTTTTTCCCCCAAGAACTTATATAGTATATATAGTTTCTCATATATATGATCTTGTTATTGTCAGATGTATCGAAGCAAGAAGCTTGATAAGGCTGGCCAATTAGGTGCGGTTTTCTGTGTCACTGTTTTGAATTTATGGTAATATATGAAATATTATATAGATATATATAGAACAATCCCAATAATCAAACTATGGTGTGATAAAACGCGAGAATACTAATAATGCAGTAGATCGCTTCCTAGCTAGCCTCTTTTTTTTTTTTTTTTTTTTTTTTGAATAAAGAGCTAGCTATTTTAATTAACATTTCGGGAATATCAAAAAAAATGTAAGGAAATAAATCAAGGATAAAAAAGAAAGTGACGGATATGAATTAAGAAGTATAATTGATTTACTTGCTATAGAAATTAAAAAATTAAAAAATAAAAGTAATTAAAGAAAGAAAGGTTCAACGTGGAAAAGTGATCCACAGATTAGGGGGAAATAAAGAAGAAGAAGAAGAAGGAATTCACCAATAAGACACATTATAAATGGACTTCCATATGAATATAAATTACAATTATAGAATTTGATGAGTTACTTATAATAACAAATCACCTAAATCAAGAAATCTCTTAAATTAAAAAATTTTGAAATTCCTAATAAAAATAGTTATATAAAAATAATAACTTTTCTTAATACACCCCCTGCAAGATGGAGCTCCGGTAGGAGTTCCAATATTAGACTATAATACAAGGAATTAGTATGCATAAAAGATCTAGATTTTTTTTCTTTCTTTTTTTTTTTTAGAGAAAAAGAAAATAAAATAAAGAATATGGATGAAAATCATTGAAGATGTATGACACAAGAATGCAAAAAAAGGACAACAAGCATCAAGAGAGAAAGAAGACACTTATGCACATGGACAACAATCGTCAAGAAAGAGGAGAGAGGGTGCACGGTGTTGGGATGACAATCCTCAAAAGATGGCACAATGACGCAATAGGAACGACATTCATCGAGAGAGGCGCAAGAGCACGGGAAGGATCAAGGACTTATTAAAGTATAATCTTAGGAGCATAGCATATACAAATGAAATAAAAAGATTAAAGTAGGTTTAGCATGAAAATATGATCCATGGACTAGGAAATAGAGGAATTTACTAATAAATTATACTATAAACGTGCTCTTATATAAATACACGTTACAAGTATAGAATTTGGTAAGTTGTCTTTTTTTTCAAAAAAAATAAATTTGGTAAGTTATCTAATAATAACAATTCACCTAAATTGATAAATTTCTTAAATATAAATAAATTAAAGTTTTCTAATAAAATTAACTATATATAAAATAACAAATTTTCCTAATACTAGTGTTTACTTAACTATGATATGTAGTGAGAGACAATCTAATTCTATTTCTTTTTTGAGGGAAAATCTAATTCCATTTCTAGTAATTTAGTGAACTTAGGAATGTTAATCTTATAATATATAATTATTTTAAAAAATCCTTTTACACAATCAAATAATTATTGATACATGAGAACTTATTAAGAGCATGTAAATAAATTTAGCATTCATTTCATTTGAGAAGGAAAAAGCAAAATAACAAGTTAGAAACATGTTTGAAGAAAGTAATAGTAAATTATAGTATAAAATTTTAAATATAATAATGAATAATATAATCAAATTTATAGTCATACAATACCAAAAAAAAAAAACCCTCCCCCTTCCTCGTCTCTATCTCTCTCCTCCTGTATAGTTTTTGGAATCCGAATGAATTGTCCAACAAATTTTTTTATTTTTTTTATCATGTTGCCACAGTACCATTTCAAAGATATCCGTCCAAGAATGGAAGAAGAGATTCTCAGCAACATCTTAGATCAATGGAGCACATGAGCACTAATAGTAAATTGGGACAAAATTCTAACGATCTTAACCTTGTTCATAGCCTTCTCAAGTCTTCTCTCCCTCAGAAACCTTTAGATCTCAAAGCCAACATTTTCAGGTATGAACTTTCATGTCTCATTTATTACCTACAATTAATTAGAATTATCGTTTTCGTAGGCCTTTTTTGTTATACATTTTTAAAATATAAAATAAAAATAAAATAAAGTACTTTTGCAGGTCAACAGCTTCAAACCAAGTACAAGTGCCCACAAAACGTAGCCGTTTTGTTGAACAAGCGAGGGGGCCACCATGTGAAATGATCAATAATACAAAAAGGATTAGCAATAATATTGGTCATGCAAGTATCACATGGGCTAATAGTACTACCTTCCAATCTTTAATGCATAATATTGGCACCAATGGGACAACTCTTGCCAAATTTCTATCAAGATCTTACGGTGCCATTTCGGCTAATTGCAGTAAACCAAATCCTTACCGTCCATTCGAGGTAACTCTTCGACTACATCATTTTTAAATTGTTTTTTTTTTATTATTACTATTTTGATTTTTTATTTTTTAAATTCCGGTGCTTCTTGAATTTTGAAGATATTTCTACTTTGTCCCTTTAATTTTAAAAATTACGATGACCTTGTTACACGAATGCTTATATTTGATGGGAGGGATGAAAAATAGAAATAAAAAAAGAGTAAAATATGTAGGTGAGAGAAATTAAAAAAAAAAAAGAATAAGTTTCCATTAAGATTGTTTAGTAGAAAAGAAAGAAACGAGTAAAAAAGAATATCAAATTTAATGTATTTGCAACTATACTCTCATATAAATTAAAAGATAATAAGATATTAAAATCAAAATAGTTATTTTACTTACCATCCTTTTAGTCAAATATTACCCTTGAATTTTCTTTTCAAAGACGGAATGATTAAATAATGATGGATCCCATCAATCTACAAGTTCTTTCATTCTCATTTTCCACTCTACCAAACAACTTAAGATTCTATTTTTCTCTATAAATTCCTCCTCTAACTTCCTTCCGCTCTCTTTCCACTCTATCAAAGTAGCATAAACTTTGAATTATAAATTACTCTCACTTTACCTCCTCTGTTTCATTTCCAGTCAAAATCATACGGTAAATACTCACGTGTGCTTACGTAGAAGGTTGTTGAAAACATTTTTCCTTTAACTAATGACCTTCCTACCCCTTTATATGGAGACACTAGATTTTAAACCCCCGCCCTTTTTTTTTCCCTATCATTTGCTTCAGATTTAGGCGTTCAAATCGTTCCGTGAAGCTGTTGAAATCATATAGTCGAAAAAGATGGCTTGCAATAAGTTAGATTCGTTTAGCAGTAGCTCTAATTTGTTTAGGAGACAACCCCTTCGGTCTTATTTAGGTGAGGAATGAAACGAAGGGGGTAAAGTGAGAGTAAATTAAAATTGAACATAATACGATAGACATTTTTAAAGTTGACGGGACAAAATAAGAATGACCTTGAAATTCAGGGAACTCTAGTACAAATGGTCTTATTTTTTAGCAAAAGAAAGATGGAGAAGAACCTATATTAGGAGCTTTAATTAACACATCTTAATAAATTGGCACGGCCTGAAACTCTAACTCATGTTGAGTCACCACTCAAGTTATTAATTAAAGAAATTGCTGAATTATACAACCTATATATATATATATATATATTTTTTTTTTCATGCTCATGGTATTATTTTTTTCATCATTTATAGTTGTTTGTTTCCAGAATGCAATGCAGTTTTCAAGGACGAAGAAGCCATGCCGGATTTGCAATTAGGATTGAGCCAAGGGGATAATAGGAGCGATGACCAAGAACCTTGCACCAAGCTGTCTCTTTCTCTTTCTCTTTCTTAGTCAACAATATCCATTTTTCAATTAGGACAAGGCAAAAAATACTCATAGGAAAAACCCAACCAAAGATGGAGTCCCACTTTTTACCAATTGCTTGCCCCAAATTTCACGTTGAGGCTTAAGTCAGTAGTTAACATCTTGTACAAGGATCAACATCATTTGTTTGAGTTTAATACGTTAAAGGCCCGGCATTACTTTTTTTTTTTTTTTTTTTTGAGAGAACTAATTTTTTTTTAATATGGATGAAAAGTAGAAGTTTTTCTTTTTCGTTTAACTTTGAGTGTCAGAGTTTATACGCTACCCATTGCAATAGAGTCAAAGTGTAGATTTATCATTGGACTATACTTGCATATATAAAAATGATGACTTTATAGTACTGTCTTACTAAAATGACCATAATGTTTAAATCTTCTAGTAAGTAATAACGTGTTATATATATGAAGTTTTTAAATTCTTATTTGAAGTCTTATTCAAATTTTTAAAATCTTTTAGAAGAGCTTTTTGAAAAATCCATAAATATGATTTTGAATTGGAGGTCTATTTGAAAGGTCAAAAACTCTTCTTGAAAATTACCTCATTTTGAGATGTAGTTTTAGATTTAGAAAGCAAAAAACAGCGCTGCTTTTCCACTTTTCATTAGTCCAGAAAAAGGCGATAGAACTGGTTAAATTGAAAAGATAATGGCTTTAGTTAACTAATATTTTACTATTTGAAGAAAAAAAGGAAAAAAAAAAAGAAAAAGAAAGAAAAAAAAGAGAGAAGTAAAACGAATTGACCTTATCACAAAAGTCAAAGTAAACCAAAAGTATTGTCTTGTTGAGCGGTACTGATATCGTAGCCATCTAAAATGAGTTATACGTGCCTGAATCTTCAAGTCATAAAGAAGAATTACATCTCCAATTCATTACCAATAATATACTATTGATTTTCTACACCATACAAACAAAATAGAATCAGGTATATTAGAATCAAAGGCCAAAAATAAACGCCTATTACAAGAAATTCTTCTTTGCCTCTCTGGCTCTGACCATTGCCTTATGAGTTATGACTGTTATCATTTCAAGGAAGAAATCATGTGTGGCTGCTGAATTACAGAACTTAACAAACTTTAATCTGCTTATCTAACAAGTAACGTGTCTCCGATTCGGCTCTGTATCAATGTCGAACGTAGTTTCGGTTTGTTGATGAGTAGGAAGAAGACGACGTCGAACAAACGGCGTGGCCAAGATATCATGACCATCTTCACTTACTTTCAAGCAAAACCTCGTATAAGAAAATTTGTCAAGCGAGACACTTTTTTTCCTGAGAACCTTGTGATTTTCTAAGTTTTGGATTGCTTAGAAATATGAGCGACGAGTTCCTGTCGAGTGGCGAGCGAATGAAGTTAGTGTCTTCTGTTGTGTACTTAAAGGAAAGAAGATTAACAAAAATGGAGCTAAAGATTACCTCAGAAAAGCGAGAATGATCTTGATGCAAGTTAGTAGTCTTCACAATAGTTTCCCACTTGGTGCTGATTGATGACGACTTTGGTTCCGGCATTTTAGCCTTCCCTTTCGCACCAAAAAATGAGTTTTTTAAAGGGATTGAAGGGATGGTTCTCCAAAGCCAAGACTCCGAGGGTGATTTCGGTAAAGGCGGGGGGAGAGGAGATGGGACCAAACTGGAATTCACATCTCCCAAGTCTTCTCTAGGAATCAGATCACTATTTTTATCTGAATTTCCTTTAGCAGCCAATTCCGAGGAGTCCAAGGACTCAGCTTTGCGACAAGACTGCTTATCATCGATAGAGACGAGTCCTTTCGCTTCCAATGTACTTGCTTTCTCCACATTGTTTTGACACTTTATATCTTGAAATACAGATTCTGCAGAAGCTTTTTCCATTCCTCTTGCCAATACTAACAAGTGTGCAAAGTCGTCGTCGGCAGGGTTCAATTCCGCCTTGTTATCAAAGGAACTCGAATTTCTATACAAAGTCTCGGCTTTATTAACAGTATCTACGTAGACTGTTTTCTCAACAGCAGGGCTCATTGGAAGTGACCCTTGTTTGTTCCTTGATGTTTCCTGAAACTTGTTGCTGCCTTTGTTATAGACACTGAGCATATTTTTGGCGGCTTTGACACTCTCATCGTTCGGAATGCCAAGGAACGTCTCTCGCCGAAAGGGAGACAGAGATGATTGGTTTCGATAAGGAGATATGCTCGCAGCCCGTGGATTTCTGAAGGGAGAGGAGCCTCCTCTTTGCAGGTCACCTGAGTATGTCAACCGTCTTGACTCACTTATCAACTTATTCTCAACCACCTTCAGTTCAGCTGATCGGTAACCAATATCTGATTTTTTCTTGTCATTGATATCTATCTCCGCCGCTCGTGATTGCCTGAAGGGAGATAACCTCCCTCTCTGCAGGTCACCTGAGTATGTCAAACGCCTAGAATCACCGACCACCTTAAGCTCACCTGATCTAAATCGAATATCTGTTTTTTGCTTATCGTTGGAAGCCATCTCCGCAGGTCGTGAACTTCTGAAGGGAGATAGCCTTCCTCTTTGAAGGTCACCCGAATAAGTAAACCGTTTGGATTCACCCGCCCTCTTGTTCTCAACCGCTTGAAGTTCAGATGATCGGGACCCGCCATCTGATTTTTGCTTGAAAGCAGAACCCCAAGCCTGCTAAAAGGATAGGAGAACATTAGAAAATGATAGTGCAAAGAATGGAACTACAAAAGGTGGAGTTGAAAAGAAGAAAATGTTTTAGTTAGTCACCTTCTTGACACTTTTGCTGTAAGATTGATTATAAGCAGTTTTCTGCAGTGTTCCTGTCCTGACTTTCAGCCCGGGAACTGGACCTAAAAAGCTCAAGGAATTTCTAAAGCATAACCGAGGAAATAACCCGCAACCTCTCACTGATATCTTTCTTGGGTCATCATATTGATGATCAATTTCTTCTTCTTCTTCTTCACTTTCTTCTTCTTCGTCTTCTACTTCTTGATAATCCCCATATTGCGGTACCAATCTAGACGCCATTAAATCATTCAAAGGTCTCTTCTCCTCACCTGTCACTTTCTTGACTTCTTTAGGTTGTTCCTGCACTACCGAAGTTTGCCTTTTCAGAGAATAAGTACGAGGCGCCTCCAATGCCATGGCCTTGGCTGCAGGCAAGAAGCGCTTCATCATGAAATCTCGAGTTTTTGGATCGGTCAAAAAGCTTCCCGACGGCTTCACTAAGCCTGCACCATCGGATCCACTCAGACCACTTGCACTGCAGTTCAAGGAAACAGACTCTTTAGATGATATCGTGTCAAGTGCATCAGAATAAACATCCTCTTCTTCATTATCCAATTCCAAGTCCCCTCGCTCGTTGGTTGCCTCTTTCGGGAACTTGTTGGACTCACCAAAGTTGGAACTGAATGAATATTGTGTTTTAGTTTGGAGCCTGACATCAGTTCCGTATGAATATTCTGTATCCGGTGGCTGCCTTGTGACCTCATAAGCCTTTCCTGGGGGAACCCTTGGAGTAATAGAAGCCGCTCGAGGCAGAGGCTCAGGCTTATCACGGTCTTTGCGCTGTCCTGGAATTTGCTCCCAATTGAAAGGAACTGCTACAGGTTCTGTAACTTGCTCCAAAGTAAAGTCTGGTTCAGAAAGAGTATCTCTTACACTTGTAGTATGTTGTCTATTGGGCCTGTTGTCTCGAATTGGAGACGCTGGTCTCGAAGCAATTCGCCTCACAGACATGAGAGGAGCATTGAAATTCAGTTTCCTTTCTGCCATACTAACTTTACAATTAATCGAACTCTGTTCTCAAAACTCGATAATCAAAAAACGCTCTTCTATTGAGTGCTGAATTTGTCAGTGGCTTGAAGTGGAAGAAATATGATGTTAAATCTCTTTAATCCCCACTGTTCTATTGAATTCTGCAGATGAAAGTTATTGTAAATCAGAATTACTGATTTAACCACCAGTTGCTTCTAAGAGAAATGACAGAAAAACATGAAAAATAGAAAGGTAAAGAAAATGTTGAGAATTTTTTTTTTTTTTTGTTTACTACTATCCAAATGGCAAGCAATTACATTTAAAATGTATGGACAAATGGACCAGTGGAACAAACAAACAACTTTAATAAGATAGGAACAGAGGAGAAAATATCTGTTTATATTCTCATAACTGGAAACATTAATAACTAGAAATGAATCAAGCATTATATATAGCACTTAAACAAATTTACACCTTTTCTATTATTATTTCTCCTTTTTTCCTTCCATCTTCAGCAACCAACCTGAGTTTTTTTATTTTTTTATTTTTTAATTATGGTATAGTAGATGCTGTTATTTATTAAAATCAATGAAGCTTTTACTGTAGTAGATAGACTTTACCAACTCTAAAGAAGTACCATAACAAGGAAAAAGAATAACCCAGTAAAAAAAATTTGAAGGAAAAAAAAAACATTAACCATTGAAACAGCTATATGAAATCCTCAAATCTGTTCCATTTACACAAGCTAAGGAACAGTAACACCTAAAATCTCCATGAAAATATGAATTGTTCAAATGAAAGGGAAACTTAAAACTGTAACGCCAATCTCAAACCGGGCTATCTAGATTGTTATACTCAAAATAAAATAAAATTAAAACAAAATTGGAAAAGGCAAAACCAGGATGATCCAAGGAAAACCCAGAATTCAAAACAGCAAAAACAAGACAGATTTCATAAGACAGAACTTCATACATTATTAAAATCATCAATCAGATAACTGAATCTAAATTCCAAAAGTACATGGAGGAACATAAGGATTTACCTGTCTCTGAGAGAGAGAGAGAGAGAGAGAGAGAGAGCTCTTCTGGAAACTGGCCTCCGAGAATGATGCCGTGGAGTTTGGGGAATGAGTGTAAACAAAGAAAAAGCAAAATAATCTAGAGAGAGAGAGGGGGGGGGGGGGGGGAGAGAGAGAGAGAGAGAGAGAGAGAGACTAGTTAAGGAAACTGAAGTAAGTGCTTTTTGACAATATTCTCTCTTAATAATTTCTGTGAATGTATAAGAGCTTTCAGACAGTTATGGCCTTTCCACTAAATACTTGTGTAGTAGTCTTTCTACTACTACTGGCTGGACCATAACAACGAAAATAGATCAATTTTTTATACCTTCCCTTCCTTTACTTTTTCTTCCGACATTATTGCGTCTGAATTCACGCACTTCCCTTTTTTCTCATGATTTTTAATCGCAGATTTTTACGTTCAAAGTTTGAAATTTTCTTTCTTTACTTACCATAAAAATTACAGCTTTATCATGTGGATTAATTTTTTTCTCATCCTTTATTTTTTTTTATCAGATAGTTGAAAAATTAATTTAATTATAATTACGTTTATATTGATAGTTAAATTTAGTGATTATTACCTTAAAAAATTATATTTAAAATTATTTTCTCTACTCAGTTTATTTGTTATTATCATTATTATAATTTAAAGGAGGAACTGTGGTCACGGAAAAACAGTTGAAAATAGAGACGGTTGATGAGCCAACGGCCTTAAATTCAGCGGAAAGTTGATTGCCAATTTGGTGAGCCGACCGATCTATTTATTTATTATTTCTTCATTTGACTTAGATTACGGGGCTTTTGAGCCCACGTATAGCACTTCTTTTTTCTTTTCTTTTTTTCTTTTTTTTTTTTTTGTGGGTTCATTATTGACAATTATTTTGTGTTTTGGTCCTTTGGGTTGCTATAAACTAGGCGAATTTTCGTAAAAGCAAGGTGAAATAAACTACAAAGTTGAGCAAAAGAAATATTGAAAAAAAAATAAAAAATGAAATTGTATAAAGGATTAATATTTTACCAAGTGCACGTAAAGAAAAGGTTCAAAAGAACCTACAATCATCAATGGGATGACCTAGATGATGTTTTTTCTTCTTTATCCTACAATGTCTTCAGATTCAATGCTTAGTAACTTTAATAAGAGGTCATGTTTAATTATTAGACCGTGCAACGTTAAAATCATTGTAGTGTGAATGAAAATAAATTGTATTTAGTAAAATCATATCGAACTCTTTCTGTATTATCGAAAAATCTTAAAATTTTTTCTATAAACGATAAGTTATATATATATATATATATATATGTATATATATTTTTGATATAGCAAAAAAGGACCTACAATGAAAGTAGTAGTTTTGGTGTTACGGAGGTTTTGCACAAGTTTGACAAAAAGCAAGCGGCACGTTGCACTCATAATATCATTTCATGCAATTATGATTGCAACTTATTTTGGAAGAACTAGTCTAACGGGGAAATTTAATTTTTTTTTTTCACGTAAATAATTTGTAACTAAATTTGAGTGTGACAAACCACTTAACTTGAAACTTTCATTATCCTGGTTGATAAACAAATTTTAAGAAAGTAAAGCCTGATTAATTTTTCCAAATTTATAAACATATTTACTAATTTGGACTTTTAAAAATGTACAATATCATTTTTTTTTCCTATACGGTGTCATCCCCGAACATTAAGCATAACGATGAGCCATTTTGAAAAAAGAATGGGAGAACATGAAAGAAGAAGAAAAGAAAAACGTTGTTTTCTAAGCAATAAAGTAATAATTAATAATTTTTTTTAAAAGGAAAAGGTAAAGGTATTGGTTGAGTAAATAGACAGGGCAAATGAGAGTATATATTATATATGGAAATAGAACCATATAGTCAAATATATAAACATTGTCGGGTCTAAATTGTCCTTATATAAGCTTAATGGCGGGCACTTTTTCTCAATTCCCCTTCAATTACGGGGACGACCCATGTTCTCTACAATTTTCCTCAATTCTTAAAAAGCCATTCTTTTCAAGTTTTTCTTCTTCCTTTTCTTTTGTCTTAATAAAAGCCATATTTTTCGTTCTTAACTAAATCTATGTTGATTTCGTTGGTCTGCCATTCTTAATTACTTTTGCTTTCTAGAATCAACATTAGAAAAAGGAGCACAATATTCTCACTCCTTTTAATTAAAATTAATAGGTAAAAACGAATTTATTCATTTTTCCCTTTGTTTTAAATTAATTTCTTGATTTCACCTTGTTTTTAAGTATATGTGCACATTTTTCCTTATTTAATATTCATCCGTCCCTATTAGTCCCACTCCCATGTTCATCAATACTTGCCTTGTTCAATGCATATTCCCATTTCTCATTCCAAGAAAAATAGTGCAAAAATATCCTTATCCCCTTCAATACTGAAACACCTGCCATTCTTCCACAAATTCCTTAAATGGCCACATCCAACCGAATTCATCATTTCTCAACACATCTTATTTTTAATGGGTCAATCGAAATTAAAGACAATAATAACACCATGTGCAATTAGAGAACAATATATTTAACTCAACTAATAATTGGTACTAAGAGGTTATCAATAACTATCAGGTGGTTCTCTCTCAAAATAAATATGTGTCTATTAAGATGTGATCAAGTGGAACATCATCTATTAAAACGAAAAAAGAAAAGTGTTCTTTATGGTAAGATATCTCTAATTTTTCATTTGCCAACCTTAGATCTAATAGGTAAGTTGCGATGGGTAAAAACGGAAAACTTTTGATATGTTACTTTTTTCGTACGCTGTCACAAAATTCTCAAATAAATAAATTAATAAATAAATAAATCTATCCATCCAACTTATTTTATAGAAATATATATACATATATTGGTGGATCTGTTTTATAGAATTACTAGTCACGGGTTGACTTGTCATTTTTCATGAATTGCAATTTAGTATGTCAGTAGTACTCATATATATATATATATATATATATATATATATCCATTCTCCTTTCAAAGAATTAATGTGTGTCTGTACAAGTTAAAAAACACCAAAAATATTAAGACAATGCAGACACAATATAATGCCCTTATGGAGGGACATGTGGCCAGTGGCCAGAATAATTAAGAATATCTAAAGGTTAGAATTTAAGCAAGTACCAACTCCCAAACTAGCCTTTCTTTGCTTTTAATTAGGGTTCAAAAGCCTTGCACCTCTACCCCACCACGAGCTTGAGGGAGAAAAGCCATAGTCATTGGAGCCCCACCTTTGCCAGTCATTTTGGACCTTATATATATATATATATATATATATATATATATATATATATATATGATCCCTTATCTTATCACTCGACGAAATTTCCCACCAAGAGTTCATATTTTTGTATCTAATATATATTAGTGGAGAGTGTACTATGACTGCCCTCACTATATAAAGTCTAATACGATTATTGATTGCATCCCTAGAATTTAGATCGGATAATCTGTATTAATAAACACGATCACAGACTGTAAAAAATTCCTTGAGATAAATTGTATGTACTCGCTTTATAAACGTTTTTTGTAAACTTAAAATTAGTGGTCTACACAATTAGAGCATTTTAATTCTATCATCTAGAAGAAAAAGAAGAGAAAAAAGAAAAGAGAGAAAAGAGAAAATAAAGCAAAAATATAAAATTTAAAGATTGTTTTAATCCGCATAATATACAGACCAAAAAGATTGCTGGTCATGCTTAGACTGGAATACATATGTTTGGTCTAATGTTGGATTTGGATAATCGTGCATGTCATGGTCTTTATTGGTGGTCATTTTTAACGCTTATTCTTTCAATTTTAATTTAATTTATTTAATTTTTATTTTCTAAAAAAATACAATAAGAATATGTATATATATATATTATTTTATTTATGTTTAAAAATTTTATATTAAGTATTTATTCAATTTACTTTTTATATTCCAAACACAAAATTTACTAAAATATCTTTTAGTAAATTTACAATAACTCATTTTTATATGAGAGAAATACCAAAATAGCATATTGGACTACTATCTTTTAAAATTATAATAGAAATCAAAATATTATAACCAAATATCATAATTAGGTCAAAACATTAAAATGAAAATGTGAAAATACCATTTAATCAGCCTCCCCCAAGGCTCAAACCTTCCACACTTCAAACCTTCAAAAACATAATAACTACAAAGAGTAAGGAAGTAAATCAACAAGTTCAAAAACAAAAAATATGCTATAATTTTACGGTAACAAACAAATATACTATATATTTAATTTATGCCTTTATAATATGCTATATAATATAAATTATGTTTTCATTTGAGTTTAAGTCAACACATGAGTATCGTATGATTCCGTTTAAACCTAAGTGAATAACTTATTCTGAGTGTATGACTCTAATTCTCATTTTAAAACTTATCCTCACTTTAATTATGTATAAGTAAACTTGCCGTAAATAAATAGAATTAGATCAACTATTCATTGAAAGTGGAAACCGTAAACATATTAGGACAATTAGCCCGTTCTATTGTCCCGTGAACCAACATGGCCCTCCATGCATTAATATCAATAAGGACGAAACGCGTGTTGTAGTCGAAAAAGTTGAGCAACAAAAGAGCCTTGGGACCTTGGCTTTTCTATAGCTACTAATATAAAGCATGTGCTGTGTACGTCTAGATGCATTTAAAAAATTTTATCTGCCTATAAAAAAAATATTTAAAATAAACCCACAAAAAAAAACATAAAAAAAGAGGCATAAAAAATACCCAAAAAAATAAATAAATAAAAGAACTAAAATGGAAAAAATTAATCAATACAGAAAAAGATTAAATTGTAAAAAAAAAAATTTAAAAAAATTAGGCCCAAAAAAATCGAATGACTAAAAAGTAAATATAAAACATTTTCTTCCAATACAAAACATTTTCGTCTAATACAAAAAGGAGTAAATCCAAAAAAACAAAAGGTCAAAATAAAAAAAAATCGAAGGATTAATAATGGACTAAATTGTAAAAAAAAAAATTGGGTCAAAGTAAAAAAGAAAAAGAAAAATGAAGGACTAAAAAGCAAATACAAAATATTTTCGTCTAAAATGAACCATTTTGGATGAGTAGAATGTTTTGCCATTTCTAATATATTTATAGATACTAGTTAGTTATTTAATTTTTTAATTAATTATTTATTTATTTTTACTAAAGAGTTCGGTTAGTGTCTCAAATATAGCTCTTTCTAAAATTAGGAAACCCAAATCAGATTCAATTGGACTTGCTTCATCTAATATTCCCTCAAGTTTTAGAAATACTAACTTCTAAATCTCTAAAAACTAGAGGCTAACGATTCAATCCTCCAATAGATTTATTAGTATTTTCTTAATTTTATATCATTTTACTTGGAGTATGTTGTGCTGTATGGTCATGAATGCGCATTAGAAACATCCCTATCTCTGACTTTGACCAAATACAAGTTTGAGAGGAGGTATAGTTTGTAGTGGACTACAAATGACAAAAAAATTAGTGAAATAATCATTAATAGAGCGGCAAAACAATTAGATGTTTTTCTATTTTCTTCTTTTAGAATGCATTTAAGCTCTATATTCAGTAACCCTAATCGGAGATAATATTGCTTGATCAATTATCTACACAGAATCAAACTCACGATGGTATGTAAAGTTTTTTTTTTTTTTTTAAAGTATCGTCAAATTAGATTCTTTTCGTTTTATTGATAGATTTTAAAAACTTGTTTGGTTGGTGAGTTTAAACTCACTATTATCAACTCAATTGTTGTCTTTTTCCCTAAAAGTTTTTTGTCTTTTTTGAAAAAGTCAACCAAAATTACTATTTAAACTTATAAATCTTAACTCAAATTCAAACACCAAACACCCTGTAAATTTTTTTTTTCATAGATAATAATGATCCCGTCTTAAGAAAGATAAGAATAAAAATAAACCGAAAGGTAGGTACACGGTGAATAAGCACATGGATGGGACCAACCATTCCACTGACATGTTTTAGTTTCACATTAGTTGTCCCAAGAAAAAGTCACATTCATCATCTTCTTCTGAAACGAGACAAATTTTTCAGGTTCATTTATGGGAAGTTGTTAGTCACTTATTTGTCTGTTCAGTCTTGTCTTGCCGTGATGCCCAAATGGCCAATCAAACGAAGCCCGTATTTCTCAAGAATAGTTGATCTTGGGGCTTAGGCCCACTATAATATCCAACTGGTCCGCGCTCACATTTTGCTTGTGACCTGTATTTACGACATCTTCATTCTTTCAATTGAATTTATTGCACTGAATTTCCACCATCTTGAAAGAGCAAAAATAGAAGGAAATAGATCCCAAATTTAAGTTTTTCTTCCCTCTTTTTTTTTTTTTTTTGAAGGTAAATTAAAGTTCTTTCAGGTTGTTGAAGATGATTCAAATAGCATTTACAATCTTTTCTAGCACAGAAAAATATTACCTCATTTCCCATCACTTTCCTCCCTCTCTTTTCTCGATGATCAAACATACTTCAATAACATGGTTAATTCATAACTCTCATTTAACTCATAGATTCGAAAGTACAATTTAAACTCTTTTTTTTTTTTTTAATATTGTTTTCCCATATAAAAATTTGAATTTTATGTTCTCTAGTATTCTCTAGTGTTTTAGCTAATGATTTATTTAGGTAGAGTTGTTCTTTCAACTACTAACGAATTAAGTTATATAACAAACTCAATTGTTTAAATCTCCAAAATAAATATTACAAATGGTAAAGAAAATAGTAGAATGTGGCTTGACCCTGTTGTTATTACAAGATTATTACCCAAATCAAACAAAGCTATAATCTTCAAACAGGGAAAATTTTAAATTTTTTTCCTTTAAATATTTCAGATTTAAAATAAAATTAAAAAAAAAAAAAAAAAACATTGGTTTTCATTTTCTCAACGCATTGCAGCTGCAAAAGGGCTCCTCTTCCACTGCAGAGGATAATATATTTTCTCTGTTTCTTGCATTTTAGTCCACGGCAACTTGTGCTTGGCCATTTTCCTCTTCTTTGCTGCCACTCCCAAGTAATCTCCTTGGCTCTACACAACAAAAGTAGACAAAGAAAATATTTAGTTTGCAATCGGACTAAAATAAACTCTATCCTAGAATAAATAAAAAAGATTGACACAAAAAAAAAAAAAAAAAAAAATATATATATATATATATATACACACACACACATATATATATATATCCCAATACCTTGAGACAGAGGCCTTCTTCAACATCACAAATGGGGTAATCACTCGGGCAGCAGTATTCGGTACCAGTACAACAAACCGCGTTCTCATACTCGCAACAACCGTAGATTAGGCAATAATCAAAGAATTCAAAGATGCAACAACAAGTCTCGTCACTTGCACAATAGGACAAGTCTCCGCATTGGCTTGGTGAGGGAGACGGAGGAGGTGGTGTAGGGGTAGGCGGTGGCGGTGGCGGTGGTGGTGGCGAAGGTGGGGACGGTGGACTAGATGGTGACGGCGCATAAGATTCCTTGGTTGGATAGGAAGCCATGGCATTGATCGCACAAACACCATACTCTAAATCAGTATTCCTTCTTATGTAAATGTATCCCTCTACTCCCCAACTTGTTCCCCATGAATTTTTCACAATCCAATAATCCTCGTCGCCCTCGGAGCCATAACCGACAATCAAAACAGCATGATCAATGTCGTCCGGGTTGTCGGAGCAATCACCGTCGTAGATTCCCTGATCAAATACATGACACATTTGAATTTATGTCCTAGTGAAATTGTGTAACACACTACATATATATATATATATATATATTTATGTAAAAAACAATATGCATGCTCACCCCGGTGTATAGTTGAAAATCCCAGGCAGAACCGTCTATACCAACGCTAATTGGTTGCTGAACGGTAGCGCACAAAAGATCGGCATCGGATTCTCCTACATCTTTATACCCGTCAATCGTAACTACTTTACTTTCCTCCTGACCAAACACAAAGTAAGAAAATACATAATTTAGTTGAGAGTGATGTGAACCATAAGAACTGACCCTTTTTTTTTTTTTTAATTATTAGTGGCTAAAAATTAATGAATTTTGGCATTCAATACAAAAAATTTTAAAATCTCAACGAGGACACGTGACCTCCAAGTGATCAATGCGACATCTCCATCAACTAGTTAGAGACTCACAAAGTAATGTGAACTCTATCAAAATACAAAAATATTGAAAAAAAAAAAAGTTTTAATTAGAATTCATGGAAACAAACCTTGGTAGCGTTACAAGTACCGTCTACACCCGTGTAGGGGTAATCAGTTTCGGAATCGATACCGCCATTGTTGATGACCCATTCAAAAGCGTAGTCCATGTAGCCTCCGTCACATCCGTCATTGGTGGTGTCGCAGTCGATGAGTTCTTGCTCCGAAAGGCTAACGAGGTCCCCTGTGACTATGGCGTTGATTCCTTCCATGGCTCCGGTTGATGAGAATGACCAGCAACTTCCTGTCAACATCTCATAATTCTAAATACAGCTTGTAGAAATTGATGACTATCTGGGGAAATATTTGAACTGGATTTTTGTTCTCCTATTTTTTTAAAGGATTATTTATCATTCATTCTAATGTTGTAACTTGTTTTGTTTACTTGTTCATAGCCAAGTTGGGATGAACTACTGGCTCTCAAGTCAATATAACACGTTACAAATAATTTGCAAATACCAAAAATGAATGTCAATTCAAGATCTATTATTGGGATTCCAAGGTCCAAAATGTGAATATATTTATTTATTTATTTACTTTTTTATTTTATTTGTCTATTCAGCAGATACAAAACGCATGCTCGTTAACTAGTTAATGTAATGTAAAAAATAAAAAAAATAAGGGACAGTTGGATGTTTTAATAAATAATTAGTATACTTAACTTTAGGATCTCTGCTTCAACATTCTGCCTCACATTAGATCTAAAAACTAGTATACAATTTGCACTCTAAAAGTGTATCTATCGTCACAACAGATCAAATCATAACATATAGCTCCCTATTGTCACGTCATTTTAAGTTAATTTTTCAAGCTTTTTTTTTAAATTTAGATTTATTGTTTGAATTATAAGTTTAAACTTATGATCTAAACAGACTCATTATTATATGTCTTCTCCGATCGGAAAAGAAAGTAAAAAGAAAAAAAATCAAAATGGAACCGATGATAGCGAACACCACCGATCCTCTTTAACATCGTTTCTAAGACTACA
This sequence comes from Ficus hispida, assembly GCA_025413025.1. Lineage (NCBI taxonomy): Eukaryota > Viridiplantae > Streptophyta > Magnoliopsida > Rosales > Moraceae > Ficus > Ficus hispida. The sequence goes on from CM046361.1 coordinate 11,848,503, forward strand.
GAAAAACTTACCACAATCGCCTTGGTCTTTGACACCAGTAACAGCTCCCTTTTTCCTCCAATCCAAACTGGAAGGCGCATCACAAGAACTCGATTTCCCATTCAAACTCCGGCTGATCGGATTTCTCGTCTTATTTCCGGGCCTTTTCACCCGCGACAAGTAGACCTTCCTGAACTCCTCATTGCTCATATCAGCAAACCTGTTCAGCCCCAACTTGTGTCCATTTTCCGACCTTGATCTCTCCCCATTGTTCTTCTCCAATATGTACTTGAGATTCCTCTTGAAATTCTCGAACCTCCTCTCCGCCTCTTCCGAATGCCGGTAAACCTTTCTGTGCTTCTCTTTCCATCTCTGGAACAGCTCAACCACTCGTTCCTCTGGTGGGAAACTTTCCAGTTCATGGCCTACTATGGAGTAGTACTCACTGGAAAAGCTTGAAGATAGGCTTGTTAGACATGCCCAGATCAAGAAAAGAAAAGCAGATTGGATTTTCTTTGAAGACATTAGTTTTTCTCAACTTGGGTTTTCACTTTTGTTTATGCTTCATTTATGTCCGGATTTGTTATGTATATAGAGTTGTCGGATGGAACAGCTCTGCCATAGGCCTTGCCTACCAGTCAGCTCAAGTTTTTTTTTTTTTTTTTTTTTTTGTCAAGATAAACTTTTCTTGATTAATTACAATTAGGAGGCTCTTAAGGTTGGATATCCGGGTGTTTTTTTCAACTTCAGATTTTGTTGGTTAACGGTTTAAAGCTGACTGGTAGGCAATTAGACTAAAATATTATAGGTGAATCACTCAAAATGGTTAAGGACTGTGGAGGGGTAGTTTGGTACGGTTGAGTTTTAAAAATGGTCAAGAGAGCAAAAAAAAAAAAAAAAAAAAAAAAAAAAAAAAAAAAAAAAAAAAAAAAAAAAAAAAAAAAAAAACAACTAAATGTGTTCGATTTCCTGGTACACCAAAATTTGTTGGTTGTTCCTACCGTCAGCAGCTCATAAGGTTTGACTTGAGAGTGTGGGAGAGTACAAGAGCAGGGAACCAAATGGTCAACGGCTCAACAAGGTTGAACTTGAAGGTCTCAGACGGTGGTAGAAGGTTACTTTGGGCTTAAAAGGGGCCCAGTTTGTGTTTGGGTTTAAGAAAAAAAATTAAGTTTATTTATGCAAATATCTAAATTAAAAATTATTATTAAAAAAATATCTATTTTTTCTTTTATTTATATATAGATGTCTAAATTAATACTTATAAATAACATATTACCCTTTTATCAAGAATTGAAATTAAATAAATAAATAATTAATATAAAAAGGAAAGAAAAAATCTCTAAAAAAAATGTAAAACTACTACACAAATCTTTTGTAAAAAGGAAAAAAAGCCATTTTACTTGCTTTATTATAAAGGAAAAAGAATCATAACTGATATTAATTGTATGATACATGAAAAAAAAATTCATTATAATAAAAATTAATTATTAAAATAAAATTCATAATGACATATAAAAAATTATAAATAGATATTGTAAAAAAATATGAAACACTTTAAAACCTAAATTAAAAAAAATATCATAATGATATAATAATTATCATAAAGAAAAAAACACTATAAAGATATAGTAATGCCACAAAGAAAAAAAAAACATAAAACATTTAAAAAAACATCATAATGATATAGTAATTATCATAAAAAGTAAATAATTTCATTACACATTTAAACTTTAGAAATTAACTATTAAAACAATATCAATAATAAATAAATAAATAAATTATCACATTAATATTATAATTATCATAAAAGAACGTAAATGACATAAAAAAATAGGTTTCTAAGAAATCTAAATCATATTAATAAATATGATTAAAAAAACCTTGATTATACTAATAAGCTATCACTATAATAAAAGAACTAGTCATTAAGATATACAAAAATGATGAACAAATAAGGAAAAAAATATCAATCATAATGAAGAAAAATTATGTTAAATATAGTAAAATGATAAATAGGTACTAAACAGTTATTTTTTTAGAAATAGACTATTACGTAATATTATCAAAAAAATGACATATTTTAAAATGGACTCTAAAAATGATTTTTTGTGTAATTATTTCAAAAAAAAAAAAAAAAACTCTATTTAGTAGGACTACGATTTCTGATCCGTGTTCATGTCGTTTTTTTCCCTTCGTTTGTAGAAGAAATATCTGGGCTCAGTGACAAAATGAAAAAGGCTAAACTAGAGTTTGTCAAATAGATGATCAGGCCAACAAGCACAACATGGCAACTCATATTCTGCACAACAGATTAGCACGCAGCATAGTCTGAAAAGTAGCATTAATGACGAATGAAGTATATATATATATATATATATATATATATATCGGACTTTGAATCGTCTATAAACTCATGATTAATTATACAATTTTTGTTTCTAATACAGCCCAACGTATTCTTCGTACGTAATCTCTTTCCCACCTCCCAATCCACTCTTAATTTCTTCCATCTCTCCTAAAACGCCCATGATGACTGCACAATCTATTAGCTAGAGGACACTATCCGCATCCTAATTAATTATGGTTAATCTGCTTCTCAACTAACTGATTAATGATCATAAGTTAGTCGTGAAAAATGTTTATGGATACCACTAATATTGAACGCCATTATTAATAGAAGATAAACTCTATTAATGAATCCTACATTATATAATTCATGCCTTTTATTAATAGTTTATAATTAACACCAACGGTATCTCATACTTATTCACTAACCAGAAAAGGATGGACAGCTTATTAAGGGCTTTTAACAATATATATGGCATAAAAAGGTTTTCACTAACTACCATTTAATTAGCTAATTAACATAGAGAAGCTCTCCGTTAAATTTGAAATTAAGATCATATCCTATTTAATTTGAACTAGACTACGTTTAACACCACAAGTTTTTCTTTTTAAAGCTTTTTCAGAAATCAAAATAATAAAAATAAATAAATTGTTGAACAATCCGAACTCCCGGAGTGTGAGACAAGAGAGTGGGTCCCACGTCACTCTTACAAGAAAGCTACAAAAGGGACCTTTGATAAATAAAAAGGGAGTGTCTTAGGTAGAGGGTCTCTACCGATACATTCTTTTTTTAGATCGTTCAGATTTAATCGAACGGTTGAAATATTGTTGGAGTACCATACATATCATACACCTTACCTCACATAATCCTTCCCATCCAAAGTCTTCTCCATCGCCGGCGATCTTTCCGTCGCCGACGACTCATCCCCGACGTCGGCGACCCATCTCCAGCCCCCCCACCTGCCGGCCGGCCGGCGACCCCCTCTCTCTCTCTTCCCCTTTCTCTCTCTTCTCTTCTCTCTCTTCCTTCCTCTTTCTCTCTCTTCTCTTCTCTCTCCCGCGGCCCTCCCCCGCCGCCCCAGCCCAGTGAGCCCCCCACCTCCGGCACCCCCTCCCCCGACCTCCCCCAACCCCCGCCCCTCAGGCACACCCTTCCCCTGGCCTACCTCACCCCCGACCCCGGCACCCCCCCCCCCCGACGACCCCTCCGACGAAGTGAGAAGAGAGAGAGAAAGCGACGTGAGAAGGAGAGAGAAAGAGAGAAGAGAGAGAAAGAGAGGGGCAGTCGCGAGTGGGGGTGGGGGTGAGGCGGGGGTGCCGAGCAGCCAGAGGTGGGGGGGACGAGGGTCAGGAAGAGAGATAGAGAAGAAAGGAAAAGATAGAGAAAGGGGAAGAGAAAGAGGGCGGCCGGGGGGGGGGGGTGCCGGGGGTCGAGGGTGGGGCGAGGCCGGGGAGGGGGGTGCTGGAGGGGGGGGGTGGGGGGAGGCCGTGGGAGGGGGTGCCGCAGGTGGGGGGCTCACCGGGCTGGGGGCCTGAGGGGAGGGCCGCGGAGAGAGAAGAGAAGAGAGAGAAAGGGAAGAGAGAGAGAAGAAAAGAGAGAGAAAGGGAAGAGAAAAAGGGAGGTCACCGGTGGCCGGCCGGCCCTGGGACCGGTGGTGGGGGGGCCGGAAGTGGGTCGCCGGTGTCGGGGGAGAGGAGAAGAGAGAGAGGGGAAGAGAGAGAAAGGGAAGAAGAGAAAATGATCGCCGGCAGCCGGCGGCCGGCGTCCGGACTGGGGACAAAGGTGGGTCGCCGGCATCGGGGGTAAGTCACCGGCGTCGAGGGTGAGTCGCCGGCGGTGAGAAGATCGCCGCCGACAGAGAAGATTTTAGGTGGGAAGGATTATGTGAAGTAAGGTGTATGATAAGTATCGTACATCATCAATATTTTAACCGTTCGATTGAATCTCAACGGTCTAAAAAAAAGTTTTACCGGTAGAGACCATATAAAGGTCTCTACCACAGACTCCCCAAATAAAAAAGAACCTTTACTTTTTACTTTTTTCACATATTTAGCTCTTAATTAACAAATATATTTTGTATATATATTTATATTTTATATATATATTTGCCAAAAATTATATTTTATTTAGATGGCCCTGTTGATTAATAAAATCTGTTGGAATACCACCAGTTATGCTATGCAGACTGATAGTTTTTCTTCTTTTTTTTTTTTTGGGATAAAGATGCAGACTGATAGTTATTTGGTATTGAAGAGAACACATAAATCCAGTAGATATGGCAGATGAAGATTTTGATGGAAGACATAAATTCCGAAACGAACAAGATTTTGTCGTTTAATTGTGTAAAAGAAGATGGAAATTATTGTTTCGTGCTCTTGGAACAAATTAGCATTGAGACGCATAAAGAAAAAACATATATAATTATTAGCTTAGAACTCATACTAAAACGGGCTTTTAAGTGAGAAAATCTTAATATTATCTCTTGGGAGTGCTTATTTTTGTCATCTTCTAATTTTTTTGTTTCTACTTTTCTTTGTTTGTTTTTCCTTTTTTAGGCCTGTTATGTTTTAAGATTGTGAGTCCCTCTTTTTCATTTTTCTAAAATAAATTTTTGTTTATTAAAAGATATATTATTCAGTCTTCCTAGTCTTCTTCTTTACCTTATACCTAGCCTTTTTCTTGGAGCCATATATCTTATAGAAGTGAAAGCTTAGTGGTAATGTGGTAAGCTGACTGTATTTTAGCTCAAAGATAAAACCATATATCAGGTTTTTGTCGTCGGAATACTAAATTCACTTTAATCACTTTTCAGGAAAAAAAAAAAAAAAACTTTTTGACGAGATTTATATTAATTAATCTGCAGTCGTAGATAAGGATTCATTATCCAAACAATATTATTGAAAACTAAAAAGTATCTACTAGTCCATCTTGCAGTTGCATATGAAAACTGTGAGGTGGGTTGGGGTTTAGAGGTTGGTTGGTGGTGTTGACTTTTTCCCCCTATAAACAACTTTCCAATCGCATTATTAGACAATCTCTAATACATTGATTTATACCTATATCATAATTGGTAAAAAAAAATATGAACAATCAAATTATCTTACTTTATATATACTCTAATGTATAATAATATTTCTATATTTCTACTGTTATTATTATTGTGCTTTAGAATTTGTAAAGTGAACATCTAGTATTTAAATAAATTAAAAATTAAAATATTATAATAATTACATGACAAAAAATCAAGTCAATAATAAATAAACATTAAATATTAAATTTGACATTAGTTATATATTGTGATAAATTTGTCACAAAATTTGACATATGGTAGATTTGACATCAACTATAACCCTATGTTGGAGAGCATTTTTTTAACCAAATGCCAAAATTTACCACTAACATAATCTCCTAATTGCATTGAAGATGCTCTTATATATGTTAATATAAGAAGTTAAAATGTTAAGTAATTTTATTAAACTGACTTTATACTTGGTTTAATTAGGGTTTAAATGTCCTCTTGTAAAAAAAAAAAAGAGGACCAGTGAATACCAGAGACGACAGACAGTTATCTTGCTCCCTTTTATTTAAAATTTTTTTAACAAACTTTTTTGGTTTAAATTATCATCTTTCATCTCTCATTATTCAGCAGAAATAAAGAGAATCATAGGTAAAGTGTGGGTGCCACCTAAACTTGGTGAGTTTGGTTCACCAACTTAAATCCAAATTTTTCAACTTAATTTTTGTCTTTTTCTGAAAAAGTTTTTTGTATTTTCTGAAAAATCAACAAAAATTACTATTAAAACTTAAAAATCTTAACTCAAACTCAAACATCAAACACCCCCGAGTTTCTTTTAAAAATATATTCTCTACAAGAAACATGAGTATTAGATGACACTTATTACTCGCTTCTAGTTGGATTGAAATTCGGCGCCATAAATGATTTTTACCCCCTAAAACACACTTTTGTCTTATGTACGTAGTACACAAATCTATCTCTACATCTACATTTATAGAACTTAGATCTATTGGTTTATTTTCCTATCTTATATCCTTTCAACTTAGATCTATTGGTTTATTTTCTTGTCTTATATCTTTTCAATTGATTTTTGACATCTCAATAAATTGTTATAAATCATTTTAATATTAATTCGTATTTATATGATTTAAGTTGTTAACTTTAAGTATATGATAAACAAAAAATGAAGAATAATCAATCAAACAGAAAAATTAAACAATATATCTGGACTCATATTTTAATATATATATCTTATTAATTATCATTTGGTTTATAAGTTTGAATTCATTAATTAGCTAGTTTCATAGAATCGACCTCACAAAATTGAACAAAAAATAAGCATTCCAACTACAACAAAGAAAAAACAAAATCATCATGAAAGAAAGAACGTAACAACCCAACACCTGCAACACACACAAACTAATTAGTTATTAACAAATTGCTGGTTAATAATTGACCCCGACCCCAAAAAAAATAAAATAAAATAAAATAAAATAAAGGGGAGAAAAAAGATCCTTAAAAAAAACTATCACCGCATAAAAACCCATAACTAGAACATGATGTATACGACAGCATAACAAAAAGAATAGCAACAAACGAAGGAAAACGTCAAAAAATAAAAAATAAATAAATAAACTCTGATCATATGATCATCATCATGAGCCAGCAGCCATTTTTTCAGCAATCTTAGCCAATGACATGAGGTTGCACCTTATGATCGTATTCGCGAACGCGCAAGTGTCCTCCTCGCTACTCCCCTCCGGCACATCCACCACATACGACTCGATCACCACCGTCCGTTTCCCCCTTTCTCCCTCATCATCATCATGATCATCCTCATCCTCATGAACGGACGTCGTCGACGTGTAGTTCTCGAGCCGGTGGTCCCCACCAATTATGCTAAACGACATGACCTTGGCGTCGTCGTCCAGCCTCTCCAGTCGTTCCACGCTGACCCCCGCCGGCATCCCCGAGACGACGTGGACCTCCCTGACGCTCCCGACGCCGCCGCCGTTTCCCGACCGCATTATACACCTCCTGACGAAGCGCTTGTAGGCCTGGGGGTGGCCGAAGTCCCGGACCATGGACCAGACCAACCCCATTGGTGCGTCGATGGTCTGCGTCAGGCTCGAGCTGCACTGGCTCCCGGACACCTCGTGGTTGTGGTGCTGCCTCAACATGGCTTCTGTCTTGGCCGAGCCATGCATCCCTCTCATTGGACCCAGCTAGCTTAGCTAGCCCGCAGCTCTATAATAGTTTTGTACAATGTAGAATAATTTGACAAGTTTTTGTAGTAGTAATTTGAGGTTCCACTCAACCTATTTAAACCATCGAAAGCTTTGGCTTTCTTTAGTGAGTGTCGGTTACACACACACACATACGTATATTTATACACACGCACACACACACACACATATATATGGCTTTCTTTTGATTGCATGTGTGTGTCGGTTACATATATATGTGTGTGTGTGTGTGTGTGTGTGTGTGTGTTGATTATTAGTACTACGGTATTATGGATTTATTATTATTTTTTTATCGGTGTTTGTTGAACCGCTAGCAAGAGCTAGCGAGCCTGCTGCTGCATAGGAATGTGGATCTTTTTTTTTTTTTTTTGGATAGATTTGGAATGTGTTATCTTAGTTTGCAAGCTATGAGAATTTTTTTTTTCTTTTTTTTGGTGGGCTAGAGTGCAAGTTGTACATGAGTTTGGTCATACACAACTCATGCACACGTAATTGTGTCCAGAAGCTACATTGATCGTTAGCGCTAGATTTTTTTGGTTTATAAGGCGTTTGGGTACTGCTACTAATGTTAGTACTGGGATTTTTCTTCTTCTTTTCTTGTTTTTATTCATGATAATATTGTTTAGAAATTTTTTTTTTGGGCGGTCAATAGTGGGACTTAAATATGTACAGACCCTGAGATCCATGTGACGTTACATATATCTGCATATATATATATATATATATATATTGATTGTATATGTCGAAGTTTGCGGATTCAGGTTGTATTATTTATTTATTTATTTATTATTATTATTATTTACTTTTCTTTCGGTTCGTACTAGTTAAGGATATCATAAACAACCTGCATTTTCTCCCCTGGATGCGTATCATTATATCATCTTGTCAATTGCTAAAAACTTGATCTAAACAAAAAGGACAAACACTACTAGTCTACTACATACATAAGATCTATGTTTTAATAATTAGAGAGTACATTTTTAAGATAATTTCATAAATTCCTGTAAAATATTAAAACCTAAAGATGATGTGCATAGAAAGAAAGCTCATCAATCATCTATCCAAAGCATTTTTGTTACCATAAAAAATATATATTCTTAATTTTATATTAAAAATAAAAAAAATTTAATTAAAAAAATGTTATCCTTTGTCCAAACACACTAATAATGAGTTACATGCAGCAAAAATTTGAAAAGCAGTGGAGTGTAATTCTTAAGAGGTAAGGAACTCAATGCTTTGACCGATTATTTTAAAAAATATATTATTATTTAAAAGGGACTCAGTAATTGAATGAAGCATGCAGGTTGACCCAATAACAAAGATTTTTTTTTTCTTAAGGGCAAAGTTCTACATTCTGTACATGCTCATGTTGCTTCTATCAAAAAAAAAAAAAAAAAAAAAAGAGCGAGCCTGTGCGTCATTGCAAATTTTTTTTTTTAAGGAAAATTTTCATTACTCTCACTAACGAGATAAAACAAACATCGAACATAATAAATCCAACATCACATGAGATAACCCTTGAATGAGAACGGATCCACCAGTGAAATATGATGACGCTCAAAGACAAAAACGTATACTTGAGATCTAATAACGGGTATTGTACCTCAGCATAATAAATTAAGCACATATAAGGCTCTTTTTGACAAGACCCCGACAGTTAATGGAATTTCCCGATCAATCGAGGCCAAGTGCCATTGCTAACTCCGCAGTCGTAGATAAGGACTCAGTAGTACAAGAACTACTACCAACTCCATATAGAAGTAACTCTAATAGGACTAAAACACTGTTAAGACTCAGATCTAACGGATGAACAACCAATGCGGAACGTGGACAAACGACCTCCATTATTAGGAAAAAAAACAACAAACAAAAATAAAACTCTAAAAGAAAAGATAATGAAGACACTGTCATTATTACTTACAAACTGTAAAACCGTAGCACAAAAACACCAATCACATAAAAATAGTCCTTATCGATAAAATGAACCACATCACTAGAAGAAACAGGGTTGTCGAAACTGAGCTGTTATAAGACCTTCCTAGTGCATGACGACCACACACCACCACTAACTATCTCATTCTTGCCTTGTTTCTTCTCATAACATCCATCATCTTGCCACGGGCTCGTTTTTGCCAAAACCTTCATCATACGATTCACACTTTCATCTCTAGGGTCAGGAAATCAGAGACAGGCTAAAGGCTGTCACCGGAATCTGGTGCCAAAAAAGAGAGACGATTGAGAAACCCTAATCAGTTGTAAACAGAAAAAGGAGAGTTAGAGAAAGCGGAGAGTTTCCTCTTAGCCGTCATTGCAAACTGATCCCAAAAGCTTCATTAATTCTTCAATATATATGTATATATGGATCCAGATGTTGCCATGTCAGTAATGGGAAAAGGGGACGCAGCAGATGCCACCTGTTTGAGGAAGCTACTTGTCTGACCCTTATAATGGTTGGTGAATTTTTGTTGTTATTACTTATGGTGCGTTTGGAACTTAGATTCTAACTCAAAGTTTTTATCTTAATTTTTATTTTTTTTATAAAAAATCAATAAAAATTATAATTATTTTTTAAAAAATTAATCAATTTTTTAATTTAAAATTTTCATTTTCAACTGACGAACCAAACAAAAGCTTAAAAAATAGAATTAACAGCTAATTGGCCTATTTGTTTCTTAGCTCTTTTGGTGAATCCTGCACAACTGAGCATGCAATGTACTGACTTTCGAAGTTGGTTGTTCCCATTAATAATAGAAAGTAAAAGTAGACGAGCCTCCATTTTTTTTGGTCTTACTATATAATAGGAAGGTTGACAATTCATGTCAACAAGTCGAGTATGTATCGGATTAAAGCCATCATAAAATTTTAAAACTCTAATCCAGACTTGACTCATGTGACCTTATTAAAAAAAGAAGAAGCTCAACACTAACTCGACTTGTTAGGTTGGCGGACTCAACTCGATAACCCGCCAACAAAGTGTTTTGGGTTCTTTAACACAACATGAATCATAGACTTGCTGATTTGTTGACCTGCTAGAAGTAAATAAAAAATAAAAAATAAAAAAAATTTAACACACAATTCGATCCAGACCAAGCAAATTAAATAATATTTCATAATATAATTACGTCAATCTAAAACACAAAATCATATAATTGCATAATTAGTTTATTACAAAAGATTACTCCAAAACACAAAACCATATATAAGCCCATAACTGGCTATTCCACAATTCATACGAAACAAAAAGTCTACTTAATAAAAGCATAAGGCATAAACAATAATGTATAAGATCACTACTGGATCAACCTGAATTGGACATGAATTTTGAATGGGATCTTACAGGTTGCTTTTTTCATGCTCTTCGGATTGACCCAAATGATCGTGTTAGGTGAGTTCGACCCAAAACCTATTGGAGAATAAGAGAGAACAAGGACAATGGAGGCAAAGAAAACTAAAAATAAAGATAGATTTGAAACGTGTTGAGAATACTTTATTTAAGATTTTATTTGCCCAACTACTAAATTTGTTAAAGAGTTTACCAGCAAATTACTCCTAAGATACAACAAATCTTGAATACAATATCTAGCAATAATATTGTATTCAGAATAAAGATATGAAATATGTATATTTCTTGAGTTTTTTTAAAAGCATAGATGTGTCTTTTCATGAACCGGTCTCTTCATTGCAATGACATCTCTTTTAGTATATATTCAATTATCATAACTAATATATAAGTTACTAATAATAATTCAATTTTGTATGAAAATATGCAACAACAGATACAATGGTTCGAAACAACTCAAAAGACAAATTTGAAATTCTTATATTAGCACAAATAGGGCAACCGCGTGATCTCTTGGCCAGAGGGATGTGGCCGCTCACCTGTGTGGCGCAGCCGTGCCCCCCCTCGGCCCTTTGGGCAGGCTGTAAAGAGAGCGCCGCCTGTGTGGCATGGCAGGCCATTCTCTTAGCCCTTGAGGCCCTTGCAGCCTTCGAGGCCCTATTATGTCTTTTGATCTTAAGTTAAATGACAGATATATTACAATCTCTCTTACAAAACCAACTTGCACCTCTTTTTCCTAATGCTAACCATATTTTTTTCACGTTGAGTTTGTGCCTTATTGTCATGTTGTGATCCGAATTCCTAGCACTACTATATCCTATATATATATATATATATAATGTATTCGTTCGGATCATGCATTAAATTTAAATTCTTTAAATTTTTGCATTCAAACCGAAAATGAATGTATAAATCCAAATATAGAATTTGAAATATTGAGTATTCAAAATTGAATATATGCTCTAATGGTTTTATTAAAACTAATATTTAAATAGTATAAATGTTGAAAAATGAGTGTAATACAAATTACAAAGAATAAAAATAAGATTAACTTAGATTTTTTTTTTTTGACACTAGTGTCGTTTGAATTTATCGCACATAGTAATTTGTAAACTAAATTTCTAATTTTAAAACTTATAAATCTATAATAATAATTATGCTAATCTTTCCAAGAAATTAACATGTGATTTGCTTTTATATTATGGTTAACATGGGATCGAAAGCATCCCTCGAGTCAATAGGCAAATAATGTTCGCGTGCATACCCTTTGCACATCTTGTGATAATGTGGCACAGTTAGTTCACAGATCCAATACAGTCATGTGATTTGGCTTATAATTTGAGGGAGTTCCTATTTTTTTATTTTTAGTAACAACGATTAAACTGAAACGAACGTAAAGTACATCTTGATTTAAATTTACTTGTCCCCTTTTTCGTCATATTGGTTTCCTCACTTTTTGCCGCATAGTGTCTCTTGTTGTTTTTGTTCCCGCTTTTCGCCTAGTTTGAGAGCTTTTTTTTTTCCTCCCCTCATTTTTGTTTTATTCTGGATTATTGCCTGTCATTTCATTTTATCATACATTTGCGCCTTCTTTTTTCAATGTAGTGAATGACAACCTAGCTGAAATGTACAGTTACTTTATACCAATTGCTCTCACTCTTCTCTCATTTAAAATATATATATATATATATATCTATATCTCGCTCCACATCTGCCGGCTATCAAAATCGATGGGAAAGTCATGGTTCTGAAACCATTTTGACATAGAAAGTATACGAGCTTGTTTGGAAACCAAATCAAATTTGATTTTTAAGCTCAAGTTTTATCCTTTTCCTCAAAATTTTTTGTTTTTTTCCAAAATTTTTGTCTTTTTCCCAAAAAAGTCAACAAAATTTACTATTTCAATTTCAAAAACTCAACTTAAACTCATTTATCAAACAGACCCTATAACAAACCGGGGAGAACAAGCCTCAGCTGGATTTGAAAGTCCTTCAAGATTGGATAAATCCTCCGTGGAAATAGAGGGCACAGCTCAAAGAAAAGGAAAAAAAAAAAAAAAAAAAAAAACCCAAGTCTACCCTATCCTCAGAAAAAATGACGAAGCAGATTATATCCCTCTTACAGACCAAAACGCAACAGAGTAGCATTAAACGAAAAGTTAACAGCATAAAGCAAAAAACGACGATCAACTAAAAAGCAACAACACAAACGACAGGTCGTCTGGCTTCTACATCAAAATCTCAAAAAATAGAGAAATAAGAACCGCATTCTACTGAATGCAACTTTAAATTACCGACAAGCAGATAGAGAGGCAAACAAGGATAAGTTCATCAGTGCTGTAGGATTGATCCTGGGACTTCTTTTTTACTTAAAAAGCAGATAGAGAGCAAGTATACAGATAATGAATTTCATAACCGAAAGACTGTATTGGCGAAATGCATAATCGCATAACCCTCAGAGGACAGCTAGAGCCGAAAGAACCTCACTGTTGGTAATGTACTTCTCAAATCTTGCAACTTAAACATCCCACCACGGCAATCACCTTCCTACACAGATCATGAACAACCAAATAGGCTATGGGCGACAGCACTCTATTCCCACTTGCACATACATATTCCAGATGATAATGCATAACATTTCGGACAATACTCTCTAACGTACCGTAAGTTTAGCTGATTTAGTTGGGCTCTAAAGACACAGAGTTTTTTACAGGGTAAAAAAAAAAAAAAGGTCAATTATCGAACTTAACTCGTAATTAAGGTACCAAAACTTGGTCTGAGTCAGAGCCTAGTATATGGTGTAAGACAAAATCAGTAAGAATGTAAATTGAGCAGACACGGGCAAATACAAACACATAGGGTGGAAGTAACAAGTAGAGAGAGAGAGAGAGATCAATTCACACATTATAAGTCACAAGAGTATAATTAGTTTTTTTTATTTAAAAAAAAAAAAAAGCAGATATAATAGATACACGAGACGAAGATTCATCGGATCACACAAGGCTAAGTTACAGAGACTCGCCAAAGGTTATTGATAAAGAGACAAGAATACATCAGACATTACTCGGAGTCAATTACAGGGAGAAATCAAAAGCAACGATCATGCACTCAAACTAATCAAAATTCCTGTTGCTTATTCTAAGCAATAAAACCCTGCAAGTTCCTACTAACATCCAAATCCTTACAATTCTCAAAAGAGTTGTATTGTTGCATAAAAACCTGCTTTTAATGGAATCCAAGTAATAAACTATCCTCTGTAGACTTTCGCTCCATGAATAATTCGAACTTAACACAATCAAAAAGATATGTAAACTGCCAAAAAAAAAAACCAAAGAACAACTCCAGGTTTCCGGTGTAGCCAACTCACGAGTCCAAATTAAGTGAACAGAAATGATTTCCTGACTATAAAACTAAAGCAACATACCAATGCCGTGCAGCTAGTACTTAATAACAACATAAATTATAATTGCAAACAAAAAGAAACAAGATGCAAAATAAAAGGAAAAGGAAGGGAGTTTGTGTTGATGCACATTCAAGCCAAAAAGGACAAGGCTCTACAACATTTCCACCTTAAGAAAATACAAATCAGAGGAGACCAGAAACCAAATATCAAAACGTTCCAACACTTCAATCTTGCCATTACTGTAAAGAGATGGAGGCAAAACATAACAAGGACATGTACTTCAACATAAAGACCAATTCAGGATCAAGCGCATGAAAAGCATAAATGCAAAACTATGCGTGTGTGGATAGACGTGTATTTTTTTGTGCTAGTGTATGTTGATCACATTTCTTGATCATTTTGATTTTTAAAATAGGTGATGCTACATTTGACAACCAAGTCCAACTCGTGCAGACCAACTCATTCAAGCATACTCCTCACAGCACAAACATCTCAATGCCAAACTCAAACATGTAGATCATAATGGTTCGCACTGCACAAGTATACAAAGATCAAACCAAGGACTGAATTCCTCGCCTAAGAAAACTACATAACATCTGACCCCCCGAAATAGCTCCCTCCTAATTAGTTTAAATGCCAAACTTAAAGCTAAAAAATGAAGAAATTTAAGGAATCATCAGCATCAATTGCTCACCCTCTTAAGTAAAGCAAACAATTTGCAAATCCTAATTATTCATGCACCCTAATTCAACAAAGTAAAAACAATGAATGTACCAAAGAACACAGATTAACCAACTGAAAGATAATTATTCAAGCAAAGCATGAAATGCGAGACAAGATAAGACTTTTGTTATGGGATAAAGCTTTGCACTTTAACTTCTTCTCAAACAAGACAGAGTTGACAAATCATGATCACCATTATATATATTATTAAACACTCTATACAGGGCATTGGGCGTTCCATTCATTCAACAGTTTCCAATTATTCAACAATGCCCACAAGAAAAAGCAACTCAATTTCTCATTTCACCTATCGAGTATTGATCAAGAACCAATTTCATCATAATTTGAATCCAAAAAACACTTCCCTTTTCAAGGAGCTCTAGGATCAGTCCCGTGCTGCCAAACATAGACAAGCTCGTCCCAGCCAGTACTCGCCAGAAGCCCCTCGACAAGCACACTCATGTCGACCCCGACGGCGAACTCAGTGTGATGATCATACCTCCCCACAAGCGAGTCCTCCACCATGTAATCCCACAAGCACACCGTCATGTCGTACGAGCACGACACCAGCAGGCTCCTCCGGTGGGGCGAGAATTTGACCTTCCTCACGGCATAGCCATGGCCGTTCAGCACGGAGACCGGGACCCTGAAATTCCTGACATCCCAGACCTTAATCGACTTGTCGACGGAGGCGGTGGCGATGGAGCAGTCGTCGTACTTGTTCCAATCGCAGGAGAGGATCTCGAACTCGTGGGCGGGGATGATCATGGTGGAGCCAGGCTCGCGGACATCCCAGATTCGGAGGGTGCAGTCGCCAGAGGCGGAGGCGAAGATGTCCGCGTGGCGGGGGTTCCAGACTGCGGAGTAGACGCAGTAGGCGTGTTCCTTGAAGGTGCGGACGCTGGCGGGGCGGTCGGTGGTCCAGAGCTTGACGGTGTCGTCCCAGGAGGAGGAGAGGAAGGAGTCGCGGCGGATGGGGTTGTAATCGGCGGACTGGACCTCGCGGGAGTGCTCGTGGAGGGAGCGGATGGGGTTCTGGGAGGGGGGAGGGCGAGGTCGTAGAGCTTTATGGAGCCGTCGGCGATGGCGGCGACGAGGAGGGAGTCGTGGGACTCGGACCAGGTGAGGTCGTAGACGCCGTCGGCGGTGTCGAAGGAGGCGAGCTCGGAAATGGGGGGTTGGGGGGAAGGGGAAGGGGAAGGGGAGAGGTCGAGGACGTGGAGGCGGCCGTTGCCGAGGATGCCGAAGTTCTGGGAGGTGGCGACGGCGAGGCGGTGTTCGTAGAAGGGGCTGAACTTGACGGAGTAGCCGTTGAATGGGGTTCTGAACACGGGCATCTCCGACGATTCTTTTGGGTGCGGGTGCAACTCTCCGATTTGGGTGGGGGCTCCTCTCACTCACACAGCTGAATCAGCTGAATCTCCGCTGCTTTCTCTCTCTGTATTTTGATCGCTGATTTTATCGTCTTGGAATTTGGTTTTGTTTGTTTTTATTAAAACCAATTTTTTGTGTGAAGTGTAGACATAATTTTTTTTATATTTAAATTTAATTCTAACTAAATTATTTTTTTTATATAAATTTTTTATTTTTTTTTAAATAATTAAAATTTATAATTAATTTATAAAAAATTAATCAATTATAATTTAAAAATTTTATTTTCAACTATGAAATCAAACGAAAACTAACCTTCTTACTTCACCAAATAGTGTTTTATTATTTTATTTATTTATTTATTTTTCTACGGATTCACCAAATAATTTTCTAATAAAAGAATGTTTATAGGTGCTTTTATGGCAGGACCTCTTAAAATATATTATAAACAAAAAAAATTATATTTTTAATTATTGAATTATTTTTTAATGCTATGATTTATGATATAATCAAACATTTGAAAATTCAATCCAACTGTTAAAACCTTAATTTTTTTTATTTACGGTTTAAAATAGGAGGCTAGATTGTAAAAATTCTCAAGAATATATCTCATTCAAATGTGGAGATTATGAGTATGGTTATCTAATGACTTTTTTTTCTTTTGGGTCTAAATTTTGGCTATTTAATGATTTAAAGATTATCTAAATTATAAATATGGACGGGTTATTTAGCTAGTTAGTCTCATTCGGGTATCAGTTTTATTTTATTTTTTTTAAGAGAAAAAGTCACAAATGTTACTCTTTTGAAATCTCTTTTCATTCTTGTTATTATTTTTGACATTTTAGTTTCCTTACTACTCAAGAGAACAGGTCAAATGTCAACCTAATATCATTTATCCAAATTTTCCATATTGACAAAAATAAATAAAAACAAAACAAAACAAAACTACTAAGATACTCCATACATTCTACTATATGTCATCAAAACTAATAATGACCAGTGGTAGTGATGGTCATCGACTTCGGTTGCCAGCCCCAGTCACTAGAATATTAGAATAGAAGATTAGTGATAATCTATCATACTATTTTTTGTTTTCAACAAAGACGTCCGGACGTATCTGGCTCTAGTAGCCCGGTTGCCAGCGACGATCACCGAAGTATTCTAGTAAAATATATTTGATAATTTGCCATAATTTTATTAAACATAAATCACAAAAATGTCTTTAACTCTGAGTTATCGATGCCTGTTATTAGAGTATTCTTGTAAAATATTTTTGATAATCTACCAAGATATTTTTTGTTTTTAACATAGATTATTGGACGTCTCTGATTACAATTGTCGGTGCCAGTTACTGAAGTATTCTGGTAAAATATTTCATTTTCTACATAGATAGCTAGACATCTTCGGCTCTGGCCACTAGAGTACTCTGACAGAATATTTTTGATATGGTACTAAAATAATTTTAATTAAAAAATATTCCACTAGAATACTTCGATGATTGGCGGTACCGAAAATATCCGACTATCTATGATAAAACAAAAAAAAATTATGGTAGACTGTAAAGAATATTCTACGAGAATAATCTTACTGATTGACTCCATGATCGGAGTTGAACTTGTTCGACCATTTATGTTGAAATAAAAAATATTCTTGTAGATTTCCAAACATATTCTACAAGAATATTTTGGTATCAGCGTCGGTGATAAAAGTTGGTGACATTCGGCCATATAAATTGAATACTATAAAAATTAATCTAATAGAATATTTTGAGTATTCTGTAGAATATTTTGGTGATCGGTACCTATTATTGAGGTATAAGATATCCAGTCATCTATGTTGAAAAAAAAAAAATTTGTTTTGCTAACTGGCACTAGTGATAGGAGTCAGAGACGAACATTGTGTGGTCATTATTGGCTCTGGTGACATACGGTAAAATATATATGGTATCATAGTATACTTTATTTAAACAAACAACAAAACTCAGGAATAAAAAAAAGTGTCCAAAAAGTAAAGAAGGAAAAAAGAGTGACAAAATTTTCCATAGAGGGAAAATGGGTGGCTAGTTGGGTAATTTTCTCTCTCTTTTTTTTTTTTTTCTCAACACTATTAGTCACTTGACTTTGAGAATTATTTTATTTTATCTTTTAAATTTTTAATTTTGACATATTACTTTCTGGATTTTGATTTAGTACGTAGTTTAATCCTCCATACTAAAGTTGATGGAAACTCAGTTAATCAATATATTTAAGATTACAATTTCATAAATTATCTTTAAATAGTAGGTCTTTTTCAAAGTGTCCTCAATTTTCTAAAATCAATCAAAACACCATCATATAGAGAAAAATACACAACCAAATCCCTATGCATCCTAAATCCTAAATTCTAATGGAGAAAATAGACCATTACCACTTGTCCTTATCTCACATCACTAATGGTTGGTAAATTGATCAAAATGTATCATAACCGCACGTCCTTTTATTTATTATTAGTTAACAATAGCACGTGTGTGTAAAATATTTTTTAATCAGTATAAATTAGATAAAAATCAGTTAAAAGTTATATTTGAGAAGAAAAAAAGAAATTTTTAATAAAGGAACATTTGAAGAAATAATTTTAGTAAAGAATTTAGAAGGAAAAAAGTATTTATGAGGATCACATTTAAAAATATTTAAGTGAGGACATTTAAAAAAAAAGTTATTTTAATAGTGACAAATCAAGAGAAAAAACAGTTAAAGTAGGACAAAAAGGGGGGGGGGGGAGGGAGATTAAAGGGGAAAAGCAAAAAAATAAATAAATAAAAGGATCAAAAAAATAAAATAAAAAAAGGAAAATGAAAAAAAAAAAGGAAAAAAAAAAGTGATCAAAATGGAAGAAATAAAATTTGGGGGAAAAGCAATAAAAAAGTAAAAGAAGGACCAAAAAATAAAAAGTAAAATGAGAAAAGCAACCAAAACGCACGTTTCAACGGAAGCATGCATATTGGTTGGAGGTTGAATAGTGTTGACACTTCTATATTCAGTTATAGAGTAGTTTTGAAGCATGTGCATTGCACATGCGTATTTAATTCATTGTGTTTTCAGATACGTTAATGTACAATATAAAAGAGGGAATTATTTCAGAAGATTTTACTTTTAATAAGACAAATAAGGAGGAATAATATTTGAATATGCATATTTAAAAAAGACACTAAATTTTAACGGAAAAGTCAAGAAGATGGCAAAAATGAAAAAAAAAAGGGGGGGGGGGGGGGGGGGGGGGGGAGAGAAGCAAAATAAATAAATAAATAAATAAAAGAAGGCACTTCTATAAGCAAAAAAAAAAAAAAAAAGCAGAGAAAATGAAATAAAAAATAAAAAA
The DNA here is from genome assembly GCA_025413025.1 of Ficus hispida. NCBI lineage: Eukaryota > Viridiplantae > Streptophyta > Magnoliopsida > Rosales > Moraceae > Ficus > Ficus hispida. Next base: position 11,868,287 of record CM046361.1, read on the forward strand.
TTTAAATTTTCCGGTATAAAAAGTTGAGGAAAAAAAAGGACACTTAAAAAGGTGTAATATATATATATATATATATATATATATATTTAAAAGGTGTAATTTTAAAGCAAATGAAAAAAAAAAAAGAAAAAGAAAGAAAGAGAAGGTTTAACCAAAACGGTTAGTTTTGGTTTAAAGTAGGAAGAATAATATAACTTTTTGACATTTTTAAACCGTTTTGGTCTAAAGTAGGTAGAATAATATAACTTTTTGACATTTTAGAATATTGTTTAGGTACAGTTTATAGATTAAGGCCCTTTCAATATATGTATGTGAAGTTTTAATTTTGTTGTCGTTTGCGTTAAACACGACATGTCATCCTATGCTCAAAACGACATGTCGTTTAATATGGTTGTCCCTTCCTTAATTTTGTTGTCGTTTATTAGTCCTGATGCCGTTAGCTTGCCTTGAACTCATATTCTTGCATAGCTAGTTTTGTGTCTTATTAAAAGCTAAAACATTTGGTCCCTTAAAAAGAATAATTAAAAAAAAGGCAATAGGTCGTTAGTGTCTCAAAATTTGACGTCTCCATGTTGTCGCATTGACATATCTTTTCCCTTTTTTTTTTTTTTTTTTTCACCCCCCCTTGGATAAGTCTATATAATGCAATTATCCACACGTGCTATGTGTACACAATGTGCACATACTAGTACATTACACACCTATACGTATATATATATACACACACACACACACACACACACATAAGCAATATAATGTATTTCTTCATTTATGCTTTCTAATTTTAATCACAATTACTAATTCTCCTTGAGACTTTTGTTATTTCAGCATAAGACCTATACATGATACATACAAAATCAAACATGTGTTTGTGATTTTGCTTTAGTCAAGAAGACAATAATAAGGCTCATTATTCATGGACCCACATGTATAGCGTCTCTTAATGGGCCATTACATTTTCAACCTACCATATTGAAGGTCCTCAATCTCACTTCATGTTGGGCTTTCTTGAACCACGCAAGAGTGATTTCAGTGGTTGACGACAAAAAATAGACCTAATTGAAGTCTCCATCCGATCAATTAAACTTTGTTTGCAACATCATTTCAAACTAAACTTATTCAACTCATTTTTATCCCTCTTTGAAAAATCAACGAAAATTTTTTAACTAATTTTTAAAAAATTAAACAACTGTAATCCAAAAAGTTTAGTTCTAACCAGTAAATCAAATACAAGCTAACATCTATGCAGCATTCGCCTTTCTGAATTGTAATGACGGAAATGAATTAGTAAACGAAATCATTTTTTGAATAGAATCAATCAGTCAAGTATTTTTCCTTTCATTAGGGGTCTTTTAAATTAATGTTATAGACGAGGGCCGCCGGAGACGAAAATAACACCAATATATTCTTCCGTTTTAGGGGGGAAAAAAAAAAACAAACAAAGAAATCAAGAACATTTATAGAATATACCAATTTTTTTCTGCACAACTGACCGGAATTCTATTCCAAGTCGGTCAAATTCAACAATCGATGTAGAAGGGGCGTCGTATTAGGTCTAATTGGTTGCAGTGAGGGATTTATATATAAATACATTCACGACAAAGAAAGAGATATATGCCAGATCAGCGCACACACACACACACGTATATATGTATATCTAAATATAAGTATATACATTCCAAAATGGCGGAAGCAACGGAACCCCAACCAGTCACCCGGTGGGGTACTGCTGTTGCTTATTTTTTTTGTTTTTTCGAAGGCAGTTCGACGTCCTAACATAGGAATTAAATGTTTGAGGGAGTATTGTTTTGTGTGGGTGAATGTCAGGCCTTTTGATATATAATTAATTATATTTCTCCAAATAAAAGGGTTCCAACTATACCGACAATTTTTGTCTGGATATTAATGTTCCATGGCAATTATAAGTTAGACATAAGTCCCTACTTTCACCTTCCAAGGAATATCTAAGAAAACCCATCATTAATTAATAATAACATATAGTGGTAGATGAAGCATCCAATTTTTCCAACAGCAAAATGGGCAAAACAAAAAATAAAACATTAACAAAACATCTCCTAGCTAGCATTGTATTTGGCTTACAAATTATAAAATATCAATCTGCCTGCTGCTTGATCTAGCCCCTTAATTTGTCTTCATTTATATATATATATGTGTGGTGTGTGGTGTGTGTGTATGCTGTTTTCTACTTTTCTCTAGCACCCAAATATGTATCATATATATATATATATATATATATAGTTGGATGATATATTGTAACAATACTTATTCAATGAATATAGAATGAAATGTTAACAAATAATCATGTGAATTTGTCATTTTTAATCTGTTTTCAAGTGTAGCATGAGGAAAATTAGGCAGAATTAATTGTGCCGATCATATTTTCATTTACCCAAAGGAGATAGGAAGAAAAAAGGAAATGAGAATTATAGTTATAAAGAATTTTTTCCAACTTCCTTGGAGTTGGATATCATTATTTAGCATTAACTTGTAAGTGTATCATAGAGATGACAATAGAGCGGATTAGGATTGGATGATATTGTTCCATTCTCATCCCTGTTTTTGAAACAATTCTCATTCTCATCCGCATTTATTATAAGAGACAGGGACATGGTCGTGGAATCCCCACATCTCCCTCCCCTTCATGATAATAATTGTCGACAAAAATTCATCGAGTTGGAGAGGGGGCAAAAAAAAAAAAAAAAAGTTAGAATGCATTCTTAATCATAATTGAATTAAATATTCTCTAAAAAAACAAATTTCAAAGATGTATATATAGAACAATTTTCAGATTATGATTAACACTAACTACATGTTAGAAAAATAAGATAATATTTTTTCCCTTAAATATGTCACTGCTGGGATGAGACAACGAGTATTCGACCATCGTGCTCCAATTTTGACTTGGGGACAAGAAATTGTCCCCGTTCCTATCCCAAACCCTGTTAATATTCTTTCATTCTTGTTTTATAAGGAGCGGGTCCGTTCATAATAAAAAAGTTGCCATCCCTAACTAATATGATAGAAACTATAGTTTTTCAACCAGAAGATATTTTTTTTAGTGTAGGAAAAAATTATGATTTCTCCTGAGTGATTACCAATTATATATTTACGGAATTTCAGTAATCAAATTATTTCTCATTAATTTAGTCAAGGTCAACTTTACATTGTCTTGAGTTGATGAGACTCTAGCATTACAACCCTCACATGCAGATAAATGTAACAATTATCTATGTGATAGCTACATAAAGCTTTAAAAATATTTTATAGAAGAAAGAAACAAAACAGAAAAGGGGAAAGAAATGATTTTTCTATGTATTCAGTGAACTCATACATAATCTATTACTATTATATAAAGCTCCTTTTGTGGGCCTTTTTTTTTTTTTTCCCTGAATGAAATCGTTTGATGCTTAGTGCAATAATTCTTTATTGTTATTCTTTATCTTTTGGGTTGAAAATTTTCTATTTGTTTTATTTTATTATTATTATTTTTTTTGCATCTTTTGCTCTTAATTTTTTGAAAAATACTTTAGATTTGCTGAATTAATTCAATTAGAAATTTTAAATCTATATTCTTTTTAAATAAAAAAAACTTAAAAAAATAATATACATATATATATATATATGTAACAAACTAAATCCATGTGCGAGCTTCACGCATACAACTAGTGTGTATATATATGTATGTATATATGTATGTATGTGACAGTAATGGAGTCCAAAGTAAAGCATACAATATTGTTGATGCCTTATGGGACCGTGAGGGAAGTCTCCATATCCGGCCAGCAGAAAATTCAACCGCATACTAGAATTACGGGACCTGCCTTTTTATTCCCATTACCATTGGTCGATACCTCTCAGCCACAATAAACTACTTGAAAAACCACTTGTCTCGTCGTAAGCTTCTGTACCCATATGACATATATATATATATATATATATATATATGCAAATTAAAGTAATATCATATTGACATTTTACATAACTTCTGGGAGATATCAAATTATCGCCTGATAGTCATAACGGTAAGGGGACTATCATTTAGCGATTTTACATTCACATTTAGTTCTATACATTAACGAGATTGTGAGATTAACGTGAATGGACTTTTAAAAATACTCTGACAAGAATGCAAGCTGATCCCTTTTTTGTTCCATATGTGATCTTAATAAATTCTTAAGGTGACATTTGATGAAAATGATAAAAACATTGGTATTTCTCTTTATTTTTTTTTAAAATAAAGAATATAGAAGTTGTAAGTTCAAAACTTGAATTAAAAATTCAGATTCTGGAAATGAGATTGTGTAGTTAACATGTACATATGTCTACGTAGGATAGTCGACAAAAATGTGACTTTAGTTCACTCTCGATTTATCTTGTGGTCTTATTAGATATTTAAAATGGTGGGTAGAATGTAAGGATATCATTAATCTCTCTGTTTTTTTTTTTTTTAAATTTTTGAAATAGAAAAAAAATTGTTAATTGAAAACATGGAACAAAAATTTTCGATTCTGTGTATGAGTTTAAGGGATTATGTCTTTTTTATTTTATCTCTTTGACAAAGTCGTGCCAAATTTTGTGGCCTCAAAGTTGAAACTTACCAGAAGAGGTAGCTAGAAGAAAACATAGCAATAGTTGAAACACTTTCACATGCAAAAAAGTGCTTAAAAATATTTCGGCACCTTCAATATGATGGGTATGGAGCTTTTTTGGGACCCATGCTTCCAAAATACATCATCATATCTTGATTATTTGTAACAAAATGCTGCAATCAGACGGCCTAAAACCCATCTAATTAAGATGTGTATGCGTGTCATAATTAAATGTCATATAAAGATGCATATGCAAAATATTTAAAAACCCCTCTAATGGACCCTCCCCGACCCCCATACCCTCACATGTTGCCCACTAACGCTCACATCTCAACCTCTATTTATTGGGAGGGGCACATTTCGGATGGGACATTTATCAAAATATTTAACAAGCTTTGCATCAAACTTAGTTAAATTATAGCTAGCTCTACAATATGTGTGTGTGTGTGTGTGTATATAAATCTTATTTACTTGTAGTAACACTTTTGTGGGGTCACTTAAATGGTCCAAGGGTCAAGATGAAATTATGAACATCAAATCAATCATTTATAGATTATTGAATCCGTATTTTGATTAAGAGATAGGCATGAAGCAAGTTTCTTGGTGTCATGATATTAAATTTGGAATCTTACCATTTACCTTTCAAAGTGAATCCCTCTACAAGTACCACTACAAGTGAAAAGGAACATGACAAATTACTCACACTCATCATTTAACATCGGAATCATTTATGGAAAATGAATGTAGGTTGGAGATTTTCGCCGTAAAACTTGAATACAATACAATAAATCTTTTATCTTTTTAAACTATCCATCACAATTGTGTCATAAATTGTCGGCTTTGTAATGTTTTCCGTTTTATTATCAAAATTAGAAAGAAAAAAAAAAGTTTAAAAACTTAATTCAACGTATGAGGAAACTAGCCTTAGCAATCATACACTTCTTGAGGTGAGGATATATATATATATATATATATATATATATAAAACAAAAATATATGTGTGTGTGTTGTGGTTTTTAAGATGGTGGAGAAGCAACTTCACCTTCCTCAAAGCTATTGCAGAAAACCTAAAACTACAAAAGATAAAGTAAAGAAGAAGTTCATCACTCTCACTTTCCAATGAAAGCCCCAACCCACATGATCTTGCTTGGGATATTGAAAGATCACAACACTCTCTCAAAAGAAGATTTTGCCATGCCCCATTTCCCACCTTCTTCTATCTCCCAATTCATCAGTCCATTTTTACAAAGTCATTTCCCTCTCTCTCTCTCTCTCACACACTACAAAAAATGACCCATTTTAGAATACCCCAGCCCACCTACTATAAATTAGTGATCATGAGGGATATTCAGTCTCGAGCCGCCACGTGTCCTGTTCTATGTCGGGCCTCGTGTGCCATGTCATCCCCTTGCAAAAGGGGGTTTTTTTTTTTGGTGCAATTGTTTTTTGCTTACTTGTCCTAATCATGCACTAACATGTGTGTGTGTCATCTACAATGCCTTAAGCTAACTTTCAAACTCCAAACCAAACCCAGAAATTATTGAATTTGGCGACTTGGGAAGCCAAGGAAGATGGGGGTCCATAAATGATGGATCCCAAAAGGCAAAGTACAGATGGAGATGCAATTATTCATGCCATGGATTTCATCCTAGCCAAGTTTGAAATTTATTATATATAAAAAAAAAAAAAACATGCCCCATTTATCTTTAGTCTCTCTCTTTCAATTATAAACCAGCTAATTCCACTATATATTACCCAAAAAAAAAAGAAGGGCTCTTAATATAATTTCTTTACAATTATGTTTTCATTCAATTCCCTCAGATTTTTATACTATTCATACGATAACGACGCTCACAAAATTGTACTCTTAGTAGGTGTTGGCTACCACACAAATCCTTTTTTCTTTATATAAAAAGAAACCCAATGTAAGGAAAAAAAAAAAAAAGCGTCATTCGGCACGAAAATTTTTTTAGGTCACTGATTCCCACTCATATAGAGAAAAGAATTGGCCCAAAAAAAAAAAAAAAAAAAAGAGACTTCTCTTTCTCATTTCATTCACTTACCCTTTCTCTTCTTATATTTTCTCTCTCCTTTTTCTTCCCCCCCCCCCCCCCCCCCCCCCTCTGTCTCTCTCTCTCTCTCCATGAGAGAGATCAAGAGCAATATCAAGATAAAGCTGCAACGAAAAAAGACAAAAAAAAACTAGTACAATATTCAGAGCAAACAAGAATCGAAATTATTAGCCATGAGAAACACCATCCGGTGCTGCATATCCTGCATTCTACCGTGCGGAGCCCTCGACGTGGTCCGAATCGTGCATTCCAACGGCCGCGTGGAGGAGATCAGCGGCACGGTCCGCGCCAGCGAGGTCATGAAGGCTCACCCGAAACACGTCCTCAAGAAGCCCTCCACCTCTTCCCCCTCCGAGGACGGCGTCGTCCCGAAGATCGTCATCGTCCCGCCCGACGCCGAGCTCCAGCGGGGCAAGATTTACTTCCTCATGCCCCTCCCGCCCTCCTCCGTCCCCCCGGAGAAGAAGGCCCGTCAACGATCCTCCTCCTCCCCTTCAGCCGCCGCCACGGCGGCGAAGAAGAAGAGGATGAGAGATGGTGGTCATGGTAAACTGACTACTTCTATTAGTACTGATAATCATTATCACCGTCATCATCGCCATCGCCATCGCGGGAACAACAATTCTAGTAGTGCTAATGATTATAGTACTACTGGTACTAATACTACGAGTACTACAGCTTCTATAGCCATGGCCAATGTCAATTTACTGATTTCGGATCAGTACTTGAGCGAAATACTCTCCGAGAAGCTCTCGACGCAGCGGGATCGGCGGCGAGGCCGCGCCGGCGTTTGGCGTCCTCACTTAGAGAGCATATCCGAGTCGCCGACTGATGGTTGTTGATATTAGTTGGTAGTGGTGATGAATATGAAGATCAGTCCTTATAAATATGGCCGGTCGGTCAGTCGGGCAGTTTTTTTTTTTTTCCTTTTCTTTCTTTCTTTCTTTCTTTCTTCTCTTTTCGATCTTCTTTGTTATATTAATTTATTTCCTCGGAGGTTTCATGGTCGAATTATTCAGTAGGACTTCAAAATCATCATCATCATCATCTTCTTCTTCTTCTTTTCTTTGTATATATAGCAATAGGGAACATAATAATCACCCAAAAAAAAAAAAAGAAGTCTTTTATATATATATATATATATATATCATCATCATCATCGTCATCATCACAAACGTTTGAAATCTGCGTGGGATGATGATCTTGCGGGAAATTATGATCGGGTTTGTAAAGGGGATAAGTGATACATAGTTTTGCTTCTTCAGATATTGAAGTGTACTTAAATTATGTGTTTCTTATTTGCAAAATTTCTCAAGAGAGAGAGATTTTGTGAGAGGGAAAATGAATTATTAAGAGATCCAAAGGAAATTAGTTTGCTTTATATTAACATTATCCATCATGGGTGGGTGGTGTTTTTTTTTTTTTTTCCTTTTTATGTTTCCTGATTGATTTGCTTATTTTTGTTTTTGTAGATATGAACTGGATGGAAGTTGGAAGAGTATAGTTTATGATAAGAGGGAATAATAAAATTAGAATATTTTGAGGGATTCTAGAGCTATATAATTTTTTTCGGTACCTTGGGCATTATAATCTGAATGAAATAAAAAGGTGAAGGTGATTTTTTTTTTTTTGATGTGATCGTTACAAGGGGGGGAAAAAAGAGAAAACCATTGAATGTTGTAAACTTTATGCTCATCTCATGACTTTACTTCGTTAAGGAAATGATTCTATAGTTCGCGGGTGTCGGTCGTCCTTTACATATCGTTATGATGTAACCATTACATCATTGCCAATATGGATGGAGAATTCTGAATTTGTTATCCCAAAGTGCTTTAATTATATATATATATATATATATATATTGATAAGGTTTGGCAGTCGTATAGGTTTAATAGTGTAATATTTTGACTGATAATGTATTACATTAATATTAATGCTGGATAGTTTTTTTGGTTGATACTTATTATTAGAACTGAAAAAATTCAAATTACATGACATATGTAAATAAACTTTTAACTTAATTATAATTATATAATTCTTAAAAAATACTTGCATTTAACGACTAATCATATACATACGCACACGGATACTAAGAAAAGAACTATGGTATAAAAAATTTTCTATGGAACATGTTGTGCACATGTCCATTAGATTATATATAGTACAAACAATTCATTTATAATAGTAATAAACGAGTAAGTTTTCCTTAAAAAAAAAAAAGAATAATTAATACATGGTACTTAAAAATAATTATGATGATTACAGAATAATTTCAAAAAAAAAAAAAAGAATAATTAATACATGGTACTTAAAAATAATTATGACGATTACAGAATAATGAAATTTTAGTTGGTGATTTAATAGATCTGTTAAACGAATAACGTGTGGCGCATGATGTCATACAAGGCTTTCACCCAAAAAAAAAAAAAAAAAGGAAGTCCTTTCCGGAAATTTGGCCCTAAAAAATAAAGGAAATATTTAAACAAAAAGAAGAAGAAACAATTCAGTACATCTCGTTATTGGTCTTTCATAATTTTTTTCCCTACTCATACATCACATATTGTACATTGATGGGTTTGTTCAATTATCTAAACAAATAATTGTGTACGTACCCCTAATTTAACAGGATGGAGAAAAGGCATTATATGTGTGTTAATTATAATGCCAACCCACTTTGTATATTTTTCATGAAATAAAAAATATCTATAGAAAGAATCCATTTTATTTAATATAATTAATAAGATTAATAATGTGCCTTGAAGTGGAGAGAATGATATGGACCCCACATAGCAAGTATATTTAGCTTTCCACCAAAGGAATAATGCAATTATAAATTGCACACTATCAAGTGGGAATATATACAATTTATTGTATATAGATGCATTTAAGCATATTTTTGTTCTCTTGGATGATTATCTATTGTGAAGATGGTATCCTGTAAAGATAATCACTATATAGTGATTTGGAGATCGCATCATGTAGAAAACCAAGAACCAAGAATCAATTTGGAAACAAGAAAAAACTATGAATTTTTTATTCCAATTAATTAATAAAAATAATACATCAAAAGAGATTTAAATAGGTTAACTAGAAAATATAAAAAGACTAATATACCATTAACTGTTAAAAAGAAGGAAACATAATAATAATAGAAAACATATAATTAAATAAATATAAAACTATATAATCTAATATCCCTTCAAGTTCACGATGTTGTTGCAAGTGGTATTGAGAGTTTGCCAAATAAGAAACGGAAACGCGAAATAGAAAGCGCCTTGGTAAACATGTTAGTAATCTATATGGAAGAAGAAACGAAAGGCAATGTGATGGTGTCAAGCTGATAATGATGTTGAGTGACATGACAATCAATCTCAATATGTTTGGTCCGCTTATGAATACTGAATTACGGGTAATCTGAATAGCACTCTTACTATCACAATATAAGGGAGTATATTGATGAAAAAAAACACATATATTTGCAAGTAATCAATGTAACCAGACTATCGTATAAGTAGTAGAAGCCATGACATGATATTCTACTTCAGTGGATGATTGAGAAATAGCATTTTGCTTTTTACTCTTTTGAGAAATAAGAAAGTCACCCAGAAAGATACAGAATCAATGGTGGACTTGCGATTCGTCAGATTACTAGCCCAATCAACATCAGAGTAAGCACGCAGCTCTAAAGACAAACTAGATGGAAGTAAAAGACTCTGAAACTGAGTTCCCCAAAGATACCTCAAAATGTGAAGAATAGTAGCCCAATGAACTGTAGTAGGTGCAATGACAAACTGGCTAATTATATGATCTGTATGTGTAATATTTGATCGAGTGATGGTGAGATAAACTAAGCTTCCAACAATAGTGTGGTATAAACTGATAAAGTAGAACTATCAAAAAGAGAGTGCAAAGCATTAGTCTCAAGAGGTGTATCAACAATCTTATTATTAGTAAGACGTGCATGCTCAAATATATTAGCTATATACTTTGATTGCGAGAAAGATAACCTTTCGGAGAAGAGACGACCTCAATGTCCAGAAAATAGTGTAGTGAGCCTAAATCTTTCATGACAAAACAACAAGTTAACTCAATTTTCAGTGTAACAATTTCGTCAATATCATCATCAGTAATAATCATATATCGACATTAAAGACAATACAATATGGCCTATAACAGTATATCTGATAAACAAATTTGAATCATGATGACTGGATCGAGAGTCAAGCGGAGTAATCATCGTAGAAAACTTCTCAAACCAAGTTTGGGGGCCTGTTTGAGACCATTAAGAGCTTTTCTGAACCAACATACTTCACCAGGTTGATGAGAAATATCAAAATGAGGTATCATGTAAACTTTTTCATTCAGAAAGGCATTTTTACATTGGCTGAATATTGTCAGATGTTTGGAGTCGTGAACAAGACAATATGTATATGTAAATATATATGTCGATATATGCTCCTAAAACTATAGAGTAGTATATATAAATATACCTATATATGAGTTTTTTTCTTGTTAGTCCCACCATATTTGAGGGCCAACAAGAAAAAGGTCACAGAGTGATCCGATAAGATTGAATCATAATCTATCCAAATTGATCTCATGGCATGTCAAGAACTGAAATCGGACGAGATCTGTTAAAGTGTCAAACCCATTTTCATATTGTTTTAATTCACTTTTCTTTACTTTTCTTCTTCTTTTTTTTTTTTTTAAAGAAAAAATTTTAGATAATATTTCATGAGTGCTTCATGAAATGCATAGTACTAACATTGCATAAATTAATTTACTAAAAAAAAATTACATAGATTAAAAAATGGTAATATGTAGATGACCTAGCTAGCTGCACTTTTTTTTTTTTTTTTTGGTTCTTTTTTATTTCCTTCATGAGTTAAGTTAAAAAATTCCTTGCAATACTCTAATTTATTATCAAGTTGTTCGTATATGGCGACAAATAATTAGCATTTAACCCACCTTTGGATTTTTGGTTTTTCTATGAGTATTTTCCAAGTTTGCATATTTACCATGTTATAAGTTAAAGCTAGTGATAGAGGTTAATGAAACAAGTGACGCTGTCTAGTTGGGTCAGACTCAATTATTGAAAAATTATAACCTGATCAGGTGTATGAAAGTTACAACTTGAGATTTGATTGATGTATAAAAGTAACGACTTCTTTTCTTTTCTTTTCTTTTCTTTTTTTCTTTTTCTCATGTAAAATAATAAAATTCCAACTTACATCTATTGTCTATCTATCTATTACACAATAAAAGTAAAAGTGAGAATAAATTTATTTAGAGTTTTTTTTTTCCTAGTTTGGTAAGGGAGTTTCGTTCTGATTTTTTTTATTTGGTTAAAAAAGATTTCGTCTTAGAATTTTTGAAGTTTCATACAGCAATTTCAAGCTTTTTTTTTCAAGGGAATTTCGGTTTTTTTTTTTTGTTTGTTTTATCTTGTTTTGTTTTGGCGTTTTGTATTTTTTTTTTCTCTTTAAATTCTTGTATCATTTAAATAATATATTATTTTACGTGCAGACTTCAATTAGTGTGTAATAATAAGTGATGAAATTTATGGACAGAGAGTTAATGAATTCTTGTTCGAAAGGAAATTGTTGAATAAGATGTTACCTAACAAAGTATTTCAAAAATGATTGACAATTAGTTATCAAGAAAAGAAAAAAAGGAAAAACTTATATATATATATATATATATATATATATATGATTGACATAGACATGAAGTTCTAAAATGTATTGAGTTTTGACTAGATAAATTGTTTTAGTTTGCCTATCCCAACTCATAATTCAAAACTTTATTATAATTCATAGGAGGTTTTGTAATGGCTGTATTTCCTACATACATACACCAAGATCGATAATAAAGTGAAATCCAAAACATGCATTCAACATCAACCTTAATCCATCACTTAATTAACCACCTTTTCATATTGATTTTTTATCTATGAATTTTTCTTTCCTCTTTTTTAGGCAGTGTTTTAATTTTCAACTTCTGCTTTCAAATAGTATACATTCTTGTTGTTTATCTAAGTAATTTATCCTAGGCTTTTATCCTTGCTTTCATTTATATATATATATATATATATATATAGGAGAATATTCCCAAACTTCTTTCTTGTTTGGTTTTTTTTTTTCCCCTTCAAAATGAAGACACATAAGCATTACTAGAAGATTGTAAAACACACACATATATAATTATTTAGTGACATTTAAGTTGTGATTAAATTTTTATTGTTAATATATAGGTACTGTCTTTTTTTATTGGTAGAAATTACAGTATTAATTGTCGAATTACTTGAAAAAAAATATATTTGATTTGCTAAAAAAACTTTTAAAAAAATGTTATAGTTGTTATTATATTATTGTCATTTAAATTATAATTAGTAGTAATAGTATAATATTATGTTCATTTTGCACTGCGTGCGCAAGGATTCATAAATAAATATTAAAAGGTTAGTTATAGATTGTACCTAATTCCGTGATTACTTTTTTTTTTTTCACCTTTTTTGTTATTCTTTCGATGACATGGTCATCCTAAGCTGAAGTTACATCTAAAACATATATATATATATATATATATATATAATTTCGCAGAAAAATATCTCCCCCGCTAATTTTCTTCTTTAATTAACTCACAAACCTCTTGGTTTGAATCGACAAATCATACTGATTGACCCCAAAAGCTTATTTATTTATTTTAAATAAATAAAAAGGGATCAATAGGGAAATGATATTTTATTCTCTTTGTGGTTGAGAAAAAAGTAGAAAAAATAGGAAATACAAAAAAAAAAAAAAAATGCAAATTATACATAATTCAAGCGGCGCCTCCCACTTTTCATCGATTGCAAAAGAGCAAAAAAAGTCTCTTTCTCCACCTTTTACTTTGTTTTCCTTTTAGACAGATACACATATATATACATATCATACATTTTAGCCCCACTTTATATTGTGCCATTATGCTCCATATGTTGTTGTACCCTATATCTATATATGCTTCTTTGATTTCTCTAATGTATGTATACAAACACACACACACATACAAATGCATTTATATAAAAGTATATATATATATTATTATTGTTTTTCTTTTTTATTTTTAAAATATAAGTAAAGATTGTGGACACCCCTGGATGATATGGGATTTTGTCAATCTTGTCGTCAACCAACTTTACAAGTAAGCAACAATAGTGATCGGGGACCATATATATACAGGTTAACCTACTAGGCTACTATCTTGGAGAAACTTTTTTTTTTATTTTATTTTTTTTATTTTCCTCTCTCCCCTTGTACCTAATAAGTTTGGCCACTAGCGCCAATGAAGCCAATCCATTCTTATGGAATCAAGGCAAACCCGTTTGGTTATCTAACAAATACTATCTGCCACAGACCATATCATAAATATATATAAATATAGATGTATATATATATTTTTTATATATGCTTGAAGCTGGTAACTTGGTCCTCAATCTGATTCATGTTGGTGTTATACATATATATATATATATATTTTTTTATTTGTATATGAATATTTATATGTTTTGTTCCAAAGTATTTTACTTCTTTGGAATCACATGATCACGTATTAAATAATGATTTCTACCATATAGTAGATTTAGCTGTCCATTTTTGTCTATTTCTACCAAATATAAGGTGTTGTGATCAATCTGTTGGAATAGACCCGCATATAAACAACCCCCCTAGAGCTAGGCTATGACATTTTCTACTTCATCACTTTCTCTGTTCCCTTTTTTGAAAATCCCAAACTTAATATATATATATATATATAGATATATATATATATTACTGTATAGGGTCCATTGTCCAATTAAACTTTCCTTTTTAGGCGGCTAATATTAATATTATTCCTGTAGCGTTTAACTTGTTTTGGGAGAAGTTATTATGTGCAAGTAAATATCATTGGATGATATCATTAATTTTCTTTACTTTAAATTTAATATCTTGTGACTAAATTAGATGTGAATTTATTGGTAGATTATATACATTATTTTAGACTAGATGAATATATCTAGAATGCATTATGTGAACATGATAAGATAGTATTAGTATTACGATATAATTGAACCAGATGATTTAATATTATTATTATTATTATTATTTAAAGAAGGTTGAATTTCATTTGATTAATTATATGTAACATGTATGGTTTTGAATTGGATTGCATCATATTTTAATTTAGTTCAGAGATAATTAATAACACGTTTAACTTTAAAATATTAAGATTTTCCGGTGGGATTGTAGCTCAGTACAATTACCCCATGCCTTGCAGGGTTAAGGTTCACGAATCTGTAGCATCAAAAAATTTTCTCTCTTCCAAATACTAATCCAAAAAAGATTTTAAAATGAAATCTTTTTGAAAACTATTTTTTAAAGAGTAATTGGCTCAGATAGTTCCTGAATTCTTTAAAAGGTGATGGTTTGGTCTATGTTTTTTTTTTTTGCCGAGATGACCTTGAACTCTTAAAATGTTGGCCATTATAGTCTTTTCCATCCAATTCCGTTAATTTCTAACAGAATTAGAAGGTATTTTAGTAATTTACTAATAAATAATTAAAAAAATAAAAAAAACTTTTAAAAATGAATATTCATCCTTCTCTCTTTCTTCTCTCTCTTCATTTCTCAAAACTCAAAACCTAAATCGACAACATTGGTGAAGGGGGAGAAGGGGGGAGGGTAGGCGCGATCGGAGATAAAGAAGAAGGGAAGCATGAGTTCGGCGGCGAGGGGTGGGTGGGCTGGATTTTGGGGCTGCATTGGTGAACGACAGCCCGGGGGGGGGGGGGGAGGGGGGGTTGGGTCTTGAATTCATTTAGGGGAGGGGGATATTGGTGACAGAGAAGAACGTAGGGCTGGGTTTGGTGGCAATCGACGATGAAGAAGAAGAGGGCCTGAATCGGGGGGCGGGGGGTAGGGGGGAGGGGAATCAAATCGAATCCAAATTGTGGGGTGGGAAGCAAAACCAAGAAATTTTGTTATTTGGGTAGGGGGTGGGGACGATAACCGGGAGAGACAATGGGAGGGATGGAGAGACTTTTGGGAGGCTAGAGGGAATTTTGGTCTTTTTAGGATAAAAATTATAATTTTAGCAAGATTCTGTTAGAAATTTAATGATTTTGGACGGAAATGATTATAATAATCAACATTTTAAGAATTTAGGGTCGTCTCAACAAACAAAAATAAAACAGTGACAAAATTGTCACATTGTAAAAGGTTCAGAGACTATTTAGGCTAATTACTCCTTTTTAAATTTATGTTTAAAAGACAAATGTGTCTATAATTCGTTTTATTTAACTTCGGTAATTCATTGATCAAATTTAAATAAGTAATTTATTGATGTAGGTAAGTCATTAATTGGTTTTTGATAAATCATCGATGGAGGGATAGATTTAAACAAGCATTTTTGATCTGATTGAACAAAACTATGGAGACAATATTGACTCGCAACCAAAAAAAAAATTGGGTGTGAAAAGTCACTTTTGAGCACATTTTACTTTTTTAAATCAGGGAATTTTTGTTTGACCTTGGATTTCTCAAGGTGTATGGGAATGTACTACGTAGTTACAAAACATAAATAGGAAAGTAACATGCATTTTTTAGAGCAAAGAAAAGAAAAGAAATAAATTACCCCGTAATAATAATTGTAGATAGAGTTGGAGATGGATAGAGAGGTGGAGAAGGACAACTTTGCTGTCGGTTTCAGAATTGGTATTAGGTTAAAAAAAATATATATATGACTTTGTTTTCATAAACGACGACAATTACACGCATTATACGCTCACTGCTCTACTTTGCCGGAGCCGAGCCTCAGCCCCATGGGGCCAGGTGCAATCTCCACTCTTTTCGTGTCGGATTTTGGGCCTCTTTTTGGGGCTTCCCACCCAAGCCCAAGAATTTCTCTGCCCTCTTTCTCTATCTCTAAGACATGGTACTTCGGCTTCCATGTCCACTTCTAAACTTTTTAATATCAAATTTTTTTTTTTAATCTTTTTTAAGTTTTAAAAAGTCAATAAAAATTTTAATTAATTTTAAAAAAATCAATCAATTTCAACTTAAAATTTTAATTTCAAATCAGTATTCCAAAATGTAAACTTAGTTTTGGTCTTGATCACCTATATAATTTATTCAAATAATGTCTTCTTAAAGAGTTTATTTGGTGGTGTTAGTTTTTTTTTTTTTTTTCCCCACTTTAAACCTATACCTGAATTTCTTTACTGGGATTTCATTAGTTTAGTACCTTTCAATAAAATTGGAGGCCTGTGATCAAGTTTTGCTTTACTATATGAAGTTTTTTTTGTATGATATGGTATATCCGTATCAATAACAACGCATGTTTCTGAATATTAAATATGAACACATTAAAATTAAAAATTTTATAAAATTGATAAAATCTTAATACAAATATAACAGTTACATAACTTTACTGGTAGGATGTTTTTCCATGCACTACCGCAAAATTCTCGTAATTTTACTTCTTAAAGTCCCAAATATGAATGGTCGAGAGTGAGGAAATGAGCAATGTTCCAAAACCATTTGCAGAATTGCATATTTTGAGCTCTTTTTGCATCCTTTTCACTGCCACCATATTTGCATTTTCTTCTACCTAGCAGGGTTAATTGACTAGCTAACCAGATTTGGAATTGATAATTGTATTTTCTAAAGATTAATCCCAGAGAGAGAAATGTCCACCAAATTCCCGTTTGCAAAAAAGACATGTGAATTCAAAAAGTTAGAAAGTGGCAATAAATAGGGACGAAGATAGGGAGGTGATCGTTAAAATATATGCACTATTTTAGAGAAGGTTATGGAATTCAAATATTAGAAAAAGAAAAAAGGTTAGAGATGCAAGTGCAAATAATATAAAACGTTAAGGGACTAATGAAGCTATTTAACCTTTCTTTTTTCTTTTTTATTCTCTCTTTTTATAAAGTTAATTTGCACACATTCTTAACAAACTTCGTTGAAATTTCCAATAAAGACAACAAACTTACGGTTACATCGGTTTGGAATTTGACTGAGACGCTTCCTAATTTTTTTATCCCGATCTTGAAAATAACAAGATTTGGAGGTTCTCTGAAATCTTTGCATGTTATATGTGGTCATTGTCTGAGAAGATATTGTCGGTATCAAGTCACTATAGAAAACTTTTGTAATCTTCTCTTAATTAAGCATCTATTTTACCTTGTTGTTAGTGAAAAGGGGTTGAGATAGAGAAAATACGCTAAGTTTCTTCTAAAAAAAAAAAAGAACATTAAAAAAAACAAAAAGAAAGGATTTTATTTTGTGCAGTACCCCATTTGAAAGGGCACTAGAACTTGAAAACTCAATCAAATAAGGACATGAAACTATTAAGGTAGTGTAGAAAAGTCAAATCAAGCCAAATTAACCAACGGAACAGATTAATTTAATTGGAGAGGAAGGTAATGAATTGAAGAAATGTATGTTTTTCTTGATTTTTTTTTTTTTTTTTTTTTGGCCAAACTTTGTCATTTTTATTTGTGGAAATTTTTTCTATTGAATTTGATTTGAGCGTTGGAGGATTTTCTTTGTTGGAATCCCTATTTGTTCAAGATCAGGTTAAGCTTATAGATTAATGAGAGACTAATAATTAAGCTTTGTATTCGTTGATTGTGACCTATACAGAAACTGTCCCAAATTGATTTTAAAATTTTTTAACAATTAATAAATGTTAGAATGCCTTACTAAAATTTTAATATAAGTTTCAAAATTTATTAAGAATATGTACTTTATTATTATTATTATTATTATTATTATTATTATTTATGAGATTCATAATGCACAAGCTGATTGAAGCAGGGTTCATACGAATTCGTTACGCAGAATGGTTGGCAAACATTGTTATCATGAAAAAGGAGAATGGAAAATAGAGGATTCCAAGTTGATTAGCATGTCATCTATATAAACTTCCATTGTTCTACCGAGTTGATTAATGAATATAGCATTGACGAGCTTTCGGTATGTTACCCCAGCATTCTTCAATTCGAACGGCATCACCTTATAGTAGTAAATTCCCCTTTCTGTGATGAATGTCATCTTCTCTTGGTCGTCTAGATGTATGAGAATCTGATTGTATCCAGAAAACGCGTCCATAAATGAGAGCAGTTCGTGCCTAGCAGTCGCATCAACTAGACGGTCGATATGTGGTAAAGGAAAGATGTCTTTCGGACAAGCTTTATTCAGGTTGGTGAAGTCAATGTAGACCCTCCATTTTTCATTCTTCTTTTTCACGATAACGTTTGCCAACCATTTTGGGTAACGAACTTCTCGTCTGAACCCTGCTTCGATCAGCTTGCGCACTTCATCGTTGACTATATGATTCCGTTTGATATCGAGCTTCTGCCTCTTTTGTTTCACTGGCTTATGATTAGAGTCGACGTTAAGTCGATCGTCGTCACCTCATGATCGATGCCAGGCATGTCACTATGTGACCAAGTAAAACAGTCTTGATTGTCTCAAAAAAAATTCACTAACTGACTATGAACTGTATCATCGAGCAATGATCCAATGTTGATGAATTGATCTAGCTTAGTTGGGTCAATTTGGGTCTCGTCAAGCTGCTCAATGTCTGGTTAGGCCTTATCGTTCGATTCGTTGGTGGCTAATTGCTATAAACTCTCTCTTTTTTAGTTTCATCGAATGGAGGTAGCATATTCGTGTGACTTCTTGACTCCCTTTTATCTCTCGTATTCCTCTCTTCATGGGAAATCTGATCGTCTGGTAGTATGTGGACGATACTGCCTTAATCGTATGAATCCATGACCTACCAAGTATGATGTTGTAGGTGGATGGGTAGTCTAAAACTAACAAACTTATCATCTTTTTCTCTCCTACTACGAAAACAGGAAGCTTAATCTTACCGACAGCCACGGTTGATTCACCATTGAAACTAGTAAGAACCGTCGTCAACTTCTCAATGTCGGACTCTAATAATTCAATTTCTCTCAAGGTCGAGAGGAAAAGAACGTCAGTTGAACTCCAATTGTCGACAAGAATTCGACCAACCTCATAGTTTGAAATGTTCAAAGTGAGGACCAAAGCGTCGCCGTGCTGTCGGCTAAGGTTAGTAGCCTCACTACTATGGAACACAATCGAATGTTCATTTGGATCGTCTGGAAGAATCGTTGCAATTAGTTGTAAGGCCTTTCTTTGATGTGACTTGATTGCTATCACGATCTCTCCGCTGTATATTGAACCACTGCAAATGACTCCAATCATCTTTCAAATTGGTGGTAGTAAAGGCATATCCTTGATTTGTTGCACAATCTGCCATTCCTTGGACCTATTGTCAAATCTATAAGTTTCCCTTCCTTTCTTAGTAAGGAACTCCCTGAGGTGTCCCTTACTCAGTAGTTCAGCAACCTTAAATCGTAGTGCTCTACAATCGATGGTATTATGACCGTGATCCTTGTGGAACTTACAGTACTTCGTCATATCTCTCATTGGATTGTTTGGAAACTTCTTCGGCCATGTTACGGAGTCTTAATGCTTCAGATGAGCGATCAACTCTGACGGACTGATGCCAAGTGCATACTTGGGTGGTGGAAAAAAATGCTTGTGATCACGCCTTGAAGTCAGCTTTTCTCGATGCTCCGTGCATCTTACTAGGCATGTGCGTTCGTGTCTGAATGTTTTCTCTCACTCGTCATGAGCTTTAGCTACTTCCTCCCTCATTCGAGCTAGATCATGTTCGACTTATTTGTTTTCTTCTTCCAATTCGATGAATCATTTCACCCAGTGCATAGCGTCTTGAACTGTAGGCGGATATCTGGCGCAGATTTCATTCTTAAATAAGGACTTATACCTCAGACCTTTCTTCAGTGCTTCTCTTATTGTTCCATCGTCTAGTCTAGAAATCTCTAAAATCACTTTGCTGAAACCCTTGATACAAGCGTGGAGCGACTCGTATGGTCCTTGAACCACACCTCACAGATCCTTCGTAGTTTTTCCAGACTGTATGTGGACGAAATAGCTTCTCATGAACTCTAGCAAGATTTCGTCAAATGAATCAATGGATTCAGGAGGGAGATTGCAAAACCATCTCAGGGTTGCTCATTTCAGACTTTGTGCAAAGAGTTTGCACATCATGTCGTCGAGCATGTCAATCGGAATGTTCGTCGACTGTATGACATGTTTGTATTGTAGTAAATAATCATAGGGATCTGACATCCCATCAAACCTTAGAAAAGAAATGCTGCCAATCTTTGGGGTGATTGTATTTGTTATCCGCTTTGTGAGGGGAGTTTCTCGGACACCGCGATTGAGATCATCAAACTTCAGCGTCGAAGTTATTGCTCCATGTAACTGCAAAGAAAAATGCTGCTCCATCTACGCTTCTAATGTCCTTATTTCCTCAAACATTATGTTTCACATCATTGCTTCAATGTTCATCGTTTCTGACGGCACGAGACCTTCTGGCGGCGGTGATAAATTGGGCGTCAAACGCTGTATTGAGTTAGTGTGACTTCTAGAATTTGTTCCATATGCTAGCTGCTACTGCTGTGCTCGTCTTTCGTTCCCTATTGGTGTGTGTTTCCCAGTGTGGATAGGGGCGTATTATAGCTACTGGACTGTGAGTCGTGTTTCGCACTCCCTGAATATAGTAGGGTGTAGCTTGCTGCCAGCCCCCAGTGCTTGCCCCTGCTGAATACCCAACATATGGGTTGTAGTAGTAGGAGTAGGCGGCTTTTGAATTAATGGCCATTAACTGGTTCTTTAAAACTTGGTTCAGTGCATTGATACTTTCAATCTGGTTCTGTTGGGTGTTATGCTTCCGTGTAAGTTCTTCAATCGATCACATTAGATTAGTGATTTGGACATTTCCACCTAATGTTGAGGCTTCTGGTTGGATAGCAGGATTGTCCTGCAGTGATTCCTCTTGATGTTCACATTCGTCTGCCATAACTGCTCTACGAATCTTCGTTGTCAGATGGCCAAAAGCCCCACGGTGGGTGCCAAACTATATATGCTGGGAATCTGCTATCAAATTTTAATCGGAATTAGTTAAAAAGAACAAAATGAATAATAAATGAAGTCCTTAGATATCGTTTATGAGATTCATAGAACATCATAATCACAAGATAATCAAGCAAGAAAAATAAATGGAATAAGAACAACAATACCGAAATTTAGAGAGGTTCGCTGGAAACGTATTACATCCTCTGTATGGGTGATTTCTTCACTACATATGACTGTTTTTGGATACATTGAATTACAATTTCTGAGTATAATTGGACAGCGTAAGGGTAAGCCAAGATTATCAAAAGACCAGTCCTTTGTTTTAAAGGGGTCTTCCTCTATTTATAGAGGAAGAAAAATGGGTCTGAACTCGTAGTTCATGGTGAGCAATTTTCGCTCAATATCTTTTAGGACACGTATAAGAACGTAAGTCACCATGTAGACTTGGTGGTTATTAGAGTGAATTTGATCATCAATCATGGGTTTAACGGTTATCAAAGTAGGTATGATATGACGTCATTGTCAATCGTGGGCTTGACAGTTATCAGAATAGATCTGATATTACGTCATCATCGATTGTAAGCTTAACGGTTATAGGGATTAGCCCTTGTAATGTTCGTTAAGCACGAGCGACGAATGATGAAACGAATAGTCAAAAGGCCCAGTTCTTATGTCGTTCGTGGCTTATATTATATTCGAACGTTTACCCGACCCATATTTGAACCGAGTGGTCTGCCAATTGAATGCGAACAATCATTGTTCATGATTGAATGAATTGAGATTATGAATTGGGTCTGACCCAAATATACGGAAAATACTAAATAGACTGTGATTAGGAGTTCGTTGTTCGTTCGTTGAGCGGTGAAAGGTTAACGATGTTATGGAAGGACGAAGTCTAACCCCAATAATAATAATAATAATAATTATTATTATTATTATATATTTTGGCTTTGTATGAAAGTTCTTTAGGAGAGCCAAAGTTCTTTTAGAGAGCTAAAGAGCATTTGGACCTAGAAGTCAAAAATAACTTCTAGGAAATTCTATCAATCCTTTGAGTTTGATTGGAAGCTATTTATAGAATAAAAGCTCTTATGTAGATCATCCAAAGTTCGAAAGTAACTTTTAGACCTCAAAAATCAAAGGAAACTTTTAGAAAGTTATGTCACACAAATATTAAATGTTAATACATATTATTTGTTTTTTTTAAATCTTATAGAGAAGATCTTTTAAACTATTTATTATGGTGACAAATTGTATAAATAGGTAAACATGTTAAAAAATGTCAATCCGGACATGATTTTTTTGTTAGTTCTGTTAATCATGTGAACTCACACAACCCATTTAAATTAATATATATGTTGAATAAATAACCACCGATAATTATAAGTTGTTTAAAACAATGATACGTTTCTCTTAAGAAAAATTTTTGAAATGCAAATTTCAAAATTCATAACTTGTATTTATTTGATCATATAAACTTTAATATCATAATTAGATTGTTAATGATACATATGGAAATGTTAATTCGTGTCCAACAAGTCAATTGAAAATGCGATTTGTTTATTAATAATATCAAATTTATGAATCTAAACTCATTTATAGTAAACTTGAAAGACACCAATTTCTTGTGGATTCATATTGTGTTGTGTTATAATCTAAATTTCCACCCCAATTATTTGTGCAGGAGGTTTTCAGTTTTTGTCATAACTTGTAAAATATAATCGATTTGCAAAACCCAAAAGATAAATTTAATATTCATAGAAGTGGTTTTTTTTTAAAACAATATTCATAGAAGCATTAGGTGGAACATAATTTTTTAATTAAATATGGGGGGAAATTTATTATCAAGTATCTTTGCTTGTAAAACCCAAAAGATAAATCTAATATATATATATATATATATATTTAGAGAAAGATGAATCTGATATTCATATAAGTGGCTGTTATAAATATTAATGTAACGATAATTTTACATATAATTAGATTGTAAGAGATTTAAAGTTTAAATCTTTTATCCAAGTTCAAGAAAAAAAATATTCATAGAAGTTTTAGGTGGAAAGTAATTTTTTGATTAAACATGAGGAGAAATTTATTATCAAGTATTTTTTCTTGTAAAATACAGAAAATAAATCTAATATTTATATATTTTTTTAGGGAAATATAAATTTATAAAAGTTGTAGTTGTAAGTATAGTCTTAGGTGTGTTTTTCTTCAAACGATATTTTCTATAAAAGACGGCGACAATTTAATTGTCCAGATGTTTTTGCTTGTCAATTTAATTATCTCTAGTAACCCATCTTTATCAGGAAGGAGAAGGTCGCACGCACGGTAAAATTAAAAGCCGCCACTTTAGTCCCAAAAAAAAAAAAAAAAGAAAAAGAAAAAATAAAATGAAGAGCGAGCCGAGCCGAGCCGGTTAACTAAAAGATGAGAGGAGCCACTCAAGCCGCTAGTAGGCTCCACGCGCTCGCCCCGGCGACCTGCTCCCTACACTCGCGGCTCATGCGGCCGGCGCTCCTCTCCCCCACGAACACCCACCGACGCGACCCTCAACCCCTCCCTTTTCCTTCCTAATTACCCCTCACCTCTCCATTTTCTCCCCCAACCTTCCCAAAACGACACTCTCGTCCCCGCTAAACGACGATGGGCGACATCACCGACTCCCTCACTCCTCCGCCGCCGCCGCCGCCTCCGACGACGACCACCACCACCACCACAACGGCTTCGACCACGACCCCTTCGTCCGCTCCCACATCCTCCCGCCCCATGCCGGTCCGCGAGGACTGCTGGAGCGAGGAGGCCACCGCCACCCTAGTCGACGCCTGGGGCCGCCGCTACGTCGAGCTGAACCGCGGCAACCTCCGCCAGAAGGACTGGCAGGACGTCGCCGACGCCGTCAACGCCCTCCACGGCCACACCAAGAAGACCCACCGCACCGACGTCCAGTGCAAGAACCGGATCGACACCATCAAGAAGAAGTACAAGGTCGAGAAGGCTAGGGTTTCGTCCTCCAACGGCGCTCTCTCCTCCTCCTGGACCTTCTTCGACCGCCTCGACGTCCTCATCGGCACCAATCAGAAGAAGCCCTCTCCTCCCTCCCTTTCCCCCTCGCCGCCCGTCGCCGTCCCTCTTCTTCCCTACCGGAAGGCCTCCTCCCCCGCGGTGGTGGCGATCCCGCAGAAGCGATCTGCTCCGCCGCCGGACGAGGGTTTCTTCCGGAGGAATTACTCGGCGATGGCGGCGGCAGCCGCAGCCGCCGAGGCGGAGGAGGATGAAGACGATCTGGAGAACGAGGAGGAGGTGGATGAGGAGGTGGAGGAGAGGGAGAGCGAGGAGGAGGGAGAGGGAGAGGGAGGAATTGGTGGGTTGGACGGGGAAGGGCTAAGGAGATTGGCGAGGGCGATCGCGAGGTTCGGAGCGGTGTACGAGAAGGTGGAGGGGGAAAAGCTGAGGCAGATGGTGGAGTTGGAGAAGCAGAGGATGCAGTTCGCCAAGGACTTGGAGGTTCAGCGGATGCGGATGTTCATGGACACCCAGGTTCAGCTGGAGCGGATCAAGCGTGGCAAGCGATCCGCTTCCAATGGTCAGGATCACACCATAACTCTTTTCATTCTTTTCCAAAGTTTTGATTTTTATTCACTTTTTGACATGGGATTTCTGTTCTTGTTAGATTCTCTTATTTCAATTTGCTAATTTCTCTCTTATGATTTGCTCAAATTGAGTTTATACTTGTCTTCATGCCCATGTAAACAAATAGTGATTTTTTTAATCAGGGATTAGCAAATTTCTTCCTTTTTAGCTTTACAATTAGGTACTTTATATATTAATTGGAGTGAATTATTTGGGGGGTTAAAACATTAAGTAGGATTCGTTTGGTGGGGGAATTCGGTCCTTGGTGTGAGCTTTGTATACTTTTGCAGTGCAACCCAATATGATTGAACTTGTGCATTCAGATGTTTGTGCTGTGAGGAGTTTTGCTTGAATGAGTTGAACTGCATGAGGTTGGACATGGTTTTCAAATGTAGAATCAACTTACTTTAAAAAACACGTTTACAGTATATCCCCACACGCAGCCACCAATAGATGCTTAGTTTTGCTTTATGCTCTTCGTGCGCTTTGATCCTGAATTGGTCTTGTTGATGAAATTCATTTTCTTGTTATGTTTTGCCTCTATCTCTGTATGCTTATTGCTAGATTGAAGTGTTGGATGGTTTTGGTATGCCGTGCCTGTAATTGTGAGATTCAATGGTATTAATCTGTCTATTTGGTTCCGGTCAATTTGTATTTTATTGAGGTGGAAATGCTCTAGATGCTTGTCCTGTCCTATTTGTCTTGAATGTGCATTCTAGCCTTTTTTTAGCTGTACATCTTGTTTTTGTTCTTACTGCTTTTATAATCAAGTTATTTAGTAAGTGCATAATAGCTGCTTTTCTTAATTGGCCGAATGCCATTGGCAGTGTGCATAAGTTTCCTGGTCTGGAAGTCATTTTATACATTTTATTTGGACTGGTGAGTTGGCTACATTAGAGTTGCTTTTGTATTTTTGGCAATTTGCATGTCTTTTTGTACATGTTAAGGTGGAATAATTTATGGAGCCAAAGTCTCCACACAGAAGCAGGATAATTTCTTACTTGATTGGATTGCATTGCGATCAGGTTTTATGAAACACTACGAATCTAATGAGAATTCAATAGAATTTGGTTGTTGCTGGGAACATGTGGAGTTATAATGTCTTGATGAATTCCTGTCTCTTTTATCAATAACCTTTGATGACTCTTTGTTACTTAGTCCGTGTGCTATCCAATTAATCTTTGTATCTTTTATCAATAATACCAGAATTTTTAACAAACTGAAATATGATTTTTTATGTGTCAATTTACTTCCACCCTATGTGTTTGTACTTGTTTATGTCTGTGCTCGTTTAGATGATTACCTGGTTCTGTTTTAGACCATATACTAGGCTTTGTATCAAACCAAGTTTTGGTACCTTATTTACGTTTGAGTTTGACCGTTGATCTCTTGTCTCTTTTTTTTTTTGGTGATAAACTCTCTGTTGCGAGGTTTGTTTATTTATCTATTTTAAAAACTTAACTCATTGTAATGTGTTGAAAACTCTGTCTTAATATGATTCTCAATCATTTGCTTTGAATTTTGCATATAATAGGGGTCGTTAAAGTGATCATGCTTGATCTGAATTTTCGACTTCATAGTTAATGCCAATCTTTCTGTTATGTACATGCTAGAATTGTCGAGGAAGGTAATGTCCACAACTGAAAGCATAGCCCTTTCTCTTCTGTACCATCTCTTTGGTGAATATTTTGTATACTTGTACTCTACTGCTTCATTTCTTTTCAATCAGTATGCTCTTATCTAATCTGTAGCAAAGGTCTATTCAATATTGGCTGATTGAATTCAATAAGAGTGTTTTTACTAAATCAGTCGAATAGGAAGTCAGTTCACTTGTCAAATGGGACCGACCACTGAAACTTTAAAGACAGTCATGCTGGAGGCAATGTTTGAATGAGCATTAGCTTGTACATGTATTTAACTTAACATTGCAAAGACCGAGTCATAACGTTGATGTTCGTTTGACATCTAATTGGTTCTTTGGTTTAGTGTTGGAATTTTTGTACTTTATTCGTTTTTCCCAATCTCTACATCACGGGGATTGCATTTAATTATCGTGGTAGTCATAACTGCGAAGTGCAGATTGCTGAATATCTTTGGCCAAGTTTAGTTATTTGTCTTTGAAATGCATAGAGGAACTCATCATCTCTTGTTCAGTTTCATTTCCCAGCAATGTAAATATGCACAACTAGCAATAGCATTATACAAGATCCATATTGAAAATATTTGCCATTCAACTTGTAACAATGGATATGGCATTACACAATTTAGTTTTCTGAAAAGACCTGTTTTCTGCTTAAATGCTTGCATAGATAAACAGATGATGTCGTAATCGACTCTCAGGTTGAAATAATTTCAGTTTATACGCCTTCAATGTTGATGCTTTACATGGAATGGAACACTTTTAACTGGATATGAAGAACCGCTTTTCCGAGACCGGTTTGTGCTGATCTAACATGTTCTATGTTACTCTTTTTACAGATATTTATGGTTAGGCATATGAAGATGGGAAGCACGTTTTGCATCTTCTTCATCATTGGTACAAAAGTACATAGATGTTGTTGCAGCTGATACTGGATCAAGAAGATTACCGGCTGAGATGATCCTTTTGGATTTACTTAATATTAGATTCTTTTTAGTTTCCTGTCTGTCTTGTTTTGTTTTGTTTTGTTTTGTTTTTTGTTTTTCGTTTTTTGTTTTGTGTTTTTCTGTTTTAATTAATTGGTGGCTAAATGTCTATCAACTAGTAGGCCGAAGTTAGGCCCGAATTCGAGTTTAGCTGTTAGACCCTTTTTCTCAGTTTGAGAGACAGCGAATCTAGTACTAGATCTAATTTCTGCACAAACTTGTAATGCGCAGAGGCTTTAGCTGGTCGTTGAATGTAGAGAGAAATCTTGTTTGTGAATTTTTTTTTTTTTGGGGATTTTCTTCTCTGTTTCTCCTGCTTTTTCTGACAGAAAACCTACTCGTTTTAGCTTAGCCTGTTGGTGTACTTTTTCGGTGTTAGGCTTTATTTGACTGTTTGAGTCATCTTTAATTAAATTATATTTTTTTATTTTAATTTTTATATTTTTTTAAAAACAAATTAAAATTTATAAGTATTTTTTAAAAAATTAATAAATTTTAATTTAAAATTTTCATTTCTAATTAACGAGTCAAATATAAGTTTACTTGTTAGAAATCGCATTAAGAAATAATTATATAAAAAATCTATTTTTAAAATCCCGTTTTAAAATACATCTATTTTCAAACTATATTATATATATAAAGGGTGTTTGGTTAGAAATTTTAAACTAATTATTTCAAACTTTTTTTTGTCTTTTTCTCCAAAAGTTTATATTTTTCCCAAAAAGTTTTTTGTCTTTTCTGAAAAGTCAATATAATTTACAATTTAAACTTCTTTGTTTGGTTTAGTTAGTTTAAATTAACCATTTCAAACTTTTTTTTGTCTTTTTCCCCAAAAGTTTTTGTCTTTTTCCTAAAAAGTTTTTTGTCTTTTCTGAAAAGTCAACATAATTTACTATTTAAACTTAAAAATCTTAACTCAAACTTACACACCAAAAACCCTATTAAAAATATTAACTCAAACTTACACACTATGTTTATTTTTTATAAAATATATATCTGTAATATCTATTTTATCTTTTTTACCATATTTGATTTCATTTTATTTTTAAACAGGCTTTCATATTTTCCTTTTTTGTTTTTTTGACTTTAATGATGGATTTTTTTTTGTTTATAAATGAGAATTACATTTAATAAATCCAAATTAGTATTTCCATCAATTTTTTTTTTAAATTTTGAATTGATTATGAAAAACCCCATTTATATTCTTTTTATGTGGTATTTATTTTTTCATTCTTCATTTTTTGTATTTGGTATTCCAGGTATGTCAAGAGCAATCATTTATTTATGTTTATTATTTTATATATCGTTTGTAACTTTATCTTAAGGATAAATTCTTTATTATAATGATTGTTTTATATAAAACATGCAACATATATATATATTATGAAATTTAATGATGGTGTTATTTTGTTTTATCATTATTGTATCTTTATCTTAATGACCAATTCTTTGTTATAATGATTGCTTGTTAGTAAGTTTTAGGTTTTTTTTATAAACATATTTTTTAAGTATGATTTTGGTTTCTTAAAATTTTTTTAGTATAATTTAAGTTTTTTATGATAATTGTAACATTATTATGAAAATCTTTTCTATTTTTATTAGTCTTGTTTAATAGTTAGTTTCTAAGGTTTAAATGTGGTTTAAAATTGCTTATTTCTTTATGATTACTTTATTCTAATGATATATATTTTTAAAAAATGTGCTTTTTATTACTTTTTTTAGGTTTTAAAGTGCTTTTTATTACTTTACAATTTTTATCTTTTTATATATTTGTTGTGAACTTTATCATCATAATCAATTGTTTATTATAAAGATTAATTTTTGCATACTCTATCATATAACTTATATCTGATATGGTTATCTTTCTTTATATTAAATCAAGTGAAATGATATTTTTTCCTTTCATTGAGATTTGCTTAGTTAAACATTTTTTTTTAAGAGATTTTTCTTTCCTTTTATATAAATATTTATTCATTCATTTTCAATTCTTAATTAAGGATAATGTAGTTTTTATAAGTATCACTTTATAAGTATCACTTTAGACATTCATATAAATAAAAGAAAAAATAAACATTTTTTAAATCAACACCTCCAATTTGGATATCTATGTAAATAATCCATCCAACTAACTGGAGTTAGGCCCTTGGTCTGAGCTCTTTGTACCATAACTTTGCGATTTCAGACCCATTTGAGCCGCCAATTCTAAATAGTATTTTACCATATGGATTTCAAAATCTCAACTCTATATCAAACTTTCACCATCTTTCATTTTTAAAAAACTCAAACTTTAAAAGTACATAACTTTCTCATTTTAAATCAAAATGAGATGATTTTTATGTCAAAGTACTCGTATCGATAAGACAAGATCTATTTTGCATGTCTTTTTCTGAATACATTTTAAATTTATGTACTATTTTCTATATCACAAAAATTTTTCAAGACTTTTTCTTCCAAACACATATTTTCAACTCAACTTTCAAAATACAATCTCCGTTCAAACGGGCCCTTCATTTTGGTCATTTTGAAACCTTGAAAATTATTGAACGGTGCAAAGTATCCACTTTCAAAATCTGTACGATACCCATCAACATCCCATGAAACAAATGTTAAAAGAAAATTTTAACATAATAAAAAAAAGGAGATTTATGTGAATTTAAAAAAAAAAATTCTACAAGTAGAATTCTGTTTTTTTGTTGTTATATTTATATTAAAAAAAAGTTTTTTGGTCTTTTTTTTAATTTGAAGGTAATTTTAATCCGATTTAACGGTTAGACGAAGCAAGTTGAGAGTGCTTGTTGATAAACAAATAAACAAGACATGGAGAGCCAAACAAGAGAAGAAGCCAATTTTTACCACCTTTCACTAGCAAAGCTTCATTTGATTTTGGATCCTAATTGTATTTTCTTTTGTGGGAAAGCATCTGAATGACACAAATTTAGAGGTCATTGCACTAACATAACACAAAAAATTAACGTTAGATCAATATAACACAAAATTAAATTAAAATTAACTCAAATTTATGTTATATTGGCCAATAGATGAAAAAAAAAAGTTGTTATTTAGGTCATTTTCTCCTCTTTTTTTTTTTTTTTCCGAGGCCCTATTATGTAGCTCTTGACTAAAGATAGATTGCCTTTTAGATCTCTCTCTTTAAGACAATGTTATGCACGTGCACTAAAAAAAAAAAGAGGAAAAACACATTAATAATATAAATTTAAAGACCATTGCACTAATATGATATAAAAAATTAACATTAGATCAATATAATACAAAATTAAACTAAAGTTAACTAAAATTTGTGTCACGTTGGTTAAAAACAGAGAATTTGCATCATGTTGACCAATAGATAGAATAAAAATGGTTATTTAGGTAATTTCTAACCAAAAAAAAAGAAAAGAAAAGAAAAGGGTACTCCATATAGGTTGGAAACAAACATGTACTGCGAACCAAAAAAAAAAGTTCTATAGTTTTGGTCGGTCGCATCTAGTAAACTGCCAATGAATTTACTGATATGTAACTACCAAATATAGTTTCAGTAATTCCAAGTTAAAGGATAATGCAACCAAGAAAAAAAAATTACAAACATAAAACGGGAAATAAAAAATAAATAAATAAGAAGAAAGGAAATTTACTCATTTTACTGAAGATTTCATCTTATTCCCATCATGATCTGTTTTATACTGATCATATAAACCCGCAACCAAATAGAGGTAAAAACCAAAAACAATTCTCGATTTGAATGTGTCATCCTTGCACTGGGTCATGCTATTCTTCTATTTGTATCATTTCAATTTTATCAGATGTCCACAAAGGGACGGGTAAAAACCAAAAAGCGACTAATAATTAATAACTTTCCATTTTATTTAATAGATTCATACGTAAATGTGATCGACATAATGTTTGCAGACCTTAGATTTGTTTGCTTAACTTCTCTATTGAACAGCTATAGATCCATTGATCAAGTTTTTCAGTTCGTTATTATCTTCCAATATATTTTGCGCAAAATAAATTCAAAGTAAGATTTGCGACTAGTCAATCACTATGTAATATTGTTTTATAGCAGAGAAAACTCTGAAATTGAAACTCAGACCAAAATGGTCCACAAAATCTTTTTGTTTCTCACCAAAACAACAACTTAAATTACGATGTGAAAGCATATCAGTCTAATTTTTCCAAGTTAAAGCTGTGCATTAGAAGTTATGGACAATACTTTATCTATCCAGGATGAACCACATAACCAAGAGAAAACCATGAACCAAAATAAAAGAGCTTATCCTATCAATAAATAAAAAATTTCTTAACAACGTTATGGACAACACTTGTCTCTAACATGCAATACCACACATTAGGATTTTATGACATGAGATCTACATATACATATATATGTATATATGTATATATAGGATTCATTGTTTATTGATTATCATGCTCAACAACTAACATAGTGCTCCCAAATATATATATCTCTTGTTCAGCAGTCGGACAGATCCACAGTTATAACATGATCATGTTATTTAAAACTATTAATGCAAATGACATGTATCATTAAAAAGTCTTATATTAAAATCAACTGATTATTATAATAACGTTGTTCAAAAATTACAAACGCCGTTTTATAACTCAAATATAATATTATGGGTTCTTGTGTGTGTGTATGTTGAAGTAGGGATCCCTTGTTTGGAAAGGATCCCTTGTTTGGAAAAATCAGATTGCACATAGCACTAATGAACAAAAATATCTGAAATATCTGAAACATATCAACTTCACAAAGCTTAAAGTCTAGAGTATCTTTGGCTCCATATTTGAGTGAGCATGCGGTTCAATTAGTATCAGACAATATTAATGGAGGTGGTTGCAGGATATTTGCTCACCAAAACGGGTAAAAGAATAGTATAGGCCCTCCCTAGAGATCAGTACGAGTCTTGTTAAATAAAATATCACAAAATGGCCCAAAAAATATTTACTGTCATCCGTCACGGGTCACCCACTTGCAGTACTTCTACTTTTATATAATATATTGACTGTCAAAAAGGACCAACTAGGGTTTGTCCTTAAAATTATATTATTTGTACGGATTCCTTGGAGATATATATTTATATATATATATTTGCTAAAGTCTTCTATGCAACAAAATAATATAAATTTCGCTTATTCAATATGTATATATATATTCCCATGAGGAGTTTTCCTAATACATTTGATAAAAGAAATATCTATGCCTCTCTTCGTGGCCAATACATATATGAATATATATTTAAATAAGATGATAACAGAAATCAACTGGTGCAAACAAAAATAATATAAAAATTAGGAGAAATATCATATGAGTCTTCAACAGAAGGAAAATAGAAAATCTTGCTTCGGATTCAAATGAGGAATAATAAATAGAGTACTGGGCATATAATAATATTGCTGCTATTTCTTCAAAAAGTTCTAGGATATATATATGTAACTAAACCTTACAATATTGTATAGAGTAGAGCTCCTAAATTAAGCAAACCGTTGAGACTTAGCTTGCCATAATAGAGATTATTTAAGAACTAAATTTTATATAGATTCTTCAACATACTACGTACTATTTGCAGAAAAGCTAATGGAATACATTTTGAAGCATTGGCGACATATATCATGACTTTTCTAGCATGTCCCTTTTTCTATCCCCTTCCCCATCCAGTTGCCCGCACTGGACGCGATCTGCAAAAGAATATTCACAGAAATTCAAAAAATATCAAACAAACCACAACGAATATATAACATACAAGATTTAGAAAAGACATGTACTAAAAGGATAGTTGATTATCGTGATTGAAAGTATAATCTTGCGGTAATTATAAATGTTACTCCATCATCATATGTAAATATCTAATCTTATCACTTTTAAATTTTTTGAAAAATGTTGTCTCTTTTAATGATCTCATTTATATTTATCCACATATTAGTCATGACAATTAAGATTTATATTAATTTTTCTATATATACACACACAACATCAACGCAAGGGTTATTTACTTATAACGAACATCGACCTTTCAATATATATGTGCTCATGAAATTGAGCAACAGTTTGTTGAAGCTAGTAGTTATAAAAGTATAGAAGAAATTTCAAAAGAATAATTAATTAAAGATCACAGTATTTAAAGGGAAACGAAAAAAATGAAAACTATATGCATATACATAGAAAAATAAATCATATTTAGCACTTGCACATGAATATGTCAATAAATCCTCCAATAGTATATGACTATAACAGACAATTGTGGAATAAGAGGAGAAAAATATTTATTAATCGGATTAAAAGAAAAAATATACAAGAAAACAGTGGTTGGTAAAATATTTGCTGTGATAAAGTACATTCAATACGTATAATGCATCATAGAATTATAGAATTCTGACTACAAATAAAACACCAAACAATGTACAAGTGTTCCCACCAGAGAACCTGTTTAACCTATAAATTTACTGAAGTAAATCAATGAATTATTTGAGGTCGTACAAGAATAAATTTTGTCTCCACATGTAAGAACTCCAACTATTTGACTCACCAGAGCCTCATTCCTAGTTTCTTTTAGGACTCGTAAATAATTTTGTTAGTCTGTACCTTAGTAAAGAATATGTCAAACTTTATCTTTCGTGCCATTTTAGCAGCTGATGTAGAGGCCATTATTGTGGTCAAATATTTCAATCTTTTTTATGTTAATAACAACAGAATAAAACTAGCCTCATAATTTAAAATTTACACACATCCCAACTAGATTAATACTGATTAAAAAACTCATTCCGTACCGAAACTTACACTAAATTTTGTTTTAAAAAAAAACTTTTAAAGAATATAGTTTTAAGACAGAGGCCCTAGGGAGTTATTAAAAAAAAAAAAAAGGACAAAAAACCTTAAAAGAAAAAATAACATATTTTTGACACTAAAACAACTAAAATCAAGTACAATTAAAGGTTCAATAATCTACTCTTGTAATAATAATTAAGAGAATTGACCCTTGAACACTTTAATTCAATAATTGATGTAAACGAATATGATTTAGCCTAGGATCTAGAGCTATATATATATATATATATAGCGAACTTTATTCCATGTTAATGGTTTAATATTCAAATATTTAAGACTACTTTCAACACGATTCGTTCTCTTAAAAATTCACATATACATAGATATGGATAGAGCACTGGTTAAGTACTTGTTGGTTTAATCTGCATTTCATAAATCAAAATGTTTGCTTCAGTGTGCGAATGATCTATATAATTTTTACGTAGCACCTTGGCATATACGTATGTGTGTGTGTGTGTATTTAATTGCTTTGATTAAGATCAATAGTTGTAGACCTAATATAGATATATACTAGAGACCAAGGTCATTTCCAAAACATTTAACATGCAAAAGTGTCGTTATCAATATAGTAGATCTTAATAGCACCTCCTTTGGTGAGAAAAATAGAAAGACACTGTTGGAACAAAATTCTTGGAAGATCAAGCATATAACATTTTCATAATTAACCTAAACAGCAATATTGATTCACTCCTTAACAGATTAAATTTTGAAAAAAAAAAAAAAAAAAAAAGAGGGTACCAATGCATGTTATCGTGAATTACTCCGTTAGGTTTGGCTTGGCGGGGTAAAGATCTAGATAGGAGCTCTAAGATTTAAAATTTGAGATTGTTTTCTAAAATATTTAATAAACGAAAGTTATAGATCTCATAGATCTCATGTTGTATAGAAAAATACATTTGACTATTGATTTCTATATATGTGTGTATATATATATATATCTATTTATTTACACAATAACTACTTTTGGACAACCAAGTTTGTGCTGGGATTTTCTTGATTACGATTTAGTGTTGAATTACCTATTTGAATATTTCTACAATGTGTATGTATATATAAAAAGTAGGTTTTGACTAATAGCAAAAAGCTTGTATTTACAAGTACGATTAATATTTTAAGTGAGCTTGTCTTGTTGGTGTCAATAACAACACTCTAATTAATATTCGGATAGTATAGTTTGCATCCTTTCTGCCCTCTTATGCAAAAGCATAAAATGGTATATACATATATATATATATATATGTATACATATAACTTCAAAGATAATAGGATCCTAAGTTTACTATCCTTTTAGAAACAAAATTAGCTAGGATTTCACCCCTTTATATTGATATTTGGCTGAGAACTAAGATATGGAAATGTAATGTTAAGCATATATATACATGAAGCATTAATTAATTAGTCATTATCCTTCTGACTATATTCCCTAATCATTATTGAAGAATGATTGTATGTATAAATCTTGCTCTTCTTGGTCTAGCACAATAAAGCAAATATATTTACTAGTGTGGGCAAGAAATGCACCATTGCGCGCTAATCCTTGCTATTGTAATTCTTTGGGGGGTTTGTCAAATGATACTAGCGCTAAGTTGGTGAGGGTGAGATGAATTAAGATATGGATCTTAAACTCAAATCCTAAAAATACCTAGCAATGTATAATTTAAAAAATATATATATATATATAAATCTTAGGGTCTGTTGGTGAAACGGTTTGAATTAAAATTTTTAAGTTTAAGTTGATTGACTTTTTAAAAACTAGTTGTAATTTTTGTTGACTTTTCAAAAAAAGACAAAAACTGAGATGAAAAAATATAATTTACTTTGAGTTGAACTAACTCACCAAACAAGCCATTAATATTTTTATGTTCCTTGGTAGTAAATTAGAGTAGGGATTTGCTATAAAACAAATTGTAAGTGAATATTACCTAATTGGGATGTGCTAGGTTTCTTTCATATCGTTCTCCTTCTCTCCATTTGCTTGAAAAAAAAAAAATTGAAATTAAATATATGGACATAGGAGACCATGCATGATATATTTTTTTGAAATTATATATGAAAAATGATAGGAACACTAACTCTAATATCTATTTTTGAATACCAATTTATTTGATATATGAGTTGCCATTCATTTATTAATCGTATTGTTTGAAAGATTGTCATATCAATTGACTATATATACTAATAAAAAGATGACAACTTATTGTTACGTAAATTGATATCCTAATATTATTTATTTTATATATATATATATATATATTATATAGAAAGTTTGGAAATGGTGGATCTTTCAGAAACAGGATCGAACTATAATATTCTTATACACTAATAAGTTGTAGTGTAACCAACCAGCCGAATTGGCCTCTAATAAACCAAAGCGGAGTATTTGTTAGGGTCAGAAAAGAGTTGCCAATTTTTATCAATTTGACTCATCTGCAGCAGGAGTGGGAAAGCATGGTTCAAATATTGTCATTAATTAAGACCAAACCGCAACCACAACTCAATCTGATTGGAACACAAGATCCGATAAAATACTAATCAACTTCATT
This sequence comes from Ficus hispida, assembly GCA_025413025.1. Taxonomy (NCBI): domain Eukaryota; kingdom Viridiplantae; phylum Streptophyta; class Magnoliopsida; order Rosales; family Moraceae; genus Ficus; species Ficus hispida. The sequence goes on from CM046361.1 coordinate 11,905,607, forward strand.
AGTAGTTAATGTTTCTATTCAAGTAATACTTATTATTATAAGTCTAAAAATACATGTTCATGGTTGCCATTTTATAAATTAATTAATAGAATTGATCTATTTTTGTTGTTTATTAGAAATTCTAGAGAAGCTAAAACTCAAAAGTCACAATAGGCTATCCTAGTCTAATTAAGAAAAAAGTCATATCCCAGCCATAAATTGTTTAATGAAAGAACCTTCTATTCCAATAAAATACTATATCTATATATATATATATATATATATTATCGTACGCCACGAAATATATCAACAAGTTAATTTTTAAAGGTCACGTGTCGTGTTTTATGGTTTTTATAGTTACTATAAAAATAAAAATTCGAACATTTCTCCAAATCTCTTTCTAGATACCTATAGTCACTCTTCCTTCAATTATGTACATATATGTGTGTTGTTTTTTTTTTTTTTAAGTGTTAGAGTAACTAGCTAGCTGGCCTTCTTTCTTATCACAAAAACAAAAAATGAAAAAATGAAAAAAAAAAAAAAAGCTAGCTAGCTAATATGGTTGCTATATATATATATATATATATATAGGCGTAGACTTGATTAACTACCATAGGTTTAGGCACGGACTCTTTAAAAATTCCAAATATGATATGACATTAGCAAAATAAAGCCATTTTATTGGCTTACACAAAGAAGATTTTAGTGCCTGGTAACTAAGGTGGCGTTTAATAAAAATATTTCAAATGAATGTTTAGCTGTCAACATTTGGAATGATGAGAAAATATCGCATATGAGCGAAATTCCAAACGAAGAGGAGGAGGGTTAAATTTTAGTCATTTGGATAGTTTTTACAGTATCAAATGTTGTCGTCTATTATTTTTCATTTTAATGTATACTTTCAAAATATTTTCATTCAAATGTTTTTTTTTTCCCTTAATGAAGCCTAAAGAATAAGGAAGTTTGATTATTAAATTCACTGAAATTGTTTGTTTAATAACGATGATAACCTACACAGACAGGGCTAGCTTCATCATCTTATTCAAATTACTTTTCTTTCATCTCCACTTAAACTGACCAAGGCTCCAATTTTTTTTTTTAATAAATAAACCAAGAAGAGAAGATAACTGAATTAAGATATTAAGGATATCCTAATTAGATTAATACCGCTAAAAGTATCTATTATATGGCAAATCTCTCAGTCCAAAATTATTAATAGAGGAAAAGAAAATACAAAAATTCAGTTAACTGAGGAAATTAGAAAGAAAAGAGCAATGAAAAAACACATAAGCCCCAAAAGGCAAATAAAACAAAGCCCAAAAGCTGGAAACTAGTTTTAAAGGATAAAGAGCCCCGAATATAGCAAAATGTTCCAATTTATCACTAAATTTAGATTGTTTTGTTTTAAATGCGTTACTATATTTGCTAGAACTAAACAATAATTCAATTCATTCAGAATATATATGTATATATAATGTATTAGTTACTGTTTCTCATTATTTCAAAATTGAAAAAAATTACATTATAAAACTTAGTGTCTATTCTTTTTACTATTATCTAACTAATAATAAAAAAAAAGATTTACTTCGGTTAACGACTACTAGTACTTGGAAGGTTCTAAAGTGTATACAATAAAACTAATTGAGTTTTTTTTTTTTTTTTCCTTTTAAAATGACAGCAAAAACTATTGGGCAAAAGGGCAGAAGGATTGAGATTAAGTGAACGGACAGTAATTTATTTACCATATCCTATATCTATTTCTGGCCAATACAAAAATACTCAAGACGATGATCAGAGACATATAACAGACAAAAACCTACGATGGCGTACAGTACAATGCTTGGCTCATGAAAGATCTTGAAACGCATTATTTGTGGTTATTATTTAAGCTGATTTAATCTAATTTAAAAGTGAATAAATTCTTAAAATGGCCAGCGAATGAACTCTAAACATATTCTAATTGATTATGGTTCCACCACAATTAAAAGTATATTATAGAATCTTGACGCACCCAAAAACAAATTAAAAAATTAATTATTATTTACCTAAATTTGGTTTGCTAACTATGTTTTTGCTGATGATCAGAAACAATGTATAAAACCGGTTTTAGTGAAAAAAAACAAAAATCAAAAATCAAAACGGACAATTTACAAAATTGTATGCAAATATACAAACAGACGTATATATGGGTGTTAGTTTTTACGTCCATGAGTATAAAAATCACATGCAACGTATGATATATATATATATATATGTGTGTGTGTGTGTGTGTGTGTGTATCACATGGTAACCATGGGGAGCAGAAAATCGAACAGAATCACAAAGGGCCAGAAAACAAACGAAAAGTAGACGAGTAATCAAAAATATTAAATTAGGACATCACAAACAGTGTATTTGCCTGATTTGAGAGAGAAGATAGTTAGAGAGAGAGAGAGAAAGACAAACAGTTAGAGAGAGAGATGAGAGAGAAAGAAAGCCTATATATGCTTCCCACTCTAATAATGGCATCTTATATGTATAGGTAGATCGAGATTTTCAAAACTTACCAACCCACGTTCTTGGATCAGTGTCGTGCTTACCGTATCTAAAGAAAATGACCGAGAAAATTAGGGTTTTCGGGTTTAGAGTCCTAGGGTTTTAACATGGAATAAAGATCCCCAAAGTTGGACAAAAATTCCATCCTCAATTCAAACAATTCTTATTTCTGGAAACTAAACTTGACCTATTTTTACTAGACCCCTTTATTATCATACCCAATTTTGCATGAATTAATATGAATTATTACCTAACCATCAAGAATTTTGAAAGAAATTACATATCAAAGACATGGCTAAAAATCAAGAACTATTTGAATTATAAATAAAGATGAAGATGTATAAATGAGGTTACCATATAAGAGAAGCTAGCCGGATCAGATTGAGGACAACTAAGAAGACTGCTTCAAAACCTTGGAGTCGTCACCGGTACCGGTCGGTTTGATCAGTTGATTATTCCTCTTTTTCTTCTTCTTCTTGTACGGAATGCCCCTGGCCTTGGCCTGACACTCCTTGACTTCACGTAAGTAGACCCGAATTGCGCCGTTCCCGAAAGGGTTGGTCTCTGGGGAGCCACCGTGCTCCTCGTAGGCGGCACGCAGGCGACCGATGAGCGCGTCGAGGCTCCCCCAGGCCTGGCGGAGCGGGCACGTGCAGGGAGCGGGGGGGTCGGGCTGCCCGAAGAACACGCAGCCGTGGAGGTGGACCTTAGTCTTCCCGAACTGGTCGAGGTAGCGGAGGAAGTCGAGCACGTGGTTGCAGTTGCACTGCGAGAGCGGCACCGGCGGGGTCTGGTTCTTCAAGTACTGCCCGAACGTGTTCCAGTCCCGCTTCTTCTGTGACTCGTACCGGCTCAGTGGCGCCGCTGCTTGTTGTTGTTGCTGTTGTGGCTGCTGTTGCTGATTATGATGCTGATGCTGATGATCGGCGGGGGGCGCGGTCGTCGTGGATCGCGACGACGAGCCCTCCGCCGAGGAATCTTTTCGTCTCTCCCCAGACGACATAGATAGATCAGGAGGAGGAGAAGGAGGAGGAGGAGGATGATGAGGATGAGGAGAGAATTCCTATCAAATTATGTAGTTTTTTTTTTTTTTCCCCTTCTCTTGCCAAGAAATGACAAGGAAAAAAAAGAGAAAAGAAAAGAAGGAAGGAAGGAAAATGGAGGTGGAAAAAAGAATTGGTTAAGTGCAGAGAGGAGAAAGATGAAAATCACATCTTTGGGTCTACTGAGAGGACATGACATGGGCCCTATGAAAGTGCTTTTGGTTCCTTTTTTCTTTCTTTTTTTTTTCCCCTCTCATTTTTATTAATATTTATGATAATATTTGCACTAACTAATATTTATTTAATTAACCTAATCTTTACTAATCATACCACTCTTTCGAAAAAAATAATCATATTTTAAACAAAAAATATATTATTAAGGAAATCTTAGCTAATCGCAAATCCTAATGGTATGTCATCATCCATACAATCATTATCACTACATATAATATTTTAATTTCGGATTTCACATTATGATCATTTAGAATAGAATGGGACCCCGGTGGACGACTCATTTGTCGGTGTTATATTAACTTAGTCCAAATTCATGAGTTTTCCCGTCCAATATTGTTTCAGTTTTACGAAATTAGGTCCACTAATTTGACCTTATTATAACCTGGAACTGCCTAATTATTCCTTTTCACAATACAGCATAGAGATAAAATATTAATATTTTTATTTCACTGCTCAGCAAGAGCTAGTAATAGGCAATAGGATTATATAATTTCAATATTAAAGGAGCAAAAAGGGGTTATTGTGAAAAATCATTACCACCGTGATCAATCCGTGACCACTAAAAAAGTAATAATGACCAATATGTAATACAGAATGATATCCCAATGTCATTTCCGATCGATTACAAATATATATTAATTTAAGGTTATTTTTTCTAATTATAATTTAGTTTTCCCCTTTTTGGGAAATCTTTTTGTTGTTCTAATGTATTTGGCCATTACATGAGTACATACATATTCTTTCCACATATTAAACATATATATATATATGCATATATGTATACATACAAAAACTCTGATACCTATTTGTACGATGTAGGTTCACTATATATTTCATCACCCGTTCGAATCTTCATGTTTCTGACTTTTTTCAAGACTTGCTTGAATGGGCAGAGAAAGCAGTAAATTATCAGGGGTACCCTGAAAATCATGTTTTGAGATTTCGCTCTGTTTGTCAGATTTTTTTTTCTTAGTACACCTACGTGCATGAAGTGACCAAACATTCACTATTAAATATGCACGTCAGTATCCCATGGAAGCTCTGTGAAGATATCATATATTTATATAGATGTGAATTATATATCAGCGGGAAATTTTCTTGTTTTACTGGTGAAACCTGGAATAATTAGCGTACATCTGGACTTGTCTTTCCGTGTAGTGAAAACACTTTATCCAAAAAAGATTGGCTTATCTGATTTATTCTTTTTTTATTAGCCAACTAATTAATAAGCGCGTTTTGCTACAGAATCAGCACTAATTAATTTAACTTTTACCCTTGTAAACGTAACAGGACTTTTGCACCATCAACACAAATAGATTCTACTTGTCAAATTGATAAGTTTCAAACCTGGGAAAATTAGGTGCATATCATGAGGTTATGAAGAGGCCATGACTGACCAATGACAATATTTAAAACATTATGTGGGGCTTAATTAGGTAGCTTGGGGAAGAAGGAAGTGATGAGTACTTTCCACCACATGTTGTGGTAGGGATTAATTTAATGAACGATATATTAGAAAGTTCCTACTATAGAAAGATATGGTTGTTTTAACTATTGGATTAATTTTTCAATAATTAGATTTATAAATGTATATATTGAAAAGTTACAACATGCGAAATATATATCAGACCTCTGAAAAATTAATCTAATAAAAAAAATTACAATTCTTACTAATAAGGAAAAAGTACAGTTTTCTATCTTAAAATTACTTTTAGGGCTTAATTAGGTAGCTTGGGGAAGAAGGAAGTGGGTGAGTACTCTCCACATATGTTGTGGTGAGGATTAATTTAGTTGATAAAGTAAGAGTGTTTCTATAGTAGAAAGAAACGGTAATTTTAACCATTGAATTAATTTTTTAATAGTCTGTTACGAGTGTCCATGTTAAAAAGTTACAACGTGCGATACAAAATTATAGTTTCTTAACGATAATGAAAAAGTACAGTTTCTATCGTAGAATTACTTTTACAATGATGATTTGGATGTGCAAGATAAAATGGAAAAATTAAATTAAATAGTAAAGAAAATGAGACAATGAGAAGAGGGAATGATGCAAAATTGGGAGACATCTAGGTGAGATGGGGTCCAATGTCCCTCGATAGGGATGTCCCATGAGCCATTATAGTGCTGCTTGGAGTTTGGGCACTGTCTTTACATGTTTCAGTTGTTGGGCACTCATTCTATGGACTGACTGACCCCTTTAGTGTGTCACTAAGAATCAGTGCATGTCCCTAAGATTAAAAACATCAATTGCTTCAAATCCCATTTCTGGATATATATATATATATATATATATATATATATATATATGCACACACACACACACAAAAGAAGAAGAAGAAGAAATTAGTTTCATCAAGGGCATGTGCCTTGAAAAGATCATATTAAAAGTTTATATTATTGACCTTATAAATTTTGAGTGTATAACCAACTATGTAGCATCTACATCAAGAATTCAAGTATTGTATACGTCGTTAATCTGATCCTTTACTTTGTAGGAACTACCCGCAATAACGTACTTGTAAAATGAATCTCTTTATCATAAAGAGATTCGTTGTTCCTGACCCTACTTCACCTTAATTGTTATTTGAACAAGTATATAAAAGTTATGTCTTGCTCCGACTCGGAATAGCATTTCTCTTACCAATTACTAGTATTAATATGACTATCTGCTTAGCTAATCAGTGGAATCCCACTTAATTAATATTATAAACTCCAAAAGAAGTTCTTTCAATTCCGCGTGTTATGAGTATTCATAAATCATTATGTATGCTTCTTTACAGTTCTATGAAGCACAATATCCCATTTGGTGTCCAATATAAGCTAATTTCATAAGAACTTTCCATTAGAAATAACTAATGAGAAATCTTTAACGGGTTGAAGAGAGAGAGACATAAAATTTTAATGTAAGATACATCGAATTATTAAAACAATTTTTTTTAACAGTGTGAGACCTATGACTCTAATAAATAGTTATTGAAATAGCTTTATTTACTGATCAAGTGCATTTATAGGAACTTTTGATGAACTCTCTCTAGCTCCAATCTCGAAACGAGAGTAAAATATTCTGATCTTAACCTGTGCTTATGCATTTATATATGTATATATAAATTTTATAATGAGCAATAATGCATTTGTAGTCTTGGCAAATAGAATGATCTTCAAAAGAAAGCCGCTCCCAAAAGGTCCTGTTAAGATACCTTTCCAATTAAAAATCATGAATCTGACATATATGTTTGTACAAAATGTCTGCTAATAATGATCATAGTTATCAATCTAATAAAAACAATAGTATATATGATATTACTAAAATATTTCAAAATCCAGTACAAAAATTGTGTCTAACCATGACCCCAATGTATATTTTTGAAATTGAGCCAAATACACTATATATAGCTCTTTGGGAATAGCACTTCAATGAAAACTGAAAAGAGAGATCACCTGCTCATCCATGATGTGGTTTCCTTGTTAGAAACAAAGAATTTTTTGGAACCGGTACAATATATATATATATATATATATATAGATATAAAAGATGATTGGCTTCTTTTATCGAGGTTAAGACATTCAATTTGACCAAAACATTCTAATTATGTTGACACCTCTTTAATACTCTCGTTATTTTATCTATCTAATATAATATTAATAATAAAAAAATACAATGAAGGTTCCGTAGTGAAAATTGTTAAATAACTATTTAGCCATAAACATATGTTAAGCGATCTGTTTTTATGGTGCAAGATGTCAATAGAAATTTACAATATATTTATCAAGTGATCTTAACTAAAAGTTTCTTTTCTTCTCTCTCTCTTTTCAATTTTTTTAATTCTTTTTTGTTATTATTTTTATTTTTTAGATAAAGTTATTCTTTGACAAGGCGTAGGGAAGAGGAAGAAATTATAATTCTTGATGATTGATCAACGACACCAATCATTTTCCATATCAAAAGAAAATTTATAACCAGAAAAGTATATGATATTCCTATGACCCTTTTATTTAGAAAAAAAAAGAAAAGAAAGAAAGAAAGAGATCAGGGAAATAATATGTATAATTAATTGTTTATTGAAATAATAATTGTCTAATAAAAACTTTAATTAAAAAATTGGCTAACAATGTGAGCATCTAATTTCTAAAGTGAAAACATTTATTATTATTTTTTTTAAATCTAAAGTGGACGTGACAGGTGCTGAATATTGAAATTGCCTTTCCCGCTACTGTTTATGTCCTTGCCATGCTTCGCTCTTAACTTTTTTATTTATTTTTATTTATTTTTATTTTCTTCTTGTAGTTCTCTTGATCCAAACCTTTTATATATATGCTGCATTCAGTTGCTTACCAAGATAGTGAAGAAAAAGCTAGAATACCAAAAAACAATTTCTTCTGCAACCAAACAATGATTTAGGAATATTTGTTTTTTGAATCATATCCAAGGCGATTCATTGCTTATCAGTTTCTCTCGACAAGTTACCCCCCTTTCAATTTCACTTTTTGAGTACATTGCAAGATTTTACAAACCTAAGGAAAAAAAAAAAAAAGCACACACACACATATATCTATACATATGTTAATTTTTCTTTCGTTTTTTTTTTTTTTTTTTAACTGTGGGTTCAAAGCTTTACAGAAATAATTCAGTGCTTTGTGGGCTCCAGTAAGTCAATTATTGAATCGCCAAAAAGAAAAAGAAGGACATAAATCGTATCTTTATAATAAGAGTGATGTCCTATTTTGCAAACCAAAATTAGAGCAAATTATGATATACTTATCTACTTAATTAGCTTAACTGGCATAATCTGTGTGTGAAATGTGACTCCAGCTATGTTGTTGATATTTTTAAAAGATCCCTGTGCCATGTTTCCTTGGAGATACAGGAATAAATGGCGCTGGGCAGTTCATAGAGGAAAAATACTATTGTTGATAAGCTTGTTACTTAAGCTGTCGACCTTAACGTCTTTTCATGGTATGTGGTCGATGGTTTCAGATTTCCAGGTGTTCGGTGCAACAACTCTAACCCAAAAAACTCAAGATATACCAAACGCATGTTTCATTTAGCCATATTGGTGATTAGAGACATCACTTATCTTCCGTATAATGATTTTTTGTACATGATGATACTGGCTTTGGAGGTCTTCAGCGTTTTGGAGCTTTGGCTTTTTTTTTTTTTTTTTTTTTTAATTTGATTTTTCAAGTTAAGTATAGACAGTCCTTTTTTTTTTTTTGTTAGGTTTTTTCCTATGAGTTTTACTAGTATGGTTTAAATAAAGTCTATTTTAGTGACTAAATTTTCAAAGTCGTGGTCTATGCCTTGTAGCGTCAGTTTGTAGTTGTTCTTGAGGTTGCGTCCTTTATTTCGTTTGCTCCTTTTGGTTTCTCACTAGAGTTGTTTTGTCTTTTCAAACTCCTGTATATATTTTTATTTTTATTTTTACTATATTGAGGTTGGAACATTGGAGAAAGTTGTTAAAATAAATCAAATGGACCAGGAGTCAGGCAGATTTAAACATTCGTCCAATCCAAAAATTAAACGAAGAAAAAACAAATGATGTTAGGCGTTTAGCAAATGAAGACTCTGCTAATGATAGAAGTTGTGAAGCGAACATGATGTAAGTTGTACAATTGCTCATAATGATATGAAAATTGCTGTTTTGCACTCATGGGAAAAATTAGCACAACTGAATATTTTAAAAACAATAAGCTGCTAAAGGAAAGTCAGTTAATTATTATCTTAGGACTCGTGGTAAGAAAGATTTAGAGTGAGAAAATCTTTAATGTTTTCTATTTAGTTTTTATTTTTTATCTTTTTTTTTTTTTTTTGACATAATCATTTTCTTATTATACTATGTTTTCTTTGGTTGTTTCATTTTAGACCTTATGTTTTAAGATTGCAAGAACTTTTTATTTCTTTTTTTTTTTTAATAAAAAATTTCACTTGTTAGAAAAAAGGAAAAAGTCTAAATAAAGGTTCAATTTAATTAGATGTTTTAGTTTTTTCTGATACTAATTGCTTTTTTTTTCATCATATATATTTACTTGGCTTTATTTCAGGGAAAAGAAATCGAAAAATATAATATTCGCTACACCACAAACTTTGTAGAGACATTAAAGCACACAGATAATGACTAATAAGTGCCATGTTTGTCATAATACATCTAGTTTTTTAAATAGATAGTCACTAAACATGATTACATTACATGAAATTCATGACTAGTTAAAAACATAAGCGGAAAGCAATAAAGGACAGATAATGACAGAGGAAATAGGTATCATTTGAAAAACCCTTTCTCATGTTTCTTGACATGAATGTTTTCAATGTTTTAAACAATAAATGCTCTGTCTTTGTCCCAAAAAAAAAAAAGGCAGCTCTTTTCACATTTTGTTATTTTCTTTTCTGTTTTTTTATTTTCTACGTGAATTGTATGATTAGCCTGCTTTTGGTTCGCCGGTTAAAGATGAAATTTTAAATTGGCATTGGTTGATTTTTCAAAAATTAATTATAAATTTTGTTGAATTGTCAAACAAAAACAAAAACTGAAATGAAAAAGTGTAGTTAATTGGAGTTAAACTTAAATGTCAAACAAAACCTTAATAAATATTTTTATAAACATTAATGAAATACATTTTCAGTATTTTACACTTGAAAAAAACATATCTTGCAAAATAAGCACCGGCCCTAGAATTAAAAGAGAAAATAAAGAGGGCTAGCCTGAACTCTAAGACCACTTCTGAACACGATCTCGGTCCTAAAACTTTTGTCATTAATAAGGTCAGTAGATACTTGGCTTTCCGGTGTAGTGGGTGGCATGTGTGGCATAGAGCTTTCCTTTGGGTGGGACAGAAGTTGGTAGCCATAGGCTTGGAACGTTTTTAATGGTGCATCTAATGTCCGGTAGCTGAAATCGTTCGCGGTGGTAGTGGTGGTGGTGGTACGGTCTTCAAACGATGACAGTGGCTTGCGCGCCACTATGCAGGTGGCATTTTGATTATTAGGTTCTATTACTTTGTCTGGTGACTATTTATTCGATAGTCTCATCACCAGAGATTTTTCGGTGGTACTTGAGAGGATTTTTTTTTTTTTTTTTTTCTGTTGTGGTTTGTAATAATAGTGGATTTTACTTTGAATCGGTGATGTGTTTGTCTTAATTTCTAGCATTAGGTTGCATTTTTGATCCACTACTTTTTACGTGGTCTTGGTGCCGTTGGTCTCTTAATTTTGACGGATTGAATTTTTCATCAATTTCTAAGAGGTTTTGTTAAAGAGTCATTAGTGTATCTAATTGGGTGCTGTTTTCAAAACTTGATACAAATGTATTCCCCTCAAGCATTTCATGAGCTTACCCGTGAACTGATTGTTTATCGGAATCATAATTTTCCTGAGTTTGAGACATTATAAATCAGCATGAATATTAATATTTCCTTGATCATGAATTGATTTACCCTTTAAAAAAACCTCTAAAAAACCATCGAATGTTAATAAAAAAAAATTCTCGTTTATTGTTTTATACCGAAAACAAAATCATTTTTAAAATGATATTAAACGCTCCCTTATTGCGCAGATAATTAGAACAAAAAAGCAACCGATCCAAAGTTAAATTTGCACTATATTCGTCATGACCATGTTTTCACCGGCCCAAAAAGTAAATAAATATGAAAAAGGAATATGTTTTTTCTAATTTAGATTTTTTTTTTTATCATCTCAAATCATGAATGTTTTTTTCTTTTTTCAAAAAGAAAGAGGTTCATCAATAATGACATGGTATGTCACTGTTTACCATATGTCTTCATCAAAAGAACCTAATTAATTGTACTGTAAATGTTAACATTGGAGCAAGTGGTAAAATAATATTAGTCTTATATTAGGAATCTTTAACTTATATGGACTAACATGATACCTTAACTATGTGGCAGTTTTCCATTATATATATCGACTCTCTAATCAGTGTTTTACGCGCGCCAAAACATACAAATTAAAGATTTGGATGTATGTGTGCATATGTAGATATATACCTATATATATATATACATATATTGATACATGCATGTTTGTAATCGCTTTGCCAGGTTGGAGGATTTGGCAGAACTCTTCTTAATCGTACAAGTGCATTTCCACAATGTTATGGAATTTGAGATCACTGATCTGAGTCTAACTTCCATATATAAATATATTTATAAATGTGTTTATGTACTACCATCAGATTCTAATTCCTTCTCTTCTTTTGAGGGGGAAAAAAATAGAATAGGGGAAAAACACTACAGATTGAAGAGAAAAAACTCATCAGCAAGAGGAAATTAGATCCTGATCATACAATGCTATAAGATTCTGTTTTGAAATCTTACTTTATAGTACTTAAATGGATACTTATACAGAAAACATTATTTATAAATTAATATTAAGACTTAATTTATATTGGTCGATATATAAAGATTTGATTATAAGGGATATTTTCCCCCACCCAAAATAAATGAATAAATAAACTATAAATTTAATTCAAATAATTGATATGTAGAATCTAGCGAGTAGCGCTATGTACATTTATTATTTATGCCTCTATCCTTTTTGTTTTTCTGGATATTCCAATGAATTGAGGTTTTGAGAGAGAGGTCCCTCTAGCATGCTTTGTATTAGTCTTTTTTTTTTTTTTTTGGTGTGGGGGGGGGGGGGGGGGGGGGGGGTGGGGTAGTAGGGGTGGTTAATTAAGTAATTAATAGTCTTGAGCTCTAAGAGTGTCCCTCTTTACAAGTAATTAATAAATAAATATATATGTATATAGCAACAAAAAATAAAATAATTAAAAATTTATGGCGCCAACACAGTGGCGATTCTTCATTTCATAAAAGACACTTGGCCCCATTGCCCACGTTTGGTGATGGAATAATATATCATAAAGTTATACGAAGTTGGCCCGCACAAGATCTCCTCACTATATAAATATATATATATGTGTGTGTGTGTGTGGGAAAACATATCTTGTTTATACTTTGTTTCAAAGATTAGTGTGAGCATCTATCTCCATTCGTCAACTATTTTGGGGGGGAATAGTACCACGATCATTGGTCATGACACTACAATAATATCGTTTTTGTAATGATAGTTGGAAAGAATTTTTGAAATTATTGTAATATTATATTTTAACTAGAGGATTGGCTTAGGGAAAGTTATTAAACTCTATATAATTAGCGCTCATTGCAGTTTTGAATTTATAATTGATTTTAAAAACTAATCTGATTTTGTGATTGTAATTTATAGTGTTCTTTTTAATGAATATTCACTCTTCTACTTATTTCTAGATATGAATGTTTTACAGAATTATGTTAAATCTTTGTATTCTATTTTTTGTTTGATTTTCTTTTATAATTTTTAATGTGATATTAGAGCAATTAATATTCTAATGAGTCCTTATGATTTGTTTGGCGTTTGAGTTGAATTTGAGATTAGATGAAAATTTTAAGTTTGAGTTGGTTGATTTTTTAAAAATTAATTATAAATTTTGTTGACTTTTCAGAAAAAAAAAATTTTGTTTTGAGATGAAAAAGTATAATTTAGTTAGAGTTAAACTTAAATACTAAACGTGGGCTTAATCTTCTATGGCTGACGTATATGCTTTTTCCCTCATGATTCTTACGGTATACGGATATTATTGCTCCAACAAATTACATCAAACTCCTTGTCATGAACCCCTAATATTTTTGTCATCGTGTTTTTGGATCCTTTCTCAACGATTATATAATCCATAAGGCCTCTCTTGATAATTGTCAGGGATGCGTTTCCCCCACCGAAATAAACCTGACGCACTTTGGCCTAATTGGGGAGTGAGGCCCCTCGATATAAAAATAGACCCGTTTATGAAACTGATTATCTGGATATGGATCGGAATCAAGAAAATTCGAAGTTAGAAATATTTAAAGAAAAAAAAATAGTAAATTAATAAAAAGATTAATACATAAGATACATACACTAAAAGATAGGAAGAGATTCGACCCACACCTACATATTTAATACCTTCTCCTACGAAAAAACTCGAAATACCGACCCCATTCGTAATTCCATCAATTACTTGTCTATCAAAAAATAGAATTAGTTTAGACAATATTCTTATCCCTTGAATTAAAAATGTTGCATAATCCGTAAACTCGTACGTCCTACTACGCTACCGCTCCTACGTCCCATCACCCATATAAATTTTCCGATGTCCTTCCCTTGACTTCTATTTTAAAAAAGAAATCTAAAAATTGGAAAAATTCCCTTCTGAATGAGATAACTTTTCAATCCATTTAGTTAATCTGTTGAATATATAGTTTTTTATAAAGGAAAAATGTAAAAAAAAAAAAAAAATTTGAATAGCAGTCGCTTGTATATAAAGTAACTTACGTGTAAAAATTAACAAAAGATGTTATGTTCTGTGTGTGTATAATTTTTTTTATTTTATTTTTTGTCATCTTCAACTAATATAACTTCTAATTAATTGAATAGATCTCCTACGAATAGACAGAGACCAACAAAGCAAACAAAGGTTGAAACACAGAAGGTTAAAAGATAACGTGATATATACGGATGTTTGATGGAGTAATTTGAGTTGATATTTTTAAGTTTCAATAATAAATTTTTTTGAATTTTCAGAAAAGATAAAAAAAATTTTGAGAAAAAGATAAAAAAAAAAAATTTGAGTTGGATGGTAACTCTCCCGTATAATTGTCTACTGAGGCAACGGACTCGCTAAAAGGTCATCCAACACAGACAGAAACTAGGAATTAATGCAAGAATAGAACATATTATGGAAGCACCAAGTGAATTTTACTTGTATTTAAAAAAAAAAAAAAAAAAGCCAAGAAGAAGTGAATTTTATTTGTAAGAGTATGTTTGAGTAAAGGGTTGAACAGAATTTTTTTTAGTTCTAAATTTAAAATTTTTAAATTTTGGCGGCATATAACACTGTAGCAAATGTTTGAATCAGAACTTTGTAAGTTCAAATCCTTTACCGAAACAGAATATATATTTACTTTGTTGTCTATGATGCAACTTTTTATTTAAATTTGAATGAAGAAAATTTTCCAATTAATCCAGTTTCTCATGTTTTAAAAATTAGCTTTATTAAGAACCCGTTAAAATAATAGGTTAGAGTTGGATTTTTTATTTTTTTGTTAAAAATGAGTGAATATTTGAAAATGTATGTTTAGTTAAAATATGAATAGAAAATGAATTGTGATATTTGAATAGTATTAAAACTTGAAATATATTTGGATTTTGATAAATAATATGGATCTTATTTTATTATTTTCGTCATTGTGAGCATTTAGTAAAAAAAAAAAAAAATCTTATTTCGACTTGAAATAAAAAATTTTTTAAGTTTCATGCATATAGAAGAAAGAGAAAAAAAATTATGTGTGAATTTATAATGGAATTAACTAGAGTATGAGCTTTTGAAAATCAAACAAAAAAAATAGAGATTGGGAGACGGACTTCCAAACGTCCCTAAGTTTCTTTTTTAACAAAATTTTGTATTAAAATCGTGGTAATAATTAATTTGTCATTTTTTAAGAAGATTGATTTGTCGTCTTTGTAGTGTTAATTATTGTTTTATATCATAATGGAAAAGAGTTAATTTCAATTTCAAAAAAAAAAAAAACAAAGAAGAAGAATTAGAAAATTTTAATTTCGATAAACTACACCGAACTGTCATATTTTTTCTTGAACTACTCTGAAATAGTGATGTTGTAAATTTTTAGATGGAAAATGTTCACATTGCCAACATGTGACCCTTCAATAAGGGTAAAATAGTAAAAGGAGGTGGAATGTAATGAAAATTTAAACGAATAACATATTATAGTTTTTTTTTTAATATCATTATTATTATTAAAGTACCGCAATATTTGGATAGTATTAAAGTAGTACTCTCTGTTTGTAATGCTATCATTTGAGTAGCTTTCACTTTTTATACACAACAAAGTCTTTATTGCCCTTTCAATTTAAATTAATCATTTTCAACATATAAAATAAAAATAAAGCATATTAAAAGGGTGTTTGGTAACAAAGTTTTATTCAAACTAAACCGCACTTTTTCATCTTAAATTTAGTCTTTTTCTGAAAAATCAACAGAGTTTATAATTATTTTCTAAAAAATCAACTCAACTCAAACTTAAAAATTTCAACTCAATTCATTCACCAAGCACCTTCTAAGAAAAGATAAAATTCTAAACATATAAAATAATAAAACAACGACATTTCGAATCTGAATCATTACATTTTAATCAATGAACCAATTATTACATCACTTAAATTCAGTTTGTCAATCCAGTTTAGACTCATTTTTCAAGTCCTTTTGTGGTCTTTTATCTCATAAAATTTTGAATTTAGTATTTAAATTATGAATTTGAAACTAAAATTTAGAATTGCAAGGAACACAACTTTTTTCAAAACTCAACTTTTTGGCGGCTCCTACCGTGTCGGGGGCAAGGCTCCTGAAAAATACTAATGGACACCATTAATATTAAAGAATAATGAATATCACCTCTAATAAATTTAGTAATGTGTAATATAATAATAGCGTTATTAAAATTTAGTGCCTTTAATATTTTTCTCTCTTCCGATCGATTTTATTATGTTCTAATTGAGAACATTTGGGTTGCATAAACATGACTGCTAATTTGTAATGTTTTAGTATAATTCGTCATCATTTCAACCTGCAAAAAAACAGCAATACAAAGGAATATTACTTGCTTTTGTCAATTGAAAATGAGTACTACTACTGAGATCGTGTCAGTGAGCCGCAGGCGTAGATCCCAATTTCCTGTAAAAACAATCACCAAAAGCCCTTATTATAGCAGGGTTACTTTAATTTGTACTTAGATCCCCATTATTCCTGTACTTTAGCACACACTAACTTCACGTTTGATGTTGTAAATAAAATTTTTAAATTAAAATTATTTAATTTTTTAAAAATTAATTATAATTTTAATTAATTTTTTATAAAAAGATAAAAATTGAGATAATTTAATTATAATTGAATTGAAATGTTAAACAAATTCTAAAAAATAATTAAACATAAACACCCATATGATTGAATATATTTCTAAGGCACGATTTCGTAATTTTTTTAATGTAAATTAAAAGAGAAGGTAACTTGAATAAGAGAATAATCTAATTAAATTCGAATATTCAAACTTTACTTATCTTATATTATTTCACTCACTCTATTTATCAATTAGACAACATACTCAATTATAGGGTCCTTTTGTGAAAGGAAATATTGTTTTACATCATGATAAATGTAACTACTTTTTATCTGTTAAATTAAACTTTAACGATTTGATTTGTTAATGTTTACGTTACAAATTTCCATCACGCGATACCAAATTTCTCCAGGTCATGGATCAAGTCGTGAAAAAAATTAATAGCAGCTCTTATTGATAGTGTTAAACAGAAGTTTCTATGGTAGAATCTCCCTTAAAAAAATACAAAATAAAAAAAGATCCAAGTTAAAAACAAATAATTAAAAAAATAGCAAACAAGAATTTGCAAAATGTGGCCATGTTAATTTTTAAATGTAAGAACTGTTTGTTAACCGTTATATTAATATTTAAAATTTATGTATAATTGTTCACATTAAAAAAATTATAACTTATAAAACATAATTACTCAAATCATATATTTTATTATTTAAATATTAAAACAATTGTTACTATAGATAAAACAAAAATAGGAGGTCCCGCATGTAATAAACCTTAAAAAAATAAACTAAGAAGCTTCTTTTTACCGAAAACTTGACTTGTTTTGTTTATGATAAGGAGGGCAGACAGGCGCATGCAAATGGTGGCGGCGGCCGGCGGTTTGGGAAAGACAAGAAGTGATGATTTTCAGGGGAAAATGGGGTTACGGATTTGAAAAGGAGGGTCGTGTGAATGTGAATTTGTTGCTTTCTTTTCTTTTTTATTTTATTTTTGTTGAACTGTCCTCGTGACGTCAACATATGCCATTAGATTCATCCTCTATACACGAGAATATGTCTGTCTGGTTAGTGGGTCTCTTTGTGTTTAACACTCACTGTCGCATCCAAAGACTTTTTAAGATATTAACATCAATTGGTTGGCTAAGCCTACATTGATTTGACCTTTCACATTTGCCCTTGTTACTCTCACTCAGACGAATCTGTACTACACGCTGGATTTAGTTTCATTCTCTCTCTCTCTCTCTCTCTTCTTTTTTCTTTTTTTCTTTTTCTTTTTAATAGCAAGGTGGAGGTGTTTGATTGATCATTAGGTGACCACTTGCTAATATTATGAGAATTTTCTTTATGATCATATGAGCATATAGGCAATAGTTATGGTAGGTTTTGAAAAGGAAAAGGAAAGATTTAATTGCCATGACTTTGTTTTGAAATACTTCGGATGTGTTTAATTTCAAGGTTTAAATTTAAAATTTTCATTTTAATTTTTTTTTCACTTGAAAAATTGATAAAAATTATAACTATTTAAAAAGTCAATAAATTTTAATTTAAAATTTTCATCAATTGATAAACATTTTACTATTTAAAACGGTAAAACAGGTTAAGTATATTTTTCAATTTTATTAGAGAATTCTCTAAAGATATGTATTTGTAATAATAATAATAATAATAATTCTCCACTTTCAAAATATATTTGGTGAGGATGAGAATGTGTTACCAAGATGTTACAAAGGTAAAACCAAGATAGGAAGATTAAATATATATATATATAAATAAAATAAAAATAAAAAAGGACCAAAGACAATTTGATGTGTTAGTATTATTAGATGTGGAGCAAGAAGGCAGGCAGAATTCCCCGCTTGCAATGCATTATTTGAGCCATCGAACAAATCGAAAAGACATGGATGTCCAATTTTGTCAACCTCAGTCCTTTCTTTGCCACTTTTCCTTTCTTCCTAAAGTATAATACTTTTTCTTCTCTCTCCTATACTTTTCTTTTAGTTGAGAAAAACAATTTACCCTATTCGCTTTCTCTAGCATACATTGGAGTCTTGATCTTAATTCCCGTATTGGAAGGAACAAGAGGAGGTCCTACTAGATATAATTCTTTGTGGGTGGACATGAGAGGCCCCTAATACTATCTAGATATATATATATATATATATATATACATATATATATATAAGAAATTTTATGCAAAGACTTCCTCTTTTTTAATTATTGGTGGAACTATTCTTTCACCATTGAATAATTAATTATTTTATTCTTTTGAGTGTCAATGTTAAAATTTATAACACATGACATAAAAGTATTTGTGATCATAAATCAGACTGTTAAAAATTAATCTAATGACAAAACAAATACTTCCTAAAAGTTCTCTATATATATATATATACACACACACCTATGTAGTTCTTGATGAGATGGATTCATCTTCTACAGTCCAAGTGGTTCACATGGCATGGTCATGATTCAACGAATATTGGGTCCCCGATATTGAAAATGTACATGCTACCTTGAAGTTTCCCAACTGGATTGAATTGAGTTAATTATTAAGCATTTATTTGGTATTTCAATTAAAACTCAAATTTTTTATTTTAATTTTTATCTTTTATTAAAAAGTAAATAAAAATTATAATTAATTTTTAAAAAATTAACCTACTCCAATCTAAAAATTTTATTTCTAACTAACAAACTAAACAGAGGCTAAGACATTTATAAATATCTAGATACGATGATGGAATTCAGTTTTATAATTGTACCAAGAAAGAAAATTAATCTAGTAGTCTCTCTAATAATGGAACCATTATCTATGCAAAAAGTATGTATACCTGGGAGCTTATTATCAACCAGTCAAACCATCAACATCTTGTAGAATTAGGAAACTATGAAAAAAAATGGAGGGTCGCCTCACTATAAGGGAACATGTCACTAACATTAACCAAAAACCAATAATTAAAAGCCGAAATATTTGTATTGACTAACTTAATCATTTATTGCCAGGAATCACCACTCTACAGGATCTTATCACGTATGATGTAGAAGCATGTTCAATATTATGAATATCATTCGTATAAATTAGAAAACATTAGAAGAAAAAAAAAAAAAAAACCTTTAGGGACAACAAACAGTTTTTGATAAATTTTCACCTTTACATTCGTCGGTGAAGAGGTTTTGTTGCAAAAGTAACTCATGGAAGTAATAGAATTCCATTAACTCCGTAAAACAATGGGTGGTGCAAATGATTATTGTCATTACTAGAAGACATGTTCGTTGTCACTAAAAAGTGAATATTTATGTATTTAGTCATAGATTTTGATGTGATTTTTAACTAATAGATTTTAATCACGAGAAAAAGTTTTAGTCGTATCAAAAAGTTTTAATGACTAAAAACCTCGTATAGTTAAACATTTTAATCGTAGTAAAAACTTACTAAATGCATATGAGTATATTTACTCATGTAAAGATATCGTGTTTAAGTCTACGTTTGGAATACATATTGAGTTTGAACTCAACTATAATTTACAGCTGATTTTTTATCTTTTTCTGAAAAAGTCAATAAAAATTATAATTAGTTTTTGAAAAATCAATAAACTTTAACCTAAATATTTCATTACATTTCAAACTCAACCTGAACACCAAACACACCATAAAAGAGTTACAAAAAGATGTTACTAAATTATTTTTAATAAATGTGTAGTGAATCAACGTATCAAAAGGTTGGAATTAATGATACATATATAGATGTAAATGTATTTTCATCAATGCCTCGCATATCATTGTAAGTTCCAAAAGAAGCCAAAACTAATCCGTACAAGTTTCGCAAGTTCTATTGTTGAGGCCTATTCGGAATCACTGAAAATTAAAAAAAAAAAATTTGTGATGTTTTCTTCCTTGTATTAATAATATACTCAGTTGTTATTAATTATTTATTTGGTGTACCAATTTAAAATAAAACTTTTAGGTTAAATTTTGTTAATTTTTAAAAAATTAAATATAATTTTATTAGCTTTTCAAGAAAAAAAAAAAGATTTTAAAAAGTTTGAACTTAGAGAATCAAATGGAAGTTAAGATATCCCGTTGAGAATAGTAGTACTGGAGTGGAAATCAGAATTGGGTCTGGTTCTGGGTGTGGGCGGGTCAAGCTCTGGCCTTTAGTCTCCCTGATCTGATTACTAATCTGATATGAACTGCCAAAAAATTATATGAGAGAGATTCGAATGATTTAGATGACACACCCAAGTAAGAAACAATTTGATGTTGGTCTGTCTGACTGACCAGCTTGTGGACTAGCAGGGAAAGTGTACTAGCTAGAGAGAGATATATATATATATATATTTTTTTTTTTTTTGCTGCCAAAAAAATGTTAATAACGTAAGAGACAAAACTTATGTGAACTTTAACCAACAAGGGGGTCACTTTAAAGGCAAATTGGGGGCAGTGTTCAGTAATTCAAAAATAGCACAAATAAAGAAAGTTACTGTGTTTCACTGAATCTCGGTGGCTTTTACTTTATACCCACAAATTAAAAAAAAAACTTGTATAAAAAGAATATTTATATATCAAATAGGGGAGACTGGAGAGGAAATTTAAATTAAACTATAGTGGCAATGATTTTTATTTCTTATGCTTTAAAAAATATATATAGACATATATATATATATATATATTCGTGACGGTCTTCAATTTCGAAATAGAAAGAGTAGGCCAGACCACGTGAAATGGCCCCCACATTCTTTTCCAATTGTCTCTTCCAACTCACTACTCAGTACTTACCACGGTCAGCATTCCTGTCATATTGTACGGACTTTTTTCTTTTTCTTTTTTAGTTTTTGTTCCTAGCTAGGGTTTGTAGTTTGGTTCGGCTCGTAGTTGGCCCATAAACTTTTGGGCCGACTTATATCTTAATTGAAGTATTTACATAAAATAATCATTTTTAAACACCCCTTTTAAATATAAAACACAAGTAAACTTATTTGCAAATTTAAACAAAATTCAAATTTAAAGATCCAATTTTCCGCTTGTGCCATTTCTCATATATGGTGGCGTTTTTTTATGGTAAAACGTATCCATTAATTCACGTTTGAAACGTTATTAAGCTTTCCTAATATATCATTCTAAAATTTAAATTCCTAAGGAAATGCCTTGAAATCATGTTGGTTAACTATTTAGTGTATCAAGCATTTTTTTTTTTCCAAAATTTTTCAATTCCGTACATTCATTTGTCCATATAGTATGGATCAATATTGTATGAAGTATATTGATAATAGACCGTTTTATAGACATATTAGTAATACAATGGCTAAGTCATTACCATATTGATGAGAAAGACAAACAATATAATGACCAGGTGATATTTAACAAAAAGACATGGTCAATATAATATAAAATAATTGTCTAAAATATATTTACAATAGGTTATAATATACAGAGTGACAAATGGACTAGGTCAGTGTCATAGTGACCAAAAAAAAAAAAAAAAAAAAACTAGCAACATGGAAATATTGTGTTTCTGGAACAGGGTGAATGAACTGTAAACTAGGAATTTGGGGATTTTCTAATACGTAAATCCCTCAGATTTTTAATACCACATATCGTACCTAGAAACTAGGAATTAATTATATATTCATTTTTCCACAAATAGTGAGTAAGGGGCATTTTTGTCAACATATAGTTAAGCAGTTATAAGTTTTGTTTATTTTTGCACATATGATATGTGGACAAATTTTAAGACTACGACTCCAATTCAGGCATATATGTAAATAATCCATCTTAATTTGGGCTTAGCTACTCTAAGAGTGTGTTTGATTAGAGGAAGAGTTAAACGGCGGAAGAAGAATGGGAAAACACCTAAATAATATAAATTTAGAGATCATTACACCAATATGATATAAAAAATTAATATTAGATTAATATGACATAAAATGAAACTTAAGTTAACTAAAATTTGTGTTATGTTAAATAAGAATGAGAAATTAATGTCATGTTAGTCAATAGATGAAAAAATAAAGTTATTTAAGTAATTTTATCGGAGAAAAAGAACGGAGGGAGAGGCCTTAGTCTATTATGGAAGAAGAGGAGGGAGAGAAGATATAATGATAGTTTCCTTCCGAGACACCACATTGAATCCTTATAGGATTCAAACAATCCACGAATTTATTAACAGGTTATATAATAATATGTGCCTCTAACATCTCATCCTTTCAATTCTTTTTATTCTTACCAAATAACATATAAACGGTCATTATATCCACATCCTCCTCTTTTCCCATCTTTCCAAGTCTCTCTATCTCTCCGTTAAGCGGAGCCTAAATGCATGTAACGCTCATCATCATCGTTGTCATTTTTCTATGTTTAATTGTGCATGAGATTCAAATTCTAAATATATCACTAGTACATATTGTGGATTACACGATGATTTTTTACCGTCGTGTAAGTTTACACGACGGTTACCCAACCGTCATGTAATCCAGTGTCGTGGTAGATAACACAACGGTTATATTACCGTCGTGGTATCTCAATGTTACATGACGGTTAAAACCGTCATCGAAACAAGGTACACCGTCGCGTTAAAAAGTAATGTGGAGTCGTGCAATATGGCACATTATACGACGGTTCTCTACAAACCGTTATGTAATGTTGTAATATGGTGCATTATACGACGGTTCGATCTAGAACCGTCATGCAATGTTGTAATATGGCATATTATACGACGGTTTTTATCGAACCGTTGTATAATGTGCCACATTACACAACGGTTCTCTAAAAACTGTCGTGTAATTGGGCTTGAATTAAAAAAAAATTGGCTTTTTTTGGGGGATGGCACCATCGTGTAATGTGTGCCATCACAAAAAAAAAGCCAAATTTTTTTTTAATTCAAGCCCAATTACATGACAGTTTTGAGCCAAACCGTCGTGTAATGGTACATATTATACTAGAATCAAATTCCATATGATTATCCAAAACAAAAATCCATTTTAGTATTTCATCAAGCATGTGTAGGCTGATAAAAACTAAGTTAAAAAATGTGTGTAAAGTGCCAAAACCGTACACAAAACATTTATCTCCAAAGAGCAACAATAAAAAAAAGAAAAATAAAACATTCAAACAACACTACAAATTACTCTCCACGTAAGTTATAAAAGCATTGTGTGTTTGTAGTTTTGTTAGAAAACAAGAAATTGAGCAATATAGAAGTCACCTTACTTTTCTTCAAAGAAAAATAGTCATCGTCTTGATGGGAATATCGGGAGAGAGAGGTGGTAGCGACGGCGGCGGTGGAAAAAATTGGGGCTATGGCAGCGGTTTGGGAAAAGTTTGAAGTGGCAGCGGTGGCGTGATCGGATTTTAAGTTAGGGGGGCGGGTGGGCGAGCGAAGGAGATGGGGAGAAAAAAAGTTTGAGTTATCTAGAGGGTTAAAGATGAAAATGATAATAAATAAAGAGGAAAATGTATTTATATAATGGGTTTTCGTGCGAATTCCAAAGCATGAAATTTGAAAATTTTGAAAATTTTCGGAGGATTACACGACGGTTTTCTATAACCATCGTGTAATCTGAAGATTACACGACGGTTTTTCTCAAAACCGTCATGTAATCCTTTTTTTTTTTTAATTTGAAAATTTTCAAAATTTGAAAATTTCGGATGGGACCATCATGTAAACCGCCTGGCTTACACGACGGTCCCATGGGGCCGTCGTGTAAACCGCGAAACCGCCTGGTTTACACGATGGCCCATGGGACCATCGTGTAAACCTAGAGTTTACACGACGGTTCCAAGGTACCGTTGTGTGAACTAGAGTTTTACACGACGGTTCCAACGAATTGTCATGTAAACCTCTGTTTACACGACGGTTTTAAAAAATCGTCGTGTAATTTCAGTCGTGTAATCCATCTTTTGTAGCAGTGTATGACTATAGACTTGGTAATATGTAGATCAAAGTGTTTTTTCGTGGAGAAAAAAATATATGTTCAGTTTTCTATTTGGGTTTTTAATCATTCCGATAGTGTATGATGATTTTTATTATTGGATCTGATCAAAATTGGAGTAAGATTAAAAAAAAAAAAAACAAAACAGACGGTTGAAAAATAAAACCTTACCTTTAGTTCATTTTTTCATGCCCATCAAAATCTCCTTTCTATTCTCACTTACAATACAGTTGATTAGGATATTAGGCCCAAAGTTTATTGTCCTGTTTGTAATTCGCAGAAAAAAAAAAAAAAAAAAAAAAAAAAAAAAAAAAAAAGCAATTTTCTAAGTTGGACTTGCCTCTTGGCAATTGGCTTTACCTTATATATTAGAATTACGATAGCTAGTCCTTTTACCAAATTAGAATCAAGCACGTTGCGCAATGTGCCTCACTTAATAAGGAATGTTAATCGTGAATCAATAAATATATAATGAATTAAAATACTGCATTTACTAATCGACTAATCAAAACATTTACTAAATGTTAATAAAAGACTTAGTTAACTCCAAACCTTAAAAAAAAAAAAAAAAAAAAAAATTTGAAGAATTAAACCTACTTGGACACTTGGACAGAATATTGCAATTGGGAGAAAAACAAAACCAAATTATGACTACTTGAGCATCTTAATATACCCATCAATGGAAGAATTAGCCACCTTTGACAGAGTATAAAGCTCAGGAGCAACCAAACACCTATTAGACTTCTCATCATAGAAAAACCCACGGCACCCACATTCCTTGTCACACTTTTCCCTTACACTCATTCTCCTTCATGGGACCTTCTCCTTCCTTGTCCCAACTAAGAAAATGAGCCAAACCCGTAACTTTGAAATACTCCACTTTCGCCCCGCCCCCGCCGCATGTTTTAAGATCCGGCGGAGTGCAGCTCTTGGTCCAACCCATGAGGCCCTTGGAGCCGGGGCGGCACGCCACGCATTGGTTGTTCTCGCAAACCCCTAGCTCGCCGCATTTTCTCAGCAATCGACACTCGCTCTTGCTATTACCATTCTCTATCCCAAACAACCTGAAGCTCACCTCCCACGCGTCCCAATCGACGTGCTCGTAGTACGCATGGGCTTTGAGTTTGCCGTCCGATTCTAACCGGAACATCGAATATGTGCTGTTGTATTTAGGCCTCGAGAGAATGTACTCGCCGTGACTAACCGTCGACTCGTTTGTGTAGTGCCTTAGGCCCATAACAAAGGCATAGGCCTTTTCCGTCTCCTGTTCGCTATACAAACTTAGACTCACCAAGGTTTTGCCCTTTTGGAATAGAAATGAATCCGGTTTGTAATTAAACAAGGGCTGTTTAGAGCTTGGGATGGTTAGGTACATAGCGAAAGAACTTTCGTCGAACACAAAGCTATAAGACCCTCTTGAACCATCGACATCGGAGACTCGGCTGACCAGAATGTTTGGTCCGCCGGGTTTCAAGACTTGTCCCACCAAAAGGTGTCCATCGGATGATCGAAACTCTGCCATACGAACGAGTTGTTTCGGTCGTGGATGACTAGGTTACCGTTCGGGATTAGGTTATGCCCTGCCACGCCCGTGGCGGTCTGCCAGGCTAATGTGCGGTTGGCGTCGGCGAGGACGAGGTTGCCGTCGGGGCGAAAGGTCAGAGTGGCGTTTTCTCCCACAGGTTTGCCGCGGTCGGCCTCCCAAACCCAGCGCATGAGCGACTCGGAGCGGTGCCCGCCCATTGATCATGAGAATCTGTACAGAAGATTTCTTTCAGCTGTTATAAATTAGTGTAAATGTCCTATAATAAACCACACAAAAAACTAACCAAATCAATACTTTCTAGCCATGCACAAAATGATCAGATTTGCACTGATAAAATTCCTCATCACCAACTCTTTGTTGCTTACAATATTCTTCCCTAATTTCAACCATGAGATTGTCCCCCCCCGACAGTACATTTACGTACACAAACACAGGCGAGTTCGGAGAGTACACAGCTGAGTATGGATCCAACTACCGTGTCTTGCCCATCTCTAACTTCCCCTTCACCCTCTGCTTCTACAACGCCACTCCCAACGCCTTCTTCTTAGCCCCGGATCTCTTTTAATTTGTAATAGTTGTATAATATTGCAATTTATTTGGGTTTCATTGGACAAAATCAAATGTTAAACAAGCTTCCAAATTTTGATAGATTAGCATGATATTCAAATCATGGATTGAGCAAATCAAAGTGCTGAAAAATCAAGTTGCTAATTAATTAACTCTTACAATGGGAGTACTTTGGAGAGTTCATCAAGTTTGTCTTCTGGCTCTTTTTAATGGTCAACAGCTTCCAAGACACGCACACACACACTCAGATTATGCATCTCATATCTTTAACTGACCATTGTGTCCAAATCGTCTTGTTCTCTTAAAAATAAAAAAGAAGAAGAAGAATGTTATACTCTCGTCCAATGCTTTAAAATTAGTTTGGCCATGTACAAATCGAAGGGTACCTTTTGTTAGTTGGTTAGGAACGGAACACATATTCTCTATCTCTCTCTCTCTTATTTTTTTGACATGAAAGAACACATATTCCTAGATGCGATGACAGAGTCAGAAAATATTATGATTGAAAGCACTATAAAATATGTAGAGATAATTTTTAAATATAGATGTAATGAAGAAAAATATTATTAAAAATAAGGGAAAAATCTTAGAAACCTAAAAATAAAACTAGAATAACAACGAAATCAAACAAAACAAGAAAAGTAACCGAAGAGAAATTATTAAGATTTTCTCCATTCAAAACCTGTCCTTTAACAAACTCTAAGTTTGTAAACGGACCTTTTCTCTTCAAGCTCCTTATTCATTTCTTCCCCTCAAAGTATCAAGTGCTCTGTAAATTTTTCAGTGAATCCAAAACAACAATTTTCATATATTTTTGAGCACGCATATGATTATGGGTTCAATGCTTTAGATTTTGATCCTCCAAAAAGTCTTCAATTAATTTCTAAATCTTTGCCCTAGTGATATAAGTCTCCGTCATTTTTTGAAATATTTGTTTCTTGTTTTTCTTATACACTAGAGTAAACCCGCCTCATCCATTTGATCAATCCAGATTTTAGTAGCGACCATGATTATATCCTAACGAGCATTGGATAGAGAAATTTGACGCTCAAAGAGACGATGAATGAAAATATGACATGAAATACTAAAGCTTTGGGCCTGAGAGAGGGTTCCTATTACACTTGCAGTAAATGGAGGAATAGTTGGGAACTCTATTTACTACAGTTGACGGCTATCTTATGGACTCATATTCAAACTAAGAACCTGCCAAATCGAAAACAAAATCCATGAACTTTGAGATGAGATACGATCTGTCTAGGGTTTTCCACCACTCACAAGTAAATGGAGGAATAATTTTGAGTAGATTCGATAATGTATAGAGGCAATGACCTTCTAGATTTGTCCACCTTAATGTATGGTTTCTATTTCCGTACATTTTTATGCTGCCTCCATCCTTCACAACCTTATGAACAGATTTGGTGTTAATTTACTTGCTCCTCTCTTAGAGTGGATTATGGACTTGGTGGTACTCTACATGGATTTCAAATTTTCGGTTCTCTCCCTTTCTTTTCATGACGGCAACCATGGGCCACCCTAGACAAAGTTCCAATCTCAGAAACCAACAAACACCTAGAACTCAACCGATCATAAAAAAAAAAACCCACGGCACCCACAATCCCTAGTACACTTTGCTTTACACTTACCAAACTTCATAGGCCCATTCCCTACATAATAAGGGCTCGAGAAATGCATCACTTCTCTTACTTTGTAGTAACTCAAGTTACCCTTCCCACTGCATGACTTGTCCTTCAGCGCAGGCGGCGCGCAGCCGTTGGTCTAACCCCGCAATCCCCTCGGCGTCGGGCACGCTACGCATTGGTCGTTCTCGCACACGCCGAGCCTCCCGCATTTGCTAGGCAAAGCCGCACTGGACGCGGTCGAAGAAGTTATAACTCACCTCCCACGGGTTCAAATACGACGTGTCGTATTGGTAATAAGTGTGGATGTTGAGATTCCCGTCGGGTTCAATACGGAGAATGGAATAAGTGCTGTTGTATTTGGTCGTCGCCAGCCCATTGTGGCGGAGTGAACGGTGTTGTTGCTCTTTAGCTTGGCAGGCAACGCCAAACCTAGGGTGAAACTGTGGGCCCCTTGGGTGTTTGGCTCGCTGTAAAAAGTAACTCCTTGTAGAGTCACGTTTTTACTGTCCAGCACCACACCATCTCTGAAGTAAATCAAGGGCTCTAAAGAATTGTCGTTTGGAAGTCGGTGCATGACTAGGGAAAAATAAGGATTTTGCTCCAATAGGAACCTGTAACGCCGCTTTGTGTAGCCGTCCGTACCATATTTTTCACCGCTCACAAGCATGTTAGGCCCATGGGGCCCTAGGTTCTGGCCCACCAAAAGGGTATCCGTTGGAAAGTCAAAGCTGTGCCAAACGAATTTGCCCATAGTGTCGTGGAGCACCAAGTTGCCATTTGGGAGTAGGTCTAGCCTTACCACACGCTTGTTGGCCGTGCCGGTTTGCCCGGCCGTCGTTCCATCGGCGTCGGAGAGTACTAAATTGCCGTCGGAGAGGAGGGTCAGCTCGGCGCCTTCTCGGACGGGGTTGCCACGGTTGGCCTACCAAACGCGGGGCACGTGGCTAGAGTGGTCGCCCATGCACGGCGGGAGGAAGAAGGCGTCTGGCCTTGAGGTCTCGCTGTAGAAGCAGAGGGTGAAGGGGAAGGTGGAGATCGGTAGAGGACGGTACGTACCGACGTAGTTGTATGTTGATCAGAGGTTGTCGCCTTTGTTTGTGTACGTGAACTGTTGCATGGCTCATGTGGGACAACAAAATTATTGTGAGACAAAATTTTTTTAAGAACGATATTGGTAGTAATTGTGACCCACATTGAGAAGACATTGTGCTTTGTACTGTGTGTTTGTTGAATGTTTTAGTTTGCTTTGAGAAAAATTGAAGAAATAAAAACTTGTCCCTATACATATAAAATTAATCCGTGAAAGATTCTTCTCTTGGCGTATATTGTACCTTTTTTGGTATCAGATTTCTTTTGGAGGAACTAATTACTTATTTTTGTTTATTAAATTAGTATCAATTAGTTTTTAGACGTACACATTAGTTTTTTTTTTTTTTTATGCTCTTGACATAATTTTTTAGGATATATTTGGCAAATCCAGCTTTGGTCCGAGCAAGGTAGCCAAAAATTACTAGAAATAATATATATATATATATATATATATATATATATATATATAAAATATAGGTCATTCAGTTGAAATGAATAGGCGGCTCAGGGGATAGTTGGTGAGCTTATCAGTTATAGGTATTCGACACTTGGTGCTTGGTAGCTAGCCTTACAAATTACTCTTTTTTTTTTTTATAATCTTTTTGTGGGCATGAATTTTAGATATATATATATATATATATATATTTATATTTATATTTTTCTTAATGATTCTGTGATTAATCAATAATTGAAGGATGATGCATGATTGGTGTGAAAAGAAGGTAAGTAATTTTACCCAAAAAGAGTGTTGATTTCATTTTTAAAATGATCATGTCGTTTCGCTGGATGGAATGAAAATTTATTCTTCTTCTTATTTTAATTTCGATCACTGGACAATGCGAATAAATGCAGCCAAAAAAAAAAAAAATCGTGCTCATAATATGAGAAAATTGAACTAATATTAAATCCAAAAACTAAAAAAAAAAAAAATTTCCACATGAGGAATGGTTTAATGGGGTATTTAACAAAGAGGCTTTTTTTTATGAAAATTACTGGATTGTAATGATTATTGACTTATCAGTAAAATTTCTGAATTACCTTATTTACGGCCACATGAAATAGGATATTGTATATAGTTGCAGATATAGTCTAGCGATAGTTTTATACCCAACTTATTACAAAGTATAGAGTTTAAATCTCTGTATTCCAATTTTAAAAAAGAAAAAAGAAAAAAAAGAGAGAGAGATCTTATACAATTATTCACAAATTAAAATAGAGGGGTTGATCACCTAATATTACTATTAATAGATGAAGGCTTTTTGGTCAACTGGTTTTTTTCTTTTTTTCTTTTTTTTCTGTTTCGATTGAGAACTGCCATTACGGACACCATGAAGAGGGGGGAAATTGTACTGTTGCCAATATTTGATTTTTCACCAGTCCGGTATAATGATCAGTTTTAGGCAGTTTGAAAGGGGTGGACTTAAACACTGGAGAAGATGCGACATCAAGGATGGCCATAACCGGAGGATCAACAAAGCGAAGACCGCAACATAAAAGGGACGGCGAAGCTAGGGTTTTTTTTTTTTTTTTTTTTTTTTTTTGGGTACTAAAATTGAACAAGGATGGGTCAGATGACTTTTTTTTTTTTTTTTTAAATAAGGGTCTACTTCTGTCATAAACTCGCAAATTTGTGCATAATTTTTTTATTGTTGTTGAAGATTTGTGTATCATTTGATCGTTAGATGCAACTTTGTTACATAAAATTCAAGAACAAACCATTTCGAAAAGGAAAAAAAAGTTTTTTTTTTTAAATAATGTTTATTATGCAAAGCACATTGATTCGATTTCGTATTGATTAATGTGGTCCAAAGATATATGATTTTGGGACCCTACTGCTAGGCACGGAGGGAATGTGTGACTAGGCGGGACTTAAACCTACACTCACTTTTTTTTATATATTAATTTTAAAAACTATATATAAATAGGTATGATTTTATACTTATATATACAAAAATGTCCCCAAAACATATCACTAAAATTGAAGTTATATAATCTATTCTGTTCAACCCCCACTAACATATATGCAAATTTGAAGTTATGATTTTATTATTTTTTGTTAATCTTTTGTCTTCATTGATAGCCCCCACTGACTTAATTTCTGATCCTGCCTGGAGCCTAACCAGGATATGATGCCGTTTCTTTCTTTCGCTACGCAAAATTCTGACATACATTTGCCGTACGTCTAATCGGGTCTTGCAAAGGATAAACGTTTCCAGTTCACCCTTTCATTTTTTTTTTTTTTTTCGTTTCACCACGAAATATATTATGCAAATTTTCTTCGAAAAAGAAATAGATAGTTACATATATATATATATATATATATATAATGATTCTTCTTATGTTAGAAGGGCGCATTTCATTCATTCTTTTTCAAAAGTAGGACAATGTTAGATCTATTAAAATCATATCAAAAATAAAAATATTTATTGATGAAAAATTAACAGATATATAGATTTGATGGTTAAATATAGAATCTTAATAAGAATATGTTATATATATATATATATTTTCATATAAAAATGGAAAATAAAAATCCCTAAAAAATGAAAATTTTCTAACTGTTGAAACCGCCCCTTTTGTAGACCAAAAATTGCTTTAGATAATACATGAGGGTCTTCCATTAAATATTAGATGCCTTGTACCTTAAAAAAAAAAAAATGGAGATGCTTTGTCCTTTGAAATACCAAATTAATGATCAATCAGTATTTTGAATAGAAGTAATCGTCACATACACACACACACACACACATATATATATATATATATATATATATTCTGGTTGCAATTGGGGCATTTTGTTGGAAGGCTTCACAAGTAGCACTCACATTTGCTGGAATGATAACTATACGTACTGTTGATAAACAATATTTCCACTTATATGGTTGGTAACACTATACGTACTGTTGATAAACAATATTTCCACTTATATGGTATGGGTGACCACATCCGTGCGTTTGGGAATTGAATACGCCTAATAATGGCTGGGGGGAATCTATGTGGGACAGACATTATAAATTCCACACAATGCTAAACAACAATAGAATCAATTCATAAATTTGGAGATTTTTGTGGAAAAACTTTGGTGGTTGAGTTGATATATATATATATATATATTTTTTTTTCACGATCTGATATATAAATATTAATGATAAAATATATATCGTGTATATAAAAGTACCCCATTCAAAAATTAATCGTTACAAGAATTAAGATCCGTTTGGTGAATGAGTTGAGATAATAAATTTTTAAGTTTGAGTTGAGTTGACTTTTTAAAAAAGTAATTATAAACTTTATTGACTTTTCAGAAAAAGACAAAAATTGAGATGAAGAAATACAGTTTAATTTGAGTGAAGTTGATTCACTAAATAAGACCTTAGACAACCAGTTAAAAAATAACATAAACAAAAAAAAACCTTTATTAATTGTCAATATTGAAAGAGCATTCATATGATTGAAAGATTTCCTGGCTATATGTTATTTAATTAAAACATATGGATTTTGTATTAATTTAGAAAGAGTAATAAGATTTAATTTCTTGAAACAAAGATTAATTAAGCCTCCGTTTGGATCGGCGTCTCCAACTCAAAATTTTCTTATTAGTTTTTGTTTTTTTTAATTTTTTCCCTGAAAAATTAACAACAATTATAACTAGTTTTTGAACAATCAACCAACTCTAAGTTAAAAATTTCAACTCCAACCGGCGAATCAAATACACCCTATAAATACTTGTCGTCCCTATTATGTTTTTGGAAAATATCGTTTCCACCTTCTCGACAATTGACAAGAAATATATAGAGATATGCAAGTTATTACAAATTATCAGAGTTGGTTAAGTTACTCAAAACTATAGAATTTCTTAAAGTAAAAAGATTTCCGAATTTAAAATGGATACAAATTATCAGATTGGTTAAGTTACTACTTAAGGAACAGTGAAAAATACTAACTTTTTCTAATATGTCTTTGTGGGACGGAGCTTTGGTCGGAGATTCCAATCTTGGACTATAATAAAAACGAATTGGTAGGGATGGTAGGGATGATGGGATGGCGAAGATGAGTTTGAGAGCTGTGACATTAATAGAGATGAAAGATTGGGTTTGACTTAGGGGATCAAAAATGTGGTGACGGGCAGAGGAGGAGGCGAATTTAGGAGAAGACTTCTAAGGTCATGGTGAAATTATGTGGGCAGGGCCGTAAGGTGTGGGGCACATGAGCTGCGGCGGATGGCGTAAGGTGGCAAATCGGCAAAGAGCGTCAGGGAGTTGGCACGACAATCGTCGAGGACACATGGAAGACAATATATTAAGAGTATATATAACTGTTATTGAGAACACAAGTGAGTAAAGATCGACGATAATCACCAACAGCGCCCCCGCAGGGATAACAATCATTGATACCATATTATTGTTTTGGAAAATAATCACTTGACCATCTTCATTAATTGATTATGAAATATACGTATGCATCTCTTGCAATCTCTTCAAATTAAAATAAATAGAAATCAAATCACATTGTTACTAACACGAAATATATGGTAGGAATTGTAATTTTATCCTATTATCTTATCTATATGAGTGAAAATAGATTTATTAATATAAATAATGAATTCCACGACGGTTTTTAACTCTCATGAGAAATATCACGACGGTTAAAAAATCATTGTAGGATCCACAAAAATGGCAACCGATGTGGTGCTATTGAGGAAGTTTCCACAACAGTTTCAAAAACCATCATTGAATCTCCAGTTTTCACGATCGTTTTCGGAAAAATCAGTTATGTGCTGTGTTTTTTTAATTATCTTACACGTCGGTTTTTTTAAAAACGATCGTGCCATCTAGATATTGTAGTAGTGATTATACTATTAAAAAATTAATCAAAACAGTTAAAATAATAAGATAAAATAACTATAAATACATATATACAGGATGTGAATTTTTTATAAAATTGACCCCAAGTCAATCCATGTGAGCAAAGAATCTTTGGAGTAACAAAGGGGAGAGAAAGAGATGCCACTTTGGGTTGACTGATGATGTTTGCTGTTTGGTGGTTGGTCGAGTTAGGAACCAAAGAAGCCATGAATTTAGCAGCTAAATATTAAACCCCAAGAAAAGTAAAAGATACCTGCCTTGATTTATGGAATCTGGGGATGTGCTGGACCATAATCCATATAATTATTATTTTAATTCACCAAAAATTTATTATTATTATTATTACTATTGTAATTTTATTTCCTTTTCCAACCTTTGGAGTTTGGGCTACATAAATACTTTGTGGATTTATCATCTTAATAAACTTAAGACAGCCTGCAAAGAGAGCACCGGTAATCAGCTCTCTCCACTCCCCCCCAGGTGATCAGCAATCAATTAGTTTAGAGGGTCCTCGATCTCAGGATTCTTTATTTTAGATCTCTCACTTTTGTTTTTGAATCTCATATTACATAAAATATGATAAACTACATATAATAAATTAATAATAAACTACATATTTCTAAGCTCTTTTCATCGGTGCATTTGAAATTTATCGCACAATTATAATTTACAACTTGAAATTTTAATTTTTACAATTTGCATACTGAACTTACAAATTTATTACAATGTACTCTTATTGATAAAATGTTGATTATTTAACGAAAATGACACCTGACTTGCATATAGATCTCTAATTAATAGAATAAAAGGTACTTTTTAGTCAATATTAACCCAAATTTATGTTTAAAATAAATTTAATTTAAATATTTATTTTAATAATGTTTAATTAAATGTGTTAACCTCAAGAAATTTGGGATAAAAATGATCATTTAAGTCATTAACTAATGACTCATGTAG
Source organism: Ficus hispida (assembly GCA_025413025.1). Lineage (NCBI taxonomy): Eukaryota > Viridiplantae > Streptophyta > Magnoliopsida > Rosales > Moraceae > Ficus > Ficus hispida. The sequence goes on from CM046361.1 coordinate 11,940,922, forward strand.
AAGTCACATTTTGATTTCTGTCGAAATATTAATATTTCTTATTAATAGATGATAAATTATTATATATTTGTAAGTTAATTAATAAATGATGCAGATTACAAAAAATAAAAATTAAATTATAATTCTGCTATAAATTTAGAGTGTAGGGGGTGAAAAAAAGCCTATTTCTATACTAGCAACTCTAAATGGTTAGTATTCTTTTTGGTTTGGTTTTAATGCTTTATAATGATTTAGTAGGTTCCTATTGTGTAAGGATGTGATATGATTGTAGCATGTTTTGGTATAATAATGAACTTGATTTGCTTCTCCTTTTTTTTTTTTTTTTAATCTTCTTAATTAGTCTATCTTAGCCCGCAAGACCATGTGATGAATTCTTCCTTTTAAATTTTTTTTCCTTTGAAGACGGAATACAACAAAATCCTCTCTTCAAGACTTTAATTTTTTTTTTTTGGGGGCCAAAATCAAGACTTTGAAATTATTATTATTATTTTTTTTTGGTTGAAAAGACTTTGAAATTATTGTACCTTTGAACATTGAATAGTAAACGTAAACCATGTGGAGAAGCAACGCGGAAGCCCCGCCACTCTAGAAGTAGTTTGCCGTCGCTGTAGTTTATTATTTGGCTTGGGGTTCACCCTTCGGTAAAGTAATACAAGCTAGTTATATTAAATTAAGTTTTGTAATTGATTTGGATTCTAACTCCCATAAAGAAAAAAAAAATGTTTTTCTACTTTCCAGAGCAGATATACTAATTACATTCTCCGGGTGGGGGAGGGGGGACCTAATTTCTCGTACCAAATATTCAAAAAAAAAACAAAAAAAAAAAACAATTGTGTAATTATCACACGACATTTTTTTTGATAAAAATTAAGATGTGATGGCTAGTTTTTATAATTACTCGATGAAGAATTGTGTCGACAAATCTACTTAACTACATGATATGGTAATATTACAGCGGATATTGTTCTAACTTGTTCAAGAGGAAAACAAGTGGAGTGTGTAATATATGTAAAATGTAAGTTGGTGATAGAGGTATAAGTGCATGTTTGGAACACCAGTTTAAACTATATTTTCCTAGTTTAAACTCAACTAATGGTGTTTGGCAAAACAGTTCAATCTTCAATGTCCCTTTGAACCGTTATACAGTAACCCCAACTTAGTTTACTGGTCATCAAATCACCCCTGTCCTTCTGTCTCACCCGTGCCTGGCTCTTGGGCCCGAATCTCATCGTCCTCCACTCCGGCGCCCATAATATACGAAACATTTAATCCAAAAAAGTAGTTCAAAAGAAACATCGTTACGTTGGCAGCTGAATAGAGAAAGAAAACGAAAACAAACAAAACCTAGACACTGCATTTCCCGTGTTTGGCAGCCAAGAAAAAGCCAGGTAAAGGGAAAAAAAAAAAAACAAAGAAGAAGAAGAAACCGACGAAATGCAAACACTGCAGTTAACCCCCTTACCTTCCCCACATTTTCTCAGCAGCCAAACAGAAATGAAAACGGAAAAGGGCGTTACTTACTGAAAGTGCTCTGTAAAAGCGAAATGGAGGGATCTAGGGAGAAGATTTTGAGCTAAGAAGTAGACATGGGAGGGCCTGGTAGATGCAGTTTGTTGTTTGTTGTTGTTGTTGTTAATGTTATTGTTTGTGTTTCTTCACAGTTCCAAAGAAATGTGTGGAGTGTGTGCGTGTGTTTTGGTGGTGTGAGAGGAGTGCGCAAAGTGCAAAGAACAGATAATCAGAGAATGGATGAGAAGGAGACCAAGGCAGACAACAGAGCATTGAATTTGTCGTTTCTCAAGCGAATTGGGATTTTACTGAGACCCATTGAAATCGGGTTTTACATCCGAATTTATTTATATATTTTTTCCTCTACCGTCAAGCAGCATTAAAGCTCCAATATCATTTCTTTTTCATTTCCTTCACGTTAATATTTTACATCCAAATAGGACCCTAATCCTTTTTAAAATCTGTTTGGTAAATGAGTTTGAGTTAAAAATTTTGAGTTTGAATTGAAAATTTTAAGTTTCAATTAAAAATTTATGTTGAATTTTTAGAAAAGACAAAAACTTTTAGAAAAAAAATAAAAAAATTTCAGAAAAGATAAAAAGATAAAAAAACCCATTTTAGTTTGAAGTGAGATTGTTTACCAAACAAGCCCTTAAACTTTTGAACTCAAACTTTTCAACCAAACACTCAACTTAAACTAAATTTTTCAACTCAAACTTTTTTACCAAACACACAACTCAAACTAAATTTTTTATCTCAAACTTTTTACCAAACACTCAATTTTTAAACTCAACTTAACTTAACTCAAACTTAACTTCAAAATATCAACTCAAGCTTGTGAACCAAATGGACCCTAAATATCAGCATTAGGTACTCAAGGGCATTTAAAAAAATTTACGGTCCTAACTATATTTTTATCCTATGAATTAGCATTGCTATACTATTTATTATATTCAGTTTTCAACTATTAGATTAATGATTGAGAATAATCTACGATCCGACATTCAAAATTAAATAATTAAATAGTTGAGAATTTAATTTAACAATAACTTCAGGACTTTAGCATCTAAAATTTCACAAAACTAACCAAGCGCGTATCATATTAGGAAAATATGAATATGACACTAGAAGGAATAAGACATGTTACTGACTTTCTTGGTATTTGGGTGAAGTGAAAGCTAACAAAGATTATGATATATATGCTGATCTTAAGGTCAAACCAGATCAAGACTTAAAAAATGGGTTAGGAGTCAACTCAGTTGACTGACAGAAAATTATGCTGGCATTATCTTTCCGTACCTGTGCTGTTGGATAGGAATCTGATGAGGTGAGCTCCTCCCGGCCCATTGGCTTCATCTCATTATTTTATTTTACTTTATTTATTTATTTATTTGGACCCCTCTTTAATTATTAGGTTATATTTACCATAGTGCTTCGTAATGGTTTACATTTTTTTTTTTTTTAAACTTCGTAATGGTTACATTTTTTTTTAACTTCAATTTAATTAGAATCACATTAAAATGAAATTTATATAAAAAAAAATTAAAAACAAACGATTTTTTGATGCAATTAAAGAATAAAACTGTAGTGATAATATATATATTTTTTAAGATCCTATTATGAAAATCTCCTTTATTATTACTCAAAATGAGGATATGAAAGTAGTTATAGGTATAATTTAATGGTAATTTTATATTTGATTTTATTGTAAGATAAAGAATTCGAATCTATCGTCCTCAAGTTAAAAAAGAAAAAAGAAAAAGAAAAAAGGAGGATATGAAAGTGATCAGTTGATCCCAACTAATGAAGAAAAAATAAAAGGAAAAAGTTGTTCATCGGAGTCGGGATGATTGGGATTAGAGAGACAATCATAGAAAAATAACGATATCTTATAAAAGAACATAAATGAAAAATCAACAACTAGCACGTACTCCCTGTAGTCTGTAACAAAGTTAGGGTTTGGTGTTGTTTATGAGGCAAATTGCAAGTTACAGATATATATATATATTTTTTTTTTAAATGCATACTTTTTCACACCTTGAGATGATTTTTTGACCAGATGAAGAAGCATATGAAAATAAGATACTTGGAGAGAAAACCGCATTGGGACTAGTTCAGTAGTGAAAAAGAGGAGATAGAATTTGAAAACGAGTTCTTTCAAAGTTTTGTTTCTCTTTAATAAATAAGAGTCATAAATCATATATCTTAAAAAAAATAAAAATAAACGCTTAGAGAATAAAAATGACATCCAAATATATTTCAATCCTTGAATATGCTTTTTTTTTTTTTAATATGAATTTGGATAGGATTCTTTTGATCAATTGGATAACTAGATCATTTGCTCACTTCAAACTGACTGCTTCTTTGTCCCCTTAATAAGATGAGACGAGCAGTTAATTCTTGGATTTTATTTCCTTTAATAGTTTATGCCTAAATCTTAAGGAAAAACTAAACCGGTTTATCCGATAAAATGAAACTCCAATACATAGCTCATGATTTTTCGTTGTACAAGAAATATATGAAAAATTGTTCATGAATATGGGGGGAAAAATTTTTCTATTACTCTAAACCACTAAATTTTTAAATAAATTTTGTTGATCAGATTTACATCCTTATTTTTTATATGTTTGATTTTAATACCACATTACATTTTGAAACTAATAATCTCAATAACAATTCTTAGATAATATTTTCTTGCAATATATGTTATACTCATATATACAAATAAAAACAACAGTTCTTTTACATTAAAAAATTACAACAATTGGCCGTAGATCAATAAGATAAGATAATTGTTTTTCCATCTAAAAAAAAAACATAAAACAATTTGTTGGTAGTACCTTTCGCAATTAATCGTTCGTGGGCCAACTTCTTGATCAATATCTCCTCACTGCAGAAAAAACATTGGCATATTGAAGATGGTCACATTTTTTTTTTATCGTCACCTTCCCTATTTTTCCAGGCTCACAACTATTTTGGAGAAGATAGAAGGTCACAAGATTGGTTCCAACTCTCTAACATTATTTTTTTTAATCTTTTTATATTTTTCTAATAATATCATAATTTATCAATCAAAATATTATATCAATTAATAAATCATACATATTGAAATTATATATTTAATGTATGATTTTATCAAGGTGACACCAAAAAATAAAAAATAAAAAATAAAAAAATATGAGTCAAATCTCACCTTCTTTTTTCATTACCAATATCCTTGTAACGAGAAAATCTTTGTCATGTGTCATTCCTCTGTGTATTTTCAATCACAAATAATTCCACACTCAATCCTAAAAAATATACTATACATTAGAAATTCCGGCAAAAAATAATTATACAAAATTAAAAACAAGAAAAAAAAACAGGAAAATTCCAAATTATAGAAATTCTTTTTTTCTTTTTGGGTCGTTGTCGTTTTTCCTATGTTGACCAAAAATCAAGACAAATCCCCAAAAAGTTATGGGCGCCACGTTTCCCCACCCAGCCAACATCGGAACCACACGAGCCTAAGCTCTACAGGACCTTTAGGTAATTCCTGGACAAAACGGAGGGTAATCAAGTAATTTGGTTGACCAAAAAAACAAAAATCTGAATTGTACCAAAAACCATATGATTTTCCTTTCCTTTCAGGAATGGCTTGCAGAGTTGGCAATGTCCTCAAGAACACACTGACCCTGCGCTCTCTTTCCTTCTCCTCGGCAGTTAAGCTGCTCCAATCTCACCCTCCCACCTACTCCTCTTTCTCTCTCCAAAAAGTACCAAAACTCTCTCTCTCTCTCTCTCTCTCTCTCTCTACTTTCTCTCTCTAACTTTCTCTTTCTAACCTTGTCTCTCTTGATTTTCCTTCATTTATTGCCTCTCATTTGTTCATTCAATTCGTTCGTGCATCTGTATAGTAATAAGTAAAGTTTCAGAGCAAGAGAAATCCTAGAGAGAGAGAGAGAGAGGTAGAGAGAGAGTGAGAAGATGCCGCTGGTGAGGTTCCAGGTGACGAACGAGTTCGGCCTGGGACAGCCGGAGCTCTACAATCGCGCCAACAAGGAAGATCCCAAGGCCGTGCTCGACGGCGTCGCAGTCGCCGGTCTCGTCGGGATCTTGCGGCAGTTAGGCGATCTCGCCGAGTATGTTTTTCCTCTTTCCAATCTCGCGCTCTGAACTTCGCCTAAAATCATTTCTCTTTTGTTTTTCTTTTCGTGATTGCTTTGCGTTTTCTTGTTTTGCTGTTCCGGTTTTTGAGGATAGGTTCTTGAGCTGAGTGAACTTTTTTTTCCAATCTCCATTTGTTTATGTGGAAATCTTAAAGCCAAAGCGAACCTCGATTTCATTTTTTGTTTGTATGATGGTTTTGTGCATTAAAATTTTTGGTTTCAAGTTAAGATTTTGCTGAAAAAGAAAACAAATTTCGAATTTATATGGTGTTTCATGCAATCTTAGCTAATTTCGAGTGATTAAGGAAGTTCTTACACCAAAACAACCAGTTTAGGCATTTAACACTCAAAAGACAGTTTTTGCTCTATAAAGCAAATTGCAATGGAGAAATTCAAGATGCTGTTTTTCTGGGGAAAAATCTCATTTGTATTGGATATTTATCGGCGGAACGAAAGAGCCTTACTGAGCCTATAGGTCTAGAATGGTTGACAATTTTGTTTATCGGAATCAGATGGTTGTTTCTGGTTATATGGAAGCTTCTTTTAGGTAGCTGAATGGCAAATCTAAATCCTGAAAGTGAAGTTGTTGCTCTATATATCTTACAGTCAGGATTTTTCCTTTTTGATAGTAGAATTATTTTCGTGCTTTGGAGTTTAGAGTTCACCCCGCACGGGGTAAAATTTTGTTCTCTTGTCTCTTGACTAGAATGGAGCATGTGTGAATGAGTTATCTAACCTTCCTTTTGGGAGACCTCTGTCTCTTTGCTGTTCTTGTGGAAAACCATGCAATACAAGTTTGCGGATCATTTGGTGTAACTTAGATAAAGAAATAGAGCTATGTTATCCCTAAATTTGGGATCTGTTTTTGTTTGCATATGGGTAGGTTATGAGCGAACAACTATCTCATTAAAGCATTTTCACTTGTAGGTTCGCTGCAGAGGTTTTTCATGGGTTGCAGGAGCAGGTGATGGCTACATCTTCTAGAAGCCATAAACTGATGGCCCGTGTAAAACACATTGAAGCCGCACTTCCTCCACTTGAGAAGGTTGTACTGGCACAAACGAGCCACATACATTTTGCTTACACAGCCGGTATGGCTTTCCTACTTATGCTATAGCTTGATCTCTTTTCATCATGTCTGGTGTTTAGAGTTTATTTTAACTAAATATATTTTTAACTTTTGCGCATTGTAAGTTTTGGTCGAATGGTTGTTCGAAGCTTATTTTAACTGCATGTAAAAAACCTTCGTACTCATACTAGAAAAATTTGCTTATTGTTGTATTGTTTTTTTCTTCATGGATTGAAGATGAGAATAGTCCTTCCACAAAGGCATGAAACAGTTCTGCATTACGTTTACTAATATTCTTGGCACTTCCACAATATTTGTCAAGTAGTTGGTTACAGACATAGGATTATGGAATCATGATGGTATACTTCTAAACTTGAGATGTAACGTACTCATCTTTTATGTCAAAGATAGGGAGTGTCACATTACTCTCTGTATATTTTATCTATTGAAATTGCATGAACTTATGTAAATTTGCCTCTATTTCTCATAATAAAGTGGTTGTTTGACACCGTAATATAGTCAGACTAAGTTCTAGATTCTCACTATATGATTTTTGTTTATTTTTCTATTCTTGTTTTTTCTTTCATTTGTTGGAGATTACTGTCTAGTTAAGATTTCACTTTTCCATGTTAAGTATTATAGTCAATTCAAGTCCTTTATGAAAGCAGTTGCTTTGTAGGTTCGGAGTGGCACCCTCGTATGCAGAATGAAAGAAATCATTTCATTTACAATGACTTGCCACATTTTATTATGGATTCATATGAAGATTGCCGTGGTCCTCCGCGTTTGCACTTGCTTGACAAGTATAATCCCCTTTTATTTTCTTGAGCTTCTAATTATTCTCTGTTTTCAAGATAGGAAGAGGGTGAAATTAGTTGTCCTTACACATTTTGGAATCTTATACTTTATTGTTCAGATTTGATACCGGCGGCCCAGGATCATGTTTAAGGCGATATTCAGATCCAACCTTCTTTAAGAGAGTGTCAGCTACATCTGATGAAGCAAATTCCGAGAAAGGCCAAAGAGATAGGAAGGCACGAAGAAGCAAGGTATGGCCTTACACCTTGAAGAATCTTGTGAGGAAATTTTAATCTTGTCATAAGCATATATTAGCAATGAACACACTTAGATTTACATCCTCTCTGGCCTCTTTTTCAATATCCATTTGGAACAACTAGACCACATTACCTGGCTTAATACGAATTTCTAATGATTGGGACTTTCTTTATGCATATGCTGACATCATACACTTGCTGACTAGAAGTTTGGAATATAATCACTTCTGACATGAACTTCTTCAGAGAAGAGCTTAGTTTTTTGTTGTCTATTCTGAGGCAATTATATATTTGGTCAAAGAAAGAATATGTCAAACGCTCTGTTATCTTGAATTCCTTTTTTTTTTTTTTTTTTTTTTTTGAACGTCTGTTATCTTGAATTCTCACTCGTTTAAAATGTTGTATTGTGCAGAAAAAACGGTCATCAAAACAGAATGGAGATGTATCCCGTGGTGCATCAGTTTCCAATTCTCGCAAGTTAAGGTAACATAATATGTCTATTAATTTGGAAATTCTATGGTACCACAACAGTACTATTAGACTTGTAATACTCTAATAAATGTAATTGAAATATTCTATGCTCATAACCACGAGATTCAAAGATGTAATTGTTTGTAAATTAAAAAAAGATGTAATTGTATGTAAATTAAAAAAAGAGCTCTTAGTTATCTATTGTTTTCTTATAGTATAATTTATAAATAAAGAGCACTTAGTTACTAGTTTTCTTGTGACTATTAAAGGTTGGTATAATGCCAGATATCTCCTTTCCAACACCAGAAAATGATCGATATGAGTTGCTTTCAATTTATGATCTATATGAGTTGCTTTTAATTTTTAATTTCCGTCTTTGATTTGAAACTAAGTTTTTGACTTCTGACCATGCAGCATGCAGTTTATTCCTCCTATTGTCGATGGACGGAGCTCTGGAAGAAGCTCTCCTCCTCAAACTGCTTCCACCGCTGGCCCAGCACTTAATTATGATTGTGGAGACCATTTAAATTCTTTTAATTCAGGAATCGAATCGGGATATATTGAATGTGTTTTCCATCCAAGTTCTTTGGTGCAAGCTGAAGGACAAGAATCCAATGATTCGCCCAGTTTTAACTTGGCACGGCATAATGATACTCATGATTCAGTTTTTCCTGATGAACATGTTGGGTTCGTAGATGATAATTTCCCCCGAAGTTCATTGCAAGAGCAAATGACCTCAGGTTCATCATGTGTTACCTGGGATGAGAAGGCGGAAATTATGGAGCCTAAGAGTCAAGACAATTGTATGGATGAAGTTCTGGATATGCATCAGAATGAGTCTGACATAGGTGCACATGGATGTGGAGCTGGGAATATTGGAATCGTTGATCAAATGGAAATGCTTGATGATGAAAACGCAAAGGAATCAGTCTCCAGCCAGAATGCGATTGACGAGATCGATAGTGAAGCAGACAATTATATGGATGCCCTCAACACTATTGAATCAGAATCTGAAAATGATATTGATTATCAGACAAAGCGAGAGGTGGAGCGTTTTGCCTCAATTTCCAGTAATGAGGGAACAGATGCAATGAATGAGCTCGCCAGGCATTCTTCAGATCAGCGTCCTACAACATCAGAGTCTCACTTTGATTCTGTCAAATCCACTAATGTAGAAATCCTACCAGACCTACCCGGCTCAGTTTCTTCGGAGAGTTCTGGCCGTGAAGAGTTGCCTGCATCTGACATTTCCTCAAACAAAGAAGTAGCTTCTGACGTTGCCAACTCATTTTCCTTGGACAGTCATGCTCATGAGGAAATTTCTCAAACAGCTAGGGAAGCTTCTACAGATCATCCTGCAGTTATCTCCCGAACCCCCGATGTTCTTGATGATCCAAAATTAGAATCTGTAATTGCTGACCTGTCATCCTCTCCAACTAGAACCACTGATGTACAACATCCGTCGGCGGATAACTCTCTAAGCACTTTCTGTGAGTCTCAAGAATCTCCAGCTGACATATCCAGCTATGGTTCAATAAGGTTTTGGACCAACGGTGGGCTTTTGGGACTTGAGCCATCAAAACCTCCTGATTTTTCAATTGCAAGTCCCATAAGTCCGTATTGCGTTAATAGTCATCAAACTAATACAGTTGGTCCATTAAATCAGACTTGCATGCCTAAGGACGAGATGCATGGGAGGATCCATAATGCTAACAATTCTAGTTCGCAGTGCTCCAAAACATTTCTTGATGAAGAAGATGGTATATCTACTAAGAAAACATCTCAAGGATTTTCGGCAAGTTATTTTGATGCCACTCATGGAAATGTTGCCGATTGTCATATGCAAAATGAATATGGTAATTCCAGGGGAAGTGCTCTCAAGGAAACCAGCATGCCTGGAACCGAAAAAGTGCTTCCAGTTGCTCCAAATGTCACCTACACTGCTACAGAAACCAATCACGAGAACGAAAAAAATTCATCTTTGGTTTTTGGTCTCAGCCGTAGGTTACTTTCAAATGGTTTTGGTAGAAAGGTGTCTGATGCGGTCGAGGATAAATTTGAACGATCCCGTTCAATGAATGACATTGTATTGGAGCAGAGTGGGGAACACCATAGAGTTGCACACGAGAAAGTTCCAGAAACTGCCTTCCAAGAGCTGTTTTTTTGTGGACCCATGGTTGACTCACCTACTGCTTCTCCACCACTTGAACATATGCAAATCTCTTTCCATCCTGTAGATGGCTATGAAACTTCCAAACTGAAACTAAAATTTTCTGATGGGACACAAAACAATGAGATCACAAGAGACGTGTTTCCGTCATTTCAATTGATCCCAGAGCCTGCTGTTCCTCTGCATGATTATGGCTCCGATTCTGATGATGACACCTTTTGCAGATCATCTCCATCCATATCGGATGATTGTCTTAGCCATCACTCAGACTCAAATTCAGAACAGTGGGAATGTGGTGAAACTACGGAAGGCCAGGATCATGAAGTATATGATGCTTTGTGTGGGATATCGTCAATGGAGCTCGTTTCAAGCTCTCTTGAACTTGGTGGAATGCCCAATAACAGCATCTGCTTTGATGGTGTAATTAGACGTGAGAACTCTGGGATTGATGCCGAACCTTCTCCCTGCAATGCTGTACTTGATCTTCCAAGTTTTGATGCTGTGAAACCTGCACTTCAGCAAGAAACAAAAGAAGATTCCAATCCGAAGCACCTCATTCTTTCAACACCTGCGGATCCTTCCCCAACGCCGCCACCTCTTCCTCCCATGCAATGGCGGGTTTCAAAGCCTCAGACAGATGTGGCAGAAGACACACCAGATATTGCATCTGAAGATTTTAAGCTCTCGCTGAGTGCAAAATTGTTTGGTTCTACTACTCCCCAGCAGCCTAAACCAGCAGCAGCAAGCAAACAGCAAACTGATGAGGAGTTCACAGTTAAGCCGAAAAGCAAGGTATCATGATAGATTCGTTCAAAGTGTCTTTTTTGATACTAGTGGAAAGTTAGTAACAAGGATTCAATAATCAAATATTACTTGAAAGAGAACTGTGAAAGTAGAAATGATGGAATTCTTTGTTAAGCAGGGCCAGCAGAAGTCGAACGGGCTGATAGAAATGAATCACGCTCAAAATGGCAAGGGGATGGATGAAAGAGAGGACTTCTTGCAACAAATCAGAAAAAAGGTGGGTAGACTTTTCTCTGTTGTGATTTGCCTTATTTTATTTTATGTTATTTTTTAAGATCGTAAACACTGTGAGCACACTTGTTTTTGTTATGTTGGTTTGATTCGAGTAAGCCTACAGTACATCCCATTTTTTGAGGATGTATGTGGAGCCCAATTCTCAACTATGAAAACATAATTCGGTGAAATTTTAGATTTTACCAAGTGACAGCTATTAGCTTTTTCAATGCCCTGGATCGCTCTCTTTTATCATCCATTGACAGAGAAATAGGATGCATGTATTAAAGTTCTACCAGTTTCATTTTATGTTCTATTACATCAAGGACGTTAAAACTAAAAAGATTTAATAAATTGTGCGATTTTGCTGATTCGTGCTCTCTTATTACTGTTATACCAGTCATTCAATCTCAGACCGACGGTGGCATCGAAGTCTAGTACTACACCTGGACCTGCTGCCAGCATCAAAGTCACGGCAATACTAGAGAAAGCAAACGCAATCCGCCAGGTTCTAAACTCCCCTAGTTTCCTCTCCTTTCCCTCGTCCAGTTATTCCTTTGTCTTTCCTTCCATGAAAATTGAATTTAAAACTGAACAAAATATTGTCAGGCTGTTGGGAGCGATGATGGCGAAGATGATGATAACTGGAGTGGCAGTGACATGTAAGACGCTTAGGTTGTTTTAGCCCCCAATCGAAACGACCCTCTTGTTCCTTTCAAGTCTGCAAAGTTGGTCATCTCTGTGTTAATATGTATGTGAATAACTCGAGCTTCTCTCTGTAAATTAAGAGTAGGCTAATCTTGTCACCTCATTGCAGTCATTTTGCCCTCTTTTTTGTTTTTGTTTTTTCTTTATTGTAGTTAAATTTGTTGCAAAACAATGAGATGAGAAGTTAGTTCACCATGAAAGCTGTGAGGCAATTATTTTCATACAAGTCCATCAATTTTAGTCCTGTTTTTATCCGACTCGATATCTTAATTTGTTTGCTTATTTCCTTTTTTTTTTTTTTTTTTTTTGTGTGAAATTTAAGTTGGTCTAAAGTTTAATAACTTGATTTCTCAGCAAGTGGAATTAATCTCGTCGTTTAGTCTTTGTTTAATGGTTTTTATAGCCCGAATATTTGCCCAACTTAGGTGGTTTACGCAACACTGAATAAAAGTTTTGATTTGGACAAACAGTTGGCAAGGATGGTCTTTATCTTTCCTTGAAAACACAAGGGTGTTGACTAATTATTAAAACATCTTTTCCTTCCCAAAATTCCGCTGCGGGCCGTGTCCTTAAGTGGTATTTATGGTATTCTTGCCTTTTAAATTTGTTATTCTTTTATTAACTTGTCCCTAAATTTTTAGTTTTAACAATTGTCCCTGAATTTTTTAAATTATCGTAAGATGTCACATTTTGTGAACTTTCCAATAAAAATTTCCAATTTATCCCTTGAGATTTAAATTTGGAATATTTGTATTAGAGTTTGTATTATATTTTTTTTTTGTTTTTTTTTGTTTTTGTTGAAAATGGGGTTGTGCATCTTCACATGATGTGCGTGTGGGTTTTTCATTATCAATTAAATGGTAAATTTAGTCAAATGGAGTACATTGCATTAATTTATAAAGTATAAGTAGTAAATTATCAAAATTAAAAGATTAAGAGACATGCTGCTAAAATGTGATAAATTTAGGGGTATAGCAGTGCTAAATATTATATCCTTTAGTACAACTTTTTGGTGATAAGTACAGGGGTTTTTAGGTGGGCTACTTGGGATTAAAGCAATAGTCGCCACAAACCACAAAAGGAAATGAAAGGGAAAAGAAAAGGCATTGGTGGGCTATGGACATTGAAATGTGTTTTCGCTTGTATCATCGACAAGCATTTTTCATTGGTCAATGCTTTCACAATGGACACTTACAAGAAAATATTGGGCGATTTAGGTTCACTATTTCTAAGAATCTTTCGAGGAAATCGAAATTAATTATAAATAGTGAATTATCATTTGCATTGTGCAATATGTCAAGGTCCACGCTTTGATTGTGTCTATTTGCTTTGTGACCAAGAATCAGGGGGAGAAAAAATAGCATTCTATTAATAAATAAAGCTTAGAGAGGTTAGTGTTGACCTAGTGGTGTTGGCCTTGTTCTGCTAGTCTAGTTTACATTTTAGTTTTTAGATAAAGCTCGAAAACCCATGTTACGAGTTTTTTTATTTTTTATTTTTATTTTTTTTTTATTCCCTTATGCCTCTGGTTTTTTAATGAACAAAAATTTGTTTAAGCAACTTGCAGCCTCTGCCAATTTTTTCTTGAGTTGAATTTAAAAAAAAAAATGGGTATTTTTCCATTTTTATATCTTGTATTTGAGATTATTAAAAAACCAAACCTTACAGATTGTTTTACATTTATACCTTCGTATTTTGATTTCATACTCAATTCTACTATTTTTTTTTTTTTTTGGTAAATTGTTAGTTTTGACTATTAAAAATACCTATTTACTCTTTAAGAAAAGGAGAGAGAGAGAGAGAGAGAGAGAAGATTTCAAAATGCGAAGGGAATTTTGACTGAAAAAAATGTAAAACTGGACATGAATTTGAAATGGGAAAGTATACATGTAGCATGATAAGAGTATAAGGTATGATTTTTTGATAACTTCAAATATATGTTTTAAAAAGAAAAATAGAAACAAAACTTTAAAAAACCAAGAGTGAAACACATCTTTTAAAAAACAAAGCATTCTTTTTAAACATACACTAAAAAATGTTGAATTTTTTTTTTAATTTAGGTGGTACACAGAACATGAGAAGACCTCCGGCCTGTATTAATTTATTTGTTGATCGTTTCTAGCGAGGAAATAATCAATTAATAATTACGTGGAAGTTCTTCTTAAAAAATAATTAGAAGAGTTATAATTTATTAGGTTAATTGCATTAGATCTAAATTAAAAAAGAGGTGGTAGGAAAAAATTTTCATATTTCCCTAAATGAAATGTGATGAACCTAAGTTTGGATTATTTGATTTCTATATATTTTGTTATATACATACATACATATATATATATATATATATATATCGGACTCAATTTATGACTTTGCCACCTTTGTACACAAACAATATGCTTATTTCTACCTAAGACTCTTTTTCATGACATAATGATCCTCTTTCAAGGACCAAATTAAATTATGAATTAGCAACATCGAAGTAAGATTTGGAATAAATAAAGTGATTAGTAACAATCTTTTAATTAATTAATTATGTATCTACTGTAATTAGGAAGAACTATCAACCCTTTTCCCCATGTTATCTTTTATTTATTTATTTTTTAAAAATATGAAGCTGAAAAGGTTAAACATGGAAGGCCGTCGGTAAGTACCACGTCCAATTGAATCTATTAAAAATTAAACTAAGATTTATCCCAGCAGTGGAGAGAGAGAGAGAGAGGAGAGAGAGAGAGAGAGAGAGAGAGAGAGAGAGGCTTTGAACTTTGAAGTCTAAAACTTAGAGGGTTTGTCATGATTAATTATAAACCAATAAGGATATTTGAATGTTTCCACGCACTTTTGTAGCCTAGTCAAGTAGCAAAATGCCTTTCCTTCTTTGAAACCAGCTTCTCCTCACGATTGTTTTTTTAGTTCAAAAATAGGAAAGTCATTATTCACATATTTGAACCTTTAATGAACCACCAACTTCGCAGCTATAAATATTGGATGTTTCGCATTTTGTACTATTCTTTTCTTTGTAGAATGACGAATTAATGTAACATTCTCACACACACACACACATGTACATTTACCCATCAATTCTAACTTTTATTTAGAAACTTTACAATTAACTAGTTGATTTACGTAACTTTCTATTTATAATGTGACTATTTCGGTTAGTGTAAAGGATATGTATAATTGAAAAATATTATATTAAAATTACTTTGTTATTAGTGGTTGAAGGTAGTGGTTGGAGGTATTATCTAACCGTAATACTATACATAACTTTGTTTAAAGGTGTAGAGTTCGAATATTCCATCTTCAAGTTTAAAAACTAAAATTAAAAATAAAGATTACTTGGCCTTTATATTATTTCACAAAAAAAAGTTACAAGTGCTGTTTAATAAAAATATTATATTACAGCGCATCTCTATCTATATATATATAGATATTCCTTTGGCAAATTAAAATGCATGCATCTAGAACAGGCCAAATCCCGTCCCAACAGTATCCGATCTGCATTTTCTTTTTTTAAATATGTTTGGATAAAAAAATTAGTGAGGGTCTTGGGCTGGCAATGGCATGGCAAAAGCTTTCAAGTTGCATAGTAGATTGATTAGATTATTAACAACTTCACTTGACACTTATGAAATAAAGAAAAAAAAAAAAAATAGGACACTTTCTTTCTTTCTCCTTTTCATTTAATTAAAGCAACTAGATAATGAGTGAGGCACAAAAAAAGAAACATGCTTACTAAGTCTTTCCAACTTCACCTATGTTTATCTTTAATCTTTAGATATTATTATTATAACAAGTGAAGAATTTTGATTAGGGCGCTTAATTAAAGAGTGGAAGTAGTCATATAAATGCAAAGAATCATGTACACACATAAACGCGTATATATATATATATATATATCTTTATATTCTATAATAACTAAAGAATTGATTAGGACGCTCAATGAGTGGAAGTTGTCGTAATAAATGCAAAAAGAATCATATGTATACACATACATAAACGTGTTTTTCTATTTATTCTATGAAAAAAGTCATGTCTTAATGCATACGAATCTGCAAGAAAAGGGAAGAGTATAAACCGTTGAAATTGAGTACTTTCAAATTGGATCGAAAATTCCAATTATATTCTACACGATTCCCCATAGAAGGCATTTTTCTTCCGCCAAAACTGGTCATAAAATAAGGTGCTCCATTATATGGGGGGGAAAAAAAAAACTTCTTTTATTGTTTTTTTTTTTTTTTGCTTTATATTATTCTTTTGATTTCTTTAACAAATTAATAAAAATAAAAAATAAAAAAGAGACTTTTGTAGCATCGGAAAGAAAAAGTGCAATTCCAAGAAAAAGAAACGAAAATGCTACTTTTGTCTACATTATACAATTCGAAAAAGGTGTTCTAAATGGGGAGGGTTCCTTTCACATTATAATAATGAAATAAAATTAATAGGGATTCCTTTATCAACGAAATTCCATATTATCAAAACTCTACTTTATATTCCTATTGCAAACTAAAAAGCAACCCGGGACCACCAAACAAAGAAAAGGAAAAAGAAAAAAAGAGAAAAAAAAAAAAAAAAAACACCCCCACAATTTCAATTATAAAAAGAAAACAACAAAGTTAAGTTACAATCATCAAGCCCATTGAAACCTGAAAAGATGGCTTTAAAACAAAAGGTTTTAGTACCATTACAATTTACAAGCATCCACAACTTTTTTGGATCAATTTGCCTTTAAAGTGCTTTTTCCATAAAGGTTGATTAATATTATACCGCATTTATAGTTTTTTATGTCTTCTACAAAATCACATATTATATATATATATATATATATATATATATTTATGCAACTCATGCATCACTTGCAAGGAGCAAACTGGCTTAGTGGTGGAACATGATCGGACAAGAAAAAAAAAAAACTTTGGGAGCATCTGCGAAATTAAAACATCACAACTAGTAATAATAAAAATTAGGTATGTGAGCTCCATATGATATATGTCATATAATTTATTTTTATTAGTGTATGATATTTGAACACATTATGTATGCTATTGAACATCATTGATATCGTTAAGCATTATTTAGACGACAAAAATGGTTTAACACGTGAATGGTTCTTCCTTATGAAGCTGTTGTACTTATTATTTCCTTCAAAATAATCCATGAGAGATCAGGTACCGTTCTTTATTAAAGTGTGACGTAGTACCACATAATATCTATGTATTAAACAAATATATATTATACATATTTATATACACATATATAAGAGTGTGTGTGTATATTAATTTATCCATATATATATAGGAAACATATATAGTTTGATTTTTGTCCATATTGCTCTGGGAATGTGCAACGGAATCTAGTTTCTGTAATGGTAGTCCTTGTATCATAAACTATTAATTTTAATTAATACTTTAAAAATTAAAGCTTGATCTGATTCTGAAGGTTAAATTATAGGATGAAGAAAAGGATCAATTCACGATAACTAAAGATAACAATTGACATATAACTAATAATGAAAAAAATTGTTTTTATTAATTTCCAGCAAAAAAAAAAAAAAGAAGTGAGAATTGATTCTAAGCTATCACATATTCTCATTTAAAAAATAAAATCAGAAAAGTTGATATATGATCTGTATATATTATGCTGTAAATCAATGCATGCACCTTTAATTATGTTGTAAGCACCACCTTGGTTAGTGCTATTGAAAGAAAGCATGCAGATATATATATATATATATATATATATGCATGTTGCACAAACTGCAACCAGTAATTGGATTGGAATTGGAAAAGCACTTTCCCCTATTTCATGCCTTTTTAGACCAACTAATTAAATCTTTTTCTCTACCTTTTCCTTTTTTTTCTTTTGGCTAACAAAAAGTACTTAAGCTCGGCCTCTAACATATATATATATATATATATATACACGCGTATATAAAGTTAATGAGTGATGTAATATCAATATTATTGATGTATGATATTTTTATTGAAATATGTTATTTATATTAACAGATTTAAATAATATTATATTACATATAAAGTAACATATAATTGGTATATATATATATATGTATATATAATAAAGAGTTATATATATTTATCACGTAGTTACGTTAATGCTGCTGGATTTGAGACTGTTTCCACGTGTGTGTGTGTGTGTGTGTGTATATGTATAGATATATATAAAGTTGTAGAAAGGGCTTCAGCACTGCACCTCAGAGTCGGGCATAAATGATGTGGAAAATGCCATCCATGAAAAGTTAATGCCCAAATGCGTAGACAATATCTCATAAAGCAAAACATTGAGGAAATTCTTTTATCTTATCTCTTTTTTTTTTAACTTTTTCGGCCATTGGATATGTACACAAGTAACTTCATTTTTTTTTTTTTTTTAAAGAATAAGCTTTACCCCTTCTCTCTCTCTCTCTCTCTCTCTCTCTCTCTGTTTTTTTTTTTTTTTTTTTAAGAATAAGCTTTTTCCCTTTTCTTTTCTTTCTTTTTCTTTTTCTTTTCTTCTATGCTCCCATCATCTTTGACACTTTGCAAAGCTACCTACCTGGATTGGGACCCACTTTCTAGACTTTTTTTTTTTTTCATTTTTATTTTAAGTTTTATAAAACAAACACTCTCCTGACGTGGACTAATGATGTGTACAAAAAGCTCACCCTCAGCTTTTCCACGCCACCTAACTGGCTCCTCTTCAGTTTGTCACATGGAATTTTTTTTTTTTTTTTTCCCCTCCCACATCTCTTTTCTCTTTTTAATTTCCTTTTTTTTTTCCTCTCTCTCTTTCTCTCTCTCTCTCTCATTGATCTGCTTTTCCTAAAAGCACTTTTTAAAATCTCTCTCACCCCTATTCTATTGTCTATATATATACACAAACACTTCCACACCACCTCTCATTGAACCATATAGAAAAACAAACTCCCTTTCTCTTTCCATCTGGTTTTCTACTATATTTATATATATATATACACACACCAAGTTACCCAAATATATATATATATATAGATACATATATATAAATATCAATATATATTGCAGAGTGTTTTGATTAGATCAAGATATTCATGGCTGAGGGTCGGATTAACGGCAAAGATGTGGCCGGAATTAAGCTGTTTGGGACAACAATCACTTTGCAAAACAGCAGACAGTTAGTGATGAAAGAGGAGCCGAAGAAAGATCATGATCAGACGGTGGAGATGAAAAGGCCAGAGAAGATCATACCTTGCCCAAGATGCAAAAGCATGGAGACCAAGTTTTGTTACTTCAACAACTACAACGTCAACCAGCCTAGACACTTCTGTAAGGGCTGCCAGAGGTACTGGACGGCCGGTGGGGCCCTCCGCAACGTGCCGGTAGGTGCCGGTCGACGGAAGACCAAGCCACCTTGCCGTGGTCTCGCCGGCTTGCCGGAGGGTTGCCTCTACGAGGCTGCTGAGGTAGTGCACCAGTTTGACTTGGACGGGATGGTGGAAGAGTGGCACGTGGCTGCCGCGGCGGCGGCTCAGGGCGGTTTCCGTCATGTTTTCCCTGTGGCGAAGCGGCGGCGGAGCAGTTCAGGTAGTCAGACGTGTGCTTGATCATTTTCTTAATTTTCTTTTTTTTTTTTTTTTCTTTTTCTGATCTTTGGTTAGTTAGCTAGTGTCAAACAAGATTTTAGGTAATTAAATTAAAAAAAAAAAAAAGAGAGAGAGAGAAAGCGAGAGAGAATTGTATGGTGTTATGTATGTATTGCCTAATCGTGTATATATAGAAACTGGGTACAGTTATTGATCTTTTTGCTTTCTTTTCATGTTAAGACGAGTAAATTCACTCTTTGGGGAAAAAAAAAATCTAATTAATGTAAAAAAAAAAAAAAAAAGACTTTGATATGTAATATTTTGCAAATTCAATTTGCAAATTTTCAAATATAGAAAAAAAAAACTCATTATTTTTTGAAATATTGCAGAACAGCAAATTGAAGACTAAATACCAATGAAATTCAATACTACTTTGCCAGCCAAAACTAAGCATGTTATACTAGATCACCGTTGCGTTGACCTCAATTTGAGTATGTGGGAAAAGATGATCTGGGCGGGGCTAAAAGTAGATCTGAAGAAAGCCCTAATAGTCCAAAATTCACCGTAATTTTTGAGGTCAGGGGACTCGCAGCCATGGAGGATATCATATTTGAGCTACGTCCCAAAAGTGGTACACATCATAAGATGACCGGAGAGGCCAATCCATCTCGCTTGATCTCTCGTGCAACATCTATTGTAAACCGTCCGATTGGTTGTTGGTTGCAGACTAGCAAAAATTCCATATCTAACTCTATATAAAGGGTAAGTTAAATTCTTGATTCGAGTGAAGAAAAAAAAAAGGATCAAATCGGTCATTAGTCATGTTGTATATCTAGAGGTTTTGAACAAACACAACCATCTAAATATTCACAGTGATTTATTATTCGTTTCTTTGGAGCGATGGGAATTTTCTCTTTTTGATGCAATTGCAAATTACGCTATGTGGGTTTTGGGAAAATGTCAAAAGTTACGGCGTTTCTTGTAATTAAGTTTTTCTTCTTCTTCTTCTTTTTTATTTTTTTATTTTGGGAAAAAGAAAACGTTATTCTTTCTATAAAGAATGCATTGTCTATGTAGAAAATGGGAGTTTTGGGAGGAAAAAAAAAGTTGGAACTTTAACTTTAATTGTTTTTCCCCGATTGTAAATTATTAGAAACCTAATGACCACAGTTTTTAATTTCTTGGATATGAAAGTTGATGTGACCATATCGTCATCTAGAATGAGACCAATTATTGATTTGCACACTAGAGGAAGTTTTACCAAAGGAAAATTTATTATGTTGTAATATTTCATAATTATATATATATATATATATTTTCAACGACTAGTACAAATATTATACTTTGAGTTTGTGATATATATAGGAGAAAGCATAATCAAGTTGTTGATCTATATCATTGAACGACATGAAAAAAGGAAAGAGCAATAATTGTTCAGCTACCTATCTAAAAGCAACTTATAATTAATTTTCTAAGCTAAAAAGCAACTAGCTTTTGGAAAGCCATTTAGAAAAATAAAAATAGCAAATTACAAAGAATCACATCACCACCAATATCATTTTTTGGAATCGCACCATTTTTTCTTTCATTTTTCCTTTAATTTTCCTTTTCCTAAAGCAGTAAGTGGAAAGGTAGGTTATGAAACTTTAGTAAAAATAAAAATAAAAAATAGGGAAGGATGGTCATGAAAGTCGGGAATTTTTTTTTTTTTTTTTTTTTTTGACAGCAAAAGCCAAACAACTCCCACACTTCTGAATTTTAACTAATAATAACAACGTTTGTTTCTGTTACTTCTTTCATTAATTTCTTCTCGTACAAGTTATACTCATTTATCGATTCAAAATTCAAACTGCAAAACTAGATAATAATATAAAAACAAAGAATCAGAAACTGAAACATGTAAAACTGGCTGACATGAATTGTGTTATATACAGAACTAGGATATACACAGTGTGTATAAGTGTTTGTATGTGTAAATGATTGCTAAACTAACACTTTGCAATTGTCTGTCTTTGTCTTCGTTTGTTCCAACAAATTTCCAAAATTTTCCAACTAAAAAAATATATATATTTCCAAGTACTGTTCAAATGATTTTTGTACCTCGAGATTATGAGTTATATAAACTGTACACATCAAGGGAGAAGCTAGCTAGGCCTCAGCAATGAAATCCTACGTTCTTGGACGTGGCCTGAAAAATTTAATCAAGAAAAAAGGTAAATTAATAAATTTTGTTTGGCAACAAGAAATATAATCAAATAATTCATTGATAAGTAGTTTAAATCAAATATTACAACTTGATAGAATAAGTCCGCAAATAGTATTAGTACAATTTATTTTTTATGCAATCATGTGAAACAGATTAGATATAATCAACGAGATATATAGGTGTATATAATCAGGTGATGGCCTTAATGATTTACCAAAATTAAAAAAGAGAAGTGGTTATCTGTAATTAGCTAGTTAATATGCCACATGTTTTTGTAGCTAAATTTATGTTCATCTTACAAGCTAACTCTGATTTACGGAATTAATAGATCTCTGTCTCATTTCTTATGATGATGATTATGAGTTATATTTATATGCACTCTGACACGTATAGCTCCCCCTACACACACACACACATATATATATATATATATATTTCCCCATATAAGTGACAAAGAATAGCTATAATCATAATACATGACTACCTAAAGAAATATTCTGTTCTTGTAAATTAGAAGCTTCCCAAAACTCATAAAATGAAGAAATTCTAACTAATAGAAAAAAGAAAATATAGCTGCAATTACATAAAAATTGTGTTATACAAGAAAGTGTCAAGAAAAGACAATAATGGGCTAAGCACAACGAATTCTCAAAACCAAAACATGCCCCACAACATAGTCATGCAAGAAAGCTCAGAGAAACAGAAATTTAGATGACCCGGCCCAATTTTATTTCAGGACTACATAGAGAGATTTTTTTTGGTAGGGTACTAGAGAAATTAATCACACACTACGGATGTTTCTATTAGGGAAAAACAAATAGTCCAAAAAAAAAAAACCGGCCTTTTTCCATGCACTTCTATATTCTGTCGTATATAGTAGATTAAAAGAAAAGTTGCCCTTTCTAAGCTGCACATCCATAGAGAACAAATACAATTTTCACGCCAAAGAAAAATTCAATTGCAATTTCATTTGAGCGGAAAGTTATTATGCAAAGAAAGTTATTATGCAACTTATGAGTGAAATTACAGAGAATTCAAGACTACATGTTTCCCAAAAAAGAAGAATCCTATACATAAGTGATTAGAAAGGAAAAAAATATTTACTCAAAAAAAATTTTCAAGAAAGGACAATTATAGAAATCACATAAATTCCCCATAATGTGAAAAAAAAAAAAAGAAAAAAAAAACCAAAAGCGGGAAAATTTACACATGAAAAGAAAATAATTCTCAACTCAAAAGAAGAACGAATACGAAGAAGCCACAAACAACAACAACATAAAAATCAAGAACGACAAGAAAGTGGAAGTCGTATTACGTACGCGCGCGAGGGACCGGGCTGAACCCACTCGCCGCCACGCCAATCGAGGTGGTTCCTGAGTCTGTAAAATGGGAACTTGAACTGGTCGCCGCTGATGTCTAACAGGACGGTGAACTCTGGGGCGTTGGCGTCGCCTTCGACGGCGGAAATCCGGCCGACCCACCAAGCGCCGCCGTCGTAGGCG
This sequence comes from Ficus hispida, assembly GCA_025413025.1. Taxonomy (NCBI): domain Eukaryota; kingdom Viridiplantae; phylum Streptophyta; class Magnoliopsida; order Rosales; family Moraceae; genus Ficus; species Ficus hispida. The sequence goes on from CM046361.1 coordinate 11,964,329, forward strand.
TCGACCTTCTGAGAGACGGCGTAGTCGGTGCGGTTGCTGGGGGAAGGTGGGATGGGCCTGACGACGTCGGCGTGGACGACCTCCGACTTGAGGGTCGTCTTGCTGTCGTCGGAGTAGCGGGTCTCGTATTGAACCAAGCAGTGGGTCCCACCAATCGCCGCCATGAACGTCGCTTGAAGATAGAACGCGTCGGCCATGAAGCCCGCTGCTTTCTTCTGGCACACCTCCACCATCTCATTGCGACTGAACGACATCTTTTCAATCTCAGAGAAAGAGAGTGAGAGAGAGGGAGGTTGAAGAACGGGTTTATGGGGTTTTGGGGGTTTTGGTTGTAGTTGTGAGAAATGGCAAATGGAGGATGTAGAATATGAGGAGGGGGGTTTTAATATATATATATGTATGTATGTATGTGTGTGTGTGTGTGAAGGTTCTTTCTTTCTGTATCGACTAATTAATGGAATGGTTCTTGAAGGAGTGGGACTTTTCTGATAGAATTGGTAATATGAACCGTCTGATAGAGATAATATGAGAGCCTTCACTGAATCAATGTTGGATCATATATACGTTTACATAAATACATATGTACATAAATATGAAGTCCATGCAAATCGTTGTTGTAAATATGGATGGAACTTATGGAATTTGGTCTTTGCCAATTCCGTATTAAGCAATGTTACATAATCGGTGCCAAATCCCACATTTGGCATTTGGCGACGTTTATTCATTGTGCCAGGATATTAACGTGGGATTTTTTTTTTTTTTTTTTTTTGGTGGTGAAAACAGAATATTAAAATGGTTGAATGTATAATTGGCGAATTATTTTCTCTTTAAAAAAATAAAAATAGGAAGTCAAGATTCAAACATTAAAAGAATTCACCAATTACCGATGTCAAGAATTAATTGGTATACATTCTTTTCACCTTGTTTTTCTTCAATTTTTTTTAAAAGTTATTCCATTGAATAATATTAACCATTACCGATCAATAAATGGTAAATAAAAGATGGATCAGTCTCATAATATATAATTTTTAGATAGGATTCAATTTTTATTAGTGATGATGTTAAATATTATTGACGTTCTTAAACTTATATCATTTTCAAGCAAAAGTTTAAATCAGAAACATGATAATATATATAAATATATTGAAAAAAAAAAAGATAATTCTCCGTTTGAAAAAGAAAAGTAAACAACAAATACTTCACATTATATCTATCTTATCTCTTTCCCTAAACAAACATAAAAATAAAAAAACCACATATGTCATTGTGGGCGCATACGAGAATATTTTGTTACGGTTAAGTTATTTCCCCAATATGGTCATTTATATATATGTATCGCAAACAACATAGCATGTATGTAGATGATTTTGATATAGAAAAAAAATGAAAATGAAAGTATTAAACGATCAAGGTGGGCACCAAAAAGGCCAAAAAAAAAAAAAAAAAAGCGTAGAAACCGGATCTTCCAAGCCTTACACCAAAAGAGATCGTACAAAATGGGTAAAAAGTATGTAGTATAAATTTAGCCCAAGTAGAAGGTGTAACAATTCACTCAAACATGATTGGGAGTTCAAACACGAAAAACTCCTTGTAAACAATTAAGTACAGTGATTTAAAATGAATGATCAAAGCAGGTATAAAAACCCTTTTATTTGGTACGTACACACACACGCGCTGGCGAAATGAATTAAGTAACCCTAATTACGTAAAAAACGTGATGATGTTAATCATTTTTTTTTTCCTTTTTTCATACGAGCGCGTCGGGGGTGAGTCCGAGCTCTTTGAGGACCTCAGGACACTCGGCAAGAGGCGTCTTCTTAAGGAAACCGAGAGGGTTAGCATGGCGTACCGGTGACGACATGCCATTGTTGCTCGTGAGGCTAACCCTAGCATTGAGCTTATTGAATGGATCCTTGCTGACCTCGGAGCAGTCCGGGATGCTGCTCTTCAGGAGCTGCACCTCGCACAACTCCTCCTCGTGCTCTCCGTCGACGACAATCTTGTATGTCCCGGTCTCATCGGTGATGGAATCATTGCTGTACGTCACGCTCCCTCCCTCAGATTCTCTGCACTCCAACCTCACCTTTGCACCTGCGCATCATGTAGTAAAAATGTGTCTAAATCAACATATATTTTATGATTTTCACGTGATATCTGAATATGACATAAACATATATATATGATTATGATGTGATCTTACGAACCATTTATGTAATGGCTGACCCTGGTCACGAACTGGGCGCGGCAAGTGTCACAATAGACCTTGCCCTCCACGAAAAGGCGTGGGGTCTCGCAGGAGGCGAAACCGAGGAGGGACAAGAAGCAGAGGGCAGAGGCAAGAATTAGTACCGACTTCGTCATTGTTGTTTCTGCTCAATTGCTTCTCTCTTATATTTCTTTCGTTTTGATTCGGGTGGTGAATGGGATTGATTCAACACGTATGGTGAAGAAGGAGGATGTCTTTTATAAAGGACAATTGTGGGTGTATTTTTGGGGGTATTTGTTGTGTGGTTTAGCTTGGCAGTTATTTTTGTGGGGTTGGGGTTCGTTTTCCTTGTTTATATGTGGTATGCTGTTTGTTTTGATCCGCTGTTCTCTTCCTTAAATTTCTGTTTGACCTTAGTTTTTGTCTTCTTTACACTTTTTATTTGAGTTTATTTTTCTTTTTCTTTTCCTTTTTTTTTTTTTTGAAATTTTAACCAAGTTGAATATCACATTTTAATTACGTAAATAGGAACTTTTTTTTTTTTTGGAGACGGTAAATAGGACTTATTCTTGTACTAGCGAAAGTTTTTTTTTTTTTTTTTTCCCTCTCTCTTCATTGGTTGGCAAGCAAATTGGGTGAGTTATTAGTCACTCGTGTCTATTCTCTCTCCTTTTTTTTTTCTTTTCTTTTCTCTTTTTATTTTTTTTATTTTTTTTATTTTTTTGAACGGGACACTCGTATCTATTCAAAATGAGATTTTGTGGCATGGATATGAAAAGAAAATTAAAATTAGTGGTAAAATATAGATTTTAATCATTAGATTTAATATTTAGATGTAATTCTAAAAGGTTGGATCAAACCAAAATCATAACAAATTAAAGCAAGGCAATTTAATTATATTACCTTCTGATTATAATCTAACAGTTAAAAATTATGTCATAATGTTAATGAGTTTTTCTTATTTTATCAAAGAATTGTTCTTACTGCCTTCTCCTACCAAAGAATTACTAGTTGACTTATAGTAAAATTTTAAGAGAATTCAAAGTATAAACCATTGATCTAAACTTTACAATTTACATCGATCAATACTTGTATAATAATTGTATTGGAGCAACCTATAAAATATCTCCCAAACTTTAACTTTAAATCTAAAGTGATCAATTACTCTCATTAGACCCTATGATCATCCTGCTGTCGAAACCCAAAAAATGTGGTAAAGGTCTTTTTTTTTTTTTTTTTAACCCCTCAGGAATCGGTAGCTTGTTATAACTACTTGTAAGTTATACCTAATGAGAATTTTTAATTTCAAAAAAAAAAAAAAAAAAAAAGAACGAAAGAAAAGAAAAGACTCTTTACATCATGTAAGAAAGAAGTATATCATGTCATTGTGTGTTTTTTTAGGAGGTTACAATGACTATAGATAAAACCTATCCAATTTTTACAGTGCGATGGTTAGCTGTTCACGGACTAACTGTACCTACGTTTCTTTTTTGGGTCAATATCAGCAATGCAGTTCATCCAACGATAAACCTAATCCGAATCATAGAGCTACGACACAATCAAACCTGAACGAATAAAATGTTGAATTGAATCGTACCAGTCTCTACTAGGGATTAACTAGTTGCCGGTTGTAGATAAGAACACGATGTGAAAGTAACCCCCACAACAGCATTGGCTGCCCTCTTTGAACGTCTTTCATTTCATTTCATTTCAAGATCCCTCCTTGACAAAAAGTTCCATTTCCAAATCCTCAGAGTCCCGAATTGACCATGTTAATAATAATTACAATAAATAGTATCATTGATAACAGAACACATGAATCAAATTACTATCAATATAGAAATAATTTTACATGAATCACATTTTTATCAATATAGGGATAATTGCATATTTTTGCTTGAAAAAAAAGGGAAAAGATAAAAGAACAAAAAAAATATCAAAAATGTTTTCACACCCACGTTCATCACCCATACACCAGTGAAACCATACTGCAACGGTCAACCTGACTCATTCTCCAAACAGACTTGGGGTAGATTTGCCTTGTCCATCATAATTCATTAATGCTATATTTGGTAGGGGTGAAAAAGAGGAATGAAGTGAGTCGAGGAAAAGTTAGATGGAAATTGATTTTGAGTTGATTATTTGGTAAGAAAGAAAAAGATAGGAAAAAGGAAAATATAATGAAAAACTATTATAATTTAGTTCACTTTTTTATTATCAAGCGAGAAGAAAACTAAAATCCATCTAATAATTATTAAAATTACTTTTTTATGACTGTTTTTAAAATAAAATTATAAATATGGATAAATAAAATAGTAATTACACAATCTTTTTATTTTCTTTCATTCCATCACAATAAACACCACAAAGGAAAAACAAAATATTTCTCTCCCTCTTATTTTCTTTGGCTTCCATTTTTCTTTTCCTTCTTGTTTTCCTTCCTTCTTACCAAACATAGGCTTCCTTCTTACCAAATATAGGCTAAGCGAACTTTTACCATACGCCTATATTTCCTATATGTTGAGGATGTAAAACTTGTTTCTTCAACTATTGTTTTTGTTTTTGTTTTTGTTTTTGTTTTTGGTAGACGGTTAAACATAGGCCTGCCAAATTTGGGGGTGTAAAGATCAAGGTCAAAGGAAAACTAACGCAGTGTGGCCCTCGGCAATATGCAGCCAATTGCCATATTTCAGTTTTCTTGGTCAGTAATGGAAATAACGACTTATGCCTGTCCTGATGCAGAATTATAAACATGATTTGCTATGCAAAAACCGACAAAAAAAAAAAAAGGGTTGTAAATTCAACAGAAATACTACCATGGAATGGCAATTAAACGACAACAGACTCCATTTAAATGGTGTCACATTTAACAAACTGAAAACGAGTACAAAGATGAGAGCCTTTTTTCAAGAAACCTTAGAGAAAATCGAATCTTGCAATCTGCGGCATGACAAAAGAAGGAAGAAAGGGGGGGTTTTTTTGGGTTTGCAAAATGGGACTGAGTCGAAAGTTCAAACTACAATCACAAGGGAGCAGACAACAGAAACAACAACAAATTAATAAAAAAAAGAATGTGCCTTGGCATAAAAGATCATGAACCCTATACTTGACCAGGCCTTTTTAACGTTCTCCTCTGTCTGCTATACGTTTCATACACCCAAACCATGGTCCATTTCATTTCACTGCCCACAGAAAAATACATGAAAATGAACACCCAAAAAAACAAAAAGCGTATAAACAAAAACAATGTTACGAGTTGTACTACCAAAGACATGGAAACAAAATAAGTCTTAAGGAGTAAATAAGATACCTCAGCGTCATCACCTACAGCAGGTTTAGCAGAGCTGTCAAGCTTAGGAGCTTCTTCTGCACGATAATATGAGCATTAGAAAAACAAAGCTTAGGAACATGATCTCAAATGAAGAAACACTCTGCATTCTAAAACTCTATGCTATGGTTTCTGCAGCAGGACAAGAAGTTGTTGTACGGTCGATATCTTTGGAGCATGCACCGGCACAAAAGAAAACAAAGGCATTACACGAACTCTCCATTCGAAAACCATAGGTAAAACTAGAAATTAAACAACGACATGACACCTCATAAAAGGAAAGAGGGAATGATAATTCTTGCACAACTGAGAATCTAAGCACAGAAACCAGCTGAAACCCGGCAATCCCCACTCGCTTCATCCTTGAAAGGATCAAAGACAGAGAGACAGATGCAAGTCGATCCAACCAGAATGACTAACCAAAGTACAACAGTTTCATCACCCGGGCTGGACCAACAGGCAAAGCCTAGCACTAAGTGCAATATTAATACCCTTCCTGCTAGTATTCCTATCCCCGAATCTAAGGGAGAGCTTGATTTATGGAGAAGGCTTGTGATCATCCAAACATCTTCTAAATCAACTAGGGACGAATGAGGCTTTGCTATCTAAAGAGATAGTTTAGAGTTTTACACAGCAACATTTGCAAAATTATGTACATGCTGATGCAATCACCATACTAGTATCACTTTATACGTTTAGTTTTCATGAGAACTATAGCAGTTTAAGAAATAGCTACAACAACTTTCCTAAAGAATTAACAGCGAAAAGGAAACTTTCTAATCGAGTACACATTACAAAGTGGCAGATTGCAAAACCGTCTAATGTCAACAGAGCTAGAAGTGGTGAACTAAACTTTTTGTTGTACCAACCCAACACACACAAAAACACAAAGACACACAGCACTCTCTCCCACATTTATCTCTTGGCAAAACCATGAGCAAGGGCTTTTCAAAATGGATAGATAGATCTACTTATTATAAAGCAGAAGCAAGCTTATTTGGCATGGACAAGAGTGCTAACCAGTCAACATCTCGTCATTATTTCAAGTTATACCATTTAACAAGAAAAGCAAAACTGGGATTTCAAAGGTAACAAAAAAGGCTAAAAGGACTACAAATTAGGTTGATTAATACAATAGCCTCGCAAGTTATCCCAGGATCACAACACAATCTATTGTTCTACACATGCGACCATTTCACAATGAAAGTAGCTCTCACGAACAAGCATCTCATACTTTGAGGATAAGACATTGAAAAGAAATCGCCCATATCTTTCAAACCCAAGCCAACAGATAAAAGAGAATTAGTAACTAGAGGTACTTTAGAAATAGCATTGATAAAATTGAACATAACTAGGTCTAGTGAGAATTTAAATTTAAAAATTACCTCCATCCTCTGGAATGTCTGAGGTCCACAACGTGAGGTTGTCCCTCAATAGTTGCATGATCAACGTGCTGTCTTTGTAAGATTCCTCACTCAAAGTATCCAACTCAGAGATTGCTTCATCAAAAGCTTGCTTCGCAAGGTGACAAGCCCTGAAGCAGAAGTTATCAAGAAACAGACGATATTTGCTCACAATCTTATTTCTGGTCATGGCAAACAAGCACAAACGACAATGCATAATAACTAAACAAAGATAAATACAATACCAATTGCCAGCCATACCTTTCAGGAGAGTTAAGAATTTCATAATAAAACACAGAGAAGTTCAAGGCCAAACCCAGTCTGATGGGATGTGTAGGAGGCAACTCAGCCTCTGCTGTAGTTGAAGCCGTCTGCAAAAATTGAGGCAACGGATTACTAGATGAGATGATTACTATAACTGGATGGTGGATACCCTTTTGAGCAACTCAGAGGTGCGATAAATATAACTACTAAGCACGTATACAAGTTCTGTGGAACTTTGTTTCTGGGTAGTGCCAAAAGTTAGATTACTAATAAGCATAAGGTCCGCATTTAACAGAAATTAAATGTCGTTCTTTGTTATTCTATGGCAAAGAAATAAAGCACCAACACACAAAGCCAACGCCAAAAAAAATCAGACATATTGATTATACCTGATATGCTTTCATTGACTGATCGGCAGCCTCTTTCTTCTCATCGCCAGCCTTAAACTCCGCCAGGTACCGATAATAATCTCCCTTCCTACAGTCAAATAAAAACATTTACTAAAATCCTAACTTTTCTCAAACCAAAAAAAAAAAAAAAAAAGACTCCAAACCCACACACATTTTGTAGAAGAACACGATCGACTCCCCGGCAGCGCACGACGGGATGAGATGCTCGTCGATGACGCTCATAATGTCACTGCAAATACTGGAGAGCTCCGACTCAACCTTGTTCCTGTACTCCTTGATGCGCTTGACATTCTGATCGTTCCCTTTCGCCTCCTCCTTCTGCTCGATCGACGACAGTATCCTCCACGAGGCTCTCCTCGCGCCGATCACGTTCTTGTATCCAACGGACAGCAGATTTCGCTCCTCAACCGTGAGCTCCACGTCTAGTTTCGCCACCTTCTTCATCGCATCCACCATTTCTAGACACAAAACGACGACTATGAGAAAAGAACGACACAGACATCAAATTCAAAACCCTAGATACAAGGCCACGTTTGGATCCGGACAATATTCGAACGAACTATAAAAATCCAAAACAAAATATCTCAATTTCATCAACAAAAATCAAAATTGAAAGAGAAAACCACAGATTAAACTGTCTCAAGCACTATCAAATCATTTTGTCACGATTTCAATAAATCAACAAGTCAGAAACATATAACTATGGAAGAATCGATCTTTCCAGTTTACTTCAATACTTTCTTTACTTTCCTAGCAACCAAACAGAAAAAAGAAAAAAAAATCTCGGAATAACTAGAAATGAAAGAGAAGTTAGCGAGAGAGAAAAACCATCGTAGCGCTCGGCTTGCTCGGCAAGCTTAGCGACGTAGACGAAGTTCTCTCTTTCTTTGGTGGAAGCCATGGCCGATCTCTTCCTTCCTCTGCGATCAACCTTACAGTTTCTCTCTCTCCCTTCTTCTCTGTTTCTTACACAGACACTCTCTCCCTCCCTACTTTCTCTCTCTTAAAAAGAAGAACAAGGGGACCGATTGTGGGGGACTCGATTTTGGTTTTTTTTTTTTTTTTTGGAAAAATTTAAAAAAATAAAAAACAACGAGTGCGGTAGGGACAACCCAAAACCGGTCCCGCCCTTTTTTTTCCTCCCATGCTCTAGTAAACCGCGTGTATCCACGCTTCCGTAGATCTCGAGATTAAAGAATCTTGGAAAGTGGAAACTGTGTCGTTGCATCACGCTCAGAGGCAAGCGCGTGGGAGTAGATGCAAGGGAAATCATGGTGTAGGGTCATAATTGGGAAGGTGGGATTTTAAGCTTATAGTTTGCGCCTTTTTTTTTTTTTTTCTCCCCTTCGTTTTTTACTGTTTTACCTTCTTCTGATTTCCTTTTTTAAGGAAAAAATGGTGATAATTAGGGTGGTAAATTGGTAATACTAATAGGATACGCGCTGTCAAATTATTCATCAGTTTAAAAAATACATTTATTTTATATTATATCTGAATATAACATATGAAATATGACGTGCGTTTAAATGTTTTTTACATATTATAACCAAATATATTATGTGTTTGAATTTATTTATATTTAAATAATTATTTTAATATATATTAATAAGAGAGAATGTTATGTCATTAATAAAATTAAATAAATTAATTAATATATTAATAATAAAATAAATTATTGTATTAGTTAAGTATATTTATATTAAAATAAAATTTATAAGATATTTAAACAAAAATAATATTGTATTTAGATATAAGATCAAATAGTGTACGGAACCCAGCTTTTAGTTGGATTGTCTTGTTCTGATTTATAAGCAACGTGAATGTATCTTTCAAATAGTGTGCATTAATTCTCTTCACCTGCCTATTTATTTCACACAACTCAAACTAAAAATTAAATTTTATTTGACTCAGTCTCACACCCAGTATACAGTGAATTTTAAGATTTTTTGGACAAACTGTATTATTAGAAAAAAGCTTGTTCAATTTACCTGGAGTCAAATTGGATTCTCTTAAAAAAAAAAAAAAAAAAAAGACCCGATATTTTGTCCGAGAATCCCATTTGACTTGACGAGATTGAGCAAACATCATGTTTAGAAGTAAAACATTAATTTTATGTTTTTTTTTTTCTGTATTAGTAATTTTGAATATTATTGGAGGTGGGAAAAAAAAATGATACTTACAGAATAAAAGGTTATTGTAGTGTGTAATGAGTGGGTCCAACCTAATATGATATGTAGAGAAGATGTATGGTGAAAATGAAAAGGGACAGCTATATGTGGTTGACAAATATCATTACGCTTTCATCTTGGTCCAAAGATCTAAAATAAATCGAAATTAAAATGTCTTTAAAGGGTCGATTAAGAATTAGACTTATTTGTATAAATACCCTCTAAATTTTTTGAATTTGATAATTTAATTCCTAAATTTTTTTTCTTAGCAATCAACATCTTAAATTTATAATTTTTGACAATTCAATCTTTTTTGCTCAAATTCATAAAAATTGGAATGATTTTTTTTTTTTACACATAACTTGCATATTATAGTCCAAGAAGAGATTATTAATAATTTTTATTTAAGTTCAATACAAATTCTTTTAAAAATTTGAACCTTAATTTAATTATACTTAAATTTAAACCTAAACTTTAAAAGAAATTTATATTAAAATTAAGCAAAAATGATCAAAATTATCCCTTTTGAGCTATAATGCGTAAGTATTGTGCAAAAAAGTATCTTAATTTTAATGAATTTAAGTAAAACGGATTAAATTGCTAAAAATTAGAAGTTCAACGGATTGATTGTTAGAAAGTAAAAAGTTTAAGGACTAAATTACTAAATTCGAAAAGTTCAGAGGGCATTCATGTAAATAAATCTTCAAATTATTAAAACATGACCTATTCATTAAGAGATTGACAAAATATATTCCAAAGATTTTAAAAAGCTAAACTTGCATTTTTCTTGGCTACATTATTGTTCTAAATCAAATATGTACCTACCAATGTGTAAAGAGTCAAACCAAACACAAATTTTTTGTTATTTTTTATTTTTTGTATCTACAGTGATGGAAAAATGTATCAATATGAACAATAAACCAGACTTAATGAGTCTTGATTCTTGAAAGCCACAGCAAATTCTGTACTTTGATATCTCTACGTATGTATCCTTTTGTCAAAGAATAGATTTGTTGTACCGGCCATACGCCCGTTGCCATTAATATAATCAATTTCTTTTAAAATTTTTTTCATCAATTTCATAATGGTCAAAAAATGCAGGAAAAAATCTCAAAAAAAAAAAAAAAAAAAAAAACCTCTAGGTAGACGAGTGTTTTATGCTTAACACCATTATAATCGATGTTAAAATTTAAGAGTTATTATTGGGGGAAATGAGTCATGAATAAATAGCATCGTAAAAATTTGATACATAATTTTGATGTCTTCTCATTGTAGAATTCTTATAGTATTTTTCGTTTAAAAAAAAAAAAGTCATATTTTTGGTCCTTACTACTGAAATTAATGATCAATTTTTGATATTTAACAAAATAAATAATATACTTTTCAGGTCATAACTTATTTTGGATTAAATTCAAAATTGTTGTATAAGAGAGAGTAATAAATTATGGATTGTAAAAATGTCAACAACGAGAGTTTATCATAAAGCAACATTTAAAGTTTTAGACTATTTTTCATTTACGATGCTCCAAAGGAAGACTTATATGTATTCACTTACGTTTTAGACTATTTTTCATTTACGCTTCCTTGACCAGTTGACACAGTTGAAGCCTAACCCAACAATCTTACCTACCCTTCAGCTTCACACCACTAACACCAAATTGGCCCAAAAAAAAAAAAAAAAAAAGAAGCCAATGTAACCTTGGAAACATTTGAATATGAATTATTTTTATTTTCATATGAGAAAGCTTTGTTATAAAGCAAGTCAATCAAAGCACTTTATTAAATATGATGGGATCACCCTTAGATTCTTTCTTTTTCTATCAAGAAAAAAAAAATACCCGCTGTATCGAATTCTTTGAGTGTCCAGCCAGCTCCCTTTGTTCAGTCGCACTTTTCTACCCCCAAAAAAAAAAAAAAAAAAAGTCAATCAAAGCACTGACTGCATTGAAATTTTGAATTTGACATCTTTTTTTGGGTCTCAGATTACATCTCCTTTCATGTTTCAGCTATTTTCCACTTGCAGGCACGTCACAGCTACAAGCTGGCCGTAACAAGTTGGGAGGATTCTTGCTGCTTTAGGCTGTCTGCAACATGAGCAACCACTCCGACACCGGCATTGTGAAGCCATTCATTCTTCACCTGGATTAAGAAACCCGCAACCAAAGTTAGTATTCAAAAAGAAGTAACATGTCAAAAAGCAAACATTGAATGGTTAGGATCATTACATGAATGTTGTTATGAGCGAAGAAGGGCAACATTGCCGAATGGAAGCTGACATCGACCTTTTTCCATCCTAACTGCTGTAAGCCGCTTATCATTTCCTCTGTTAATAAAACCAAATATAAAATTACATCACGGCATAGTGAGCAGATCAGGTTTACGGTATCTCCCTTATCAATTGATGCATCGACTTTTACCTTCCATAATTTCATGATACTCTACTGTATTTTGCGCGCTTGGCTCATTTTGCGCTGCCTCCTTTGCTTTAGCTGCTTCTGGAGGAAAATGTGGACCATCGGAGGAGACTGGCGGGCAATAGTCAACATCTACAACATGCTTATAACCATCCAAAGACCGGCGAGGTGGCTATGGCAATGACATTACAGATTAACGATGCAGCTAGAAAATAAATTGAAATAGGGAAAATTCTACAACGTCATAAATGAGCCTAGCAACAAGCCTTCTTTAGAACCAATCGGAAAGTTGGCTACGTAAGACACCATACGTACCCTCTACCACAATATTGTCTACCAATCTCACCTTTCCAATTATGATAAACTTCCTATCCAATCAGTTTTCTCTACGGATGAAACTCCATGATCTACATAGCTAAATTTAAATATATTCCCGTCCTTTTTCAATAACACATTCCCTTTCCTGTTTAAAATGAGTATGTTATAAGGAATCACCAGATTAATACAATAGCCTTGTTATATTTCTTGTAGACCTCATTCAAGGGTAAAGCACAGAAAAAAAAAATGTTCACCAACGACGGACTCTTTTGATTTCTTTTCCATACAGTCAATAATTCTCCGTCAATTAATCAAAATAGGATCACCATAAACAAGAATATAGGTAAAGAAATTACACCTTAACAAGTTCTGTTTCCCTCCTAATAGATGATGTCCGCCAACCAACCATATCTAGATGACGTTAAGAAATTGATAGCGAAGAGAGGATAAATGAAAGATATGTTAGTCATGTCACTGTGCTTAGAACAGTATGAAAGAGGATACGGTCATAAGATACATTAGCATAAAGGATGCGAGATCTAAAAGCACCCAAGGCAGACCTGCAAAAATAGAGCAGACGAAGCCATTAGATTATTAGGGAAGAAAAAAGCAAAAAGAAACGTAAATGAATTAAAAATCAAAGAATAGAAGATTCCAGTAACTAAAAACCGTCGCTTTGCTTACATAAATTTTCCATCTTCACAATCAGAAGCCATTCTCAAAAGAAGTGGAGGTTTATCAGGTTTACCATCAGTGAGGAACAGCTGACTTCCAGTTCGACCGGCTAAAATAGGAGCAATAGGCGCGGCAAGTTTTTCCAAGAGGGGCACTCCCAGAAGAAATGGAAGCTGAACAACACCCAAGGATCAATTAAAGAAAATCACGTGTCTGAACAGAAGGTTCCACCAACAACAGTATGTTTTCAAATAAATTCAAGAATCACGAAGAGCTAACTAGAATCACAAGATTATCAAAGTCCACAGAAAAGAAGGTTAACGCCCTGTTTGGCTAAATTTTGGCTGTGTGCACATTTAGGTTTTTGAACTTTCTTTTGAGCAATCATATGGTTTCGATAACTATAATGTAAAGGCAAGAAAAATATTTTACTCGATTAGTATGTGATAGTCTCCGTTAGAAAGTTCCTGATTTGACTTTGCACAAGCTTTAGAATGCAAAGATTAAGAAAGTTACGAACCCAGAACAGAAAGCAATTTAGGTTGTAAAAAATATTTAAACATTAGCATGTGTAATCATTACAAAATAAAGCTGATACGTAATACCCTTCTGTACAAACCTGCTTTCTCCCTTTTACACCAAGATGCGGAGTTGCCAAGGTAATAAAATTGATTGGCTCCAGCCCAGCAATCGTGCCTCGTTTTGAGGAATATGCTGCCTGTGGATTTGGCATTGTAGGATTTGCAAGATCGTTACTTTTGGAACTACTTGGAGTATTTGGAGAGTAAAGAACTGCAACTGCATATCTGGCGAACAAGCCACCAAGAGAATGGGCCAAAAATGAGATCCTCTTGAGGCTCTCTGTCTTTTGCACAACCTGTGTGACCTGTTTACAATGGAAAGTCACAGGTAATGCAACAGATCGACATAAATTAGAAATCAAAATTTCTACACATGTATGCAAAGATTACAAATTCTCACTTCATCCGCTAAACGATTTCCAGCTCCATCAATGCCACCAAATGTTTTCGTATAGGTGTTACAGGAACTTGCTGCGAATTAAACATCAAATCCTACATAAACCCCCATACAGAAAATAGACAAAGGGAAAGAAAATAACTGCACAAATGTTGTATACTAAATTTTCCCACCTTAAGGCAATGACTGTCTTGAGTTGAAAAACAAAATGCTAGCTTGCTTAATGCTAACTCTAACCTTGTTTTCTATGCTATTAAACCCTCCAACAAAACATTTTATTATCCTGGCCAGATCACGTTTTTCCTCTTAAGTACGCTGTTTTATGCACCAATAAATATGAGAGTCATATGTTCCTAGAGAAGGCAGTGTGTTGTAACTCTTGATAGAGTTCCTGAGTAAATAATAAGTCGATTATTATGTTCATCTCATTGCAATTTGTTACTCGATGTCGCTATGCAAGTATCACATTTAAATCAAATGTTATTCTTCGTATGTTTAAGTATCTCCATTGAAATCCCCTAAATGGTCTACTCTATTAGTGAAGCTATCATACTCCTTGTGTCCAATATTTTGGGCCCGCTTGGGGTAACATCTGGAGATAGTGTTTTGGAGGTTGAGTTGAAAATATGTGTTTGGGGATAAAACTTTTGAAAAAGTAATGTGATATGGAAAATAGTTCAAAAATTTGAAATGGGAATAAAATATGCAAAATGGATCTTGATTTATTCGTCTCGTCATTATGAGTATTTTGACAAAAAAAAACATCTAATTTCGATTTGAAATGAGAAAGTTACGGACTTTTAAAGTTGGAAATTTGAAATCAAAAATGGCAAAATGCCATCCAGAGATGTTACCCCAAATAGCATCTAAACTTCAAGGAAAAAACTAGTTGTCAATCTGTGATATGAAATCAGATTAAACAGACAATAAAGGAGATGGATATACCGTAAATTAAGAAGTTTCTACCAAGACGCCTTTTTAACTCTGCTTCAACATATGTCCAATCACTTGGGCTGCAAAACTTAAAACCAAGTTTATGTGAATTGAAAGCCAGAGGAAATTTAACCATGAAAAACTGCCACAAAAGAATTGTGATAAGATCTAAACAAACATTCGTCCACAAATAAGTTAATCCCGAAAATTCAAGACCAGACTCACAACAACAAACACTCGAGGTCAAAAAAGAAAAGCACCAGGGGAATTCAACACATAACAAATTGCCCGGCACTTATCGTTTGTTCAATATGTTAAATGGAGTATGTACCTGGCCAATATGCCGTGAACAAGGACTAGGAGATGGTCAGGCCCACTTTTTCCCTTTTCAATGCCTCTGGACGAGCCAAAATTTCCTTCGGTGGTCATTGACATAGCTTGAGCTCTAAGAGCTTGATTTCTCCAATTATTATTTGTGCCTGCATAAAAATGGAGCATGATCACTAGGTAAAATATTCTGTTACGAGTGTTTATGGAAAATGATTTTGTATGCAACTTCTTTTCACTTCGCTCCACGCAAAGTATAAGGTGTGCTTACAATCACATTGGAACACTTGTCATGATCTATTAAGAATAATTAAAGAACGAGAAACGAATGTGGTTTTCGGATTTTGAAAAAGAGACTCTGGATTAGATTCCAGATTCAAAATGGATTATATAGGTTTGGATCCATTAGCCTCCTTGACCTTTGATTGCTCTAGTTCTAGAAAGAATAATCCTAAATATGGAATCTGATAAATCAGTAGCATAAGATTTTCATTCCCATTTCCTCAATTTAAGTCTAACACTTTTCAGCAGCAGCATTCATGATCGCCAATAAAATACTAATAAGGGCTTGTTTGCCATTGTATATTCCAAAAGTTGATTTTGCCTTCCAAAGTCCTAAAGTTGCTTGTCTCGGTGTTTGGAGAACTTTTCAAAATAAAGAGCTTACAATCAAAGCCTTTTTTTGGAGAATGGGTTCGAACCAGAAAATTCCATATACCGGATTGGAATATGAAAGCGAGAAAAATAAGTATAGTGCGGATTTCGAAAAAGTGAAAATTTTGATCGGAATTTGATTTGATCCAAACAAGGGCAAAGTCACAAAACGTGAGTGACTTCTCCGAAAAGCTCCTGCACGAAAACCTTTAATTCCTAAGCAAAACTGTATAAACTAAATATCAATTTTGTTCCCTAACACATACAAAATATGGTTTCAACGTTAAACAAAGTCATTAGTTTTCATTTCCTTTCTTCTACTGCCTAAAACATAAGCAAAAGGAATCCCAAACGAATCCCAAAAATCAAATTAAAAAAAAAAAAAAAAAAGCTTGTGGCTTTTTTATTCCTTGGACCAACAGAAATTCAAAATTCCAATTCCCAATTCAAACTCTCCCCAACAAACTTCACATATTAAATGAAAATAGGGAAAATTTAAGCTAGCAAAAAAGAAGGGGAATTACCAGAGGAGAAGCTCAAAGACGAGGAAGAGCAGCAAGAGGAAGACGACGAACAAGAAGGCGAAACCGAAGAAGAAGACGACGACGACGAAGAAGAAGAAGAAGAAGACGACGACGAACTCACACCGCCATTTCTGCAAGTGGCAGCGAATCTTGGCGAGTATCCGCAGCGCGCGTGAATCAGAGGAGCCGAGGCCATCCAGGTGTAAATATAGGCGTATATATAGCACAGACAAACCCAGTTAGAGAGAGAGAGAGAGAGAAGAAGCTAGAAGAAAGATCCGAACTTTCTCGTTTCAATCAAAGCAAAGTCAGTATCCACGCCATAATGTTTGTTATCCTTCTCCATCTTTTACGCAAACCCCCATGCCTCTCTCTCTCTCCTCTCTCTCACTCTCTCTGTACCTTCCCGATTTCCTTGCACAGAAACAATCAACAATCAGTGAGGTGCAAATTATGTACAAAAACAGTTTTTCCTTTTTCCTTTCTTTTTTTTTTTTTTTTTTTTTTTTTTGTTCTTTTTGCCTTTTCAGCTTTGGATATTAATGCTGTATGTAAATAAAATAATCAATTTTATTCCCCTTTTGTGAGGGGGGAAAAAAAAAAAAAAAGGTTCACAAAAAAAATGTTTTTTTTTTTGGCCCTTTGGTGAAAAGATTCACACACACAATTATTTTTTGGCAATTATTTGTCCTGACAAATCTGAAGAAGACACCTGTCTGATTGGACGAAAATTAAAAAAAATAAAACAAAACACAAAAAAAGCCTGGAGCCGAGAGTTTGAGACTGGGACGGCATGTCTAATCTATTGCTTATTTCTTGTTTACTTTTTTTTTTTTTTGCCGGAATGCTTATTTGTTTACTTATTTAATAAATAATTTAGAGTAGAATATTGAAATTTTATATCTTATATTAAAATTATAATTAGATTATGTTTATAAATTATGGACTTATGAATTATCAATCTATGATAATTGGTGTTAGGATTTTTATTTGGAAAAAGAGAATATCATTCGTACTAAAAAAAATCATACGTACAAACTAAACAAGATAATACGACGATTCACACTATAACGAACATGACCCTCAACTTAGACCGGTTCTACTAGTGAAATTGATAACACTCAAAAAAAAAAAACATGTTTGAGGTTCGAAAATGAAAAATACCTTGACACATCAATATCGAACATACATAAGACTCTTTTTGAATAAATCTCTACAATCGATAGAAGTTTTTAATTAATTGAAAGCCACGACTTTCTCGCATGAAGGTCATAGACACAAATTTAGTGTAACAAACGAATCGCTACAAGACACTACTCCAAACCATAAGCCTGGATAGTGAGGACACTACCGGCATAAATAAGAGTTTTAACTAAATAAAAAATAATAATAACAAAAACAATAAAAAAAAGGGTTAATTTCACTTTTAGCACCTCTGAAAAAAATAATGGTAAAAACAGCAGCACTTTTTATTACATTCAATTTCAGCACTTAATGTGAGGCCCAATAGCATTTAATGTATATCAAATTACAGGTTTACCCTCATCTCCTACCCACTAAAGAATCTCTCTCCCTCGCATGACCCAAAAAAGTTTTTCAAACCACCATGTACAGTGGTTTAGAGAGAGAAAACTGAAATCTAGAGAGAGAAAGAGTCAACACGCATCGGAAACTTATTTCTTTTTTCACTTTCCGCCTAGCCCCCCCACCCATTTTGAAACCCGAAGCTTCATATAATATAGATAAACTTCCATGTAAAGAGAGAAACTTCCATTTACAGAAAGAAACTTCCATCGAAAGTTTTTTTTTTTTTAAATTATAATTTTTTGTCATTTTTAAGTAAAGGTCATAACCATTATGACCACCCGATCATAACCGTTATGACCACTTTTTTTTTAATTTTACATTTTTTACTATTTTTTATCAATGGTCATAACCATTATGACCACCCAGTCATAACCGTTATGACCATTTTTTTTATAATTTTTTTACTATTTTTTAGCTATGGTCATAACCGTTATGACCAGTTTTTTTTTTTTTAGAATTATATTTTTTAATTTTTTTTAGTCGAAGTTTTTTTACTATTTTTTAGCAATGGTCATAACCATTATGACCACCAGGTCATAACCGTTATGACCAGTTTTTTTTTTTTTTAGAATTTAAATTTTTTTTTAAGTCGAACTTTTTTAAATATTTTTTAGCAATGGTCATAACCATTATGACCACCCGGTCATAACCGTTATGACCAGTTTTTTTTTTTTAGAATTTAAATTTTTTTTTAAGTCGAACTTTTTTTAATATTTTTTAGCAATGGTCATAACCGTTATGACCAGTTTTTTTTTTTTAGAATTATATTTTTTAATTTTTTTTTAGAATTATTTTTTTTTGTCGAACTTTTTTTACTATTGGAATAGCAATGGTCATAACCATTATGACCACCAGGTCATGACCGTTATGACCAGTGTTTTTTTTTTTAGAATTTAATTTTTTTTTGTCAAACTTTTTTTATTATTTTTTAGCGATTGTCATAACCATTATGACCACCCGGTCATAACCGTTATGACCAGTATTTTTTTTTAAGAATTAAAAAAAAAATTTAAGTCGAACTTTTTTTAATATTTTTTAGCAATGGTCATAACCATTATGACCATCCGGTCATAACCGTTATGACCAGTTTTTTTTTTTTTTAGAATTTAAATTTTTTTTAAGTCGAACTTTTTTTAATATTTTTTAGCAATGGTCATAACCATTATGACCACCCGGTCATAACCGTTATGACCAGTTTTTTTTTTTTAGAATTTAATTTTTTTTAAGTCGAAACTTTTTTTAATATTTTTTAGCAATGGTCATAACCATTATAACCACCCGTCATAACCGTTATGACCAGTTTTTTTTTTTTTAGAATTATATTTTTTATTTTTTTTTAAGAATTAATTTTTTTTCCGAAGTTTTTTTACTATTGGAATAGCAATGGTCATAACCATTATGACCACCCGGTCATAACGTTATGACCAGTTTTTTTTTAAGTATTAAATTTTTTTTTGTCGAACTTTTTTTACTATTGGAATAGCAATGGTCATAACCATTATGACCACCCGGTCATAACCGTTATGACATTTTTTTTTTAAGTATTAATTTTTTTTGTCGAACTTTTTTTATTATGTTTTAGCGATGGTCATAACCATTATGACCACCCGGTCATAACCGTTATGACCAGTATTTTTTTTTAAGAATTAAATTTTTTTTTTAAGAATTAAATTTTTTTTTGTCGAACTTTTTTTACTATTGGAATAGCAATGGTCATAACCATTATGACCACCCGGTCATAACCGTTATGACCAGTTTTTTTTTCCTTAAGTATTAATTTTTTTTTGTCGATCTTTTTTTATTATTTTTTAGCGATGGTCATAACCATTATGACCACCTGGTCATAACCGTTATGACCAGTTTTTTTTTTTTTAAGAATTAAAATTTTTTTTAAGACGAACTTTTTTTACTATTTTTTAGCAATGGTCATAACCATTTTGACCACCCGGTTACAACCATTATAACCAGTTTTTCCTTCTGTGAAACAGTTTCACGAAATCCATTTGGACTCTTATTAATAATAAAACGCGGTTTGTAAGGATTAATTTAACCCTTACTCTTGAAATTGTATATGTTATTACAATATGACATATAAATTTAACAAAAAATTTATATTTTCTACAATTAATGGGAATGTTTGAAATGAAAAAATAGTATATGTGTCAGGCGAAGTCCTTGTCGACGTCGTCATCACTTTTGTAAGTTCCTTCAATTTTCCGGTTGGCATGCATCCACAAGTAACATGCTAGCCACTCCCGAAATAGCCTCATCCGTCCAGCTATTACCCAATAACTGACGTCCCTCCCTTCTATTAAGCATTCAGCAAATTTAATGGTAAACACTCCATAGTCACCCCTGTTGCACAAATGACAAAGATTATTAATTTTCACTTCAACTTTTGAATGCAGTATAGTCGTTTGGAAATGTTGTTTTTCTTGCACTCACCCATTGGATTGTTGAGGGATGTCTTTCATGATGGTGATTGGTAATGGGTTAATTCCAGCAGGTTCTCTTGGTTTGAAGGCAAACAAATCTAATCGTTCAGCCAGCAATGGAATGAATATTGCTAAACATTCCATGCCTTCTCGGACCTTGACATTGTGTAGTCCTTCATGCTGCAGAGAGTCGTACACGTCAATGGTCCAGCTTGTCAGATCGAGCTTCGCTAATACCCAATGTTTAAGGTCAGCCAAATGCACTGGTATTAGCACAGTTATCACGTCAAACCATGATGCCCCACTCAGGACATTAACGCCAAGCATTATCTTGAGTACAGTTTCACAAGTTCCCCAATCGAACTTCTCGGTGCACTCTGGTATATACGCCACAACGATCGAACCTTTGAACAAAAAAAAGTGTCAACTGTTGTCACCCTCTGTTGCTCCAATTCGGGGAACTGCCTGATTTACTTTCTCAAGTAATAAAAGGCGACATCAACGTGCTACATTAACATAACCAGGGGGTTAAGGGTATTGTACAATATTCGATCAGCAAACAATATAATAATGGTTGTGATAAATTATTTATAGCAGACTGCCGAATTTAAAAAAATGTCATGTACTTACTTCGTCCCATAGCCAAACCGGGGAGGTTGCTAATTCATAGTACCAGCTTTTTTTTTCTACCTCCATGCATCCGAAGCCATGGGGTTTGTCAAGTGTCTCATGCTTGACACTGTATCGTGGAGGCCGTTTACTGAACATCAAGCATACATATTTTAACACTTCAGTGCAATTCCAAGTATAATCCTAAACACAGACAATGTTAACTTAATCAACATTACCCTGGAGGTGTCTTCTTCAACAATTCTTGTTTGAAACCACTCCCTGAACTCTTCTAACCTATGTTCAGGAGGTTCATCTGCGAGACCTACTGGGAGTGCATAATTCGTGTCAGCCGGCTTCTTCGAAGGGGATCCAACGTCATTCTTACGACCCGATGGCCGTTGGCCAAGCCTTGATAGTCTGGCCCTCTTCTTCTTAGGGATCTACAAAGCACATATGTTAAACGAGTTAATCTAATGGACTGTTCCATTATTGGTAAAATTGAAATTCACAGCTATGCGTCACAACCACGTCCGTCAACATTTCCTTGTTGGAGTGCTCGTCAATCATGACAAGATCATGTGATGGGATGTGGTCTTCCCTCTCTGCCCCCTCTTTCATAGATTTTGACACTGTAGGCATGGCCCCCTCCCTCGCTCCAACGACTCGCTCATCCTTAACACTCGTCTCGGCCGCCTGTTCCTGTACATTGTATTTTCATAACATGTCATACAAAATTTTAGGAGGCCTACACTGATCAGGTATATTGGTCATGTTTAATTCTACCTTTGGTTTCTTCTCTTTGGCATCTGCATGCCAATCGATCACCTTATCAGCAGTAAGGAACTCCATTGCTGCCTGCAGCCCTATATCCGCAACGACGTCAAACTCAGGGGAAGGAGTCTTCAAATCTTCCGACGTCTTCCTCTTAACATTAAGAACTTCGCTGCTCCCGACCTTCGGCACAGGCTATGCCTGACCGTGCTGTTCAGCAGCATTCTTTGCCATCAACAATTTCAGCACCCTCTTCAACAGTTTGTTCAAGCGGGTTTGTTCCTTTTTTATATCCTTTAACTTTTTATTCAAAGTAGTAACATGCGCTCGGATCTCATTCTGGAACTCCACCCACTCGGTATTGATATCCGGACTCCGCCGGGGGACTGACGACTTCGGAGGTGGTAATTGAGGCAGGCCAGTCGGTCTATTCAAAAAAAGGCACGCAACATTATCGTTCTTCAACTCCTCCTCAGTTAGCATCAATTGAAAACAGTTTGGCTGCACACATGACGTAAAATTACGATCCTTATACATAATGTATTATTATTATTTTATTATAATAACCCATAACGAAGTTGTGAAACTTATTATGGTATGACCGTGTTTGGTCATAACAATTTTGACCAGACGGTCATAACGGTTGTGACCAGTTTCGTCTGAACGTTTATGACCAACATGGTCATTACGATTTTGGCCCCCTGTTTATGGTAGCGAAATGTGAATTACCTGTGATTCGCTAACCTCCATGAACGCCCATTGAACGTCATCAAATTTCACAATCTCCGCAGTGGTCCAGGACGCCATACGCGGAACGGCTTGCAAGTAGTTGGTTGTGAACTTGGATGCCATCGTTGGAAGTGTCTCATATGCCCATACGAGTATGGCATGTGGGAAACCAGGAATGCTGTAATGAACTGTGTTAACAGGTTTTTTTTGTCGTCTCTTCGAAGAAATCCTATTCTCCACTGTAGCACAGATTGCAGCACGGGTTGCCTCCCATGATAGCACACCCCAAGGAAAATCATTGAAGGCATCCAAGTTGTCTGCCAACCCGAAAAATTTGGGATCTATTTTCACCGGTATAGTATTTGACAAAGGGATCGAGAATATAATGTACAGAAGGCTAAGCTTTACGGCATCTTCGTCGTTGTCAAACTTAGCATTGGACAGTTGCAGCTCCAAATTTTCCCTCGATACGCCCTTAACAGTCGAAAAATATCTTGACATTATCCTGCTTTCGACGACCGGTAGTTGCGTTGACCCTGCACATTTTAGTCCGGTAATTAGGCAGAACTCCATTATGGAGAATCTGGCCATGTCTTTTCCAATCTCGAACCACAGTGCGTCCCCCATTGATGTGTGGTTTGTAAGGCGCATCACAATGTTATGGAATAACTGGCCAGCCCAACCTAGAGACTCTAGATGCAAGAAAGGTTGAACGCATAGCTGGTCTTTGACGGACTCCAACTGTCGTGGAGATAACCACTGGCTCAGTTTCTTCCATGTCTCGTTAATGTTTATGAAAGTATTGATTTTGGCCCGGGTTATCTCACTGTCTGGTACTAGTCAGACATATTGACCCTGTGTGATTGGATAATAACAAAAAAAAAATAGTCAGATTAGATATTTAGATGTACGGACGTACCGCAAACTGCAACTTGACTAAAACAAACAGAGATCATAGATTTTACCTCTTCCTCTTTCGATATCTTGGATGGAGTTATACTCGATTCGTGTACATCCATTTCTCCCTTATTTCTCTCAAAATCTGTAATAGTCACCATGCTATGGATATAACCGCGGCGTGTATACGGCTATAATAGGTGGTTTACGACGGTTATGCAGAGACGCCTGGTAGAAAACGATACGATTACCACTTTCTCTCTCTACACAGAGTTTTCGCTCTCTAACAACTGTAAAATCTTTTTTAAAAATTTTAACACAATAGCGGCATAGGGAGAGTCACTATTACGCGTGGAGGAGATGAGGGCAAATATGGTATTTAGTCACTCAGAGTCGTACAAAAGACTGTTGGTATTCCTAATATATCGGTCATAATGGTTGTGACCAGGGGTAAATGCGTTATACACACAGCCTCTCACTTAGAGCTGGCAAATCGTGTTCGCGGGCCGTGTTCGGGCCAGCCCGATTACGGCACGACACGATTAATAAACGGGCCACGAACTCAAACACGAACACGACACGATTAATAAACGGGTAGCACGACACGACACGCGAACACGATTATTAAACGGGCCAAGACGGGTTGACACGAAAACAAACACGTTTATGACCCATTTAACACGAAAAGCCCGTTAACAGCCCATTTAACACGAAAAGCCCGTTTATGACCCGTTTAACACGAAATGGCTTCCGGACCCATTTAACACAAAAATTATGGAAAAAAAATCACTTAAAATTCTAAATTCACTAACACATAAGTTTAAATTCACTAATACAAATTCTAAATTCTAAATTCACTAACACTTCAAAATTCTAAATTGTCACATAATCAATATCCAAAATATTAATAGAAACATCAAAAGACAACAAAATATTAATATAAAAGGAAATGCTTTCTTACTTGAAAATCATAGCATCATAGGTTCCATCTCCATAAATCTTCAAAAGTTTCCAAATATTTCAACCTATTCAAGAAATTTATGAGAATGAAATTAAAACATATTTAAAAACTATCTAAAGATTTAAAAAAATGTCACTATGTCTAAATTACCTTCCATTTGAACATCTGCATTTGAGGAGCTGGGATTGTGGGAGCTTTGAGTAGACATGGAGTTAGACTCGTTGAGTTCCAAACTGAGCACATCTTCAATGATTTCATCCACAGCCATGTGAATTGATTTGTTGTTGTCTGCACATAAATTTGATAAGTGGCCAACAACATAATGTAATCTTATGTAGTCAATAAGAAATGAATACACTATTTCTCCATTCAACTTGAAAACATCTAGAACATTAAAAGAAAAATTCACAGCTTAATACAACCAAGTAATAACTTCAATATATATAAAAATTGAAAACTAGATTATATCATGTGTAATGCTATTACTACATATCAAAGACTCAAAGGTAGAATATACCTTAATCTCCAAATAGCCAATCCCTAGTGCAAACCAATGCCTGAACTACGTCAGGTTTAAGTGAGCTCCTGTATTGATCTAAAATTCGTCCCCCAACACTAAAAGCAGATTCGGATGCAACAGTAGTTATTGGTATGCTCAAGATGTCACGAGCCAGCTTAGAAAGCTCCGGATAGCGAAACTGGTTTCCTTTCCAAAACTCAAGAACATCAAATTCCTCTGTTTGTTGTATTCTTGGCTCATCCAAATAAACCTCTAACTCTGACTTTTGCATAACAGCTTGTTCTTGACTTTCAAAACTATTGAACTCCTACAAGCACAAAGATATAAAACAAGTTTAACAAAATAAAATATAAAACAACAATTATAATAAATGCTAAATTGCAAAACTCTACATATTTTTTTACCTTCATTACTTTGTTTTGTCTCAATAAGAACTTCTTTGTTGGGTTCTTTGCAACAGGAGTAGGATCTACCACGGCAGATGTAGTTTTAGTGTTGTTGCAAGTATACTCAGCAAACAATGCTGCCAAACCATCCTTAACCAACAAAAATTGGCTTGATCCTCTTTCTCCATAAATGTTAGCATAAGCATAATCCACAAAGTTTAACTTGTAACATGGATCAAGAGCTAATGCTATTGCTAATATCAAAGAGAAGTCTTTCCAATACTTTTCAAACTTGCTGAGCATTGCCTTTGCCATAGTGGACAAATATGAATCCTCACTTTCCACATATGATTTTAGTGTCAAATAGCAGGTGTATACAATAGGAAAGTACAAGTTTGCTGTGGGGTATTGAACTCCGGAGAAAATGCAAGTAAAATTATAAAATGGTTCTAAGAACTCATTAATCTTCTCTGCCTTTTCCCACTCATCAGAAGTAGGACAATTCTTGTAATTTGAGTCACTTAATTGTAAATGACAAAATGCACGCCGATAATACAAGACACTATCAAGCATGAGAAATGTAGAGTTCCATCTAGTTGGCACATCTTGCCTTAAACCCCTCTTAGCATCAAGACCCACAAGATTTACACATTCTAGAAACTTCTTCTTTCTAATTTGTGACCCTCTCACATATTTCACACTTTCACGGGCCTTTTTCACCACATCATCAATATCTTTCAGACCCTCATGGACTACTAGGTTAAGAATATGGGCACAACAACGAATATGGAAAAAAGTACCATTAGAAATAAGTGCTTTCTTTCCATTCAATTCATCTTTTAACAAATCCACAGACACATCATTTGCAGAAGCATTATTCAAAGTAAGAGAAAACGCCTTATTTTCAATTCCCCAATCGCATAGAATGCATAAAGTTTTTCGGACAATGCAATACCAGTGTGTGGAGGTGGCATGAAACAAAAATTTAAAATCCTCTTTTGCAAACCCAATCTTTGTCAATGAAATGGGCGGTCAATGTCAAATAACCATCTGTGACTATAGAAGTCCACAAATCAGAAGTCAAACAAATTCTACCAGGGGTCGCATCCAACATAGATTTAATTCTTATTCGTTCCCTTGAAAACATTTTAAACACATCTGCCTTCAAAGTGTTTCTCGAAACCAAATTAATGTAGGCTCAAATATTGAAAAGCGGCCCTAATACCTTCATATTCAACAAAAGAAAATGGAAGATCATGCAAAATGATGGCTGTTGTTATCAATTGCCGAAAGTGTTCAGGATCAAACCTCTTTGCACTCACTGCTAAAGAGCCTTTTTCTTGTGATATCAAAAGTTGGCCGATATCACGTGTGTCTTTTCGTTGGCAAGATATCATATGACGCCGCATGCTTCCAGTCCCATTCTTACTATCAGCTAAATAAACAGAACCACATTCCTTGCATTTTGCCCTTAACCTCTTGTCTTCACTCATCGGAAGCTTATCAAAATGTGACCAGACAATAGAAGTAGTCCTTCTTTTGCGTTTGGCTTTGCTGGGTGCATCTTCAGAAATAACTTCAAGCTCCTCTTCCTCATCTTCATCAATAGGCACATCTGTATTGGCAGGAGCAGTAGCACTAGTACCAGACTCAAGATTCACTTCATGTCCTAGACCATCCATCTGTAAAATATAATCAAATAATGATGCTTTCATGTGCAAGAATAGGTGTTTTAAATAGAAATGAAACAATTACGTTTTTAGGATTTCATTTTCTTTTCCTCCATTTTCTCATCAACCAAACAAGGAAAAGAAAAAAAAACATAAAAAAAAAGAGTAGGGCTGTATATGTGAATGTACCTCATAGAAAAAAAAAACCCCAATTGAAAAACCCTAGCGCTGCCGAGTGCGATTGTAAGCTGAAATCGTGAGCTTGCGATCACGAGGCTTGCATCCACGTTAACAGTGACAGGCAGAGGAAGAGAGAAAGAGAGAGACAAATTGATGGCAGATAGTGATAGGAGAGATAAAGAAAGAGAGAGTAAGAAATGGGAGGGCGGTGATCAGATGGCAGATGGAGGAGAGAAAATGGTGCGGTGGAAAAGAAATTGGTGGAAGAAAAGAGAGGATAGAGAGGATGAGGGCGAGATATAGGAAGAGAGAGAAGCCTGAGGGAGGAGTGAAAAAAGATCGGAGGAAAACAGAGGAAGAGATTAAGAAGAGAAATGAGAGAGAAAAAATCAAAGATGATGGTTCCGACTTCCGAGGCACTCAAGTTCGTGAGAAGATTAGATGAGAATTGAAAGGCCCGTCGTGGTTGGTCCCCAAGCGCGCAGGCGCGCGCTTGGGACGTGCGGGCGCGCCCCTGGCTCGGGCAGGAAGGAGGCAGGGCGTTCCACGACAGTCTTTTGACTGTCGTGGTTGGTCCCGAAGCGCGCGGGCGCGCCTGGCCGGGCGCGCCTGGCTCCAGCAGGAAGGAGGCATCGTTCCACGACGGTCTTTTGACTGTCGTGGTTGGTCCCCAAGCGCGCGGGCGCGCGCCTGGGCCGCGCGGGCACGCTCCTACGCGCTTCTTTGACATCCTTTCACGACGGTCAAAAGACGTCGTGGTTGGTCCTTCCCGAGGACCTACCACGACGGTCTTTTTTGACCGTCGTGGTAACTTTTTATACCACGACGGTTTTTAAAAAACCGTCGTGGTAATTTTATACCACGACGGTTTTTAAAAAAACCGTCGTGATATCCGTTTTGCGAAATTTCAAAAATAATCCGAGAACCGTGCGCGCTTGCATGTTGCCCAAATTTTGCGTCCTACATATATAAAACCAAATGAAAGACCTTATTTCATACACTTTCTCTCTCTAATTTTCGGTACATCTCTCCCCTCTCTCCCACTTTGCTTGCCTTGCATCATTCATTTACAACAGAATTTTTGGCCTCGCATCCTCCATTCTCTCTCAAATTTTCGGTAATTTACTCAAATTTCTCTCTCAAATTTTCAACAACTCTACTTTCTCCCTCTTTGTTTAAGAACCGTCGTGGTAACACGGCTACCACGACGGTTGAAGTGACTTATTCCTGAAAATTAAGATGCGTTTAAGACAAAGAAATTACTGGAGTACTATGGGCTGAAATTGGAAAATCATCTCTATTTGGATCGTTTTTTTATTGTATCGATGCCATGACGGTTCTTAAACCGTCGTGGTATCACGGATACCACGACGGTCCTAAGACCGTCGTGTAATTTGAGATACCACGACGGTCCTAAAACTGCCGTATAATCCGAGATACCACGACGGTTCTAAAACCGTCGTGGAATCCATATATTTACCACGACTGTGGATTCCACGACGGTTTTTAAACCGTCGTGGAATCTGGTTTCTGTAGTAGTGTCACATATTATATTTGTTGATATGCAAGCATCTAAATTAGAATTGATATCCCATAACATTTTTCATGTAGGAAATGTCTATATAAGTTAACAAATGAAATATTTGTTATTTAGTAGAAAACAATATGAATCATGAAATACGTGGCATTCCGAAATCAGAGGGCCTTGTGAGAAAAGAATTACGAGGAACAATGGAAGCAACAATCAACATCCACTTTTTTTAATATAGTTAAGATAAAAACATTAGCTTTTGTATAATATATATATATATTATATATATATATATATATTTGAAAGGGTAGACATATAATTTATTGATACCCGATAAAAAGACAAAAACAATAATTCTTATTTTTCTATTTATATTTCAATAATTTATACAAGTAATTTTTTGTTTATTATTAGCATTATTTTTCATTCCGTAGTGCCACCATAATACCACACTAGACTGACTTATTGATTACCAAACAGAGTAACATTGTTTTGGAGTTAAACATATTTTATAGTATTGTCAAATACTTAGTTGCTTTAAACAACAAGCAAAAGAATAAACTACAATAGTAATTCGAAGGCAACAAGTAAAAAATACAGAAATGATGAGAAGAATATTTAAATATTATTTATGAATTTTTTTTTCATAGTCAATAAGAATTTGGAAAGTTGAAGTTCAAATTTGAAAAATATAGTTTCAAAATGATGAGTAAGTTTTACTGTTTTACATCCTAATAAATTTATGTATTTGTTAACTATAAGATTACACTAATATCCTAATTCAAATATATACACATAATTAGGTTTACTATTTTATATTATTAATTATTTTATATTATTAACTAGTTAACTCTAACTATAATTTGTTTACAATTTTATATTATTAACTAGTTAATTATAAGATTATTATTTTATATCAGAAGCAACATCTCCATAACTTCTGATTTATATTGTCTCAATAGTGGAAATTCTTCAATAGTTATTTTCTGGTCTTGTATCAAACACACAAATGGGCCTATACTTGTTATAAAAAGAGCTTTAGAATAGTTTGAAAATTCTAACATAAACGTGTTAAACGTGTTAATCGTGTTAGCCCGTTTCCGGCCCATTTATTTTCGTGTTAAACGTGTCGACCCAATTATTAAACGTGCGGTTCAAACCCATTTATTACGTGTCGTTCTCGTGTCGTGTCCGGAATTGCCGGCCCTACTCTCACTCTAGTCATAACCATAGTTACTGACGTGTCACAACGAAGTTCACGCCTTCTTCGATACGCTTCCCAAAAGTTACTGACATCATTTCCCTGCAGGCATTTAATGCTCGGTTTGCGTGTAAAGTTACCACTAATAATAATATAATAACAATATTCGAAGGTTTACAAAATTATTTTACTTAAGTTTTTTTTGGCTACTTTTTTTTCAAACAGATATACACAAAATTATTCGGTCATAATGGTTGTAACCGGGCGGTCACAACCATTGTGACCAGGGTAAAACCTCCTGTTACACGGCTTCTCACCCTAGTCATAACCATAGTTACCAGGGTGTCACAACGAAGTTGACCGCCTAAACAGATACGTTTCCCAAAAGGTAATGATGTGATTTCTCTGCTAGCATTTAATGCCTCGGTTTGCGTGTAAAGTTATCCCTAATAAGAATATAATTAATTTATGTTCATCTTTTTATAGTTGCTTTTCAAACCGATAATAACCACGGAATTCGGTCATAACGGTTATGACCACCCGGTCACAACCATTGTGACCATGATAAAATAAGCTTTACACAGCGGCTGACAATAGTCACAACCATATTGACCAGTCGGTCACAACGAATTTGACCGCCTTTTTAAGGCCCTAGGCCAAAAGTAAATGTCGCGATTTACAAATATGAATACAATGCCTCTGTTTCCGTGTACGGTTACCACCAATAATATTATATTAATAATAATAAAATGATTAACAATTTATTTAAGGGAAAATTTTACGGTTATTTTTTTTTTTAAAACCGATAACCACGGAGTTTGGTCACAATGGTTGTGACCGGGTGGTCACAACCATTGAGACCATGGTAAAAGCCATATTACACAGATTTGCCCCCTAGTCACAACGACGGAGTTGGCTTTGATGGCCGGGTCCTTAAGGGTACTGAATTGGTAAACGTTTGTTGGTTGTGTCCATAGCCATTACATCTACCACAACGAACGGACTCATGATCTTCACCTTGGGACAAAATCCTTCGAACTCGTGACCTTCCGGGACCACGCTTCGTTTTGGGAGGATTGATGATTTGCGACCTGATTGATTCAGGCACATCCCAGCCATCAGAGCTGCCAATAGGATGGACTACAGACGAATAACAACCATAAAGATAATCTTTCGTGTAGTATGTCGAGCAATAATTGTATGGATCTATCCGTCGGTGGTTACACACGGCTATGGCATGAGGGCAAGAAATTTGATCGACCTGAAATCGTCTACACATACATGTCTTTTGGCTCATATCAACGATCCATATTTGGTTGGCATTGTTGGTGACAGCGTACTCAAACTGATCGGCTGGCTGCGGCTGTAAGAAGGGGAAATTTAACAATTTCAGACGATTTGGATTAAGGGAAACTCCGCATATACCATATACTTGGTGGATGTTGGCATGAAAACGTACCGTTACTTTTAGGCCTATTGAGAAGTTGGTGTGAAGCATCTTCTCAGTCTTTGGAGCAAGTTTCGATGACAATTTTAGGGCCTCCTCACGCCTGTTGACAAACCATCTTTGTTGTAGTTCCCTCAACCATTCCATTAAGAATCCAACTGGCATTAACCTGGCTTTCCGATCAACATTATTCAATGACTCCGCGATATTGGTTGTCATGATTGCATACCTCCGGTCGTTGAAATATGCTCGCGACCACTTTTTCGGATCGGCCTGCATGAGGTATCGGTGCATGTCAGGGTTACGAGTACGGATGGATTCCATATGACGATGGTGCTCACTTAAAAGATACGACCTCGATGCACCATCAAAATAGGTCTTCAAAGGGCCTTTGAAATCCTTGTACTTGGTCTTAAGGTTTGCAGCCAAGTGTTGGACGCATATCCCGAAGGCAGCGTCCGGATACACGAGTTTGGCTGCATACTCGATACCCTTATGCCTATCAGCCACAATAACAAGAGAATCTCTAGGGCCGAGTGAATCCCTGAGCTTCTCGAAGAACCAGGTCCATGATTCGTTGCTTTCGGACTGAACGATACCAAATGCAAGTGGAAATATGGAGCCATTTGCGTCGTGACCGCATGCTGCAAGAAGCACCCCTCCAAATTTGGCCTTTAATGTGGATCCATCAACCACAATTACTGGTCGACAATAAGGCCAACCATGCTTCGAAGTAGCTACGCACATGTAGAGACATTATAAGCAATTTGATGAGTCCGTCTCGATGTCAATGTCGGAACCAGGATTTTTCCTCTTAACCATTTCAGCCCACGCGGGAAGAACTGTAATGTAATCAAGTTTTTAACAGTTATTAAAGCGAATTATAAGACTTATAATATCGGTGATGAACGTATTATAAGATATAGTAAATGGAAGTGAATTACCATTGTATGACTCTGCATCATTGCCCCTCAAGCTGATTAGTGCTGCTTCCTTACCTCGCCATGCTCGGAGATAATTGAAAGAGACTCCAAATTCGGCCTGCAAGTCTCGCATGATTTCTCGAGGTCTATATGAGGTATTAGTCGGATCCAAGTATTTTGCCTTGACACACTCCCCAATCATCCAACTCTTGGCTTGGCGATGATGTCCTTGAACAATTTCGAGTGAGCAAGTATGGACGTCGTCGAACCGCTTCACGACAAACATTTCACTACCTCGCATCCTCGTCGCACGCAATTGCCATGGACATTTTTGGATATCTATACATATAACGTGTAACAGTGTAGAGGTCGACCTCTTCACCCTGAATTGATAGTGTTTACTCATGATCGTGATGAAGATGGTATTGCAACAACTTTTTGTTAAGAAAAATACAGTTTCTGCAATTGTGACAGGTGTATAATCAGCAACAACTACTGAGCCAGATAACCTGTCAGGACTTGGTACATTATCGGATTGAGATGTTAAGTTATTGGCAATAGAATGTGCTCCAATGCTGACGTCGACACTATTCTCGTTTGATTTACGAGCATCACCCAACATTAAATTCGTCAACATGAGGAGGAAGCTGAGGGCAACGAGGAATAGGAGAAGGGATGATAGATTTCTCTCATCCACATGTTGCATGGCCTCATCATTCTGTACACCTTCTCTGGAGAATTGGCCGTCTATGTGGTTGCTTTCACCCACTCCGGTGGCATGACGTCAGCTGCAGTATCATCCAAAACGTCGATGGTAATAGGAAATTTACTAAGCACATAACATCCTTCTTCTTCAATTGTATATAGAATTTAACGTCATCATCACACTGTATCCTGACAAGAGGCATACTAGGCTCAACACCGTATCTCATGACTATAGTATTGGTTGGGACCCTCATACCAATTGCACGTCTGACCAACTCAATAAAACCAACGTATGTTGCCGTCTCGGGCACCAATATTCCCTTCATTTCTCCACCGATGTAACTCAATGTGCCGTCCCATCGACCATTATACTTGATGAAAACACAAACGTCCTCCATTTACTGTGAAACTAAAACAATTATCGGATCAAAGGGTTAAATACAAAATTCAAAAGAGAGGAACGGTTAGGAAGCACGGTAGGATGCTTATATCGTAGATCTGGTCCAAGGAAATGGAGTTGACGCAGATCTGGCAAGTCGGCCGGTTTAACAGAGTGAAACAAGATGTGGAAGGATTTTTAATCCTGGGAGTTAGTTTCGATCAATGGGTAATGGTCCAGGGAGGATTCGTGAGGATTGGGTGGGATAAAATCAAGGAAACTAGAGACGAAAAATTAAAATTTTCTATCTTCAGTTGGTTATATACTGTCGCTATGGATGTGGAGGGAATTGAGTGAGGATGGCGGGCTAGGACGAAATTTTTCAGCTTAGGGTTGGCTGAGGGCATATATGCCATTATACATACCCAGAAAAATGTCTGGTGACGTGGTGGGGAAAAAGCTGGTCATAATGGTTGTGACCGGGTGGTCAAAATGGTTATGACCATTGCTATTCCAATATAAAAAAAGTTCAAAAAAAAATTTAATTCTTAAAAAAAAAATTAATGCTAAAAAAAAAAACTGGTCATAACGGTTATGACCGGATGGTCATAACGGTTATGACCGGATGGTCATAACGGTTATGACCGGATGGTCATAACGGTTATGACCATCGCTAAAACATAATAAAAAAATTTGACAAAAAAAAAATTTAATACTTAAAAAAAAAACTGGTCATAACAGTTATGACGGGTGGTTATAATGGTTATGACCATTACTATTCCAATAGTAAAAAAAGTTCGACAAAAAAAAATTTAATACTTAAAAAAAAAACTGGTCATAACGGTTATGACCGGGTGGTCATAATGGTTATGACCATTGCTATTCCAATAGTAAAAAAACTTCGAAAAAAAAAATTAATTCTAAAAAAAAAATAAAAAATATAATTCTAAAAAAAAAAAACTGGTCATAATGGTTATGACCGGTGGTCATAATGGTTATGATCATTGCTAAAAAATATTAAAAAAAGTTTGACTTAAAAAAAAATTAAATTCTAAAAAAAAAAACTGGTCATAACGGTTATGACCGGGTGGTCATAATGGTTATGACCATTGCTAAAAAATATTAAAAAAGTTCGACTTAAAAAAAAAATTTAATTCTTAAAAAAAAAATACTGGTCATAACGGTTATGACCGGGTAGTCATAATGGTTATGACCATTGCTAAAAAATATTAAAAAAAGTTCGACTTAAAAAAAAATTTTAAATTCTAAAAAATAAAAAAAAAACTGGTCATAACGGTTATGACCGGGTGGTCATAATGGTTATGACCATTGCTAAAAAATATTAAAAAAAGTTCGACTTAAAAAAAATTTAAATTCTAAAAAAAAAAAACTGGTCATAACGGTTATGACCTGGTGGTCATAATGGTTATGACCATTGCTAAAAAATAATAAAAAAACTTCGACTAAAAAAAATTAAAAAATATAATTCTAAAAAAAAAAACTGGTCATAACGGTTATGACCGGGTGGTTATAACGTTATGACCATAGCTAAAAAATAGTAAAAAAATTATAAAAAAAAATGGTCATAACGGTTATGACCGGGTGGTCATAATGGTTATGACCATTGATAAAAAATAGTAAAAAATATATTAAAAAAAAAAAGTGGTCATAACGGTTATGACCGGGTGGTCATAATGGTTATGACCTTTACTTAAAAATGACAAAAAATTATAATTTAAAAAAAAAAAACTTTCGATGGAAGTTTCTCTCTGTAAATGGAAGTTTCTCTCTTTACATGGAAGTTTATCTATATTATATGAAGCTTCGGGTTTCAAAATGGGTGGGGGGGCTAGGCGGAAAAGTGAAAAAAGAAATAAGTTTCCCATGCGTGTTGACTCTTTCTCTCTCTAGATTTCAGTTTTCTCTCTCTAAACCACTGTACATGGTGGTTTGAAAAACTTTTTTGGGCCATGCGAGGGAGAGAGATTCTTTATTGGGTAGGAGATGAGGGTAAACCTGTAATTTGATATACATTAAATGCTACTGGGCCCCACATTAAGTGTTGAAATTGAATGGAATAAAAAGTGCTGCTGTTTTTACCATTATTTTTTTCAGAGATGCTAAAAGTGAAATTAACCAAAAAAAAAATAAAGCCCAGTATCTATTTAGTATACAAAGCACCATTAATACATAGAAATAACTATTATAAGACAAAAAATAAAACATAACCACACGGGAGAATCATTGAGACAACATGAGCGATGCGACTAGAGTAAGAGTCTTTAAACATGAAATCTACGGGGGTGTTTGATGGAGTAGTTTGAGTTGAGATTTTTAAGTTTAAATAGTAAATTTTTTTGAATTTTTTTGAATTTTAAAAAAAATAAAAATTTTTTGAGAAAAAGACAAAAACTTAAAAAAAAAAAAGAAGAAAAAAAGTTTGAGTTGGGGAGTTTGGATAGTTACGCCAAACTCCCCCTACAAATGATATTGACCTTCTATCAGTATTGGTGTCTTTCTCCATAGAGAAAAACAAAAAAGTTTTGGTGTCTTTCGTTATTGTTATGTCATAGTTTGGTTTGGGCTTAGCATAAAGACCACAGGTGGGGCCGTGGGTCCACATGGTCAAAACCCAAATGGCAATGGCGTAAATGCGGAGAAGCTTGGGATAAGGGTCTTGTTTTGACAGTCACGATAACGGTGAGGTCAAACGTCAGAGTTTAACCCCATGTCAATCCACCGTTTGCACTCTTCCACATTAATACACACACACACACACAAAATATATATATATGTGTGTGTGTGTGTGCATATATATGTATGTATATATAAGGGCTATGTTTGTATAAGGGCTTCTACAAAAACGATATGGTGGTCTAATGAGCCGAAAGATAACCCCCTCCAATGGTCTTAACCATGAAATTGAAATCCACAAACGCACAAAATAATTGTCAATTTAAAAAGAGTGGACTTGAGAGAAGATTGATGGTATACTTGTGTCCATTAGTAATTTATTGGGATCACTAAATAGGATCCAATTTAAGAATGTGTACATGCATGTCACATATTATACGTGTATTATTGGCTGCATAATATAAAACCAAGTTTTGTAACGAAGTTGTCCATTTCGTTAAGAGTGATTATCAAAAATTAAACTAGTCCATGCAAAAATTATGTGAGTCTCCTTTCATTGGAAAGCTATTTCAATTTTTTCATTGAAGAAGCTTGTACTGCCTTGGGGGCTGAAATTTTGAGAGTGAATGTTGTTGTTATAACTTATATATCCTTTTACCACAAAAAAAAAAAAAAAAAAAAAAAAAAAAAAAAAAAGAA
The DNA here is from genome assembly GCA_025413025.1 of Ficus hispida. Classification (NCBI taxonomy): domain Eukaryota; kingdom Viridiplantae; phylum Streptophyta; class Magnoliopsida; order Rosales; family Moraceae; genus Ficus; species Ficus hispida. The sequence goes on from CM046361.1 coordinate 12,001,198, forward strand.
AAAACACACACACACACACACTTATATCCATGTAGTTTGGTATTGTTTGGAGATATGATCTTTTGGTTAGAAAGCATTTCTTCTTTTGTTGTTGGATTGCTAAGCTCCTTCGGCTCTAGAAAGTTGCTTTCTTTGGCCTAGCTACTAGATCAACCTGGTTGAGCACTTTTATGTCTTTTCAAGAAGATGGCGTAACTTGTCTTTTTTTTTTTTTTTCCTAATGCATTTAGGAAGTCATTTGGTGGAGTAATTAAAAAAATGAGATCATTTATGTCATCACGCTATCTTTTATAGACTTTAAAAGAAATATAAGATTATTAATAGAATAAAAATAATCTGACTCAATTTTATTTGAAAGATGAATTTAGTTTCTAATATAACAAAACATATTGGGCAAACATGATCTATGTTTAAGTTGCTGAATATCAAATTTAGGGGCATTTTGGGAGGAGAAGAAAGAAAGATATTTTTATCGTTATATTAACTTATATTAGTCATTAATACGTAGTTTTATATAAGTACAGACGTTGGTTGCATTTTTCTCCCAGCTCTTTTTCTTTTTATTAGTAGCTCTTCCTTACTATAGGTTTGGTTGATTATTTTGTATTGTTTTGTGTTTTCTAATAATGTTCTTTTCCTATTGAGAGGGTAGTTCTTTCAAAAGAAGAGGAGGGAAAAAAAAAAAAAACAAAAATACACGTTGTTCCCTGATCGATGCAAAAAAGTCCATGTTGACAGGGGCATTTTTGCAGGATAAACGACATTTACTTTATAGCATAAGTGCCAAGAACCTTTTAAATGATAAATAACACAAAGCTGTTTTAGGACTTTGACAAGACAGCAACATTTAAAACATAAATAATATCTGTTCTTTACAACAAATAAACTAAAATTTAAAAAATGCTATGGTATACTATGAATCAATCTGTAGAATCTTTACACGGCAAAGAGCATGTCGTCTTCCATTAACGACAACAAACTTTCTGAAATACGACATGTCGTTTCCATGACTGGCAATTTATATGTGGTGTAGATTACGACTGGTGACTTCTCGTCGTTACTACGACTGTGAGATGTCGTTTTCATAAATTAAAAATTCATATATACTAATTAATCGTATAGTTACATAAACGACAATACTTTAAACAAACGCCATGATATTGGTCTGTCATTTGACCAAATATTATGGAGCAAAAAAAATAAAAATAAAAATTTAACGACTCTAAAAAAGGAGGAAGAACGAAAAAAATAAAAGGGGAAATAATTAACCATCTAATCTCCCATTTCCTTTGGCTAGAGTAGAGATTCGGAGACTAAGCAATAGAATGAAATTAAAAGGTCTCAAAAAATGAATTAAGTTGTGGTTGCAAGTATATATATAATCTAGTGATACTGCCACATGTGACTCAATTTAAAAATACAGAATTCGAGTATTTCATCTTCAAGTTCAAAAAAAAAAAAAAATATATATATATATATATATATAAATGAGTTTAGTTTTATTTGCACCATCACAAGCTCAACGCCACAATTGTTACTAAAAAATTGTGAAATCCTCAATTTAATGAACCCTAATTGTCAAGAGCTTATTCCCAAAGATCACCACAGTCTCGATTCTATAATCAAGCAGAATACAATCCTCCATTTCACCAATCTCTCTTCTCTCAACAATATAGAGAAATCACAAAGAAAATACGAGTTACAAATATCGCTCGAAGACACTCAAGACATACTAGTGTTTTGCAAGAATGATCCTAATCTATTCACAGTACTTTGAAATATTAATTACGATCAAAATAAGAATCTTATCTTGCCTTGCGGCTTAAAAGAGAAGAAAGAAAGAGATTCTAATTGTTCCGTCAATTCATTGATGGTACCTGAAATTGTGATTTTGGATTATTTGATATGCTGTTCTAAATATCCTTGTTATATCTGTTCAATATTGGTTGCACTTTATCTCACCAAGGCCGACTTGCTGAGTTTTATTTATTTTTTGGAATGGCATTTTTTTTTCTTTGTTTAATGCTAAAATTAGATATTGGGTACATCATATTCTCTCAAAAAGAAAAAGAAAAAAAGAAAAAAGATTATGGGTATATATTAGGGACCGCGTAAGGATATGCCAACTAGAAAAGTAATGGGCGGCATAAAAGAGCACGTGCACTGCTCATTCAGAGAATAAGAGAATAAAGCATAAGGCGTATTTAGCATTTTTCTCAAACTTTTTTTGAAAAAGAGTAATATGTATATTTGTATATTTTATGTGTAACTTATGAAGTCGATGAATTGAGCATTTGAGGCAAACTTTCTTTCAAATTGAGCTATATATATGTATGTATATATATATATATATTTTTATATACTGTTAGCTGGGAAATAACATCATGAACCCACCTTTTCCAAAGAATAAAGGTTCACATATAAATGTCCCCCCTTGTATCTGTGTTTGTATATTCGAACTTTATTTTAAGATTATCACCATACAATTTTCCCTTTTATATTTCTATTTTTAAATAAGAAAATCCTAATTGATATCAGCAGAAAACAAAATCGCTTTCATGAAACATTATGGATAAAGATGATTTTTAATAAAGAGAGTAAACCCATGTGGCTAATTAACAACTTCCTTATGGACACATACATATAACACTTTTGGCCACAGTTTAGCTAAAATATATATGGCCAAACGATCCAGCTATATTCTAAAAATATAACATTTTTAAAGAGACATAATAGCGTTTATTACTTTTTATGATTTTTTTATTTAACAAATCTTTTTAGAAGTCAATTTTTCTTTTTGAGATTCAAAAATAGTTTTTAGAAGTGTTTGAATGAAATGCTAAAAAAGCTTGCGCTTTTAATCCTGACAAGCTCGCTAAGTTCTTTTAGAAGAAACGAGACTTATATATATATATATATATATATATACACCTACATAGCTTCTTTTTGGGAGAGCTTTCTTAAAAATGTGAAAAATTATTATAATTTTATGGCGAAAGCACATGAATGACATAAATTTAAAGACCATTATATCAATATATATAATACAAAAAATTAATACTAGACTAATGTTACACAAAATTAAACTAAAATTAACTATAATTTTTATCATGTTGGTTAAGAATAGAAAATTTATGTTATGTTGGTCAATAAATGACAAAAATATAATTATTTAGGTAATTTTCTTTATTTTTTTTCATATAAGTATTTAGTTTATGATTTATTATTCCTCAATGAATTAACAAAAGAAAAATCTTATTTAATGTTTAATAAGCTATTTTGAAATTTTTATCCTCGTAGTAACTTGAGACTTTTCCTTTTCTTTTTCTACAATTTAAAAGTAAAATCTGTATTTATATATTTTTCAAAAATATATGTTATGGTTCTCAAGGCCTTCCACTTACAATGCTTTTTTCGATTTTCGCGTAAGAGTTTGTTTGGTAAAAGAGAAAAGCAGAGAGAGAAGAATGCAGAGATTAATGAAAAAAAATTTAAATGTATGGTTATTTGGCGTAAAAAAAAAAAAAAAAAAAAGGAGGAAATGAATTGAGAGACAAATAGCAAATCCTTTCAATAAACCTAAATTTTAATCTCTCTAAATAAAGACATATAAGGAGGGAATCGTTACCAAACATAACAATATCCTTCTCTTTGTCCCTATTTTTCTCTCCTCAATCATTTTTATATGCCTGTCTTTCCTTCCTAGTTACTTAAACATAGTTTAAGCTTAAGAAGTACCGTAGTCCATAATCATATAAAGGTCATAGACCATTTACGTATAGACATATTATAGACATATTAATGCGTTCATAGAACTAACTAGTAATTGGAGGGGGAAAAAAAAAGCAAAAAAAAAAAAAAAAAGAAAAGAAAAAAGGAACTATATTCGAAGAGAAACTAGACGAGTACATTCATTTTAACTTATACATATATATACACATACTATATATATATGTAGGTTTAGTTAAACCATTAAACATTCTAAAATGAAGACATCAAGCACGACTGATAATTAGGAAAATTAAAATTCTCAAATAACCCCATGAAACGATCACATAATGGAACAAGCGTGGGGGTTTTCATCACTAAACATGGAGGTGGCCTTGTGATCAACGAGGGTCGAGTAAGGGGGTTGTTCATGACCATAATAACCCTCGCCAAAATGATCGTCACCGTTATGGAGGTGGTAATTTTGGGAAATGATGGAGGGCAAATTCGGTACATCGTAGGTGGTGAAAGGGTGAAATTCATGATGGTAACTCTCGCCCTGATGGTGCTGACAGTAGTACTGCTGAACAGCGACGTTGTGTTGGTACGCCGGCGTGTACGGGTACAGCTCTGCCTTTTTCCCGATTTTCCTCACCGTCTTCAGAATCTTCTTTTGCTCCGCCCACCCCATGACTGTCACCTTCTGCATGTTCATGTCCACATCGACATCGTCCACTCCTGTAATATTTATTCTCGATGCTTAAGTGTCATCTTATTGCCATCATTTAACTAAATAATATACATCATATCGTATTAAGAAAATTATGAAAATTTATCAGGAGAAGCATGTAATAAAGATCTCCTGACTAAAAGCTACGTTTTTATAGTATCCGTACACCACGAAATTCTCCGGGGCATATATATATATATATATACATATGTTTACCTTCAAGTTTCATGAGAGCTTTCTTTATCTTGTTCTCGCAGCCAGCGCAGTCCATTTTTACTATCAACTCTACCGTCTGCAGTTTCACAAAACCAAGAAATTTCTTTCATTTGTTATTAGTGGACAAACATACATTACATGAACAAATTAGAAGCTATATATATATATATATAAAATCTTCACGAGGTTCTCTAAGCTATGTATGAAACTATTAGTGTGTGTACGTGTGTGTGTGTGTGTGTGTATTAGAAAGTCTTGGACATGATAGTAAAAACAGTTCCTGAGAGCCAGGTGCCAAGGGTTTGGTAACAAATGCATGGTGTGTTAATATACATACATATATATATATATCAAAAAAGATATCCATCGTTTTGTATTATCATCACCAATATGTGTGAACATTTATGTCAAAAATTCGAGCGCATGGACTCTTTCTCAAATTTCAGAAACTTCCGACCATAACTGATCAAAAGATACACGCACAGATATAAACATACATATATATATATATATATATATATGTATAAACGCATAAATGTATATACATGATCGACAGACGAAGAAAAGCAAGCTTAAGATCACAAAGGGCGACAGAGATATCGATCTCACCGTCATTTTTAATTTGGAGCTAGCTAGCCAGAGAAATCTTGCCTTTCTTTTGCCAACGAATACTACAGATATGTGTGGGCAGTGTATTTATATATATATGTAATAGAGACCTTGTAATTAACAAGTAACAACTAAGCAAAAGGATGGAGTGGGGTCTCAATATATAGGGGGACAGAGAAACATAAATCTTATAAATTAGCCAGTCCTTGAGAAGCAATTTAGCAAGTTCCAGCAAAGCCGCGGATAAGAAAGAATTGGTCCCCACAGGCTATATAAATTTATGAATATAGATTTGCTTTTTTCTCAACTTGCTTTGAAGCGACAAAACTTGCTGGAGACTTTTGGAAAGTGCAATGCAAGTGCACAGAAATTTAAAAGGGCGTGACTTTCTGGGCCTCCTTGAATATCTTACTTTCGTAGCAAGATACTCGCATAAAGATGACCCTATTATTGTGGTCAAGCATATATAAGATTGAAAAGTAGTTTATAATATATATATATATATATATATTTATATTTCTATATTTAGATATATATTACGGGGATAAGTTGTGTTTTAGCACAATCTCGCGCTTTTAAGAATGCCAAATCCATTTTTATGGGTTTATTTTGACAAAATTTGATTACACTTAATTATGAAAGTCCATTTTTGTTCAAATTGATCAAACTTAAGGTGATTCAAAAGTCTAGCAAAATAGTATTTTCGCACGGTTTCGCTAATTAACACGAAATAAGAATATAGAAAGTTATCGTGGTATTTTTTAAAACAGAAGAGTTTCAATATAAACATGCCATTTTAATAAGACATTGGGCCCTCAAAAAAAAAAAATAAATAAAAGGGCTATTTTAGGTGACTAATCTACATCATTGTCATCGACATAGTTATCGTCGTATATATGCATATGTAATACACTTGTTAACAAAGCATTTCTGTCTGTTGTCACTAAATTAGTTACATATAATTAGAACTTTATTATTTAATTAAGGTGCAAATAGATAACTTTTATTTGATAATTTGCATTTTCAAAAAAGACGAAATGATCAAATAATTAATACGTAAAGAGAAGATATGTGTCTTGACCATTAACCTAATTATTACATTAAAAATAACGCGTACTTTGACTTTTAATTAGTCCAGAAGTAGAGGAGATCATATAGTGGCTGAAACATAAGAAGTTCGAGGAAAATCATTAGGCTGGACCTATATGATATACTAGTTATATATATGTATATATATATATACGTACATAAACAATAATTAGAGAATATAATAAATAATATACCCCCTCGTCAAGTTTTGATGCTGTTCATGAGCCGTTGACAAGTTATTAACCACTTTGCAGAGATTTCTTCAATGAGCTAACACGATGAACCACGAGCCTATCCTGTTTGATGTTGACTTTGACTTGGTAACTTCTTGTTATTATAGAGTATTCATGATGAAACTAGACTTTAAATAAAATTACGTACGGAAATATATAACTCTAGAATATATTATAGTATATTAGGGATTTTTAATTTAACAATAATTGCCAAAACGCAATTAATATTTTTTTCTCAAGGATAATGATATATATTGGCATTACTTGAAAATATGTATTTGTTGGGAAAGTTCCGAGTAGAAGCTGAACAAACATATTTAATCGACAATATATCAGATTTCTGCGTTAAGAATATTAAGCCGAACTTCTTTAGTGTATCTAACCTAAAAACTCTACCATGCATGAGTTTGAAAGGGTTTATAATATTAGCTATTTTATGTAGCATCTTGGAAAGGGGTTTTGAGTAGAAGTTTTTAGATTTAAAACATAGGAGGGTTTTTTTATTTTTTTAATTTTTATTTTTTTGAAGTCATAATGTCGGTTTGAGAGAAGCATCACATTTAAATGGAAAAATTTAAACAAAATTAATTAAACCGTCATCCAAATTAGCGTTTGGATGTTATTAATATTTCAAATAGAAACATTTATCAAACACATATTCGTATGTTATTCAAATGAAATGATTCAAGTATTGATAAATTATTGCGCCAACCAAGAGATAGTCTGATACCGTATATAAACATATAGATTTATATAGGAATCTGCATTTATACACATATCTATAATATGTAGTATCTAGCTAGTTAACTCCAAAATGCTCCGTGAGAAAAATAAATCAACGTGACAAAGATAAGAACAAGCGTTTACTAAGTGAGGATCACCGCAATAATTAATAATACAAATTGATCTTTCTTTGAAACCTATTCTTTTTAAATATCACATTCAATTACGTATGTTGAAACCAATAAATAACTAATCAAATGAATATTTTAAAAGAATTTCTCACTTCTCACCTTAAACTAACAGATAACAGTTTAGGTATTGACTTGAAACTGCTACACAAGTTGGTCAGTAAATTTTTTTTGGGTTTCAATTTTTTTTTTGGAATTTTTGTGACCAATTAAGTGCAAGTCAGATTCGCGGTCATATGTGACAAGCCTAAAGATAATCATGCAAATAGGAATAGCCATGTGGCAGGTTCGGGGTGAGGCAGTCTTCTCTCCAACCCGCCCCGCGAATAAAAACACCCCCATACCCATTGTCATCCATTTAAAAGGGACGGGGATGGAGTGAGTTTTTCCCGTCATAGGTTCGGGGTACCCACAAGATGCCCCATTAACCCTATTATCTATTTTTATGATAAAAAAAATTAAAAATTAAAATGCATAAATATGATACTTAAGTTAAAATAAATCAAAATTATAGTATTCAATTTTCACATATTAAAATTTTATACGTGAAATGTATATATTATAAAACATCTTGTGTAATATCATAGTATAAAAGTAATATAAAACAAAATGGAGTTTAATTATACGTGAAATGTATATATTATAAAACATCTTGTATAATATCATAGTATAAAAGTAATATAAAACAAAATGGAGTGGGTAAACGAGAAATAGAGTTGGGGACCCCTAAACCCATCCCCACCCCATTACCCATGAGAGGTTAAATTTTTAACCCGTTTATAACCTGAACCCATTTAAATTGGGTTTTCCCCGTCTCATTTAAGTTAAGTCCCTGTAGGTTAACGGGTTGATGGGAAAAATTGCCATCCCTACATGCAAAGCATGAAAGCAATGAAAACTATAATTTTATCAACCGAAGTCAGATGTATTACATTAATTAAAACTAAAGCAAGTGCAATATTGTTAAGAAGGTTTAAGGTAGAACTTCTTATTTTGTACCATTAACAAGAATTGTGTCTCAATCGTTAAATAAATTTTTTAACATTTGATTTGTTAAGTATTCAGATTAAAAATTTACAATACAAAATAGAAAACTGCTCCAGTCAAATATCAAAACACCAAAAGATTTAATCTGATAATTAAAATTGTAATTTCACATTGTAAAATAGAAGGCGTTGCCGTAAAAACTCCTATTTTGCTAAGGAATTTGGTAAATGGGAAAAAAAAGTCTCTTTCTGTTCTTTGCATTTTACGACTCATGGTGGATGCAAAGTTTAAGAAGTGAAAATTGAGAAAGAGATAGAAGAAGACACTTGCTTCAGCTAGAGTCTTGTTGCTTCACTTCAAGCCGACAGAGAACATTGGAAAGTTTAATTTGATTTCCGTACGTCCACAGAGTGGTTGATTTTATGGGATTCAGATTTGATTTGTTCCCATTTAAATTTACGCTGAGTGTTGAATATTTTTTAAGAGAAGTTAACCGAATTGATGCTTATTACAATTTATGTTTATATGTAATATTGCTCCTCATTACTGGAAGTTCTCTTTTCTCTTAGTTTGTGAACGTGGGCACATTGCCGAACATCGTTAAATATCTGTATTCTCTTTCTCCTTTTCTTTTTCTCTTTAATTTCTTAACATGATATCATAATTTCGATCTAGGGCATCTCTTCTATCTTAATGCTCATGCCGTTAATGTTTCTTGTAGCATTCCTAATTAGAAATCATTCACTCTACCACCGTCATCAATTCTTCGTTCATCTCCGTCTCTGATGGCCAGAGACGGAGAGAAAGAGAGACTAGGGGTGGTCCATTCACTCTACCCCTTTAACTTTTGTTTTTTGTTTTTGTTTTTTTATAGCCTATGATTTTAATTAAACTTTCATGATAGTCCCCTCTAAAAATAAAAATTTCTTATAATGACCCTCTTATCATCGATGATATAGTTATTAGCCCTCCTTAAGAAAAAAAGTTATGGCTTCGTCCACCGTGGGTCCATCTCTCCCTCTATTGTCGTCATGTCTCCATCTACCCCAAAAAAAAAAAAAAAAAAAAAACCCTAATATAAGCTATAACGAGGCTTCTTGTTTTCCGACCTATGGCCTTTCTTGTCCACAGCTTTTGGCCTTTGTTGATCTCGGCTTCTAGCCATCGTCTTGTAGTTTTTGGCTTATGCCCTTTGTTTTTTCGTAGCTTATTTCTAATAATATACTCTTAAGACGTGTTTATAAAAGAATGTAATAAAGAAAGATAAATAGGATTGAAAAGCAAAGTAAAATAATGGACAATATTATAATTGATTTTTTTTTTTCTCTAGCATTTACTTGCCTGTTTGATGAGGTAAAAAGAAACAATCACATTACTTTTACCATTTTACTAAATTTAATAATGTTAATTTAATTAATCTAATTACTAAATTATATTTTTTACATAATTAAAAAAAATCATTAACACATGAAAATTTATTATCAATATATTAATAAATTTAATATTTGTTATCTTTGATAATGAATCAATACTAAGGAAACGCAAGAATTGAAATTTTCGTTCTTCTTTCCCTATATTGTGAAGGGCTAATGACAACTCATTTTCCCTCCAAGTCATGCTGTTTGTTCAGGTTGGGTACTCCACCTAGTTTCTTCTTTTGGGTGTCTTCTCTATGTCTTGTCTCTACTTGATTCTAATCCATGCGTTCTTCTCTCTTTAATTTTCAACAAGAACTGTTTACCTTTGTCCCTCGTCAACCAAATTTTGGAATTATAATTAATAGTAGGAACAAACTTTTATACAAATAAACGACAAGATTAAGCGAACTCATGCTTCATTTCCTTCTACAGTCTACCCCTAGGTAAATTTTTTTTTTTTTTTTTTGGCTTGACCCTAGGTAAATTAAAAAATATAAATGCGAGTGTATATCATTCCCCAAGCTTCAATCCCCAATAAGAATGACATAATACACTTCCACAAAACAGGGAATCGATGTAACGATATCGGTCTTAGTCAAGTAGAGAGAAAAGATATCGATCTGCGATCGGATAACCGATCTTGTAAATCGGGAATGTTAGACGTTGACTTTGTGTCCAGAAATGGTCGTTTTGTTATGGAGCACGAATGCACGTTTAATTTTGTGCTACTATGGAAATAAAAAATAAATAAGGACAAACCACACTTTTCTCTTCATTTGTAAGTTAGTAATAGACGTCCCAAATTGAACAATTAGGCCTCAGACAAAGCAAATAACGGTAAGGGCGGACACGTAGAAATCAGAATCTAGGTGGTTAATTCAATGTTAATCACCTTAGTTTTCTCCACCTATGTTGTCTTTGCATGTTATGAGGTGACCATAAATAGCCTCTCATCCCAAAGTATACCTACCTGAAAGAAAAAGAAAACTTGATCGGAAACTTCTAGAAAATATCGAATCAGCAATGGCCGAGAAGGAAGGAGGAATCATCAAGACCGGCCATGAGGAGGGCTTGAAAATGGCGGTTTCTCTGCTGGACGAGTTTGGACTTCCTGCGGGACTCTTGCCTCTTGAAGATGTGATCGAAGTCGGCTTTGTGAGGAGCACTGGCTACATGTGGATCCTGCAGAAGAAGAAAGTGGAACACAACTTCAAATTGATTAGCAAGCTTGTGAGCTACAGCACTGAGATCACTGGCTATATTGTGCAGAAGAAGATCAAGAAGCTCAAGGGAGTTAAGGCCAAGGAGCTCATGTTGTGGCCTCCTGTGAGTGAGATAGTCATTGACGATCCACCCACCGGGAAGATTCACTTCAAGAGCCTTGCTGGGATAACCAAGACTTTCCCTGTCGAGGCCTTCGCCGCTGGCCAGTAAATCGGTTTTAATCATCTTGACCATCAAACAGTCCAAGGTCTACAAGATGCATGAAACTTTATACTTGATTCAGTCTCTCACAACCCAAATTCTATGAATACAACGTCTTTTCCTTTTTCATCTTTTCTTTCTAGTTTTTCCTTATTTTCCTTATTAAAGGCCTTGTTTCGGTGGAGCATCTCATGATGATTGATGGTATGTTGAGCAAAGAATAAAAATGATGATGCAGTATAACATTTCTTTTTCTTCTGATAAAAATAATTTCCTCTATATTCTTTTCGAGCGATTAAATGGCTAGTTCACTTTTCATCGAAGTTGTAAAACTCATAAGCACATCTTAAACATTTAAAATGCCTCGTTACAGAGTTACCACAAAATCAAAAAAACAAAAACCGCAAACAGGGTTCGTAACGTAGGCGAACATCCTAATGAATGAAAAGATAGAGCAGGGTACAAATTGCCACCACAAAGGGAAAGCAGAGGAGCAAAGATGAGTCAACGGCTTTTATTTGAAAGTATACTCAGTTGAGCTATTACTCCTTACGTAAAATAGAACCGCGTACTCTAAGATGCAGAATACAGAGACTTTATCGAGTAAGGATCATAAAAGAATCACCCTTTTCACCTGATTTAGCTAAAGGTTCATAATTCTACTTGAGGCTTTTCTTCAGTTATTGACAAACGATCATCCGAAACTATTTTTCGGCAAGCAAAAGCATCAAAACTAACACCAACATCAGTACATGACATACTAGGAAACGATAGGGTGAGTGAGCACAATTAAGGCAGCACAAGTATAGGAATTCCACCACTTAATTGCTCCCAATACATTTTCCAAGTCGAGTGACTAGTAATGAATCAAAGAATGACTGTGATATTCTATATGGCAGCTTCTCAAACAAAAGCAGAAAGTATAGATTTACCAAATTCGAAAATATAAATATAAACAAATAAATCAGAGGACCTGTAATTTCTATAGATGCTTGTGAAAAATGTGTGTTTAGATCCTATAACTGCAAAAATGTTCTGAGCAGTAGTTCAACTATCCCTCTTCTCTATCATCCAGTGATCTTTGGAACTATTCCCGAGTTGAACACATATAAGTCCATCAAGGTGTTATAATGACCCTTCTCGATTTCCTCTTCTTTAACCTGATGAAGGAGGAGAGTCTCAATAATCAAATCTTCCCAACTGATAACATCAACTTTCGCTCCCTTCCTCTTCTTTCTCGGCTGTAAATCGTCCACACAAGAAATGCTCCTGTTATCTTCTGAACCAGCTATCAACGGGAGCATAATCCTATCAATGCGCTGCTTGGCGGCACTAATCTTTTCTCTCCTCTTCTCGTACACCTTGCAACCGGCAACGAAAGATGGTGGCAGAGCCTCCAATCCCACATCTTTCTCCAATATCTGCTTCAGCAAAAGCTTCTTGCTCAATTCCGACTCTCCAGTCCACCACTCTCTACAAACCCAAAAGTCAAAACCACATATATCCCTACTATAAACCTCATTACCCTCTTTTGCAAATTTCTCATTACCCACTTCACTTGAAACTTTTGCATACACCATGGACAAGCACTCCGGCGAAAGCATAAAATTCTCCATATCACCACCACTTACTAACGCACTCTTCTCATCAAAATCTACCTTAAAGTACCTAGAATCGTCTTCCCGACAAACCAAATCGGTCCCATTATCAAAACCCTTTGTTAAACACTTGCTAACCATATCTTCTAAATCCAACCTTAAACTCTCCAAATCCCTCTTCTCCTTCCCACCAGGATTTGACATGGACTTCTTCTCCATGTACTGAATCACGAAAGGCGCGTTTTTCATAATGTTCTTGACAGTAACATCCTTTCCCCAAGGTAACGCTTGAGCAACCTTAACAAGAGCATTCAAAAGCTCTCTGTACCTAGCCTTACTAGTGTGAACCTTGGCATGAACTTCTTTGGCGATGTCTTCAATCTTGACCTTAACCTGACTCAATTCACCGACGAAGACCAACACCGCGACAATAACCGGAAGCGGCCTCCGACCGGTGGTCAACGACCACTTGACCATGCACTGGATCAAGAAAATCCCCTGCTTTCTCATCCTCACCTTCTCGTCCTCCCGACGCCGGCGAAGCTTCGGGAGTTCCGCAACCATCTCTCAAATGAGCTAATGATGTCGAATTCGGGATAATCTTCGGTACGCTTCAGATTCTGAAACTCGACGACGCGATAAACCATCCGCCCAAGCTCAAACTCGTCGGAGCCGATCACCGACGAGACCTCCGCCATTGGCAGCGATTTGTTGTCCTTCCTCATCACAACGTAGGCGCAAGCGCCGACGAAGATCGTGAACCAGTGGCCTTGTCCGTACTCGCCGTCGGTGATGGTGGCGACCATGGATTTAACGTCGTTGGACTTGGATCCCGACAATCCGAGCTTGTAAACGATGTCGTCGATGAACTTCTGCGCCTCATAGACCTTCTTCTCCTTGTAATTGAAGAGGGTTCCGGTGCCGGCGGTGCCGACGCGGACGAAGGTGCCTTGGGGGCCGCTGATGCCGCCAAAGTGAGCTTCGAAGCTGTCGAATTCTTGGAGGAGACCACAGTTTTCGCAGACCAGGTGGCCGGTGACGTCGTCGCGGACTAGGGATTTGGACTTGCACTGCGTGCAAGAGTTGGAGCTCGACATTGCAGAGGCAAAATTAGGGTTCTGCTGTTAAGGGTTTGTTTCTTTTTCCCGAGAAAAAGGGACTTGTGTAGCGGGCAAAAGGGAGGCGAGGATTCTACGACGGCGGTGAGGATGAACAGAGAACGTCGGTCGGAGGGAGAGCAGGGCTGCGAATGGCGGAGAGAGGCGGTGGAGGATGGCGGGTAGGGTTTCGAAGTTTTTTTGTAATTGTGATTCTTTGCAACTTGAAACGGTGTCGTTTTAGTTTATTTGATTGTTGGTAGGATTTTTTACACGTCAAGTCCCAAACTTTTTCTCTAGCGAAAAAAAAGTCCCCAAACTTTTAAAACTTTTGGTACTGGGTCCCTTAAATAAGAATTTTGACAAATGGATCCCCAAAACTCTATTTTTTGAAGGGCGAGAAATATATTTCAATAGGGGCGTAAATCAAAATTTTTTTTAAATAAAATAAATTTTAATGGGACCCATGTGAGAATTTTAAGTTTTGATAGGTTTCTTTGTGAATTTTTATTTTCAATTGGGTAAAGTGGTAAAAATATATACATTTTTATAGAATTAATATTAGTAAGGATTATGTAACAGCTTTTATTTTTAATGGGACAAAATAAGAACGGTATGAAATTTTTTTATTTTTAGTATAAATATATTATAAAAATTATAAAATTTTGGAGTCAAAATTAAAAGAATATAATATTTGAGTGGGGCTCTGGTCTCAAACTTCCATTTTTTTTTTTGGCACCTATTTAATCCTTCCTCCAGCAGTCCAGCTCAATATTTTAAGGCCTTACGGTACGAAATTAGAGTTTAATTAGGATTTCTATTTTATTTTATGTTCAGTTTTAGTTTTATTAGGACTCTTTATAGTTTATTATTAGGATTTGAACAAAAATTCTATTTGACTTAGGATTCTTAAATAAGTTAGGATTTATTGTCAATTCAGTTAGGTCTTCATTAATAATATTATCAAATTTATTTTAGCCACTTTTTTATTCCTTATTTCTCGATCAATATTCTTTTTTGATTGGTCTTCCATCAAACACATGAAGACAATTCTACCTCATTCTTAATCATTTTCCTCATATTGATATTTTACTCTTCATTTATTTCTATTTTTTTCATCTTTTTATCAAACAGAACATAAGGAGAGAGTGTGTCTATTACCATCGCCGAGTCTACTTTCCACATTCTTTTAATAAATTATTTCCTTACTAAATTGCTCGAAAAATTTACAATTAAAGACAAATATTAAAAAAAAAAAAAAAAAAAAGCCTACCGCACCCCACCTTAAAAAAAGAAAAAGAAAAAGAAAAATGCATTTCATAAGTTGATTTCGGGATGAATATTCCATACCCAATCTACGAGCCAAGATAAAATTTTGTTTTTCTAAATTTTTAATTTCAAATACCTTTTTTAAATATGTTACTGTCTCTTTAAGCTCTATTTTGGAACACCTATAATATTGAAATCGTTAACGTATCTACAGATATGTAAGAAAGCTCAACATGAGCTACTTACTGTGCACTTAATTTTCTTCCAAAATGTTTCGTTTCGGACGAAAAACTTTTTTTTTTTATTCCTCAACTTTTTTTCTTTCGGCCCAATTTTTTTTTTTTTTCATTTTAGTCCTTTTTCTTTATTAATCTATTTTTAATATTTTTGTTCTTTTATCTTTTTTTCATGCCTCATTAAAAAAGAAATTCAGATACTTGTTGATTTTTTGGTCTATTTTTTTATTCATATATATATAATATATAGATAAATTTTCTAATATGTCCAATTATATGAATAATACATGCTTTTAAACTAGTACTACAATAATAACAAAGCCGTTTGCTAAATATCTTAATAAAAACAAAATTGGAAGATATTCAGTATATTAGTTGAACAACCACCCGCATTTAGATTTTTTAAATTCATACAAAGATCTAATATAATCGAACACATATATTGGGATATCAAATTATCTTGCTTCAAGCGTCTTAAATCCTTGAGGTATTTTCATGTCGATATCAATATTCAGTGATTCATATAAATGTGGGGTTACCTCATCCATTAGAGCCGAGATGCGATAAGCTAAGAGATAGCGTCGCATTAGAGAGAGAGAGAGAGGAGCGACTGCGTTTGTGTGCGGTATTAATCCCACTTTGATCCTTAAGAATCTAGAAGTTAACCTTTGAATCAATGAGTTACACCAGTCCTTCAAACTAACGTTGATGATGTGTATTGATAGTTTCACCCGGGCATATTAAGAAGTATATTGAGAAAATATAAAATATTTAGAAGTAAAAATTAAAAAATATTAAATATTTTATCAGAGACAAAAGCCCCAACTTAACTTGACTATGGATGGCCCCTACTATGGATGGCAAGGGCAGAGCTAGGGGGATGCGCTACAGCCCCTATTGCAAATTTTTTGTTATTTTATTTTTATTCTAAAAGTTTTATAGTTTTTACAATTTTTCTTCACTTAAATTAAAAAAATTATCATATAGTCTTTACTTTGTCGTCATTAAAAATATAAAATTCTCACATAATTTCCACTAAAATTCATTTTATAAAAAAAAAAGTTTATATTTTTATTACTTTGCCTCATTAAAATTAAAAATTATCACATAACCCCTTTTAAAATTTATTTTTTCTTGAAAAAAAACTTTTCACGTACACTTCCACTGAAGTAGATTTCTGGCTCCACCCGTGATGGATGGCTCCCCCTGATACTAGGGGTCAGAGAGAACAATTAGCTGATGAACTTTGGTGATTGAACAAGTGTGGACTAAAATTTAAGTTAATAAGATCGAAGATGCGAGGTTCTTCAGAGTGAAACAAAAGAAAAAGAAGATAAAACATTTACTAATCATGAGATAATTTGCATCAAATTAACTGTTACTAGTTGTGTAAAAAATTGTTAATTCAATAATTCGAAAATCTACTAAATCAATCCTTCAAGCTGTTAAACTTCTGTAATCTATATGCATCTGACAACAAAACAACCTCAATCAATCTCACCATCGTGAATGCGACCCCGCTTAATCGCCGTCTCATAAGCGGCACTCGTCCAATCGGCTTTTGTGCAGTTGAAACGCAGGGTTGATCCAAGCTCCGCAGTTGCACTGCATACCCGCCCAGTTGAAGTATCCCAAGCGAGCTTTGCAGCCCATACACTGAAGCTTGTCTTGCACATGACCTTCTTGAACTGTCAAGTGCAAAAATCAAAATTCAAATTCGAGTTAAGCATTGCCTATATTAACAAAGACGTATATATAAAGATTTGGCGAAAGGAAACAAGAGTGATTATTAGAAA
>CM046361.1:12018619-12076119 GCA_025413025.1 Ficus hispida
ACCGTCATCCAAATTAGCGTTTGGATGTTATTAATATTTCAAATAGAAACATTTATCAAACACATATTCGTATGTTATTCAAATGAAATGATTCAAGTATTGATAAATTATTGCGCCAACCAAGAGATAGTCTGATACCGTATATAACATATAGATTTTATAGGAATTGGCATTTATACACATATCTATAATATGTAGTATCTAGCTAGTTAACTCCAAAATGCTCCGTGAGAAAAATAATCACGTGACAAGATAAGACAAGCGTTTACTAAGTGAGGATCACCGCAATAATTATAATACAAATTGATCTTTCTTTGAAACCTATTCTTTTTAAATATCACATTCAATTACGTATGTTGAAACCAATAATAACTAATCAAATGAATATTTTAAAAGAATTTCTCACTTCTCACCTTAAACTAACAGATATAACAGTTTAGGTATTGACTTGAAACTGCTACACAGTTGGTCAGTAAATTTTTTTTGGGTTTCAATTTTTTTTTTGGAATTTTTGTGACCAATTAAGTGCAAGTCAGATTCGCGGTCATATGTGACAAGCCTAAAGATAATCATGCAAATAGGAATAGCCATGTGGCAGGTTCGGGGTGAGGCAGTCTTCTCTCCAACCGCCCCGCGAATAAAAACACCCCATACCCATTGTCATCCATTTAAAAGGGACGGGGATGGAGTGAGTTTTTCCCGTCATAGGTTCGGGGTACCCACAAGATGCCCCATTAACCCTATTATCTATTTTTATGATAAAAAAATTAAAAATTAAAATGCATAAATATGATACTTAAGTTAAAATAAATCAAAATTATAGTATTCAATTTTCACATATTAAAATTTTATACGTGAAATGTATATATTATAAAACATCTTGTGTAATATCATAGTATAAAAGTAATATAAAACAAAATGGAGTTTAATTATACGTGAAATGTATATATTATAAAACATCTTGTATAATATCATAGTATAAAAGTAATATAAAACAAAATGGAGTGGGTAACGAGAATAGAGTTGGGGACCCCTAAACCATCCCCACCCCATTACCCATGAGAGGTTAATTTTTAACCCGTTTATAACCTGAACCCATTTAAATTGGGTTTTCCCCGTCTCATTTAAGTTAAGTCCCTGTAGGTTAACGGGTTGATGGGAAAAATTGCCATCCCTACATGCAAAGCATGAAAGCAATGAAAACTATAATTTTATCAACCGAAGTCAGATGTATTACATTAATTAAAAACTAAAGCAAGTGCAATATTGTTAAGAAGGTTTAAGGTAGAACTTCTTATTTTGTACCATTAACAAGAATTGTGTCTCAATCGTTAAATAAATTTTTTAACATTTGATTTGTTAAGTATTCAGATTAAAATTTACAATACAAAATAGAAAACTGCTCCAGTCAAATATCAAAACACCAAAAGATTTAATCTGATAATTAAAATTGTAATTTCACATTGTAAAATAGAAGGCGTTGCCGTAAAAACTCCTATTTTGCTAAGGAATTTGGTAAATGGGAAAAAAAAGTCTCTTTCTGTTCTTTGCATTTTACGACTCATGGTGGATGCAAAGTTTAAGAAGTGAAAATTGAGAAAGAGATAGAAGAAGACACTTGCTTCAGCTAGAGTCTTGTTGCTTCACTTCAAGCCGACAGAGAACATTGGAAAGTTTAATTTGATTTCCGTACGTCCACAGAGTGGTTGATTTTATGGGATTCAGATTTGATTTGTTCCCATTTAAATTTACGCTGAGTGTTGAATATTTTTTAAGAGAAGTTAACCGAATTGATGCTTATTACAATTTATGTTTATATGTAATATTGCTCCTCATTACTGGAAGTTCTCTTTCTCTTAGTTTGTGAACGTGGGCACATTGCCGAACATCGTTAAATATCTGTATTCTCTTTCTCCTTTTCTTTTTCTCTTTAATTTCTTAACATGATATCATAATTTCGATCTAGGGCATCTCTTCTATCTTAATGCTCATGCCGTTAATGTTTCTTGTAGCATTCCTAATTAGAAATCATTCACTCTACCACCGTCATCAATTCTTCGTTCATCTCCGTCTCTGATGGCCAGAGACGGAGAGAAAGAGAGACTAGGGGTGGTCCATTCACTCTACCCCTTTAACTTTTGTTTTTTGTTTTTTGTTTTTTTAGTAGCCTATGATTTTAATTAAACTTTCATGATAGTCCCCTCTAAAATAAAATTTCTTATAATGACCCTCTTATCATCGATGATATAGTTATTAGCCCTCTTAAGAAAAAAGTTATGGCTTCGTCCACCGTGGGTCCATCTCTCCCTCTATTGTCGTCATGTCTCCATCTACCCCAAAAAAAAAAAAAAAAAAAAACCCTAATATAAGCTATAACGAGGCTTCTTGTTTTCCGACCTATGGCCTTTCTTGTCCACAGCTTTTGGCCTTTGTTGATCTCGGCTTCTAGCCATCGTCTTGTAGTTTTTGGCTTATGCCTTTGTTTTTTCGTAGCTTATTTCTAATAATATACTCTTAAGACGTGTTTATAAAAGAATGTAATAAAGAAAGATAAATAGGATTGAAAAGCAAAGTAAAATAATGGACAATATTATAATTGATTTTTTTTTCTCTAGCATTTACTTGCCTGTTTGATGAGGTAAAAAGAAACAATCACATTACTTTTACCATTTTACTAAATTTAATAATGTTAATTTAATTAATCTAATTACTAAATTATATTTTTTACATAATTAAAAAAAATCATTAACACATGAAAATTTATTATCAATATATTAATAAATTTAATATTTGTTATCTTTGATAATGAATCAATACTAAGGAACGCAAGAATTGAAATTTTCGTTCTTCTTTCCCTATATTGTGAAGGGCTAATGACAACTCATTTTCCCTCCAAGTCATGCTGTTTGTTCAGGTTGGGTACTCCACCTAGTTTCTTCTTTTGGGTGTCTTCTCTATGTCTTGTCTCTACTTGATTCTAATCCATGCGTTCTTCTCTCTTTAATTTTCAACAAGAACTGTTTACCTTTGTCCCTCGTCAACCAAATTTTGGAATTATAATTAATAGTAGGAACAAACTTTTATACAAATAAACGACAAGATTAAGCGAACTCATGCTTCATTTCCTTCTACAGTCTACCCCTAGGTAATTTTTTTTTTTTTTTTTGGCTTGACCCTAGGTAAATTAAAAAATATAAATGCGAGTGTATATCATTCCCCAAGCTTCAATCCCCAATAAGAATGACATAATACACTTCCACAAAACAGGGAATCGATGTAACGATATCGGTCTTAGTCAAGTAGAGAGAAAAGATATCGATCTGCGATCGGATAACCGATCTTGTAAATCGGGAATGTTAGACGTTGACTTTGTGTCCAGAAATGGTCGTTTTGTTATGGAGCACGAATGCACGTTTAATTTTGTGCTACTATGGAAATAAAAAATAAATAAGGACAAACCACACTTTTCTCTTCATTTGTAAGTTAGTAATAGACGTCCCAAATTGAACAATTAGGCCTCAGACAAAGCAAATAACGGTAAGGGCGGACACGTAGAAATCAGAATCTAGGTGGTTAATTCAATGTTAATCACCTTAGTTTTCTCCACCTATGTTGTCTTTGCATGTTATGAGGTGACCATAAATAGCCTCTCATCCCAAAGTATACCTACCTGAAAGAAAAAGAAAACTTGATCGGAAACTTCTAGAAAATATCGAATCAGCAATGGCCGAGAAGGAAGGAGGAATCATCAAGACCGGCCATGAGGAGGGCTTGAAAATGGCGGTTTCTCTGCTGGACGAGTTTGGACTTCCTGCGGGACTCTTGCCTCTTGAAGATGTGATCGAAGTCGGCTTTGTGAGGAGCACTGGCTACATGTGGATCCTGCAGAAGAAGAAAGTGGAACACAACTTCAAATTGATTAGCAAGCTTGTGAGCTACAGCACTGAGATCACTGGCTATATTGTGCAGAAGAAGATCAAGAAGCTCAAGGGAGTTAAGGCCAAGGAGCTCATGTTGTGGCCTCCTGTGAGTGAGATAGTCATTGACGATCCACCCACCGGGAAGATTCACTTCAAGAGCCTTGCTGGGATAACCAAGACTTTCCCTGTCGAGGCCTTCGCCGCTGGCCAGTAAATCGGTTTTAATCATCTTGACCATCAAACAGTCCAAGGTCTACAAGATGCATGAAACTTTATACTTGATTCAGTCTCTCACAACCCAAATTCTATGAATACAACGTCTTTTCCTTTTTCATCTTTTCTTTCTAGTTTTTCCTTATTTTCCTTATTAAAGGCCTTGTTTCGGTGGAGCATCTCATGATGATTGATGGTATGTTGAGCAAAGAATAAAAATGATGATGCAGTATAACATTTCTTTTTCTTCTGATAAAAATAATTTCCTCTATATTCTTTTCGAGCGATTAAATGGCTAGTTCACTTTTCATCGAAGTTGTAAAACTCATAAGCACATCTTAAACATTTAAAATGCCTCGTTACAGAGTTACCACAAAATCAAAAAAACAAAAACCGCAAACAGGGTTCGTAACGTAGGCGAACATCCTAATGAATGAAAAGATAGAGCAGGGTACAAATTGCCACCACAAAGGGAAAGCAGAGGAGCAAAGATGAGTCAACGGCTTTTATTTGAAAGTATACTCAGTTGAGCTATTACTCCTTACGTAAAATAGAACCGCGTACTCTAAGATGCAGAATACAGAGACTTTATCGAGTAAGGATCATAAAAGAATCACCCTTTTCACCTGATTTAGCTAAAGGTTCATAATTCTACTTGAGGCTTTTCTTCAGTTATTGACAAACGATCATCCGAAACTATTTTTCGGCAAGCAAAAGCATCAAAACTAACACCAACATCAGTACATGACATACTAGGAAACGATAGGGTGAGTGAGCACAATTAAGGCAGCACAAGTATAGGAATTCCACCACTTAATTGCTCCCAATACATTTTCCAAGTCGAGTGACTAGTAATGAATCAAAGAATGACTGTGATATTCTATATGGCAGCTTCTCAAACAAAAGCAGAAAGTATAGATTTACCAAATTCGAAAATATAAATATAAACAAATAAATCAGAGGACCTGTAATTTCTATAGATGCTTGTGAAAAATGTGTGTTTAGATCCTATAACTGCAAAAATGTTCTGAGCAGTAGTTCAACTATCCCTCTTCTCTATCATCCAGTGATCTTTGGAACTATTCCCGAGTTGAACACATATAAGTCCATCAAGGTGTTATAATGACCCTTCTCGATTTCCTCTTCTTTAACCTGATGAAGGAGGAGAGTCTCAATAATCAAATCTTCCCAACTGATAACATCAACTTTCGCTCCCTTCCTCTTCTTTCTCGGCTGTAAATCGTCCACACAAGAAATGCTCCTGTTATCGTCTGAACCAGCTATCAACGGGAGCATAATCCTATCAATGCGCTGCTTGGCGGCACTAATCTTTTCTCTCCTCTTCTCGTACACCTTGCAACCGGCAACGAAAGATGGTGGCAGAGCCTCCAATCCCACATCTTTCTCCAATATCTGCTTCAGCAAAAGCTTCTTGCTCAATTCCGACTCTCCAGTCCACCACTCTCTACAAACCCAAAAGTCAAAACCACATATATCCCTACTATAAACCTCATTACCCTCTTTTGCAAATTTCTCATTACCCACTTCACTTGAAACTTTTGCATACACCATGGACAAGCACTCCGGCGAAAGCATAAAATTCTCCATATCACCACCACTTACTAACGCACTCTTCTCATCAAAATCTACCTTAAAGTACCTAGAATCGTCTTCCCGACAAACCAAATCGGTCCCATTATCAAAACCCTTTGTTAAACACTTGCTAACCATATCTTCTAAATCCAACCTTAAACTCTCCAAATCCCTCTTCTCCTTCCCACCAGGATTTGACATGGACTTCTTCTCCATGTACTGAATCACGAAAGGCGCGTTTTTCATAATGTTCTTGACAGTAACATCCTTTCCCCAAGGTAACGCTTGAGCAACCTTAACAAGAGCATTCAAAAGCTCTCTGTACCTAGCCTTACTAGTGTGAACCTTGGCATGAACTTCTTTGGCGATGTCTTCAATCTTGACCTTAACCTGACTCAATTCACCGACGAAGACCAACACCGCGACAATAACCGGAAGCGGCCTCCGACCGGTGGTCAACGACCACTTGACCATGCACTGGATCAAGAAAATCCCCTGCTTTCTCATCCTCACCTTCTCGTCCTCCCCGACGCCGGCGAAGCTTCGGGAGTTCCGCAACCATCTCTCAAATGAGCTAATGATGTCGAATTCGGGATAATCTTCGGTACGCTTCAGATTCTGAAACTCGACGACGCGATAAACCATCCGCCCAAGCTCAAACTCGTCGGAGCCGATCACCGACGAGACCTCCGCCATTGGCAGCGATTTGTTGTCCTTCCTCATCACAACGTAGGCGCAAGCGCCGACGAAGATCGTGAACCAGTGGCCTTGTCCGTACTCGCCGTCGGTGATGGTGGCGACCATGGATTTAACGTCGTTGGACTTGGATCCCGACAATCCGAGCTTGTAAACGATGTCGTCGATGAACTTCTGCGCCTCATAGACCTTCTTCTCCTTGTAATTGAAGAGGGTTCCGGTGCCGGCGGTGCCGACGCGGACGAAGGTGCCTTGGGGGCCGCTGATGCCGCCAAAGTGAGCTTCGAAGCTGTCGAATTCTTGGAGGAGACCACAGTTTTCGCAGACCAGGTGGCCGGTGACGTCGTCGCGGACTAGGGATTTGGACTTGCACTGCGTGCAAGAGTTGGAGCTCGACATTGCAGAGGCAAAATTAGGGTTCTGCTGTTAAGGGTTTGTTTCTTTTTCCCGAGAAAAAGGGACTTGTGTAGCGGGCAAAAGGGAGGCGAGGATTCTACGACGGCGGTGAGGATGAACAGAGAACGTCGGTCGGAGGGAGAGCAGGGCTGCGAATGGCGGAGAGAGGCGGTGGAGGATGGCGGGTAGGGTTTCGAAGTTTTTTTGTAATTGTGATTCTTTGCAACTTGAAACGGTGTCGTTTTAGTTTATTTGATTGTTGGTAGGATTTTTTACACGTCAAGTCCCCAAACTTTTTCTCTAGCGAAAAAAAAGTCCCCAAACTTTTAAAACTTTTGGTACTGGGTCCCCTTAAATAAGAATTTTGACAAATGGATCCCCAAAACTCTATTTTTTGAAGGGCGAGAAATATATTTCAATAGGGGCGTAAATCAAAATTTTTTTTAAATAAAATAAATTTTAATGGGACCCATGTGAGAATTTTAAGTTTTGATAGGTTTCTTTGTGAATTTTTATTTTCAATTGGGTAAAGTGGTAAAATATATACATTTTTATAGAATTAATATTAGTAAGGATTATGTAACAGCTTTTATTTTTAATGGGACAAAATAAGAACGGTATGAAATTTTTTTATTTTTAGTATAAATATATTATAAAAATTATAAAATTTTGGAGTCAAAATTAAAAGAATATAATATTTGAGTGGGGCTCTGGTCTCAAACTTCCATTTTTTTTTTTTGGCACCTATTTAATCCTTCCTCCAGCAGTCCAGCTCAATATTTTAAGGCCTTACGGTACGAAATTAGAGTTTAATTAGGATTTCTATTTTATTTTATGTTCAGTTTTAGTTTTATTAGGACTCTTTATAGTTTATTATTAGGATTTGAACAAAAATTCTATTTGACTTAGGATTCTTAAATAAGTTAGGATTTATTGTCAATTCAGTTAGGTCTTCATTAATAATATTATCAAATTTATTTTAGCCACTTTTTTATTCCTTATTTCTCGATCAATATTCTTTTTTGATTGGTCTTCCATCAAACAACATGAAGACAATTCTACCTCATTCTTAATCATTTTCCTCATATTGATATTTTACTCTTCATTTATTTCTATTTTTTTCATCTTTTTTATCAAACAGAACATAAGGAGAGAGTGTGTCTATTACCATCGCCGAGTCTACTTTCCCACATTCTTTTAATAAATTATTTCCTTACTAAATTGCTCGAAAAATTTACAATTAAAGACAAATATTAAAAAAAAAAAAAAAAAAAGCCTACCGCACCCCACCTTAAAAAAAGAAAAAGAAAAAGAAAAATGCATTTCATAAGTTGATTTCGGGATGAATATTCCATACCCAATCTACGAGCCAAGATAAAATTTTGTTTTTCTAAATTTTTAATTTCAAATACCTTTTTTAAATATGTTACTGTCTCTTTAAGCTCTATTTTGGAACACCTATAATATTGAAATCGTTAACGTATCTACAGATATGTAAGAAAGCTCAACATGAGCTACTTACTGTGCACTTAAATTTTCTTCCAAAATGTTTCGTTTCGGACGAAAAACTTTTTTTTTTATTCCTCAACTTTTTTTCTTTCGGCCCAATTTTTTTTTTTTTCATTTTAGTCCTTTTTCTTTATTAATCTATTTTTAATATTTTTGTTCTTTTATCTTTTTTTCATGCCTCATTAAAAAAGAAATTCAGATACTTGTTGATTTTTTGGTCTATTTTTTATTCATATATATATATATATATAGATAAATTTTCTAATATGTCCAATTATATGAATAATACATGCTTTTAAACTAGTACTACAATAATAACAAAGCCGTTTGCTAAATATCTTAATAAAAACAAAATTGGAAGATATTCAGTATATTAGTTGAACAACCACCCGCATTTAGATTTTTTAAATTCATACAAAGATCTAATGTAATCGAACACATATATTGGGATATCAAATTATCTTGCTTCAAGCGTCTTAAATCCTTGAGGTATTTTCATGTCGATATCAATATTCAGTGATTCATATAAATGTGGGGTTACCACATCCATTAGAGCCGAGATGCGATAAGCTAAGAGATAGCGTCGCATTAGAGAGAGAGAGAGAGGAGCGACTGCGTTTGTGTGCGGTATTAATCCCACTTTGATCCTTAAGAATCTAGAAGTTAACCTTTGAATCAATGAGTTACACCAGTCCTTCAACTAACGTTGATGATGTGTATTGATAGTTTCACCCGGGCATATTAAGAAGTATATTGAGAAAAATATAAAATATTTAGAAGTAAAATTAAAAAATATTAAATATTTTATCAGAGACAAAAGCCCCAACTTAACTTGACTATGGATGGCCCCTACTATGGATGGCAAGGGCAGAGCTAGGGGGATGCGCTACAGCCCCTATTGAAATTTTTTGTTATTTTATTTTTATTCTAAAAGTTTTATAGTTTTTACAATTTTTCTTCACTTAAATTAAAAAATTATCATATAGTCTTTACTTTGTCGTCATTAAAAATATAAAATTCTCACATAATTTCCACTAAAATTCATTTTATAAAAAAAAAAGTTTATATTTTTATTACTTTGCCTCATTAAAATTAAAAATTATCACATAACCCCTTTTAAAATTTATTTTTTCTTGAAAAAAACTTTTCATGTACACTTCCACTGAAGTAGATTTCTGGCTCCACCCGTGATGGATGGCTCCCCCTGATACTAGGGGTCAGAGAGAACAATTAGCTGATGAACTTTGGTGATTGAACAAGTGTGGACTAAAATTTAAGTTAATAAGATCGAAGATGCGAGGTTCTTCAGAGTGAAACAAAAGAAAAAGAAGATAAAACATTTACTAATCATGAGATAATTTGCATCAAATTAACTGTTACTAGTTGTGTAAAAAATTGTTAATTCAATAATTCGAAAATCTACTAAATCAATCCTTCAAGCTGTTAAACTTCTGTAATCTATATGCATCTGACAACAAAACAACCTCAATCAATCTCACCATCGTGAATGCGACCCCGCTTAATCGCCGTCTCATAAGCGGCACTCGTCCAATCGGCTTTTGTGCAGTTGAAACGCAGGGTTGATCCAAGCTCCGCAGTTGCACTGCATACCCGCCCAGTTGAAGTATCCCAAGCGAGCTTTGCAGCCCATACACTGAAGCTTGTCTTGCACATGACCTTCTTGAACTGTCAAGTGCAAAAATCAAAATTCAAATTCGAGTTAAGCATTGCCTATATTAACAAAGACGTATATATAAAGATTTGGCGAAAGGAAACAAGAGTGATTATTAGAAATCCACCTGCTTCCATCCACATCATGGGCTCTACAAATATGGAGGTGCATTCAGGTGGTTCTTCCATGCCACCACTCCTCTTTTTCCACTTGAAGCACGTTTCGCCCTTTCCGCGCTTGTGGGCAACAACGTACTCCTCCGTAGCAACGATTCTCCGGCACTTCTTGCATCGGTACACGATTTGAGGTTTCGGGGTTGTTTCCGGAACAACAGAGTCAGTATCACTAGCTGCAGCCATTTGCAATTTCCTTTATTCGATGATGTTTCACCTCCTACACTGAATGCACTACAATGAGAGACCAAAGTAAAATATTTTCTAAATACTGTTCACCCAATTTGACTACCACAAACAAAAAGAAATTAATATAACAAACAATTTCTTCAGTATGATTTCTATAGAAACTTGTTATAAGTTCTCAAAATTATAGCCAAATCCCTAAACCCCTAACCCCAATTAAACCTAAATTCATCGAGAGCGCAAAATCCCTCGAATTCTCCAATTAATATACACTTCCTCCAGTGCTCTGACACAATCTAGGGCAAAGAAGCTTCAAATCAAGGAAGGCTTTTTTATTTTTATTTTTATTTTTTTTATTTTTATTCTTTCCATCGACGAAACCTTCAGTGAAAAACAAAAACCCAAAAACCCAAAAAAAAAAAAAAAAAAAAAAAACAGAGAACAGATTTCTTCAGGTACTTGGAGAGGAATTTTGCAATTGAAATTCTGAAATAATGAAAAATCATATAAAGAAGAGAGAGAGAGAGAGAGAGAGAGAGAGAGAGAGAGAAATTCACCGGTATATACAGAGAGCTTGTTCAGGGGCTTGGTTTTGCCTATTTGTGCGTAGAGATTTGTTTGGCTTTTTTGGCGAACGGTAGGGGTTGCTGCACTAAAAAGGTTTGTGCTTTATATAAACCACTTTCTACGACGAATCCTCGTAGGAGTCCTCATTAGTGAGGACTAATTTTTGTTCTGTTCTAATACAATCTAATAATCTACTGTTTTTAAACACTATGGTATTTCAAATAAATTGCTAAAAATAATAATTTGAAAGAAAATGTCATTGATGTTTTTCATAACTATTTCAAATTATATCTGAATTTACATTATTTTTTTTTTCCCTGAAAAGAGAGCTTAAATGACTTGCATTTACATCCAACAGTGGTCGTTGATGTGAAATTTTGGACATTGCGTAATATTAAATTTAAGATCTAATTTGAAAAAAATTTAAAAATTGAGATAATTACATAAATATTCTTAGTGCCTTAGGGAAGATTTTCACCTCACATTTTTAGACAAGACAGAATCTCATCTATAATCGATTCCACAGACGGCATAAAATTCTTTCCTTCTCTTGTGTAATCCTACTAACACAATATTTTCTTTACAAAAACAAAAACAAAAAAAAAAAAAAAAAAACCCCAACATTTTTGTTAATGATTACTTTAAAACTGAAAAATAAAAAAAAAATACGTTCTTTTTTCTTTTTTTTAAAGCAAGGACAAAAAACCAAGAACATAAATAAAACGTAAGGGTAAAATGAACTTCATTTTTTTAATTAAAAAAAATGAAATCCTATTGAGAATGCGTTTTCTACCAAAAAAAAAAAAAAAAGTTTTTGAGTATTGAAGTGGCTAAGTTTTTCTTCGTCAATTAGAAACATCTCTCATTACTTGAGGCATATTTGAGTACAAATTTGGTAAATAGTTCACGCTTATATTTTCCCAAAAGGCCTTTTAAAAGAGCAGAGCTTATGAAGATTCATGTAAAACAAAAAAAAAAAATCCCAAACAGAGGGGCATTTTTGACTGAAGGCCTTTTAAAAGAGCAGAGCTTGGAAATTTCAACCTCAACCATCCTCTAGCAATTAGGAAAAAAAAATGAAAAAAATAGAGGGGCATTTTTGACATTTTAACATAAATAGATGGATATGAGTGCCAAATTTTAAAGTTTAGAGGTCATTATTAACATCATAATTAGGGTGATTTTAAAAAAAAAAAAAGCTATTTTCATCTGTAATTGGAAAGGGGTAAATTTAAATCTTGTTGGAAGTTCATGGAATGCGTAGGTGAGAATAATACACTTTGAACTTTGAAGCTCGACAAAAGTCAAAATAGGTTCGTAAGTTTAGGTAAAAATTTCGAAATGATTCTTGTTTTAAAAGTTACAATTCATACCCTTAAAAATAGGGTGAGTCTATGGTAAAGGCCCTTGTATGGTCTCTACCGGTAAAGTTATTTTTTAGGCCGTTGAGATTTAGTCGAACGGTTAAAACATTGATGATGTATCATACTTAATATATATCTTACCTCACATAATCCTTCCCACCCAAAGTCTTCTCCATCGCCGGCGATCTTTCTGCCGCCGATGACGGAAGCCGGCGACCCGCCTCCGGCCCTCCAGCCCCGGTCGTTGGCCGCCGGCCGCCAGCGACCTATTTTCTCTCTCTTCCCCTTTCTCTCTCTTCTCTTCTCTCTCTCTTCTTCTCTCTCTTCCTCTTTCTCTCTCTTCTCCTCTCTCCCGTGGCGACCCACCCCCGACCCCCCACCACCGGCCCCAACCCCAGCTGGCCGACCGCCGGTGACACCCTTCTCTCTCTTCCCCTTTCTCTCTCTTCTCTTCTTTCTCTCTTCCCCTTTCTTTCCTTCTCCTCTCTCCCGCCGCCCCCACCCCCGGCCCAGCCGGCCCCCCGGTGCGCCCCCCACCCCAGGCCCCCTCACTCGGCCTACCCCCACCCCTATGCCAGAGTTGGGGGGCACCGGGCGGCCGAGGCTGGGTCGGCCCTGCGAAGAGAGAGAAGAGGGAAGAGAGAGAGAGAAGGAAGAGAGAGTGAGAGAAGAGAGGAAAAGAGAGAGAAAGGGGAAGCAAAAGAGTGGGTCGGGGGGGTGCCGGGGGGGTGGGCGGAGGCCGGGGGAGGTGGGCCGGGGGTGGGGGGCGGCGGGAGAGAGGAGAAGAGAGAGAAAGGGGAAGAGAGAGAAAGGGGAAGAGAGAGAGGGGGTCACCCGCGGCCGGCCGGGGCTGGGGCCGGTGGTGGGGGGGCCGGAGGTGGGTCGCCAAGGGAGAGAGGAGAAGAGAGAAAAAGGGGAAGAGAGAAGGGAAGAGAGAGAGAAGAGAAGAGAGAGAAAGGGGAAGAAAGAGAAAATAGGGTCGCCGGCGGCCGGGACTGGGGGGCCGGAGGTAGTCACCGGCATCGGGGGTGGATCGTCGACGTTCGTTGCTGGCGACGGGAAGATCGCCGGTGATGGAAAAGACTTTGGGTTGGAAGGATTATGTGAAGTAAGGTATATGATAAATATGGTACACCGTCAACGTTTCAAACGTTTGATTAAATCTCAAAAAAAAAAAAAAAAGTTTTACCGGTAGGACCCTGTCTACCACAGACTCACCCTAAAATAGACATATACACAGACACAATATATACATACTAGATTTGGTCAAAGCACTAGCATAAAGACGGCTCGCAATAGTGACCAACCCTTAACTAGGTAATATGGGCTAGCTTCTTCGACTCTCTCAAGCAGGCCCTCGTGGATAGTAAGTCGGCCTAAATACTCGACTTGCAAGGCATGTTGATCTCACCAAGAATGACATAGGAAATCACAACTATATATATATATATATATATGTATGTATGTATGTATGTATGACACACACATAGTCAGCAAATAACAATAAGGTAACAACAAACACAACACAAAAGTAATGTAGACACAGAACATGTGTACTTCCTTTATTGATAAAAACAAGAGAGTACACAATTAGATCTCTTATCACATTCATTGCTAAGCTAGTTATATCACCTTAATTCTTATTTAAAAAAAAAGCTTGTCATTGCACCTTAAACATAAAAAGACCAAGACTAAGGTTGTGTTTGGACAAAGGTTTCAAATAAAATTTTAAAGTTGAAGTTAATTTACTTTTTAAAAACTAAATATAATTTTTGTTGATCAGTGCTTTTTAGAAAAGATAAAAATATTCGAGCCGCAAGCTTGAGTTTGGACCTTTATTCCAAACGCACCATAAATTAAAGACTAGGTCTAATCTAGAACACGTCTATTAAATATATAAGACAACGAAAATGATTTGCAACAAAACTAGGAAAAGTCGTTTTATATAAGCTACATTAGTTTAAAACATGTGTATTTATGACATTAATGCTAAAACTTTTCCATAATGTCTAGTGACCTATACATAATTTATAGTAAGGATTAACATAATCGAAGTTCTCCTTACTATAATCCACATAACAATTATTTCTTTGTTTTCAAAAATGCAACATTTGTCATTCCCCATCTATGAAACGTTAATGCAAAACTCCTTTCATTAAGTTTTTAGCGGAAATGGACATATGAATAACTTCTGATACATAAGTCGAAGATTAAAAAAAGTGAAAAAACTAATAATTACACACTTAATATCTAAATAACCACACCTTTACTAGGTTTTAGTTCGGGGATAAAAACAAAGTGTTATACGGATCATAATCGTTGTGTGCGGAGAGGGGAACTCCATAACATCACAACTATAGAGAGGAGAGAATGAGAAAATTACTATTTTGGTTAACGAAAAAAAAAACGAGAAATAGAATTAGAAGCTCCAATTCCTTAATAAAATAAAATAATAAGGTGATTATAATACAAAACTTTCTTCTAAGCAATTGCTTAGCCGTGTTGGTAATTCCACCTCCTTATACTCTCAGCTTCCGTCTCTTCCAAATCATGCTGGCCTATTTTTATCCTATAGTTTGAAAAAAAAAATACCTTTCTTCACCAATTGAAATTTACCTCACTGGTGAATGATATACTCTAGCCAATCCAAAATCACGTTAACTAGGATCATGGATATAGTGTGTATATATATATATATATATATATATATATATATATTATTTGAAGTTGGCTGGTCGGAAATTAGCCAATTACAGGACGTAACTTGAACAACATGAGGTCTATCTTAACTCAAAGTTTTTGGAGTCCATTTCAGAAGATCTTCCAAGTTACGAAGATTATCAAAATTATAATACTATGAAGAAGACAAGTACAGAACAAACTTTTCCTATAAACTCCAATTAGCCCATTTGGAAATTCCATGTCCCAAATTCAAACAATATTATTCTACTTAATTTAAACTGTTACATTTATATTCACACTCTTTCAAACTATCTGAACTTTCAAATTAAATTACACTCTATTATAAACTTAGTTCATATTAAAAAAAATATATTAATCGATAAACAATGATAAAATATTTTAACAATGTATAGAAATTTGATTCAAATATTCTTCATTTAATTCACACCCCCATGCAAAAATTTTTTTTTCCTAACTGTATCACTAAAGCGTAAGAGAGAGAAAGATGTGTCAGGCACAATGATCTAATTACAATGGTCATCCTAGAGCTCTTAATTTTTACTTGTAGAAAATAGTTAAATAAATGAATACTGTAGGAGAAAAAGAAAAGGAAATTGTAATACAAATGAAAGAATTTTTTTTAATTATTTTTTTTTTCCTTTTTTTTTAAAGTGAATACAGAAGGTTGAGGTTCCTATTCAGACTGTTGCAAACTTTTGAATGGAAAAAGCTAGCTAGTTTTGATTGAAAAAGCTAGTTCCTCAAAGACACATGCATTATGTTTTGATTGAAAAAGCTAGCTAGTTGAATAGAATCACATTCGAAAAAAAAAAATTAAGACATACATAATGGGATAAGTATATACATGCTGAATATATAAAGAATATTATTACCTTAAGCATTTTCCTGACATTTTTAGCACCAAAGATTCTTTGAACGCAAATATTTGAGGATTAATTATAAGCGGGATAATAGGGTGAGAAAATGCAGTTTGGAGATTTTTAGCAAATCTTCTCTAATTCTTGCAAGATGCACACCGACCAGAGATCATATTCTCAGAATCTGGAAAATAAATCTGAATTTGAAAATTCAAGATTTACATCCCCTATATAAATCTTTTTGCAAATCTTTCAAAGATTTTTCAGTCTCTTTTCGGATTAGATTTAGAAATAGAATATGTGTTTCATATAAGCATATATCTATTTGTCGCTAATTTAGCTTTGTTAGGTCTTTCTCCAACGGCTATATACACTGATTCTTTTTTTCTTTGCGCCCCGCCCACCCCCCCCCCCCCCCCCCCCCCCCCCCCTCCCTCTCTTAAATGAATATGTATAGGGAAATTTTGCTGAATATGGCAAGAGAAACCTTTTATATAAAATATAATATAGGGCAATCTTTTCCACTACGGAATCTTTGCCTCTCATGGTTTTTCTTTTCCACGTTGAAATTAAATGATTAGCATTGGTTTATATTTTGAAGTAAAAGCTCAATTTTCTTCAAAAATTCACTGTAACCAACGTAATATGGATTCAACTCATGTGTCATTTCATTTATGTCATATTCATGTCCCTCCGATATGATCATGACACGTATCATAGAATATTAATTAAAATATTATATAAATTAAATATATATCCTTATGTTATTACATGGACACATAAGGGGACACAAATAAAAAAAAAAAATATAAGAGCCGAATCCAACATCAAACATACCAACTCGACAAATTTCAACGGGACCAAAAGTTTACAATTAGCAGTGATGCTCAAACGACGTCGTAAAGTGCATGGTGCGTGGTCAATATTAAGAAGCACGTTGGATTCTTTACGGTAAGTGGAAAGACACTTGGAAAAAAAGAATTGAATAAGATTCATAGAGAAGCGGCACACACTGAAAATATAAATTTGAAAATAAAGCCTTTAAAGTATCCTTTTTGCAACATAATGAAAGAGAGAGAGAGAGAAAACAAGGTGATAATTGTCCATCTGTGAACATAGAGAAAACTACGATATTTTATAGAGAAAAAGATATTTCTAAGTTTGAGAATCCTTTGAAAAAAAAAAAAAAAAAAGTTTGGGAATGTAAAGATATCCTGGTCCCAATAATTGGACTTTAATGACCCTTTAGCTTGTGGATTTATGTTTGTGGGAAAAAGTCGCTGGCAATATTAATTCATAATAGAAAAATTAATGAGTGGAGGAAAAAATAAAGTTTCTCATAATAAGAAAAGTTAGTAATAATCCAATATTGTCAATTCCTTTTCTTTTAAATAATCACTCCACAGCTGGCATAAGGCGACCTTAAATATATTAAAACTTTGACAAAAACATATTATTGTTATTTTAGTGGAGAAGTATACTTTGTTGTTATTATAATATATTAAAACACGGTGCCGTTAATATTAAGATTATGCAGAGCTTGTTGCAGTCTTTGTACTATGAATGACTGTCTCTCGATTAATCGGAATATTATCCATTGATTATATATATATATATATTTAAAAAGAGTTTTGTAGATGCTCAATTATAGGATTGTCAATAAATTCGAACAATTTTCCTGTCACTGGGTCTCGGATTATATCCTCCCCACTGAGCTTCATTAGATTTTACTGATAAAATCGATTTTAATTGAGGATTATGTCACTTGTATCACATAGTTGTTTCATTTTTGATATTGATATTTATACCTAATTTTAATTTAAATGATACTTTCTCTTTCAATATATATATATATATATATATATATATTAACACAAGAACAAAAACAAAACTTTTGTGTCAACGTGGAATAGAAAATTATTTACACATAATAATACAAAAATACAAAAAGGCAATCTTATATGTGACACCTAAACAACCACATTGTTCTCTAGCGCAAACTAAGTAAGTTGAAGCATATATAAATAAATATATACACATATATATGTATTATAAACTAATAACCGACTTAATGAAAAATTATTTTCTAGTGTGGTCATTTTTTTTTTTTTTAAGAATAAGAAGTGGTTATAAGCATTAAGTGGAATCATAATTTTGTATAAGTACAGGACATTCTTCATTTAATATGTGGATATGTGATGCATACATATATGTATATAATTTTCCTTATTTTGTTATTTTCATCATTGAATTTCAAAACTTTATTAATTTAGTAAAAATAAACAACATGCATAAAAATATGTTAGGATATCAGGTACTGCATGCCTCTTTTTATTTTTGGGGAATGAGATATGGGAATACCACATACACCAACTTATTAAAATTTGAAGTTTTTATGTATCTTTTTTTTTTTTTTTTTGGTTGAAAAAGTTGTTATGTACTTGTAAACCTATCTGTTGTTCATTTCTTTTTGAAACACTGCATTGATGTTATGAGATTATCCAGATAGTAAAGTTGACGATAGAACAATATAATATATTATTGTTGATTCACCTTTTAATGATTAAAGTTTTTAAATAAATTTATCACAAATTCAATTCTGAAGGCATTATCATTTTATCATACAATGTTCTTATTGAAATTTCAGAGGATGCAATTTTATATCTTCTTGGCAACTTATAATTCTCTTATCATCTTAACAAAAAAAAAAAAAAGGTTGTCCATATTCAGAGAACTTTAGCATATTAGTTTAAATTCCCTAAGAAAAAATTGTTCTCTTTTCTACCAAACTTTGGGTCATCAAAATTAATTAAATTAAAGTAAAATTTAATGCCCACTTGATAAGTTGGTTCACTTGTTATCATGCAAGAGCCAATCGCAAGAAAAAGCTTTAGGGTAGGCGATGTTGGATCAAGTCACTAGATAAGCTGAATAATTTATGTATAATTGTCTTATATCTTAAGTAAGTTGAATCTAGACAAACATTAATATTCATTTTCTCTTTATAAATATATATATATATTTTTGCTAATTATAAGTACGGCTACACAATATTAAAACAAGAAAGAAGAAGAATTATAGTCTAAATTATATGGTAAAAAAATGGTTGAAGAGGAAAAAACGAGCCAATTAGGACCACTTCAATAGGGGAGATAACGAGGACAAACCTAGACTTCCATAAAAACTCAAAAAAGCAAGTCTTCCCAAATGGTGATTGGGCTAAATTGGAAGCAAAGTTTAGTTTTTGCTCTTGTTGTTTAATTTAGGAGTCGAATCTCTGATGTCAACGGGAAGTTGTTGAAAGCACCTATTGGCCCCATTAAAAGGATGGGGCATTCTTACTTGTACTAATCTTGGCCCTTGGCATTCCTTGTAGGCAAAATCCTAATTCAAACAAAAGTTAAATGGACACCAAGTAATATGTAAAATAGAAGAAAAGTTCAAAGAGTAGTATGGAATTCCAAATCAATCCTTGTTCTAGAAACTTCGATGATTAGTGGGTTTGATTTTAATTTGTTGGTCAATTTTTTTTTTTTTTTCACTTGGGGTATTTCATGGTGCAATATCCCTAATAGTTTTGTGTATTTATGAATATCATATCTCACTTCTATCTTTTTAGTTAGCAAAATAGGTGAATAGATAGTTTTTAAACACTTATTAAAATAAAATGTCAAAACTTTTTTACTTTTAGAAAATTAACCGTTAATCAGTAATTGACCAATCTGTAATTGACTGTGATCAATTTGTGATTGATCATAGTTAATCAACAAAAGTACGTATTAATATTGATCAATAACTGATTAACCATGATCAATTAATGATTGATTGATTGATAAAAACAGTCACAAAACTTCAATTATTTATTAAGAATTCTTCATAAAACAAGGTTATTTACCCACAAATCCCTTCAGGTTATCTGTTCTCTACTCGTTTGAGCATATGATTCTGCCACACTATTTACAACAACTGAGTACTAATAGGGGTGTTTTATTTTTTATTTTTCCTACTCTTCCACATAATTCTCATTATTTTATTGGGGCAAGCCAATGCAACTCTTGGCTTCCATTTTTACGTGTAAATTGGTTTACATTTCAAAGTAGTACACTTTACTTTACATCCTCATCCAAGCAAGAATATAAGATCGTTGCTGCTACTACTACTATTATTATTATTATTATTATTTGTATATGAAACATTGTACCTTTTCAAATAGAGTGGGTCTATTGACATTTCCTATTTTACTTCTCGCATCTACTTTTTAAAACCACTTATTATATTAATTTTAAAATTCAATAACTACTTATTCTACCCCTTATTTTTCCACAAAAAAAAAAAAAAACCTTATAAATAAATTATTTGCCTTTTCTTTCTCCTTCCTTTACTGTCTAAATCTATATACAATTTTTCCTTACTTTTTTTTAATATTTTATTTTGTTGTTATTTTTTAATTTATTTCACGGAGATTTTTTTAAAGATAAGATTCTTTTATATTGTTTGTTATTATTCCTATTTTTCAATAGTTTTTGTAGTTTCATGTTATAACTAATTTTTTATTATAACAAGTAAATGGAAAACACATATGTATGATGTGGATATATAATCAAATATATTAATTTGATTGGTTGTTCATTTTATAAATAATTGAGAGAAATGATTCTGAATTCATGTAAATTCTGAATTGTGAGCTTTTTTCTAATTATCTAATAAAAGTATTAACTAAATTCATAACATTTTCAACCATGCTCGTGGAATACTCAACTTCATTAGTATATTATCCTCAAGTTTTTATCGTCTCAAGAAAAAGTATACCAAAGAATAAGTTTTTAGATTTTTATCTCAACATATAAACTGATGAATAGTTTTTATTGGATATCTAAAAAGAAAAAAAAAGAAAAAAAATTCATGAGGAAAAAAACTAAAAATAAAAATAAAACAAAATATATTTTAAAAAAAATTGTGCAGTGATTTAAATTTAGTATGTGGAGAAAGAAAAAAGATAAATAATTTAGTTATAAGGGCTTTTTGCGAAAACTAAAATATGAAAAAAGTAATTTTTTAATTCTAAAATTAATATGATATAAGTGATTTTAAAAATTGAGTGGGAAAATAAAATTAAGAGTGTCGGTAGACTCAGCCTTCCAAATAATTGAAGATCAATTTGAAATGAATATCCGCATTCGATAGGAAAGATACCTCATAAGACTGCTAAAAGCAATTTTTTATGAGGGCATGAAGAGCAACTATCTACTACATTATCAACGGCAGCAAGGAAATTGCCACAATATGATATTTTGTTAAAATGCCATGCCCTCTTCTTGCCAAAGCATTTGCTCATCGGCTTTGAGAGAAGCATGAAAAGTGACCAGCTTGGTTGGGACTTGGGACCAAATAGTTTGATCAACCACACAATCAAGTTGTCGCGGAAAAGTTTTTGGCGACGACATCGCTATTTTTAGCGAGGACAAAAGTCAATGATAATCTTCGTGTTTCTTATAGTGCATGTTAATTCGTTCGAGATTCATGAACTACAAGATGTATATGACTATTTTATTGCTTTAGATTATTGCTTTTGGATACTTTTTACACTTTTTGAGTCCTTTGAGGACGAATTTGAGAGCAAGTAATTGAAGGTTGACACGCATCTTGATTCGTTAACACTTAATTGGCCAAATGAGAGAGACAGGTCTTTAGCCCCACTAACTAGTAATTATTAGCTTATTATAATAACAGCTGATTTTTTTTTT
Source organism: Ficus hispida (assembly GCA_025413025.1). Taxonomy (NCBI): domain Eukaryota; kingdom Viridiplantae; phylum Streptophyta; class Magnoliopsida; order Rosales; family Moraceae; genus Ficus; species Ficus hispida. The sequence goes on from CM046361.1 coordinate 12,040,213, forward strand.
TGGGTGCCTTTTTGAAATGAGTATTAACATTATATTCTATTAAAATTAACAAGAACAACATTTAATTAGTTGGGAAAACGAAATATGAAAACTGAATCTGCTTCGGTTTTAATTTTCATAGATCAAGGGGTTTGTAAATATTAGAATAATCAATTCTAATTAAGTATTGATTATATGAGTTATTACAAGAGATTCGATATTCTTTGGCGGAGATATTGATGATGATGTATCTCCCATATTACTATTAAAGAAAATTGGTTATCATTAACGAGCGATAATAATATTTTCGATAATCGTAATTTAAAAGTTTTTGCATGGTTATTAAGGGCGGAATGATACCGATAATCCCCTCTTCTTACTAAGGGAGCATTTGGTTTTTACATTGCAGTTGGAGTTTTCAAGTTGATGTTATCTTTTTCTTCAAAAGTAAACCAATTTCACTCTTTATATCTCGAAATCTCTCTCATTTTCATTTTCAAACTTTAAAATTTTTTTTTTTAAATTTCAAATCAAAATGAGATTATTATTTTTTTAAAATTACATAAGATAACAGAGACACAAAATAATATTCATAATGTTATTTTTTCTGATACATTTTAAGTTTTTATACTTTTTAATAGTCATAATTATTTTTAAACAAACATATAATTCTAAATATTCACTTATTTTGAATCAAAATATTTTTAAAATTCCATTAGAGTGTATTTTCCAAACTTCCCCTAAAAAAAAAAAAAAGCTTATCAAGTACAAATAGAGAGATAATTGTGATATATATATATATATATTATCAGATGCTCAATCATAGTCAAGATATACCTTAATACTAAAAAGCCTAATATAGTCTTTTCGAACAAGCCCTGTCCACATTATAAGTTGAAACTTTCTTCCAAATATTCTCCTGTCCGCTCCTCCTCCACTTTTCAATCAGTCTGGATTCTCAATCTCTGATTTCATTCTCCTCCTCCTCTTCCTCCTCTTCTTTCTTGCTTAGAAAACCAAAAATCAAACAAAAAACACTGTCACTTCTTGTTGTTTTTATATAGCCTTTTGACTCTCCTCTCCTGTGTCTGTCTCTCTTCCTCGAAATCCCCACCCCCAGATTTTCACTCTGTCTATCTGGCACATATATATATATATATATATATTTTTTGGGTTTTTTCCTTAAAAAACACAAACACAAAAAACCCAGTTCCCAACAATCTCGAAGTGACCATGTTGAAGACGATTAAGAAGAAAATGTGGATGTTCTTACTCTGATCATATTCTCTCTCCCCAGAAAGCTTCAAAAAACCCAAAAACCTTTTTTTGTCTCTTTGCGTAATGGAAGGTATGTACACAAGCAAATACAAGCCCGGAAAAACAGTCAACGTCGCCACCAAGATCACCATCTTCATTCTCAGCAACAAATTCGCCTCTCAAAGATCCAAGCTCTCCTTCTGGTTCGCCCCCACCTCTCGCCCACCTGGTTCATAAATCCCATAAGAAAAAACAATACCCGTCAAGGTTTTAGCTTCCCAAAAAAAAAAAAAAACGAAAAAAAAAACAAAAAAAAACAAAAAGAGGAAAAGAAATAACTAAAAATGGCTTCTTATGGCTTCTCGGATCATTTCGAGGCGTTTAGTTCTGGAGGTTTTGTTGTTAATGGCGGTCTGAGAGGTGAGTTGTCGGCGGCGGCGGCGGCGAGTCTGGTTTTGGACAGTAAGAAAGGGGAGCTTGTGAAGGCTCCGGCGAGGGTGGGCAAAAAGGGAATTTCGGAGACCAAGGCTTTGGTGGCGCTCAAGAACCACAGCGAGGCTGAGAGGAGGAGGAGAGAGAGAATCAATGCTCATCTCTCTACACTTCGTGGTCTTGTCCCCTGCAATGAAAAGGTAATAACCGCTTATATAATATATATATATATATGTCTATTTGTGATATGTTTTTGTTCTGTTATGTTCATATTATTCTTGGTTGTCTGTTTTAAAAAAAAAAAAAACTACTCTGTTTGTCTCGACCTTTGTGAAAATCCTGGCCTAAAACATAGAGAGTTAACAAGGCTTTTCACAATCTTTTCAAATGATTCTGGAACTCTTGATATAATTTACCAAACGTTTGGTGACATTTGAGATGGATTTTCTGATTGTTTACAACTTTGAAAACCAAACATAAGTTTGATATTCATGATTTAACAAACGTTTGGTGACATTGGAAATGAATTGCTTTAGTGTTAGCTATCCGGGTCGTGATGTTCTCAATCACCTTAATTGTTCTGCTTCAATGCTTCTAATTGCTCCTGCGAGGCTCGTGACCATATGCGAGTCCGAAAGTTCATCGACATAAATGCTCTCACCAAAATTTAAAGCTTATATTTCGTAGTTATGGAAGTTTTTGCTTAGATAAGTTCATGACTAATCTTTTTCTTTATATTATTTAAAGTGTTGTTTACTCTAGGAGGTAGATATTTTCATTTTCCATCCTCATAATAACGTGATAGAATTTTTGGATAGTAAGAGTTGGGATAGATTTTTTTTTTTTTTTTTTTTTTTTTTTTTTTTGTCTTCTCTCTGTTATTGCAGCAACTGAAAGATCGGCGATGGCTAGAACGTCTTCTAACTGTAGAAAAACCGCATCAGACTAGTAAAGCATAAATTCATCACGTGCATTTTAGAACCAATTCTGGATTAACTGTAGAACCATGTTGTTGAAAAAAAAAAAAAAATCAAATGCAATAGATAAGTAATGACAAGAGAGGTTGCTGATTAGAATCAATTCTGGATTCTGATATCTGATATGTGAAAATAGATCCTGTCCAAGGTTATCAATGTAGAACAGGCTCAGGTTTGCCACAAGCACATTTGCTTTCCTTTTCTTTTTTCTTTTTTTAATTGTTTTCTGAAAAAAAAAAAAAAAAAAAAAAAAAACCAACTTGGATGCATAATACTTAAATTAAGAACATTTTGTTGAAGGGCCAACTTGGGGATAGGATCATAGGAGCAACTAATGTCAAAGATAATTTATTTTTTTTTTTTTATCTAGTTCCAAGTTTTGGAATTTCGAAAGTAAAATACTTAAGGAGCTAAAGTCTGTTCTCTAATTCTAAGTTGGGAAAGCTATATGTAAATATAGAAACCTATATATGTTTGTAATAGTGACATAATGTTTTTATTTAGAAAAGAAGTAATGTATTTCGAGATTGTGCAAGCAGCAGAGCTCATCCTTAGTTTTTATGGACATTAGTCAACTTAACAAAATATATATATTTTTTTCATTTCATTATTTGTGATTTGTAGAGTCAACCCTAAACATTTAGAACACTAAAGTCAACTACTATTAGATCAATCATATATGGAGAATACATGAGAGCACCATCGATACTGAGCACTACAACCTTTACAACATATAAAAAACGAGCTCCATCTATAGATCCCACGTTACGGACGGTGTCTTAGTGTCCCTAGCATTGCTCGTATATTTTGTTTAGTAACATAGTGTTGTAAATATTTGATGCTCACGGATATGAGACCTCTGACAGTCAAGACCATTTTTCTTAATCCTAGCTCAGAAATATGTTCATCAATGCCTCCGTTTGTTTCTGCATTTTCTATAGTATTCAAGATTATTTTCAATTTGAGTGTAGAGACTTTTGATTAATTTAATTAATATTCTGCTTTATTTTTTTAATGGGAAGTATGTCCTAAGGATGGCATTTAAATAGTATATAATGTTGGTTGATTTTGTCTTTCCAAGCTTATAAATGGTTGGAGAACACGTATTAACTTTAATTTAATGATTTTAATTTCGAATAATTGGCACAGTGACACCTGTATTTAGTCAACCTATTAATTTAATCCATTATTATGAAGGAGATGTAAGCTAGAAAAATACGTCTACGAGAAGAATAACCACTAAACATATTAAATTAAATGTACCTGCTTAATAAAGACCCTTTTTAATTCTTAAAATAGTGTTCTTTTCGGGGTATCTACAGTGACACCTCCATATATATATATGTGTGTGTGCATCTATATGTTTCATATTTAGTTTTGGGTCCTTTAATTTTCCTTTTTTTTTGTTTTCGACCCATTTTTTTTGTTTTACAATTTAGTCCTTTCTTTTGTATTGATCAATTTTTCATTTTAGTCCTTTGATTCTTTTTGTATTTTTTTCATGCCTCTCTTTTTTTTTAGGTCCTTTGTTATTTTGTTTTGTTTTGTGGGTATATATTTTTTAACTTGTTATTTTAATTTTTTCTCATGTAGATAAATTTTCTTAATATATCCAACATGTGGCAGATACCTAACTTAATGGTTATGTCGATCTTTTTTTTATTTTTAATTTTTTGGCCCCTTGTGTAGAATGCTAAACAATTGTGTTGATCACATAAACATGTCTTGATTAAATGTATACAATACATTGACATAGACATGTCTTATTGGTAGTTTAACTGGTGTACATGGTCACTCTTATTGTGTATAGTAATCCTATATATCTGTGTATGTGTGTGTGTCTTCTTAACCAAAAAGAATTTTCAAAGAACTATACATCTTACTCACATATCGCTTACCTATATTTAAAAGAGATGCTTCTTTGCTTGTTTCATGTAGATATTTTTTTTATTTTATATATATATATATAATATATTTTATATTTTGTTTTGCTTGTGTATTCCGCATGTACAAACATACGATAGTTATGATAAAAGGGTCAATATTAATTTGTCATTTTCATTTGCTATTCATAGATGGACAAAGCGCATTACTTGCTGAAGTTATCAGCCAAGTGAAAGAGCTGAAGAAGAATGCTGCAGAGGCAAGCAAAGGATTGCTCATACCAATGGACGCTGACCAAGTGCACGTCGAACCATTCGACAGCAGCGGGGCGGCGGGAGACGGAGTCCCGCTTTCAAGGCCTCTATATGTGCGGATACCGGCCAGAGCTGCTGTCCGACATAAGCGAGCCCTGGATGCACTGCCAATGAAGATGGTCAGGACAGAAATATCAACCTTGGGGGATAGGCTGAAAATCTTATTTGTTTTCACCTACTGCATGGAAAAGAATATTAGTGGCAACCCCGACGCATGTCGAAGTCTCGCGAGTTCAGTGCAGGAGACCCTGAGTTCCGTCCTAGATAAGGCTTCCGCCTTGGCAGAGTACTCGCCTAGGACAACGCTTCCCGGCAAACGACGGCGGTACTCTTACTTTGATTCCTCAAGCTCATCCTCATGAATCGGATGTTGGTGTTAAATGTCAAGTGTCGTTGTGAAAATGTGACAATGTGTATACTTGTATTTGTATTTTATACGTAGAAACAATGTTACGTATGTAGCATCTAAATAAGTAACACATAAAGTTGTTTGTACTATAAAAGACACTCCTTCAAAGTTTTAAGGTGTATGTCGTGTCCGGTGTTTCGACAAAAAGAACTATGGTGTTCTTATGAAATGTATTTTGTTTTGCCAAACCAATAAATTTGTTTAAATAACGTTGTAATAAGTTGGAAATGCCTTTTTTTTTTTTTTTTTTTTTTTTTTTTCAGATGTGTGTCATTGAGTAACGAATATCGTAAATGAAATGAAGGCATATTCCTAACCATGCAAGTAATATTAAATCAATGAAAGCCAATACAAATTACGTAACCTAAATAAGTTTTATGGTCAATTTGGAAAACATATTCATTTTATATTGCATTTGAAATATAATATATATAATACAATATGTATTTGTAGTCTTTCTTCATATTGTATTAAATATATTGTGTGTTTAAATTATTTACATTTAAATAGTTATTCTAATGTATTTTGGTTTGAGAGAGAGTATAAATGGTAAAATATATAGAAAAAATAATAGATAAATAGTAAAATAAGTAAGTGTATTTCAAATATTTTGTATTTGAATAGAATGTATAAGGTATCCAAATACACATTACATTGCATCATGATAGAATTTACAATGAATGTAGGTTCCAAATGCACTAAAATATCAATATTAAACTTTGAATTATATGTGGTTGGTTAGAGAATAGTTTAGTGGAATAATAATAATTTATATGTGATTCACATAAAATAAAGAGTTCAAATATTCACGCTCTAAAATTCCAAAAAAAAAAAATGAATTATATCTGTTTAAAAATCCTTCAAAAAAAATCTAAAGACTAAACTAAAATTAAAAAACAAAATAACATAAGATTTGTTTCTAATGAGACCCATACAGTATTGACACGTACACTATCACTATGTAAATGCAATTATTTTAGGATGTGTCTTTTTTATTTTATTTTATTTTTTTTTTTGGGTAGACAAGATATTTTGGATGTGTCATTTATAGAGTTCTCTCTTTGACCCATCCATATCCATATCCTTCGTTGTGAGCTCATACCTTAATCAATCATATAAAACTAGGCTCATAACAAAAGAAAACCGAATTTATGTAATATACAACGCTCTACAAAGTGTATAACTTGAAATCAGCAATAATAATAACAACAACAACAGCAACAACAATATTAATAATTATATTATACAAAAACCAATAATAACAATTTGACTTAAAAAAAAAAAAAAGACAATGTTTCAACTACAACAAAACACTCTATCATTACAAAATTAATTCCTGCCACGTGCATTCCACATCTTAATTCCTTTTAAAAAATCATTATCCAATACTACAAGTTATATATTCCAAAGAAAAATGAATATCAAAATTTTATATATTTTCCAAATCTCTAATAATGAGCAATAACAATTTACCTATAAAAAAATAATATTAACTAACAGATTCCATCCAAATTTTTTTAAATAGAGACGTGTTCGATAGTTTAGAGTCCCTCCAACTTAAAAAAAAAAAAAAAAAACCAATTTAGAAATTACCAGGAATTCCGATTTTTATTATGCATGTGTTATAGATTAGGCATGGTCCAGGAGTTCAGTGTTTACTATACAAAAAGTTCTAATCCTTCAATGACATCAAACCATTTGTTTTAGTATATCCAATCTTATATTTTCGAAGACATGTTGTTGCTTGATATACAATATAATATTCCTATTTTTTATATAAGATTTTGATCCTGATTGTGATGAATTTTCAGGTGGTATCAGAATACATACGGGAAAAGGGGAATGGAATTTATTCTCAAAGCAATTAACCATCCTACCTATCTGGATGTGATGAATCATCTAGCTCTTTTAATCTAGACTGGGATGCGGACACAGATATCGATAATGACGATTATGTTGAAATCCGGATTTAATTGGTATGTTTGAGTTAAAATTTTTAAATAAGAATTGTTTGATTTTTTAAAAATTAATTAATATTTCAGTTGACTTTAAAAAAAATTAAAAAAAATTAGTCGAGTTTTTTAATTTTGAGTTATTGCATCAAACATACCAACTCTTTTAACAAATTTTTAGTGTTGCAAATAGCACCTTTGTCAATTGTCCAAAAATTAAATTAGGAAAGTAACCTAGCTATAAAAATAAGAAGAAGCAAATAAATAAATATATGATAGAAGATGAAAAAAAAAAAAAAGATTTAATGTGGTGTCATCCACAAATTAGGAATAAAGAGAATGTTCACAAAAAAAAAAAAAAAAAAAAAAAAAAAAAAAAAAAAAGAGGTATAATAGTTTCGCACGCTGGGGGAAGATAAGATTTACACTAACTAGCACTATTAATGAAAGGAAATTAGGTTGAGCAGAGTCCATTTTTTTTTATTCAACAAAATAACTGTTTGGCTTTTTCTTTTTTCTTTTTTAAGATTTGATTAGTCAACAATGGATTAGTCAATAAAGAAAATTTGATGATTTATAATATTATAAATTGATAATTTATCGAATTAATAATATTATAGATAATTATTGATAATTATTAAAAAATTAATCAATTATTTTAAAAATATTTATTTTTTAACTATTTTTTTTAAATTTGATTATTTATTAAAAAACTTTAAAAAAATTTATTAGGTTAATGAAATTTCATATAAAGAGAAATTATACTTTCATAAATTTCGTATAAATTATGTTAGTGTTCTAGGAATAATACTACGAACTGACCTAAAAATGAGTGATTTCTTAAAAAGAAAATACTTACTAGATACAATTAAATTGGAAAGTCAAAGTTTCCTCAATAGTCGTGTGTAAAAGTGCCATGTAGTTACTGGTTTTAATTGGGTATTTTTAAAGGATTCACGATTTTCTCCTGAGTTTTTTTGAAGCTCTTCGCACAGGGTTTCTGTTTGGAAAAGAAGAAAGTGAAGCCTCTGCTAGAAACTACGAATCGAGGAGAAACTACGCACTTTCTGAAAGTTGCATATTCAATCCTCCGTAAGGAGATAATTTTTAGACGTTTTTGTGCATTTCTTCACAAAATTTTCAATGCAATTAATGTTAATAAACCTTTTATGTTTGACGATTTTTTTTTTTTTAATCCTGCTACGAATTCGACTTTGAATTTTATCATTTTGGTCAGTTTGAGAAGGATTCAATTTCTATATATATATATATATATATGAGATGCTATTTTCACAGACTTGATCTTGATCTTGATCAGAGATCAAGCAGTAATGGCGGCAATAGAGATGTTGCCAGAAGAGGTGGTGGAAGAAATCATGTCGCGGCTGCGTCCAGATTCTTTGATCTGATTCAAGCTCGTTAGTAAGTCCTGGCACGCCGTCATAAAAGGCCTCATTCAGGACCCGAAGTTCGTGGCCAAAAATCTCCGCAACATGAAGAAAGCCTCGTCCTCCACGTCCTTATTAGCTTTCATTCGCCTTTTTCAGTGCACCTGCAAGGAGCCAAAGCGAATGGAACATTTGCCACATCGTTTTCCATTTGATCAGTCAGCCGCATTCGCCATCTTGTCCTGCACATGGAGGGCCCTATTTGCTCACTTTAATCCACATGGATCGATGGTGATGTCGAGAACGATGATGACAACTCTCGTTGTGTTACCGATTATTTCCATTTACCGCGTTTGCTGGATGACATGGGGTTTTTTATGACACGTTTGGCCTCATTTGCTTTTTTTAAGGCGAGATTTCCACAAGACAAAGTGCTATTTTTTATGCAATCCAACAATCAAAAAAGTCAGATGCCTTCCAAAATCGATTCTTTCCGATAGCTTTGTAGTGAAGGGAGCAGAATTATCTTATGATTGCAATACTGATGATTACAAGTTTGTTGTCTTCGGGCATAATTCTGCATTTCATGAACCGAAAGCGGAGATATACAGTTTGCGCAATGACTGTTGGAGGGACATAAGTTTTGATGGGGGGGACATGTTTGATTACGTAAAACGTGCAAGCTGGTATGATGATCCCCAATCAATATTCTACAGAGGAGTTCTTTATTGGGCGCTGTATCATGGCGGCGAGTACTCTATAATCTCGTTCAATGTGGCTGATGAATGATTTGGTAGCTTACCATTGCCAAGTAATCTTGCAGGAGTTAGAGTTTCCATGGATTAGCCTAGCGCATGTTGAATGGATCCCTTGCTTTGTTTCACCATACCGATTTCAATGAGTATGACATACATTGAAGTATGGATGATGGATGAATGCTCGTTCCGCGGTGTTAAAGGCTCATGGTCTTGGACAAAAATACTATCAATTGATCCTCTACTTGACATGCCGACTCGGTTGATGTTCTGGAAGGACGACGTGATCCTTATGGAAGAAGACGATAGAAGGCTGATCTCGTACAACGTTTGCAGCCAAAAGATGAGGATTCTTGCTGATGGCATTGGCGTGAATGATTTCAAATTTGTGTACTTTAAGAGTCTGGTCTCAGTGCATGGAAGGAGACAGCAAGAGACGCTGGAGGAGAAAAATATGAACAGTTAGTGGAAATCATTCCTTTTGTCTTCTTAAACGAATGGTGAGCCGGGGTAAAAAACCATAAGGATGGCCAAAAATGGTTTTGGAAGGAAAACTCGGGTTGATTTTGGAGGTTTAGTTAAATGTGGAGTAGAATTTGCTGATACAAAGAAGTTGATTAGTTTAGAGAAAGTCTGTATTATGACTTTAAGTTTACAAGAGAAGCAGACAAATTAGTAGCACTGAAAACTAGGACTCCAGTCTCTGTATTTTTTTTTTAATCCCCTACCGGTGTTTTGTCCTTCCCAAACTTGCCAAAATTCTAGCCATATTCTCCAAATAAACCATATATATATATATATATATATATATATATATATTTTGGCTTTTTACTGGCACTGTGCCAAAGATAGAATTTAAGGTTCCAATTTGGGGAACATCTAGAAATGTTGTTTTGAAGACTGGGTTGTAAATGTGTGTTTAGAGGGAAAACTTTTGAAAAAGTTCTTAGATATAGAAAATTATGTAAAAATTTGAAATGTGTTCAGAGGAAAATATAGAAAATGAATCTTGTTTTGTTTCTCTCGTCGATACGAGTATTTTGACATGAAAATCATCTCATTCCCATTTGAAATGAAAAAGTTATGGACTTTTAAAGTTTGAGTTTTTTAAAAATAGAAAGAGAGGGAAAATATAATGTAGTGTTGAGATTTTAAAATTTAGATTGTGTTTTACTATCTCTAAATAACATCCCAAACGACCCTAATTTAAAAATTAAAAAAAAAAAAAAAAGAATCTCTTTGGTACAACTGCTTGGTTGCAGCTGATCATCTTTGTACATCAAAACAATCAACAGAGATGAGGTGGAATTCTTTTGAGTTCGAAATATGGAGTAAAAGCATCTGAAAGCTGTCGTTGATCTCTGAGGCTGTTTTGTTAAATGTCGAGTAGAATCAGCTTATGCTAAGGAGTTGTTTAGTTTCGAAAATATCTGTCATGTGAATTTTTAGTTTACAAAAGAAGCAGATGAAGTAGCACTGAAGTTTATGATTCTTCTATCTTTTTCATCTGAAGAATGAAGAGAGCTGACGTGAAATTTCGTTGAATTGGAATATCGCCTGCCAATCACTTGCATGAACAATTGCTACATGGCTCTAGTCTGTACTCTCTAGAGTTCGGACATAAGGCAAATAAGCCTTATTGTTCGTTCGTTTGCTCCTTTTTTTTTTTTTTTTTAAATTATTTTTTTCGCATTTTTTTTAAGATAAAGGGAGACAACCAAAGAAGCGAGTTAAGGAATGGGGCTCCCTCTCTAATGATCAACCAGAACATCAAACAGAAAAAAATAAAAAATAAAAAATAAATAAATATCAAAAGAACCAAAAGAAATAGCAAGTGGAGCCCATTGTAGAATTTCAAGCATGAATTTCTAAATTTGCTGTAATCTTAATATCATCCGAGCACCAGTGGTCTAGTGGTAGAATAGTACCCTGCCACGGTACAGACCCGGGTTCGATTCCCGGCTGGTGCAGAGCCATGATGATTCTGGCGCCTTTGCGATGGAGGGGTCCATCACGATCATCTGATCCAACGGATGAAATTGGCGCTTCTGAGCTCTTGATGGTGATAAAACTTTTATTGCATTTATTTTTTAAAAAAAAATTTTTGGCAAACCACATTAAAAAGAAAAAACAGCATGCAGCAGGAGAGAGTTTTTCCGCTCTAGTTAAGCATGTGTCAAATATTAAAGATTCAAGCCCACCCCTCATTCCAGCACCAGTGGTCTAGTGGTAGAATAGTACCCTGCCACGGTACAGACCCGGGTTCGATTCCCGGCTGGTGCAATTTTTCTCTCTCTCTCTTTTTTATTTATTTATTTAAATATTATTAAATGGATGCACTATTTTTAACAGTTTCTTTTCCCGTAAGACAAATCCCAAACTTCTCAATTTGGATTAATGGATGTCGCTTTTTCTCGCTACTTTTGAATATTCTCAGCGATTAAAAAGTGTTTGGAAACCTTCAACTCATCATGAGTAACCCTTTGAAAGTTTTTTTTTTTTTTTGGGGGTAGAAGAGTAACCCTTTGAAAGGTGCACCAAGAACATTGAACACCAATAATAATAATAATAATAATAAAGTCTCAAAGGACACCAGTCTAACCATATTGGATTAGAACCCGCATGTCAATCAGTCAATGCAACAACAAACATGCTCTTTAATATATGCAAGTTCTTGGAAGCCTTATTTGTTGATCAATATTTTCCTATCATCATATATAGAAAATTAGACATCGATTTTCAGCTTAAATTTGAACGAAACGAAAGCCAGAAATTGGACTCATTGTTAAGTGTGTGTTGCAAGGACTCATTGTTAAGTGTGTATTACAAGTTATAAATATTTTATTACCCGAAATAGTCCAGACTTGAGAGTAGTCAAATGTGTCTCTGTGATACGTCTTTGTGTTTTTTGTAACACACATAATATGGCTAAACACCTTGAAACTTTTTTTTTTCTTTTCTTTTTAATATTTGAGAGGAGATAACTGATATCGAGAAATTCAAGCACATCACAATTGGGTTGGCATCAGGTTGAAGTACATGTCGTTTACGAAATCTCCAACTCAATATTGTTAATAAAGAAGAAAAATATACAAAAGCATCAAATATGAAAGGGGAAAAGAAAATAGCCCGAGGAAGGTGAAGAAATTAGTAAAAACATAACAATAATCGGAAGCTAGTCTTATAGAATCAAGCAATAACGTTTATCTTGAGAGTATGCTAGAATTATGTCTCGTCAAAAACCACCCTCAAGTAGCGAAAACCCAAAGAGAAAAAGAGTACTAGAGAGGAAAAAGAATATGTAATTACAACAGGCAGTTGGTTAGTTTGAAAATCTGTAACAAGAATAGTCTGTTATATCTCAACCAACAATTTGAATGTTACCTCAAGCACATGTTTTTCTTTTCTTCTCCCTCTTTTTATATTCATTTTCAGTATTTTAACCGTGGGGGTTCGAACTATATACTTTATGATTTAATCATGTATAAAATTACTGATAAATTATATCTACAATTATACCTCAAGCACTAGTTTGAAGCAAACAAATTATTGATAGGAGTTAGGAGACTGAATTGGTCCTATAAGATGTACTACAAAATATGAAATGTGACGGTACTTCAAATTATTTTACGGAATTTCTTACTAAAGCCATTCCTTGAAAGAACCGACTTCAAGAAAGTAGCATTTACTCATGAGGGACCAAAAACTAAAGTAAAATACGGCACTGAATTGAACAATTCAGTTGAGAAGGACTAAAATTTTCAAAATAGAAATATTGGCAAGTGACCACTGTTTGAATGGAAAATTAAGGTCACAAACCACAACAACAACAACAACGTATCTCAGCAGATATATTCTTTCAACTATTAAACAATATTAGGCATAAAAGTTGGCAAACCTAGTAGACTTTTCCTGCCTGCAAACTTCAAGCTTTCGTTTTTTCAATGCTTTGAAGTTTGACCGACGCGTCAACTCCATGACCTTAAACAAATCTGCGTATTTATATGTATATATATGCGTGTGTATATACATACATATATATATATATATCTTGTCCTTGATGCACGTGTTGAGGCTTCCCAATACGTATAGGAACCCTTCTTAATTACATGTAAATCAGAACCCGGAAAGAAGCTTCAAATTAGACTTGAGCAGAAAAAGCAACAGTTTGATATTGGCCACTATAAAAAAGCAAAAGTAAAGGAAAAAGAAAAGAAACAACTTTTTGCCTAAAAGTCACCAAAACCCATCATAATCAAAGGCATTTTTGAGTGTGATATATAATATGTAACATTCCCGTTCAATATTTATCTCTCTATCCATCGGTATTAATGCGGCTGTTGATTGTGGAAATTGACCCTATAGAGACTCATGACTAATACTCCACCCCCCAAGATTTCTCATATACATTAGTGGTACCTCCATTTTGAGTCTCATAATTATGAAGTGTAAAAACTATGATATAACAAGAAATTAAAAAAAAATTATGGTAAATCACATGTAGGATATATATAACCTTTCTTATTGGTTGCTTCGCGTGACACGTGGCCAAAAAATGGTGCAATGCCAATTGGCATATTTCCAAGATCAATTAATGCTCATATATATATATGACATTGTCTTAAATCCAATACCGGAAGACAAATGGTACCGATGTAGACGAGATGTTGTGTCAACATATGCATATGTGGTTGAAGGAAGGTGAATATCACAGAAAAATGTAGGATGAAAGTAAAAAAATGCAGGCTGGAGTAGGGAATCGATAATGTATTTTAATCAAATGAAGAGTGGATTGATAATTTTATGTAGGTATATAGGTGTCTGGAAAGTAATTAAATATTAAAATTGGAAGTGAATGTGTATTGATGAAGGAATCTATATATGTATATTTCGGGGAAATGGGATGTAAAATTATTGGTAGATACAATGTGAAATAAGGCATGGATGTCATAGTCGTTGGCATAGGAAAAAAACCTGGAGTGCATGTGTATTTAAGAAGGAACAAATGTATATTTTGGTGACCAATAATAAAAAAAACAAATACAATGTGAAATATAGTAGGGTTGTCATAACATATGTATAGTAAGATTACTAGTAATGAAAAAAATCACATTATAAATAATTGATAAAATATAGCATAGGTGTCGCTGGCCTAGGGACATTCAAAGAATGGGAAGCACAATTGGAAAGGGACGTAGTAACTAGTGTTGATCACGAGAGATACGAACAGTTAGGATAAACGGAAAGGAAAATAAGTGTATACAAATCATATGAAAATGAATCAGGAATATTGTTGGGACGGTGAAATTGCAAGCATTAGGATAACTTGTGGAAAGGAAAAGTATAATTCGGGAAATGTGAAGCTATAGTGAAGCGAAGAAAAGACAAAAACTAAGCAGTGAGAAAATGCTCACGATGCAGTGAGGAGACTAATTAAAAATCATATAATGCAACAGATATTGATGATATTGAAGGGCAAGCTACAAATCATGAAGCTATTATATATAGATGCAGCCTTATTTTAGAGATGTGCACTTTTTGGAGCTTTTTTTTTTTTTTTTAAATCCCTTAATAGTTGAAGAAGTTTTGGAAAGAGAAAGCGTAATTAGGGGGATAGGAAATTATAGTTAAGCTAAGAAATCAAAAGTAAAAAAAAAAAAAGTAAGAAAATAATGCCTATGACACAGTGAAGAGACTAGGGTGCATTTAGTTTGTAATTTTCAACTCAAAATTTTAATATTAATTTTTGTATTATCTAAAAAAAATAACTGTAACTAATTTTTAAAAAGTCAATAAGCTCTAATTTAAAATTTTTATCTTCAACATATAAATTATATGAGGGCTAATTGAAAATACGATAATATAGCAAATAGGTAATGATATTGAATGACAAGTTGGAAATTAGAGAAACGGAAATAAGGTGATGATAATGAAAGAACTTTTTTTTTTTTTTTTTGGCAATCCTTCAACAACTTTTCTATATTTTATTTCAACTTGAGTTCACTTTTGGAGTTTTCTATTGTTTTCTACTAAAACATAGCCTATAGACGTGTCAATGTTTTCTCCTAGCTTACCCTTTGTTTGGCTTCATCAGATCACACCATCCAACTCTTGTCCAACTCTCATCCAATGGTTACAGTTACAATGCCGGATTTGTCCGGTAAAATCTAACCGCCGGACTAAAGACCAATCATATATATGTACACACACAATTAGTGGCATCCCCATTTTGAGACTCATTATGAAATGTAAAACTATATGGTATCACGTGTGGGAAATAGTCTTCTTTTTTATGGATTGTTTGGCATGACACGTGACACGAAAATTTTCGATAAGATTTTGATCCGTGGCAATAAAAATGGTCCTATGCCAATTGGGATATTTCAAATGGTGCTATACCATCTAGTTGGCCTGAGGATAGCCAATGGAAAGATTAGGGTGAATTCTTATAAGATGCCCCAAGATATAAGAACATGATATTACATATATAGTCCAATAATGTATAATCTCGTGAGCACCTCTTTATCCCACAAAAAAAAAAAAAAAAAAAAAAAAAAAATCTCATGAGCAACTTGTATAAAAGTGAAATGATGCCAACTTTGAATAAGGACTTTGGGTTGGCATTACTTGCAATAGCCAATGAAAGCTTTTTGGAAAATTCCTGGTTGCCCCAACTAGTAAGAACATCATATATCATATTTAGAGTCCACTTTTTGCAGCTATGTGGTACTAAATTGATATTGTGGCACTTTGCCTAATAGTTTAGCAGGCATTTATATATACAAATATATATATTTAGCCAACTGAAATTAAGATGTTGGAAAGTCTAGGGCCTTCCCGAGAAAGTAAGAAACTGATATCATAGAGTCACTTTTAGCTGCCACTTTTAACATCTCTTATGTATATATAATATCTATATACGGGTTTGTGAACCATACTTCTAACTTAACATATAAAAATGAGGAGTGATATACATACATGATATTATTTATTAAATGTTAAACTGATCAGGAGTGGTAATATGAAGAAATTTAGTTATATCATTCATTATTATACTTTTTTAATATCCCAGTGTTTTGTTGAATATATATCTTGTTAGATCGTTCTCTTATATATATATATATATATATATATATATCACAATAGAAGTATGGCAATTTTTCCTTGAGGATTATAGCAAAATGCCTTGGAAATCCCCCAACTTGGATGAAGATATTTTAAAACCAAGCGACTCATACAAGAGTTGCACATTGTTATAAGTTAATATATTCCAAATGTAATTATTTTTTTTTTATGTAATTTATTGACTAAAATAAACCTAACTAACTGGGGTTAGCTCAGTATAGGTGGAATATATAAATTTTTTTTTATATGTGTTATTATTTTCTTTTATTTTAATAAATAAGACTCATATATAAGTTTAATATCGTAAGAAAATGAATAACTAAATAAAGCTAGCTGGAATACGTAGGCACTTTTCTAGTTCTCACTTTGAAAAGGAGAAACATGAAGTTAAATAATTGTCAATTAACTGCTAGACAAGCTGAAAGTGATCATAAGGCCTAGAGCAATCTTATCAATGCATTCCTAACTATCTATTGGCGTATATATAAGAATATATAAGAGATGTGTGTGTATATAGACACACACAAACAATATCAGAAGTCACCGTCTGAGTCCAATATAGTGCATGAGACATGTGAAGCTGAAAAGCTATATTTTTATATCAATCGTGTGGTACACATCATAGAAGCACATTTCGTCTCATTTTAATTTGGGTTTGAAACATATATATATATATATATATATATATATATTTATATAAACATACCAAGACATCAACTAAATATGAACCACACATATATAATCCGTGTCCTAATCGCAAAGGTGTGGTGTGTACTTCCCACGTGAGTACAATTCCCATTTGCCTAGGGCTGCTCAAATTAAGATGGATCGATCAATCAAATAAACCTTTGTGGAGTGTGACGTGGTGCTGCCACTTCATCACATGATATATACATATATACATATATATATATTATCTTCAAACATGCCGGTAATTTCACTCCAAAATTTATTCAAAATTTCTTTTCTTTATTTACTTTTTAATAGGTCAATAATATATAGTGATCAGTACATGTGTGTCAAAGTGGTGCACTAACAAGGATTTGTACCGAGTGTGTGTGTGTGTGTGTGTATATATATATATATATTTGGGAGGAGTACCGAGTAGATTTATGGCAACACTAGCAAGGCAATGCTGCATATATTTTTTATGTTGTTGAAGCGTATTATTTGCTCCGATCTCAACCCTATTTGCTGCCCACCACCAAAGCTTAATATAGGACTATGGTATATAGATATAGAACATGCTAATCCTACTAGCTAACATAATTATTTAAACAAGTTTCTCTATATCAACTTTCTTATAGCACTTCCTAATTCCATCGATAATATGATGATAATCAAGATTTCACACTAATTAATTAACATGCTTTGATGTCGAGCCATTTTTCTAACAGTAATGAAGGTGAATTAACAATTAATAAACATGTATTTATTGTCATTCTTGATGTCGAAAATCTCCGGCACAACACCCGATGTGATTGCTCAGACTAAGCTGCTCTTGCACAGTCACTCTACGGCTGGACACCTACAAAGGGGAAGTTACCTCGAAGTGGTGGGGACACTGGTGGGGTATCTGTCACGAGCACTCTGATGCTTAAGTCAATGATGGTACTGATGAGCAAGCGGAGAGGTAGAGTTTTGATAAGGAAAAATATCCATACCTGAAATGCAGGGTTGACCTTCTATTTATATGTATTTCCTGTGGACCTGGGTGTTTGGGTGACCCTGTCGGGTCGGTTCCCTAGTGCTCCCAACGATAAATAGGCTCTAGGCATGCAGGTGCTATGTCCAATAGGCCGGCATCATATGTCCATGGTCTGGTACCAGGAGACACTAGGGTGAGCTGCTGCTGGCACCAATAGGCATAGCCCTAGTCGGGGCAATGGTGGAAGTCGGCGATGGGATATGTATAGTAGCAGGCTATGCATCAGATGTTAGGTGGCAGATTGAGTTTTGTAATAGGGCGCTACCACCGCCAGTTATGTGCATGGTACCATATACGAGGGGCTGACTATCCGGGCTGACAACATCGCCCCCGGATGCTGTCCAGCTCGGGTACATAGCAAATCCCGGTAATATGGTAAAATCTGGTTGGGTCGCATAGTTCCTCGGGTAGTACCTCCTGGTCGGATCACGTCGGGTCAACAGTATCCAAATCGGGTAAAGGATGTGATTTCACCAACTTCAAGTGGTCAGCCTACCCCCGGAGATAGGATTTTGTGGTCGGAGCAAATTATACCATCAACAGTCATCATGACTGGCTAAATTATTATTTGTCCTTGTCCAAATCTCAATATTAATAATAATGCAACTGTATTGCAATTTGCATTTAATGCAACCATATGACAAAAGATTGGCCGCCAAGATCAACTTCATCATATACATAAACTAATTAGACCAAATTATTAATTATTAACCATCTAAATCTTCTACCTTTCTTCAATAATTAAAAGATGGACAATTAATAATTTGTAACAGATAATATGAAAAAAAGAAGTAATTTGATCCGACAAATTTCACAAACAAACAAGCATGTGACAATATCAAAGTAGGTCTAGATTGTAGATTTTCAAGCATATAAAAACAATTAAAAAAATTAATTAAAAAAAAAAAAGCAGAATAGATCCAACAAATTAGCAGCTTCCCCATTTCAGTACTGCATGCATGCCAGGTATGCGTATCAGAGCAAAAAAAAATCAATGACCCTTCCAAGGAATTGCCCCGTAAATGTGGCCCTCTTTTTAAAACATAAAAAAAAAAAAAAAATTCTTGACGCATAAATTAATATAACACAAACAATATTAAGAACATTACTAGTGTTTAACATCCAATTATAATATTTAAAAAAGTAGAGATCTTATTATCTGAAGATCATAAATATGACTTACTCTTTATTAATTATGATACGTTTAATATCAAATAATGCCCGAACGCATTTTTCTTAACATAGATGTTAAGGAACATACCAACCAACATGGATCATAGTAGTTTGTGGCACGTCTACAAAGTAATAATTAATGTGTACTCCGGGAACAGCCAACATACGAGTGTCTGTTGTTTTAAGCCGTCTGATTTTGATGATCATGACAGATAATATCCAAGAAACTTCCCCCACGAAAACCGCTTGCCTAAATTACATTCAAATGATTATTAAATTAATTAACTAATAATGTGGCTCTAACATTAATTATGTCTACTAATGAATCTCCAAATCTTCCTTATTAAACTAAAATATACATTAATACGTGTATATTTATATCTATGTTCATATATAAATATAATATGCCACGGTCGGTCCGCGAGTTTAGAGGGACAGAACTGTTCCTTTAGGCATATAATTTGCATGTGCTTTGTGCCTCTTCATGTTTTAATTCCCACAAACTGCACAAACTTTCTAGCCACTCTCTCTCTCTCATCTTTCTCTCTCTAAAAAAAAGTCAGAGGTTTTCGGAGAATTTCATATAAATAAACAAAAACCGAAACACCAGTTTTTTCAACCCTCTCTCTATTTCTCTCTCTCACTCTCTCCAAAACACCAAAGATAATAACAAGTTAACAACAACATGTCTCAGTCTCAGTCGTCCTCTTCTTCTTCTTCTTGTTCTTCATCATCTTCCCCTATTTGGTTGTACTCTTACATAAAGCTCCGATTCTTCACCCGCATCCGAAAGTTCCGGCGCTCCAAAGCCGGCCGCAAGCGCTCCACGCCGTCCGATCATCATCATCAACCGGCGGCCATCAGAGACAGCCAAGACGACGCCGTTGAAGTAGTGGTGGTTGTGGAGGACGTTCAGGCTATGGAGACCGCAAAAGGCGGTGGAATCGGCGGTGGAGGAGGTGGTGGTGGTTGTGATGACGTGGTGGGGCTGCAGAGGGCGGTGAAGGGGCTTCACTTCGGGAGCTGGGAGGAGAAGGAGATGGCGGCCAGGGACATTCAGAGTTTGGCCAAAGAGGACGTCAAGTTGAGGAAGTTGGTGGCGGAGCTCGGCGTTATTCCAGTTTTGGTCGCCATGGCCTCGTCGGAGGTGGCTCGCCGCCGTCGAGTCGCCGTGGCCGCTCTCATTGAGCTTGCTAATGGAACTTACACGTAAGTCTTTCTTAATTATCTTAACATACTACAATTTTTACTTTGATTAATTAAAATTTTTTCATTAATATATTTCATAGTTATTTTGTCCATTTCATTTCAAAAAAAAAAAAAAAAAAAGGTTCATTTATACTATTTTGTGTGCGTGTATTTGTGTGTATACCCCTACCATTTTAGAGTACTTATTATTATTAAGAAGGTATACACATAAACCTTATATTAGTTAAGTTTATTAATTATTAGAAAAATATGTGTGTCATTAATTGAGCATGATGAATTCATTATATTATGTTAGGTGCTTTGAATAATTTCCTTGATTCTCTTAATAAGAAGGGAAGAAAAATGCATAGGCGAGAGAGTAGTAGTACGTCTTTTGTTTCTATAAAATTGCTCTCTACGTGAATTATTAGAAGGGACGAGTACTTTCATGATAGGAAGTAGGGTTCAAATCTCCTATCTACAAATTTAAAAAAAAGAAAAAGAGTTCCTCTAATTTTAATTAGGATTGAGTTTTGGTTCCATTTTTGTGAAAAGTTTTTTTTTTTTTTTTTCTTTTCTTTTGTTTTTGGAAAAGCAGTTTCGTTGAAGTTGATTGGGGAGAAAAAGTGTCGATTGAAAAAACTCACTTATTTTTTAGTAATTATTAATTTTGATGTTTTAGAAGAAGAAATATAGAAGCTAGTGGGAACCCCTCTTGACCTATGAGCACGATGGCAGTACTGATCTTTTGACTATTAAGGCACAATATATATATATATATATATATATATACGTAATTCATTCAATATATATAAAGTGATGAGGTAAGGCTAAGACGGTCTTGGCGTCATTAACTCAAAATGCATGGTTGGCAATTGACCCACCCCATATCCCTCCCCCAAGTTGACGAGACGATCGATGCTCTCGTTGAACTATGAAATGAATAATTCTATCAGACAACAAATTGTGGGAAAAAAAAAAAAAAAAAGAGAGAGAGAGAGAGAGAAAATAACAGACAACATATTTTCAATAAAATCAACCATGATGGAGACCCATCTTGGAGTAGTGATTCCATCTTTCCTTCAAACTCAAGCTAAAGCTGAGTCCATGTGGGGTAGAATATGTTTGCATTGTTTTACCATACAAATAAAAATAATTGAAATATACGAGATATAATTTTTTACCGTCACATCTTTATTTTAATTTTGATATATAATTATGTAATATGAAGGCCTAGAATTGGATTCTAGATATTTGCAATAGAAGCTGTTCAACTAAAACAAACTACTTTGCTAGACAAGAAATTGTGAAAGGTAACCTATTTTTCAATAAAATCAACCATGATGGAGACCCATCTTGGAGTAGGGATGCCATTTTTCCTTCAAACTCAAGCTAATTAAAGCCAAATCCACGTGGGGTAGAATACGTTATTTGTTTTCCAATATAACAAACAGCAAGAAACAGTTTTTAACTTCCAAATTTTATTTTAATCTAATTATATATGATCTTTTATGTGATGTAAAGGTTCATAATTATATCCTTGATATTAATAGGATTTTTTTTGTTTACATCTTAGCATAAAATTTTTTAAGAAGTAACAAAATTTTAATCAAGTTTTCATTTAGTTAGGATGTAAATATTTAGGATAGGAAATCTGCCAAACATCGGCACCCAGGATGTTGTCCAAGGTGATTGGTGATGAACAAAAGCATTTTGGATAGAAAAGGATTATACATGCATATAGCCAAGATGGGGATAATAATAATAATAATAATAATAAAATAAAAAAGTATAAATTGTAATACTGTTGCCCCGTGGCTGCTGTTATCTGAAGTAAACTTGACCCTTAGTAGCCGTCGTATTTCACATATGCATCCCACCAAAGAACCTTTGCTGATCAAATCCAACTTTTCTTTTTTTAGTGGGTCAAGTGGGTCTTGTTCCTATTCTAAAAGTTTGAATCTCCTTCACACAGTACATTTCATTTTTCTGTACTTTTATTTGCTTTTTGGATGTAATAATTGTAGAGAACCCCCTAGTAAAGTTATGGACCAAAAAAAATAATAAAAATAAAAATCTAATTTCCAAATTTCAAAATTTCATTGAATTCAACCGTACAACTAAATTTTTCTTAATTAGATATGATATGACGGTTTTGTTACAATTAGTTGAGGTTAGGAAAAATAATTAATTATATTATTAGAAATCTTTATGGAATTAGGGTTGTTGTTATAAATAAAGTGTTAAGTAAAATCTTCCTTGGGTCGGATTAATAGCGCAGGGTGCGGCTTAAATTATCCATGAAGGTTTTTCTCAAACCGACATGATGTCTTAATAATATTAGAGATGGGATATATTACAGCTTGTAAGATTTTTTAAGTGTAGTAGTTCAGATTCCATTTCGATCTTTGGGCAATATTTTAAAGTTTAAACTGCCTTTTTTTGACCCCAACTCTCCAACACAGATCTAAATCTTGGAATCTCGTTGACTTGATATATATATGTATATATATAAAACATAAATATATATAATATTTTCTAGCTAGCTAGTAGTTTATTCAATTCAATAATACATGGGGTTTGTTTTGGTTTCTCATCTAACATTTGATAGGATTTCGAAGTCATTATTGGCTTGCTCGTGATGATAAATATTTTATTCTTATATGTTCAACTAATGTTTGAAGTTTGAAAAATGTTCTCCTACTTTGTCTTTTTAACTTTTTTTTCTTTTTCCAATTTTTTTATTCTTCAGGAACAAAGCCCTAATGGTGGAGGCAGGAATTCTATCAAAGCTGCCGAAGAACGCCAACCTTCTAGATGAACCAACCAAGCTTGAATTCTCCGAACTTCTCTTGACATTGTCTTCGCTAGCGAATACACCTTTCCCTCTAGCCCCCTCGGAAATTGTCCCGTTTATTGTTGACATACTTGAGTCGAGCACTTCAAGCATTGACACAAAAACATCATGTTTAGGCACATTGCACAACCTATCGATGGTCTTGGAAAACGCGGGGCCTTTGGTCGCCAACGGAGTAGTTGACACCCTCTTGAAGCTGTCCACGACGAAGGAAATCTCCGAAAAAGCCCTAGCGACGTTAGGGAATTTGGTGGTGACCCTAATGGGGAAAAAGGCCATGGAGAACAGCGCAATGGTGCCAGAGAGCTTGATAGAGATTTTGACATGGGAAGACAAGTCCAAATGCCAAGAGTTGTCTGCTTATATTTTGATGATTTTGGCTCACCAAAGTTCAGCTCAAAGAGAAAAAATGGTCAAGTTAGGCATTGTGGCTGTACTTTTGGAAGTTGCTCTCTTGGGAAGTCCACTAGCACAAAAGAGGGCACTAAAATTGCTCCAATGGTTTAGTGATGAAAGACAAGCCAAAATGGGCCCCCATTCTGGGCCGCAGACAGGAAGGATCGCAATGGGCTCGCCGGTAAACCAAAGGGAGACCCAAGAAGGGAAGAAGATGATGAAGAGTTTGGTTAAGCAGAGTCTGTACAAGAACATGGAGATGATAACAAGGCGAGCCAATGCTGCCGGGGAGTCTTCTAAGCTCAAGGCCTTGGTGATCAGCACAAGCTCTAAGAGCTTGCCTTATTGAAAATACACACAGATTTTTTTTTTTTTTTTAAATCATACTCTTTTCTTTTTTTTTTTTTTTTTTTTTGGTTCAATTTGTTTTAATGTTTTTTTTTTTGTTAAATTTTTTTTTTATAAGATATGCATTGGAAAATGCAATTCTTTTAGTGAAGCATGTGATGTGGTATGGTGAAACTGTGGGACAAGGATGATTTTCCAAGAGAGGGCGCAGAAGTCCTCCTCCAAATAGAAATGCATTTCTTGTGCATAATTTAACCTCTGTAGCTTATAACATGTTCATGACTTTGTGACCAAAACGATATCAAATGCAAAATCTGCCATGTTTTATATCACAACTGGCAATTAATGGCAATCACCAATGCGATGGTGTAATGGTTATGATATATATATATATATATATATATATATATATATTTCCTCCAAACAAGATAGGTTCACAGTTTGATATTTTGTAATCTTAAAATTAAAGATTAAAGTTCTTGACGGATGCACACGTATCCCTCTGCATTTATTTTATTTTATCGTACTTATACCAAATTTCAACTAATATCCCATTCAAATTTTAATTAATGTCCCAATATAAATTTCATTTCTCGAAATGTAGCCAAAACTAATTTCCTTTCTAAAATTTTTTCGTGTAGAATTGGGAGGCACGGATGATCTATTTTTTCGTAAAGAAACAAAAGACATCACAATTGGCAAGCAAAAATCAACCCACAATATCCTTCTCTAAAGATCACGTGAGATAAGAAAATTCATGCATTGCTCATGGCATCAACCAAAGCAGTATGAAGAAGTGAGGATATAACTTTGAGATACGATTCCTTTCTTTTTTTTTTTTTTTTTAAATCAAAGCAACAGAAAGAAGCCAGCTGCACTCTAAGCATAAGTTCCCTCCAACCTCTGTCCAAGCAATATTGAATGATAAATTAATAATACCTTACCTTAGAAATTATCACATCCTCCGGCCCCTAGCTTTTGTTGGGTGGCGCAGGGTGGTTCTCCGGCGTGGGTGGCGGCCGTTTGCTATGGTTCGAGCGTTCTCTGTTGATAATGAGTTGAGGTTTAAAATGAATTTGTAGAAAGAATCAACAATTGAGATTAGAAAAATATTAGACCATGTACCTAAAAAAAAAAAAAAGACTTTTATTTTAATTTCTGAGAGATCTCACTGAAAAATGACAATGTACGCAAAGATTCCTGACTTTTATTTTATTATTTTGTTGTAAGCATATGATAATAGTAATTTCACACATGACTTAATTATAAGAAATCTTGGTTTTTCATAGTTAATTATCCTATCAAAGCTAAGAATCGTATTCTCCAAAAAAAAAAAAAAAAAGCATGAAAATTGGCTGGGGAGAATAGAACCGATCCTAATGGGCCAGCACGTGATTGATCATTGGGCCAGCCGTTCTCTAAGTCCAAGCTTTTTAGCCCAAAATGGCCTAAATCGGCCCGGCCCAGTAAGAGCCTAGCCCAAATAGGCAGTTGCTTTTTCTAGGGTTTATATATTCCGGTACGCTATCGTCCTTCACCCAAAAATTCCCAATCTTGGCATCTCCTCTCCTCAAATTTCCCTCTTACCAAAACCAAAAACCAAAAACCAAAAACCAAAAACCAAAAACCATGGATTTCTCTAAGAAACGTAAAGCTGAAGAGAACGGCACTGCCACAGCCGTCGCCACCGCCGCTGGTGGCGGTGCTCCCACAGCTCTGACGCTGGAAGACGCCCGCAAGCTCCTCCAGCCATTAACGCAGGAGCAGCTCCTCGACATCCTCCAAAACGCCGTCGTACGGCACTCCGATGTCCTCGACGCCGTCCGCGCCGTCGCCAACCGCGAGACCTCCCTTCGCAAGCTCTTCGTCCGCGGCCTCGGCTTCGAGACCACATCCGACTCCCTCCGCTCCCTCTTCGCCACCTACGGCGATCTCGACGAGGCCATCGTCATCTTCGACAAGAACACCGGCAAGTCCAAAGGCTACGGCTTCGTCACCTTCAAGAACGCCGACGGCGCTCTCCTTGCCCTCAAGGAGCCCAGCAAGAAGATCGATGGCAGAATCACCGTCACGCAGTTCGCCTCCGCGGGTTTGTCCGGCGGAGCCAACGGCGCCGCTTCCGGTAGCGACGTCTGGGCGAGGAAGATTTACGTCGGCAACGTGCCGTTCCACATCTCCTCCGAGAGGCTGTTGAGCCACTTCATGATGTACGGCGAGATTGAGGAAGGTCCGCTAGGGTTTGACAAGAACACTGGGAAGTCCAAGGGTTTCGCTTTCTTCGTCTACAAGACCGAAGACGGCGCGAAGGCTGCGCTCGTCGATCCGATGAAGAGCATCGACGGGCACCAAGTGGTTTGCAAATTGGCTGCGGACAACAAGAAGAAGGTCGGCGCTCAAACCCCTTCCGGAGATGCTGTGCCGCCACCGCATTCGTCGGTGCCCGGTTCGTTTCAAGGTAATCAATATGGTCCGCCACCACCGGGTGGTCTGTATCCCGGATTTCCCGGTGGGCATCACGGGCAGGGCCCGCCCTCAATTCCTGCTAGTAACTATGGGTTGAATTCCTCGGTTCCATCGTCAATTGGTGGCGGTGGAGGTGCGGGTTTATCGTCGATCGGGAGTCATGTTCCGTCTTCAGTGAATGCTGGAGGGGGCTATGGTAGCAACTTTGGGTATGGTCCTCCACCGGCTGGAGAATTCGGTGCTCGGTTGCCTCCAAGTTCTGGAGGATTCCCAGATGGTTCGCAATATGGCTTGCCGTCGTCGGGCCACCCAACAGCACAGCATAGCCAGCCGCCTCCGGTGTCCAGAATTCATCCTGGTTACCAGGGCTTGCAGCATTATTATTGAGGTAATTCATTGGTTTGCTTCTTTGTTGTTTGTTTGTTTGTTTCTTGATATCTATTTCAGAGTAGTTTTCCTTCAAAGGCTTGAGTTTTGTTTTTTTTATTGCAATTTTGGTTATGGCACCATGAAAATTGATATGCTAGGTTTTGTTTATGATAAGTAATGTTTGTCCTTGGTAGTTTAAAGTCATGAAAATCTTTTTGGTTTTGGTTTTTGGTTTTTGGTTTTTTGAAAATGTTTAATGGCGGTTACTTTTCTTCCCGGTAAAGATGAAGTCTTTAGGTCTGGAATTCTTTCTCTGTTGGACTAAATGGTTGTATAACTGTTATGTTATTGTAGATTTCTTGTTACTAGCAGCATCTCTGTTTTGTACGGCAGATTTTTTCATTACTGGTTTGAGTTATGAATGGGTGTTTGATTCAGGTGTATGAGAAGCTTCTTGGGAGCCAATGCTTTAAATGCTTGTGGTGATTTCGTGAATGCAGACAATGTGAAAATTCTTGGTTGAATTATATGGACTACTGAAAATTTGTTGCTGCTACACGTCATCTGCCTCTTTGAGTTGTCCTTTAGTTGCTTTTCTATGCATAGTAGAACTTTTGTGGTAGACTCTGTCTCGCTGAACGGGTTTTATATTTTTCTTGACTAGGTGAAGGATGCTTTTGTTGAACTGATTTTAAGGGTGCCTTTTTTTTTTTTTTTTTTGGTTGTCTTTTACGCTATAATCTCCTATTCATATGTGTACAACTTTCTGATCAAACAAGGACAATAGATATGCATGCGTCTTCTTTATATGATGAGATAGGTTTTGGTTGTATGTTTATGTTAAATAAGGAACGCCTTCTCTCTAGATATCTTCTTCTGTATTTGCAGTGTAATAATTGCTTCATCAAGTGCATT
Source organism: Ficus hispida (assembly GCA_025413025.1). Lineage (NCBI taxonomy): Eukaryota > Viridiplantae > Streptophyta > Magnoliopsida > Rosales > Moraceae > Ficus > Ficus hispida. The sequence goes on from CM046361.1 coordinate 12,068,102, forward strand.
TTGAGCTTGTATCATTGTACTTCCGTGGCTATTTGGGAACGGTGTGTCCTATGTTTCTTGATTGTCATTATAGGAGCATATGCAGAAACTGTAATGGACTGAATAGTATGCTGACCAATGGCTTTTTTTTGTAACTTAAATGAGTCTACGTTTTAGTTGTTTGTTTTCTATGTTTTTTCCTGGGATTTGAACGACTTGGCACCTGAGCTTTAGCTATAAAGCTCTAGGGGTGTGTTTTTTTCCTCCCCCCTAAAAACTTTCTTGAATGCCTTGAGGTACTCGACATGAGTGCCACTCACTTTTATTTCAAAGTATGGTTTTATGCATCTTTGATGATAGGTTGCTTTTCCGTACTTGTTGTTTTTATCTGCCTTTCCCCTTTTTGCTTAATCCATTCAACCTCATTGGTTTATCCAAGGTGTCGGTTTTTTTTTTTTTTTTTTTGGGTCTCTTTGGATCATATCTAACTTGTCTGAGTAACGTTACTCTTTTTTTAAATATGTTTGTGTGAGTTTGCTATTTTCTTTATCAAACTCATTATAAATTTGTTTAAGGTGTTGTAGATTCTTGGGTTGGTTTGGCTCTTTTTGACATTACCGCTCTCACTTATGATGTATCGGTAGATTGCTTTTTTAAGTTTTAACCAGTTGAACGTTTTTTAGATTAACAGTCTGGGGATTTTTTCTTTTGATTTTTTTGATTTTTTTTTATAATTTGACTTGATGTTTCTGAGTGACCCGTGTGTGTCTTGGACGTAAGGAGCATCAGTGATGCTTTTCTTTCCTGACCTTAATCTGTGTCGTTCAAAAAGTTTGTCCTTTTTAGTTGTTTTGATTCCTGAATGGTGTGTATTATGAATCAGTACCTTTGACCTTGTTGAGTATTTTTGGGATTAACACTCGGTTTCTTATGATATTGGTCCGCCATTTAAACGTTTGTTTGCTTTTGTAACTCAGCTGCTGAATCTCCCTATTTTTAGAAAACCATGGATGTCTTGAACAAAGGAGTGATGCTTGTATTCTTGGTCTCAATCTGTATTGTTAAGAAATATTGTTTGTGTATTGTTCTAAACGGCGTTCAAGTTGAATACTTGATCAGAATTCTCTCTAACATTCTGCACCCATCACTTGCTGAATTGGTTGAAATTCTGTGATATTGGTGGTGTTCTATCTTCTGTCGTTTTTTTTTCCTGAGTTCTATTTCCTCTCTAGGGGGTAGATAGCCTTGAAGTTGTTTCCACATTACCTTGGTTAATTTTTATTTTTGGGCTCCCGAGCTTGGCTCTCCAAACCAAAATCTGACAACTATGCCACCCTTCCTGTTGATTCTGATAACATCACTCCCAAACTTAACTCCTTTTAAACTTTTAACAAAACTAGTTATGTATTATGCACGTGATCTTCAATGAGGGTTAACTTGGGATTAAAGGCTACGACATAACCTCTTTTTTTTTTTTTTTTTTTTTTTTAAGTTCCAAAATCGTGCTTAGTCTTCATTTTGTCTCAAATTTAAAACTTAAGCCGTCGGACTATTTTTTAACTGTCTGGTGGTTCTCTCTTTGGTGCTTAGCCTTGATCCTCCACGGGGGAATATTTATTTACCTAGTGGGGAGAGTTCAGGAGTCCGTTTTGACCTTCTCGTGTGGATTAATCTCTATGTGCTTGTGTGTGTGTATAATCTCCAAAATCACCTCAAGAGTTTGGCCGGTCAAAAAAGATATCAAATGAATTGTGAGGTGGGGGTAATTTATTCATTAAATAAATATATAAAATTAATCCCCAATAAAGGTCACTTGCATAACTCAGGACTAGTTTTGAATTTGACATAAATTGGTTTTGGTTTGATGTTAAGCAAAAGTGAAATTTATTGTGTCTTCTCTCTCTCTCTCTCCTCTCTCTCTCTCTAAAAGAAAATTTGGGGGTTTAAGCGTGAAATTGAGTTTTTGGATTTTAAATGACAAGTGTATTTTTGACGTACGGAAGCACGGCTATACCCTTTGGGCTGCTGGAGCTAACATACTACTACTAGTACCTACTAATCTGGTGGAATGACACAAACATATGCATGTCAAATTCTTGTGCGTAGTCTCTATTAGAAGGAAGCCACGAGATGTTGGGTTTTTTTTTTTCTTAATTTAATTTAATTTAATTTTTTAATTAATTTTTTTTTGGGCTCCGAGGAGAGGGGTGGGTTTGATTGTGGGGATTACTTCGATTGTAAAATTTACAACTCAAGCTTTCTGGATTGTACAGGTAGGAACAAATTCTTTTTTGTGTTTTATATGTATTTATTATTTGAAAAGTTTAATGATTTTTAATAAAGATTTTTATTTATTTTTTGTCCTCAGATCTGATCATTAATGAGGTTCGGTGTAATCAACTACTATCTTTTTCTTTCCTTCTTTTCTTGCTATCCATTTTTTTTTTTTAACTTTTTGGTGGCTACTCTTTTCTTGTACTTCAACGCCACCTAGTTTAAGAGATAAAATCTTTATTTGTTAAAAAAAAAGAAATAAAATCTTTATTTGTTAAAAAAAAAGAAAAAGAAAATGAAAGTGGACGTTATTAGGCCCGGTAATTATTAATCAGGATTTCTTTAATTACCCTAATACCCAATGATAGTGAAAATGAATTATCAAGGGGGTTTAAAAGCTTCTAAAGGGTGAAAGGTAAAATATCACATTTAGCACGTGTGACGGAAAACCAATACAATGAGTATATGATGCAAAAAAAGGCTTACATACCGTCCATATCTCATATGGTCTCATATGGTCTTGGAAATCAATTTAGAAGGAAGTGTTCAAAACATACAATTGCTCCCACGGACACGCAGCAACTCCAAAATGAGTTGAATAGCTTAACCTGGATCTAACCAATATTATATAGAAAAGTTTCATTTTTCTTCAATGACATACTAATTTTATTTTGGAGTTCTGCTACGCTCAATTGAGATGATATCCATTTTTCAACAAGTGGTTCTTGAATTCATCGAAAAATTGTTCATCATCTTGTTCGAGTCGAAGTAACTTTCATTTTAAAATAATAATAATAATACCTTTACGTTTTTTTTTTTTTTTACCTAATTGTTTTTTCACTTTTGCTCAATTTTTTTTTCAACCTTTTTTTAATATGCAATGCATTAGCTATACAGTCATTTCTTTTGAGTTATCATAAGTAAAAATGATGAAATATGCATATCCCTCCTAAGTATTCGTGTCCTCATATACATCACTTTATATTTTATTTTATAACACCTCTCTATTAGTGCTAAAAAACAAAAAAAAAAAAAAAAAAAAAATTTATGGTAAATTATCATTTTTTTTTCCTATTGGAAGTTTGTTGCTGCCAAGCTATCACATTCTAACAACCCCACACTTGGGTATCACCGATTTTTTTTCATTTATATTTTCGCGACATTGTAGCGCAGGGAACTTATTTATTTATTTATTTAAATACACACACACACATATATATATATATATATAGTTTCTGTCTTACTTTTAAGTAGTAAAAAACTTCTGTTTGGTATAGTTTTTGGAACAGCTCAATGTGTTTTCTAATATCCCTGTTTTGGAAATGATTTATAATTAGCGTTTATTTAGCATTAATGAAGAAGCAAAAGCAAAAACAAAAATTAAAATTTATCTAAACTTTTATGGCAGAATTTTGCAAAACTACCAAAACTTAATTTTCCTTTTATATTTTCATTTCCTAGTGTTTATATACCTAATAAATTTTTTTATAAACATAACTAAACACAACTTTATTATTATTTTTTATTAAACACAACTTTAATTTTTTATTCTTAAAATAATCTTTCTTGAAAAATAACAAACAAATTTTTAAAACCCAAAAATATGTTAGGTTCAAAAAACGGATTTGGATGCTGACGTGGAATTGTTAGTGTCAGAGTCCTTTTTTTTTTGTGGGTTAATGTTTATGTTTTTTTTTTTAAACAATTAAAAACGGGAAAAAAAAAAAAAAACAGATGGAGATTTGAGAGTGAAGGACCTCCAGCAAAGTAGGGCTGAGACTAGAGAGAGAGAGAGAGAGAGAGAGAGGCATAAGAAACACGCGGGAATATGGCGGACAGTTCGTTGGGTCTCTGTCTCTGTCACTCTCTTTCTCTCTCTAATTCCCTCTTTCTTCGTACCATCCACCTTCCCCTTTTTCCCTTCCCTTTCCCTCTCTCCTTGGGACCTCCTTCCATGGCTTCCCTTCCCTCCTCCATCCCTAACCACCACCATTGCCGTTCCTCCTCCTCCACCTCCGCCTCTATTCCCAACCCCGGCCCTTCCCAGCCCTCCTTGCTCGTCTTCTCAGGTCCCATTCCGCTTCTTCTTCTTCCTTCTCGTTCTCCATCTCCTAAAGCTCTAACTTTCGGTGCCTCTCGCAGGTGGAACGGCCTTCAATGGCGTCGTCGAGGAGCTGAAGAGCTTCACCACTCGCGTCGCTCATGTCCTCCCTGTTTCCGACGACGGTGGAAGCACGGCCGAGATTGTTCGCGTCCTTGGTAATTATTCGACATTTTTGTTTGTATATGTGTATGTATAGATTGTATAGAGGATATGTTTCTTTCCTGTGAGTGTGGGTTTTCGAACTTTTGGTTGTTTTTTAGGTGGTCCTGCTGTTGGAGATATACGGTCCAGATGTTTGAGACTGTCTGATCAGAGTACTTCTGAGGCGCTGGCCGTCCGGAGACTGCTCGGTCATCGTCTCCCTCTTGATCCGCTCCAAGCTAAATCGGAGTGGTAAGGTCTTGTATTTCATATTTGACATTATCAAGTTTGTGCCTTTATGTTGCATTTTTAGATGTAGAGTGGAAAGTGGTTCAGAAATAAGGATTTTACTTAACCCTGTAAAAGTCTTGGAGAACTAATGCTTGAGATAAATGTAATGCACATCAATTCCGTGGTCGTGTGATCCGTTGTCGTTAAGTTTTGATTTATATAGCCTTGGTGTCGATTACATGAACTTTATCATAAATACGTTTCGTGTGCTTGATTGGTGTTTACAAAGGTGACATGTTGAGTAACAGTATACTGAGTTGAGAAATTTACAGGTATAATATTGTGGAAGGAGAACATCCTCTGTGGAAAGGTGTGTCAAAACCTTACCGGGAAACAATTCGAGCATTTCTGGTTTATTTTCAGAACCAGGTATTCGAGCTGATCCTAGTGCCATAATGCCTTGGTTGTATTTCCATCATGTTTGGTGGTCATTTTCCTTTTGATTTGTTTATTTTATTTATCGGTTTTTTCATTACTAATTTTTGTTTGCATTAGGCCTATCTTTTGAACAGCTTTATGCATTTTCTTACATATCCCTTTTCGTTCCATAGGCATTTGAAAGAGTATTGGCCAGCCATGACTCTTTTGATCTGTATACTAATTATGTTGTTTTTTGCCTTTCTCTAATACAGATTCTCCGACACGCTGAGGACTTGTTTTGCTTTAGCAATGGCAGGTAAGTGTCTTTATAATAAGTTTTTGGGTATACTTGTCTTTCCTTTCCTGTGTGCATGTGCGTGTAACTCTGTTCCATAGATTTTTCTTCTGTTTTCCCCATTCTCTTTCTATGTGTATATTTGGGGAGTTTCATCGCTCAGACTCCAACGATTTCTAAAATTAGCTGACTCCATATGTTTTTTGCAGCATTGGGAATTTCTTTTTTGCAGGAGCACGCATATTTTTTCAGTCATTAGATGCTGCGATATTTTTGTTCTCGCGTGTTTCAGATATTCCTTCTGAAAGTTTGGTCCTTCCAGTGATTTCGACCAATGACAGGCTCACATTAGGATGTGAATTATTGGTACGGTTAATGCTCTGTATTTCTTGTGTATCTTTAAGATGTAAATACAAAATTTACAATTGAAGCTTACATGGCAATGATAACATGTAAAAATGGACGAGTGCTTTTTCCTATAATCAGTGAGGTAAGAAAAAAAATGATATTTTAAGATCTTATCTGAATGTTTCTTTCAGCCCTTAAGTATTGAAGTATTATATCTTTGTCCTTCAGAAACCTTTTTATGGTTTATTATTTCCATTGGAACATGGTGATTTTGGTTGAATTCAGATTTTCTTGATCAATGATTTCCTATCAAGAGAGACCATTTCATTATTCTTTCTTTTAGAGTTTATTACCTAGGCCTGCCTAAGTCATAGTTGTAAATTCTGAATTATTTTCTACCGTTTTCTTGTTCCAGGATGGGACCATAATACGTGGTCAGAATGAAATATCTCATCCAACCAATGGATCTATGGAACCTATCAATAAGGTATAATAATTTTGTTGGCATGCTCAAATCTTTACTTATCCCTATTAGCTAAAACCATAATTTTACTGGTTCGGTAACTTGACTTTGGAAAGGTATCAATAAAATATTTGGCCTTGACCAATAATGTGATGATGGTGGCTATGGTATTAACGGTCATTGTGTAATTGACACAGTGGCAGCAATACCAGTGGCTCAAAAGTGGAAAAAAGTTCTGGTGCTTCAGAATTTAACGCAGTCAATTGTTAGTAATCCAGCTCTATGGTTTTTGGTTTAGTTATTACTTTAAATTTCTGGATGATTTTAGCCTGCATTGCAATCTAACATGGATTTAGGATGATCTGATTCCAAATCCAGCTTACAAGAATTTTCCGAAGTTTCTCTTACGTAGACATTAGAGTGCTGGGATGGCTAGTGACCTTTAAACTTTTAAGCTTTTGAACGATGCTTATTGTGGCAGAGTCACATTGCTTGATTTGTCATTCACTCAAATGCTAGCTTCTCGTGGACAGGTAAGATCGTTAGTTCCAGGACTTCCTTCAAGAATAAAGAGGGTGTTCTACATGTCGAGTGAGGGAAAAAATTTGCTGCATGAGGTAAATATGCGTTAAGAGCTTGCTCTTTGGTATGTTGAACTGAAATAAAAAGAAATACAGTAAGGGATGATATTGTTCACAAAAATATTGATAAAATTAAGATAGAAAGCGCCACTAATTAGTTTTTCTTAATAATGTGCTTGTGTATATATATGGGGAAATTTTTTTCCCCTTTTTCTGTTAAGAGCGAGACAACAAGATTTTATTATAATCAGCTATTTTAATGACCAGGTCTTCCCTGCAGCAAACCCAGCTGTCCTCGAGCAGTTGAGTAACGTGGACTGCATTGTTTATGCTATGGGGTCCCTCTTTACATCCATCTGTCCATCCCTGGTAAAACATAATTGCTCTTTGCGAGAACACTTTTTGCTTTGTTTATTTTGCGTATATAATTTTAATGAATGTCCGATGCTAATGATTTACCAAGGCATTTTCTTTTTGTTTCTAGCAGTCTATAGAGTCGTCAATCTTGTTTTATGATGATTTAATCTGAATCTCAAATCTTGTTGTCTCATTCATTCTTTCCTGTTACAGGTATTAATAAGCATTGGGGAGATTATATCTTCAAGGTCCTGTCCGAAGGTACTTCCTGTCGAACTCTCAAACGATTTATCATATGGTACAAGGGAATACTTGGTAACAATTTAAGCACATGTTCGCCTCGTAATTTTCTTGTTTAACGTTTTCACATTCTCGAGATTGGCCATTTTTCATCCTTTTGTTCATTTAGCTATTTCTGATGTTAGCTGAGGCTTCATTTATCACACAGTTTGTTTCCATATATCAGGTCCTTTTATTGAATGGTACTGATGATCGAGAAACAAGTGGCTTCTCAGCTTCTTGCTTTGTTACTGCCATTACAGATGCACTTAATCGAACATATGGAGATCATCATAATTGTCTGGAAAACCTTGTAAGTAGGAATACAAAATTACGGTTTTGAACACTGTTAGATAATTGGATACCAGATTCAGCAGTAAAAAATGCTTGGTTTACCCAGCAAATGAAAGAAATATGTTATTCATTCCACTTCATTTTTCCTTGCAGCCCGGTCAATACATCAACACCATTTTAGTACCCAGAGACAGTGAAATTCCTGTAGACGTTGAAACTTTGGCTGCTCAAGGAATCATGGATGTGGTATGC
>CM046361.1:12078619-12081272 GCA_025413025.1 Ficus hispida
GAACTAAGTTGTCTATTCCAATTTGCCGGACAAACCAGGGAAACCAATCAAGCTCATCATCACCTGATCATATAATATATATACCTCAGTTTCTCTGCGATCAAAATATACCTTCTCATCACAAAACTTCTCATAAGTTTCCCTCTTCAACCAACAAGCGATGGCTTTGACACACCAAAGGACATCAATCTTTGTTTCACTTCTAGTCCTAGGCATGTGGGCTTCCCTAGCATATTGCCGCACGTTGCCGGAAGCTTCGATGTCGGAAAGACACGAGCAGTGGATGGCTCGCTACGGTCGGACATACAAGGATGATGCAGAGAAGGAAAATCGGTTTCAGATATTCAAGAGCAATGTGGAGTACATAGAATCGGTTAACAAAGCTGGGAATCGGCCTTACAAGCTGGGAATCAATGAATTTGCAGATCAAACCAATGAAGAGTTCCGAGCCTCTCGCAACGGCTACAGAAGCTCATCTACTCCTAGGCCGATCCACACACCCTTCAGATATGAAAATGTCACTTCAGTTCCGTCGTCCGTGGATTGGAGAAAGAAGGGAGCAGTCACCCCCGTCAAGGACCAGGGACAATGCGGTAATAAAAACTTCTCCACGAAACTCTGAATATTTTAATAACAATGCTAAAGGATATCGGTAATGTTGAGCATCTCTTACTAATAAAAGATGAATTTGATTATGTATAAGACTAGCTTGTGAGATCCACATTTTATTAGTGATTGTGTTAACACGATAGCGTCCCAAGACTTTTTATATTTTAAGGATGAAAATGCTAACTAGTTTTTTTTTTTTTTTTTTCCTTGTGATAAAATGTTCTTTTTTAACTTCTAAGCAATTTACTACATATTAATGTAGCCTTTGCTGATACAAAACAGCAAAAACAATATTTAATCTAGTGGTTATAAAATACATGTTACCAAACATCGTAGATAGCACCGTTGATATTTCAAAATAAATAGAGTGGAGGAACTAAAGCTTTATTGAAATTTAATTAATAAAAAAAAAAGAAATAAAATAGAGAAAATCTGAATCCAATCTCAATAACAAATAAAAAAAAAAAAACTTTCATGGAAGACAAACAAATCCATATTAAAATTGAATAATTTATACATTTGAAACTGGTACTGATCTGTGAATAATCTCTATTCAACGTTAATCTGTGATCTTATATATTATGATATGTGTGGGTGTGTGTGGTGCAGGATGTTGCTGGGCCTTCTCTGCAGTGGCAGCCACGGAAGGAATCACAAAGCTGTCAACCGGGAAAGCTGATATCCCTATCGGAGCAAGAGCTAGTGGACTGCGACACAGGCGGCATGGACCAAGGCTGCGAGGGTGGTCTCATGGACGACGCCTTCGATTTCATTACCCAAAACGGAGGTCTCACAACCGAATCAAAGTACCCTTACCAGGGCGTCGACGGGACTTGCGACCAACAGAAAGCATCGTCCCATGCAGCCTCAATCATCGGCCACGAAGACGTGCCCGCCAACAGTGAGAAGGCGCTGCAAAAGGCGGTCGCTCACCAGCCCGTCTCCGTCGCGATTGATGCCGGCGGGATGGACTTCCAGCACTACTCGAGCGGGGTCTTCACCGGACAATGCGGGACGGAACTTGACCACGGCGTCACGCCGTGGGGTATGGGAAAGCAGGGGATGGAACCAAATATTGGTTGGTGAAGAATCGTGGGGGACTAGTTGGGGTGAGGAGGGATATATTCGGATGCAGAGAAATGTTGATGCTCAGGAAGGTCTTTGTGGGATTGCCATGGAAGCTTCTTATCCCACTGCTTGAATTAATCTTAGTTGCACAAAAATTATTAGGTGAATGAGTTATAATTTCACCTTCTACTTGTACTTGTGTGTTTCCTAGATAATGTAATTGCTCATTTCTATGTATATACATATAATACACATAGATTGATGATTAATATGATATTTCCAGATTGATATACATATACACACATATGTTCATATTTGATTATCCATTGGTCTTGAAGTTGCTATATTTCCAGATTGATATACATATACACACATATGTTCATATTTGATTATCCATTGGTCTTGAAGTTGCATATATAGTAGCATGACTCAAATGTTCTGTCCGATTTTTAGTATTTCAAATAGTGTATAACTAATAATATTATATTATATTATTTTAAAAAGTTTGAAATACTTTATAATGTATTTTTTATATCTTAAGATCTAATTTCTTCTAATAACGTGTCAAAATACAATTGAAAGATATCATTCAAGATATCAAAATTGGATAAGAACGTCAACCCATAGTAGCATATTAATTCAATTTGTAATTTAAGCTTCCGATCACATTGTAGAGAATTATATATCACCACCATGTATAACTCAGCAAATTTGCATGAATGATGATCTTATCTGAATGTTTCTTTCAGCCCTTACGTATTGAAGTATTATATCTTTGTCCTTCAGAAACCTTTTTATGGTTTATTATTTCCGTTGGAACATGGTGATTTTGGTTGAATTCATATTTTCTTGATCGATAATTTCCTATCAAGAAAAACCTTCTCATTCTTCTTTCTTTTACAGTTTATTACCTAGGCCTGCCTTAGTCATAGTTGTAAATTTGAATTATTTTCTACCGTCTTCTTGTTCCAGGATG
>CM046361.1:12081372-12100993 GCA_025413025.1 Ficus hispida
TAATTCAGAATTTACAACTATGACTAAGGAGCAGGCCTAGGTAATAAACTGTAAAAGAAAGAAGAATGAGAAGGTTTTTCTTGATAGGAAATTATCGATCAAGAAAATATGAATTCAACCAAAATCACCATGTTCCAACGGAAATAATAAACCATAAAAAGGTTTCTGAAGGACAAAGATATAATACTTCAATACGTAAGGGCTGAAAGAAACATTCAGATAAGATCATCATTCATGCAAATTTGCTGAGTTATACATGGTGGTGATATATAATTCTCTACAATGTGATCGGAAGCTTAAATTACAAATTGAATTAATATGCTATTATGGGTTGACGTCTCTTATCCAATTTTGATATCTTGAATGATATCTTACCAATTGTATTTTGACATGTTACTAAAAGAAATTAGATCTTAAGATATAAAAAATACATTATAAAGCATTTCAAACTTTTTAAAATGATATAATATAATATTATTAGTTATAAACTATTTGGAATACTAAAAATCGGACAAAACATTTGAGTCATGCTACTATATATGCAACTTCAAGAACAATGGATAATCAAATATGAACATATGTGTGTATATGTATATCAATCTGGAAATATATGCAACTTTGGAAATATATGCAACTTCAAGACCAATGGATAATCAAATATGAACATATGTGTATATGTATATCAATCTGGAAATATATGCAACTTCAAGAACAATGGATAATCAAATATGAACATATGTGTGTATATGTATATCAATCTGGAAATATATGCAACTTCAAGACCAATGGATAATCAAATATGAACATATGTGTGTATATGTTTATCAATCTGGAAATATATGCAACTTCAAGAACAATGGATAATCAAATATGAACATATGTGTGTATATGTATATCAATCTGGAAATATATGCAACTTTGGAAATATATGCAACTTCAAGACCAATGGATAATCAAATATGAACATATGTGTGTATATGTATGTCAATCTGGAAATATATGCAACTTCAAGACCAATGGATAATCAAATATGAACATATGTGTGTATATGTATATCAATCTGGAAATATCATATTAATCATCAATCTATGTGTATATATATGTGTATACATAGAAATGAGCAATTACATTATCAAGGAAACGACACAAGTACAAGTAGAAGGTGAAATTTCATAACTCATCCACCTAATAATTTTTGTGCAACATAAGATTAATTCAAGCAGTGGGATAAGAAGCTTCCATGGCAATCCCACAAAGACCTTCCTGAGCATCAACATTTCTCTGCATCCGAATATATCCCTCCTCACCCCAACTAGTCCCCCACGAGTTCTTCACCAACCAATATTTGGTTCCATCCCCTGCTTTCCCATACCCCACGGCGGTGACGCCGTGGTCAAGTTCCGTCCCGCATTGTCCGGTGAAGACCCCGCTCGAGTAGTGCTGGAAGTCCATCCCGCCGGCATCAATCGCGACGGAGACGGGCTGGTGAGCGACCGCCTTTTGCAGCGCCTTCTCACTGTTGGCGGGCACGTCTTCGTGGCCGATGATTGAGGCTGCATGGGACGATGCTTTCTGTTGGTCGCAAGTCCCGTCGACGCCCTGGTAAGGGTACTTTGATTCGGTTGTGAGACCTCCGTTTTGGGTAATGAAATCGAAGGCGTCATCCATGAGACCACCCTCGCAGCCTTGGTCCATGCCGCCTGTGTCGCAGTCCACTAGCTCTTGCTCCGATAGGGATATCAGCTTCCCGGTTGACAGCTTTGTGATTCCTTCCGTGGCTGCCACTGCAGAGAAGGCCCAGCAACATCCTGCACACACACACACACACACATCTCATAATATATAAGATCACAGATTAACGTTGAATAGAGATTATTCACCGAGAAAATCAGTACCAGTTTCAAGATGTATAAATTATTCAATTTTAATATGGATTTGTTTGTCTTCCATGAAAGTTTTTTTTTTTTTTTTATTTGTTATTGAGATTGGATTCAGATTTTCTCTATTTTATTTCTTTTTTTTTTTTATTAATTAAATTTCAATAAAAGCTTTAGTTCCTCCACTCTATTTATTTTGAAATATCAACGGTGCTATCTACGATGTTTGGTAACATGTATTTTATAACCATTAGATTAAATAATGTTTTTACTGTTTTGTATCAGCAAAGGCTACATTAATATGTAGTAAATTGCTTAGAAGTTAAAAAAGAACATTTTACTCACAAGGGAAAAAAAAAAAAAAAAGACTAGTTAGCATTTTCGTCCTTAAAATATAAAAAGGTCTTGGGACGCTATCCGTGTTGAGCACAACCACTAATAAAATGTGGATCTCACAAGCTAGTCTTATACCGTGATCAAATTCATCTTTTATTAGTAAGAGATGCTCAACATTACCGATATCCTTTAACATTGTTATTAAAATATTCAGAGTTACGTGGAGAAGTTTTTATTACCGCATTGTCCCTGGTCCTTGACGGGGGTGACTGCTCCCTTCTTTCTCCAATCCACGGACGACGGAACTGAAGTGACATTTTCATATCTGAAGGGTGTGTGGATCGGCCTAGCAGTAGATGAGCTTCTGTAGCCGTTGCGAGAGGCTCGGAACTCTTCATTGGTTTGATCTGCAAATTCATTGATTCCCAGCTTGTAAGGCCGGTTCCCAGCTTTGTTAACCGATTCTATGTACTCCACATTGCTCTTGAATATCTGAAACCGCTTTTCCTTCTCTGCATCATCCTTGTATGTCCGACCGTAGCGAGCCATCCACTGCTCGTGTCTTTCCGACATCGAAGCTTCCGGCAACGTGCGGCAATATGCTAGGGAAGCCCACATGCCTAGGACTAGAAGTGACACAAAGATTGATGTCCTTTGGTGTGTCAAAGCCATCGCTTGTTGGTTGAAGAGGGAAACTTATGAGAAGTTTTGTGATGAGAAGGTATATTTTGATCGCAGAGAACTGAGGTATATATATTATATGATCAGGTGATGATGAGCTTGATTGGTTTCCCTGGTTTGTCCGGCAAATTGGAATAGACAACTTAGTTCCAACTCCGTACGTTTTCTTGTTAGAATTATGAGCGATACCTTTTATATCATTGAATAATAATTTTTATTATAAACGTTATATCTGTCGTATCACCGTATATATGTTTTTTTTTTTTTTTTGATGATTAAGAGGGACAACATATATAAGTAACTACATGGTTTAATCCGATCCTCAACAAAGAAATTAATTAGTTAATTAATTGATTAATCAGAGGTTTGGGGGGTGTCGGTGTTTTGCAGGATATGATGGGATATTAATTACTTATATTAATGTTTTATTTGATGCTTATTTGGTGGCTTGATCGTACGTAATACAGAATACATATTATCATCATTCAAACTCGTTATTTGTCATTATTATGATTTCTTTCTTAATCAGGTTTTTTTTTTAAGCTTTCTTGGTCAATTTAACTCCGTTGGAACTCTTCTGTGTGTGTGTGTGTGCTTTTTTTTTTTTTTTTTTGGGGACTATTTTGTACAAACAGTACTATTGAAGTTTTCGAATTTGGTAATTTAGTCCAATTTTTTTCTTCACAATTAACCTCCTAAACTTATCAGTATTGACATTGCCAGTCCTTCTTGCTAAAATTTGAATTTGAACGGTTTTTTTGCACATGAATTGCATTTATAGCCCAAAAAATACATTGTTGATCATTATTACTTAATTTCAATGCAGATTCCTTTTAATGTTTAGATTCAAGTAAATATGATGGGCAATGCACTTCTTAGGCTATAATGTGCAAGTCATGTGCAAAAAACCGTCTAAATTTAAACGGATTTGAGTAAAAAGAACTGACAGTATTAAAAATTATAAGTTCAGGAAATTGATTGTCCAAAAAAATTTATGAACTAAATTACCAAATCTGAAAAGTTCAGGGGTTGTCTATGCAAAAAGGCTTTTTTTTTAATTGATTAATTAATTAAAAAATTTATTTTTATTTTTATTTTTACTTGCACAAAAGAGTAACAAGCAGCAATGACACAGAAAATTGCTATTTGATGCAACTCATTGGAAACCAAAAGAATGCTATCATATCTGCAGTACTTGTTCGAGAGATATGTACACAAGTTTTTAAAAAACGCAAGTGAGGTCCTTAGACTACTACGCTTAAGCTTCAAGGTTCAATTCAACGACATACTTCTCTGGACCCTGAATGCCGTCGACATTATTAAGATTAGAGAGCACCTTTCCAAAATGCATCACTTTAGCCCCAACATTTTGATGTGAATATAACATCTGCAATTCAATTCAACGAAGCGTCGTATACTATCTCATGTGCCATCGAAAACACTAGCGATCCAAATAAGCGGGGCAATTCGCCTGTAATTTCAGAGGACACAAATGAGATTAACAGCAGAAATAGTTACCTACGTTTGGAGATATGATGTCAAAGGTTGATATGCGAAAACTAGTACCTCAGGAATAACAAACCTGACAAGCAGAGAAGATCGACAGCAACTTGACGTAACTAATGTTTTCTCTTCAGTATCATTCTGGACATTTAAGCCACTGTTATATTTGCGCTCATGTATCTGCCTACCACATTGGA
The DNA here is from genome assembly GCA_025413025.1 of Ficus hispida. Taxonomy (NCBI): domain Eukaryota; kingdom Viridiplantae; phylum Streptophyta; class Magnoliopsida; order Rosales; family Moraceae; genus Ficus; species Ficus hispida. The sequence continues at coordinate 12,085,967 of CM046361.1, forward strand.
GAGTGCTTCTATTAATGACTTCGGATCAAATATGATACCAACTTTCAGGTCACGTATAGAATTGACCAGGATCTGCAAAGTCAATTTGGTTTGAGTCTCCTTGTTCATCATACATGCATAAAAACGTTTTCTAACAAGGAATGCAAGAACTTGGCGTCGATACTCGCTTATGATTTTAAACAATAACAAGCTTTCAATAATCAAAAAAGAAAAAGCGAAAGGAAATATTTGACCATCAAGGAATGCAAGAATCTTATGACTTTTAACTACGATAAAAACATTTTAAAAAGAACAAAAACAAAACAAAACAAACAGAACCCAGACCAGCTAATTCAACATTCAACTTGGTGAAATCTCAACTTAACCAGGTTATTGTGGTTATAGCAATAAGCACAAGAAAACCGAGGATGTCATCAAATGCTTCATTCAGGAGCGTAGATATCAGGCATATTTCAAGTTACAAAAACCAACAATTTGAAACCATAGCAAACCAAGTCCAATGGCAACTTCTTATTTTATCCGAGAAATATCAACCTTTAATTGCTTATAATCATTTTCATGAGGACGGAGAGTAATTTACTAAAAGTAACAGCATCTATTTTTTAGTCACTTGAAACAGCAGAATAACATGCATACCACATCCAAGATTCCTTGAGTAGCCAAAGTTTCAACGTCTACAGGAATTTCACTGTCTCTGGGTACTAAAATGGTGTTGATGTATTGACCGGGCTGCAAGGAAAAATTAAGTGGAATGAATAACATATTTCTTTCATTTGTTGGGTAAACCAAGCATTTTTTACTGATGAATCTGGTATCCAATTATCTAACAGTGTTCAAAACCGTAATTTTGTATTCCTACTTACAAGGTTTTCCAGACAATTGTGATGATCTCCATATGTTCGATCAAGTGCATCTGTAATGGCAGTAACAAAGCCAGAAGCCGAGAAGCCACTTGTTTCTCGATCATCAGTGCCATTCAATAAAAGGACCTGATATATGGAAACAAACTGTGTGATAAATGAAGTCCTCAGCTAACATCTGAAATAGCTAAATGTACAAAAGGATGAAAAATGGCCAATCTGGAGAATGTGAAAATGTTAAACAAGAAAATTACGAGGAGAACTTGTGCTATAATTGTTACCAAGTATCCCTCGTACCATATGATAAATCGTTTGAGAGTTCGACAAGAAGTACCTTCGGACAGGACCTTGAAGATATAATCTCCCCAATGCTTATTAATACCTGTAACAGGAAAGAATGAATGAGACAACAAGATTTGAGATTCAGATTAAATCATCATAAAACAAGATTGACGACTCTATAGACTGCTAGAAACAAAAAGAAAATGCCTTGGTAAATCATTAGCATCGGACATTCATTAAAATTATATACGCGAAACAAACAAAGCAAAAAGTGTTCTCGCAAAGAGCAATTATGTTTTACCAGGGATGGACAGATGGATGTAAAGAGGGACCCCATAGCATAAACAATGCAGTCCACGTTACTCATGTAATGCCCCGACTGTCCACGTAGGGGCGTACTACGTAAACGTGGGCCGTTACCATACTTGCTTAACTTAAACCTTAGTCTTAAATACTTAACCTTATAGAAAATTTCAGAATAAATTTTTTTTTCTTTAAACTTTATTTTTTTTTTATCAGAACTTAAAAACATTGCATATATAACATTGTACATATTCCTTAAAACATATATATACAACTTGATAATTTAAATAGTTTGTGGAAAAACTTACGTAGTGGTATCCCACACCGCCCTTCACTTGCTGCATCGTCTCCATGGCGCACTAAGTAAAGCTGCATGCATTTACCTACAGTATGAAATATACTGATGAGCTTTCGCCCAGCAAGTACAAACATAATCTCACAAAACACAAGAAATATTGCACAACTTATGCATGAACCAATTATGTCCAATTACGAATCTTTTATGCACTTGAACTTATTATCTTGCTTAATATGTGGGCCCTTAGTGTACGTACTAAAAGCGCGCAAGCCTCAGAACGTCAGGGTTTGCAAGGCCCTTAACAATTCTGGAAAACATGAACATAACCCTTCACGCATCAACGGAAGGTTGATTATCACTTTACCCTCACGCATCAACGAGAGGTTGATAATCATAAACTTGAACTTGTAACATACATGATCCTCCTGCATCAACAGGAGGTTGGTACGACACCTTACTTGACTTGGTTTAGTCTTAGTCTTGTTATATTTCCAAGACTAAGAATCTTTACGTGTGATCTTATTAATCATGATGCACATGAGACATAAACATGGCATAATTTGACATATCATAGCTTAACATGGCATAGCATAGTAAAATGGCATTGCATAGCATAACATGGCATCAAGTCATATATTTGAAAATAGCTTACTATTTCCCATACTGTAGGTGAGGTTTGTACTTACCTCTCGTCCTACGCTCTTGGTCTATCGTTCCATCGAGGCACAATAACATGTCATATTCCTGTTTCCAAACAGGATGTAAGATAAAAGTTATACACCTTTTATCTTATCATAAATCATAATCGTTAAATGTTGATGACCTAACCAACATGCATTCATAGTCTTAGTTATATGTCCCCCTCCTATACAACATATATTATTTGGTTACACTAGGTAACCTCATTACTAATCCCACATCCATACAGGTAGGGTTAGGTTACTATCCTAACCTTGGGCCCATGTCTTAACATTCTTGATCCATAATCCATTTGGTTATTACAAATAACCCTAGATCTTAGTTCATCATAATTTTGGTATCTCATTGGGTTATGTTGGGTAACCCTTGAAGTGATAAACCTTGGTCAAATTTGGTCAACCAAAGTCAACCTTCTATGGTCAAACTTGGGCTTTGGGGGTCAAGCCCAATAACTCGGGTATCCTTCTCGGTTACCATCCGTTACTATCTTGCTTCTTGTCTTTGGCTTTAAAAATCCAATTTTCCTTTGTCTCGGAAAATTTGGTGAATTCGGTTTAAAAACCCTTTGCTTGACTTATAAAACTTGTTAAGGGCTGAAAACTGCCATTGGAACAGCTCTCATAGTCAAAACATTGTGGTTGGTGAAAAACACAGTTTTCCTGTATTATTTTAGAAAATCCTGTACATGAGCAGGAATTTCCTGCTTATGTATTGTTTTTCTGAAAATCCTGTGTTGGAATTTCTGTTTCCTGCACAGTTTTTAGAATCCAAATTTTACTTTAAAATTTGTTCAGAATTTGATAAAACTTTCTTCATGAAAGTTGTAGATCTCGAATAATGCTACAACTTTCATGTTTTGAGGAAAACCCAGTTCGGAATTTAACGTGTCTTTATTCTTTGTTGAACTCACCTGGCCGTGCATAAATTCTGGGCACGGTCAGGTCGGATTTTCATAAAAACCAAGGCCTTTGGAGCCTTATTTTGAGAAACGGTTTGTGTTACGCTCTAGGAAAAACCATTCTCTACAACTTTTTAGTTTTGAGTTTCTTCAAATTCGGCCTCTAAGGGCCTCAAATTACCATTTCCAGAATACTGCCCAGTCTTGACCCGAGACTGGCAGTTTTGGTTTTTAATTCGTTTCTCGTCCTAAAACGCGCACACTACCTCAACCGACCACAGCGGGAGCCTAAGGTCACACATGCAACATTTCTATCGTTCCATTCCATCATGCACATAATCATACATTCAATCTTAAACCTATGGGGACTTATAACAAACACTTAGTAGGCATAATCAAAAACCAACAAGCATATCATCAAACATGCATCAAATCATAAACTAGAGACCACCAACCCTAATCAAGCATAATCAAACACTTTAAGCCTTGCTAGGAAGATAAAGGATGAGCTTATGCTCTTACATCCAATACTGGAAATACACATAAACTTGCTCAAAACTCACTAAAAAGTTAAGGATTTGAGAGGATTACCTCTAACTTTTGGAGACAACCATGTTCTAGCTTGATCCTCCAAAAATTCCGGCCACTACTAGCTAGGTTCCTAGTACTTTTTTTCTGCTTTTCTTGCTTACCCACAACCGGCCATTCAAGCCAAAAAATGGGTTTCCAAATTTTTCCACTCTTATTTTTCTTCCTCACAAAAAATCCGGCCACTAAATTTTTTTCCTCTTTGGTTTCAGTTTCTAGGGAGGTTTGGAGAAAATTGGACAGAGTTTTGGGATGATTTTGAGCTGCCAAAACCGCCCCCTTTGAGCCCTATTTATAGGTGAAAATTACAAATTTTCACCATTTAATTTTATTTCAAAAATTACATATTAGGACCTAAAAATAAAATATTTGCTAAGTAGTCCCTAACATGTGGCCGGCCATGAATGATCCTTGGTGGCCAAGAAACTTGCTCACCAAGTCTTGCTTACATCACCTTGATGACATCACATGATGACATCATCTTGCTTACATCACCTTTTCTTAAATTTACATTTTAGTCCCTAAAAGACAAAATATTTGCCTATTACTCCTTATAGGTGGCCGGCCATTAGAATTTCCTTGGAGACCAAGTTTGCTTACATCATCATGCTTATGTCACCTTGCTTACATCATCATGATAATTTCTTAAAATTACACTTTGGCCCATATGGACAAAAATATCTGCATTTTAGTCCCTCAGGTAACCGGCCATATATGCTAGGTGTCATCCAAGGATTTTTTTCCCACTTTTCTTTAATCAATAATGATGTCATAAATCCATGATAAGGTGATGACATCATAAGGCCTTGTTTGGCTTGATACTTAATATGCAGTTCATTTTTATGCTAACACAGATATTTCCAATACTGTTATTAACTAATAACAGTATTGTACACTGTACTACAGTCCAAAATTTATCTGTGTAAAAATGAACTGTATAAAATTTTTCTTATTTCTTGAAACCTTTCTTGCCCTTAATACCATACTTAGTGTGCTTGATTTTTCTAGAGTGGTCTCATAGCTTATGCTTACTTATTCGTTCATAATGAAGGTTTTCGCAGTATATTATCAATACTGCTTTGCCGTATCTCAGCACCTTCATCTATTTGACCTTCCTGGTCAACCTTTTGACTTTTTGATCAACTTTGACTTTTTCGGTCAAATTTTAATCAACATGAAATCATAGGATTTTTCTTCCCTTTTTGCTCAAGGGTCACATGCATGACTAAGCAAACTGCTTATTGAGTCTCATAACTAATTTAAACGAGAACTCAAACATATACTATTATTCAACTCTGATCATGATTCAGACTTAGGATTTCATTGTTCCTACGGAACTCTCAAGTCATCAAAATTTCGGGTATTACAACTCAACTGCTCGAGGACAGCTGGGTTTGCTGCAGGGAAGACCTGGTCATTAAAATAGCTGATTATAATAAAATCTTGTTGCCTCGCTCTTAACAGAAAAAGGGGACAAAAATTTCCCCATATATATACACAAGCACATTATTAAGAAAAACTAATTAGTGGCGCTTTCTATCTTAATTTTATCAATATTTTTGTGAACAATATCATCCCTTACCGTATTTCTTTTTATTTCAGTTCAACATACTAAATAGCAAGCTCTTGAAGCATATTTACCTCATGCAGCAAATTTTTTCCCTCACTTGACATGTAGAACGCCCTCTTTATTCTTGAAGGAAGTCCTGGAACTAATGATCTTACCTGTCCACGAGAAGCTAGCAATTGAGTGAATGACAAATCAAGCAATGTGACTCTGCCACAATAAGCATCGTTCAAAAGCTTAAAAGTTTAAAGGTCACTAGCTATCCCAACACTCTAATGTCTACGTAAGAGAAACTTCGGAAAATTCTTGTAAGCTGGATTTGGAATCAAATCATCCTAAATCCATGTTAGATTGCAATGCAGGCTAAAATCATCCAGACATTTAAAGTAATAACTAAACCAAAAACCATAGAACTGGATTACTAACAATTGACTGCGTTAAATTCAGAAGCGCCAGAACTTTTTTCCACTTTTGAGCCACTGGTATTGCTGCCACCGTGCCAATTACACAATGACCGTTAACACCATAGCCACCATCATCACATTATTGGTCATGGCCAAATATTTTATTGATACCTTTCCAGAGATTTTGGGAGTCAAGTTACCGAACCAGTAAAATTATGGTTTTAGCTAATAGGGATAAGTAAAGATTTGAGCATGCCAACAAAATTATTATACCTTATTGATAGGTTCCATAGATCCAGTGGTTGGATGAGATATTTCATTCTGACTACGTATTATGGTCCCATCCTGGAACCAGAAAACGGTAGAAAATAATTCAGAATTTACAACTATGACTAAGGCAGGCCTAGGTAATAAACTGTAAAAGAAAGAAGAATGAGAAGGTTTTTCTTGATAGGAAATTATCGATCAAGAAAATATGAATTCAACCAAAATCACCATGTTCCAACGGAAATAATAAACCATAAAAAGGTTTCTGAAGGACAAAGATATAATACTTCAATACGTAAGGGCTGAAAGAAACATTCAGATAAGATCATCATTCATGCAAATTTGCTGAGTTATACATGGTGGTGATATATAATTCTCTACAATGTGATCGGAAGCTTAAATTACAAATTGAAGTAATATGCTACTATGGGTTGACGTCTCTTATCCAATTTTGATATCTTGAATGATATCTTACCAATTGTATTTTGACACGTTATTAGAAGAAATTAGATCTTAAGATATAAAAAATACATTATAAAGCATTTCAAACTTTTTAAAATAATATAATATAATATTATTAGTTATACACTATTTGAAATACTAAAAATCGGACAGAACATTTGAGTCATGCTACTATATATGCAACTTCAAGACCAATGGATAATCAAATATGAACATATGTGTGTATATGTATATCAATCTGGAAATATATGCAACTTCAAGACCAATGGATAATCAAATATGAACATATGTGTGTATATGTATATCAATCTGGAAATACATGCAACTTCAAGACCAATGGATAATCAAATATGAACATATGTGTGTATATGTATATCAATCTGGAAATATCATATTAATCATCAATCTATGTGTATATATATGTATATACATAGAAATGAGCAATTACATTATCTAGGAAACGACACAAGTACAAGTAGAAGGTGAAATTATAACTCATTCACCTAATAATATTTGTGCAACATAAGATTAATTCAAGCAGTGGGATAAGAAGCTTCCATGGCAATCCCACAAAGACCTTCCTGAGCATCAACATTTCTCTGCATCCGAATATATCCCTCCTCACCCCAACTAGTCCCCCACGAGTTCTTCACCAACCAATATTTGGTTCCATCCCCTGCTTTCCCATACCCCACGGCAGTGACGCCGTGGTCAAGTTCCGTCCCGCATTGTCCGGTGAAGACCCCGCTCGAGTAGTGCTGGAAGTCCATCCCGCCGGCATCAATCGCGACGGAGACGGGCTGGTGAGCGACCGCCTTTTGCAGCGCCTTCTCACTGTTGGCGGGCACGTCTTCGTGGCCGATGATTGAGGCTGCATGGGACGATGCTTTCTGTTGGTCGCAAGTCCCGTCGACGCCCTGGTAAGGGTACTTTGATTCGGTTGTGAGACCTCCGTTTTGGGTAATGAAATCGAAGGCGTCATCCATGAGACCACCCTCGCAGCCTTGGTCCATGCCGCCTGTGTCGCAGTCCACTAGCTCTTGCTCCGATAGGGATATCAGCTTTCCGGTTGACAGCTTTGTGATTCCTTCCGTGGCTGCCACTGCAGAGAAGGCCCAGCAACATCCTGCGCGCACACACACCCTCACATATCATAATATATAAGATCACAGATTAATGTTGAACAGATATTATTCAGTACCAGTTTCAAATGTATAATTATTCAATTTTAATATGGATTTGTTTGTCTTCCATGAAAGTTTTTTTTTTTTTTTTTAATTTGTTATTGAGATTGGATTCAGATTTTCTCTATTTTTATTTCTTTTTTTTTATTATTAATTAAATTTCAATAAAGGCTTTAGTTCCTCCACTCTATTTATTTTGAAATATCAACGGTGCTATCTACTATATTTGGTAACATGTATTTTATAACCACTAGATTAAATAATGTTTTTGCTGTTTTGTATCAGCAAAGGCTACATTAATATGTAGTAAATTGCTTAGAAGTTAAAAAAGAACCTTTTATTCACAAGGAAAAAAAAAAAAAAAAAAAAAGCTAGTTAGAATTTTCGTCCTTAAAATATAAAAAGTCTTGGGATGCTATCTGTGTTGAACACAACCACTAATAAAATGTGGATCTCACAAGCTAGTCTTATATCGTGATCAAATTCATCTTTTATTAGTAAGAGATACTCAACATTACCGATATCTTTTAATATTAATTGTTATTAAAATATTCAGAGTTACGTGGAGAAGTTTTTATTACCGCATTGACCCTGGTCCTTGACGGGGGTGACTGCTCCCTTCTTTCTCCAATCCACGGACGACGGAACTGAAGTGACATTTTCATATCTGAAGGGTGTGTGGATCGGCCTAGGAGTAGATGAGCTTCTGTAGCCGTTGCGAGAGGCTCGGAACTCTTCATTGGTTTGATCTGCAAATTCATTGATTCCCAGCTTGTAAGGCCGGTTCCCAGCTTTGTTAACCGATTCTGTACTCCACATTGCTCTTGAATATCTGAAACCGCTTTTCCTTCTCTGCATCATCCTTGTATGTCCGACCGTAGCGAGCCATCCACTGCTCGTGTCTTTCCGACATCGAAGCTTCCGGCAACGTGCGGCAATATGCTAGGGAAGCCCACATGCCTAGGACTAGAAGTGACACAAAGATTGATGTCCTTTGGTGTGTCAAAGCCATCGCTTGTTGGTTGAAGAGGGAAACTTATGAGAAGTTTTGTGATGAGAAGGTATATTTTGATCGCAGAGAAACTGAGGTATATATATTATATGATCAGGTGATGATGAGCTTGATTGGTTTCCCTGGTTTGTCCGGCAAATTGGAATAGACAACTTAGTTCCAACTCCGTACGTTTTCTTGTTAGAATTATGAGCGATACCTTTTATATCATTGAATAATAATTTTTATTATAAACGTTATATCTGTCGTATCACTGTATATATGTTTTTTTTTTTTTTTTTTGATGATTAAGAGGGACAACATATATAAGTAACTACATGGTTTAATCCGATCCTCAACAAAGAAATTAATTAGTTAATTAATTGATTAATCAGAGGTTTGGGGGTGTCGGTGTTTTGCAGTATATGATGGGATATTAATTACTTATATTAATGTTTTATTTGATGCTTATTTGGTGGCTTGATCGTACGTAATACAGAATACATATTATCATCATTCAGACTCGTTATTTGTCATTATTATGATTTCTTTCTTAATCAGGTTTTTTTTTAAAGCTTTCTTGGTCAATTTAACTCCGTTGGAACTCTTCTCTGTGTGTCTGTGTTTTTTTTTTTTTTTTTTTTTGGGGACTATTTTGTACAAACAGTACTATTGAAGTTATCCAATTTTGGTAATTTAGTCCAATTTTTTTCTTGACAATTAACCTCCTAAACTTATCAGTATTGACATTGTTAGTCCTTCTTGCTAAAATTTGAATTTGAACGGTTTTTTTGCACATGAATTGCATTTATAGGCCAAAAAATACATTGTTGATCATTATTACTTAATTTCAATGCAGATTCATTTTAATGTTTAGATTCAAGTAAATATGATGGGCAATGCACTTCTTAGGCTATAATGTGCAAGTCATGTGCAAAAAACCGTCTAAATTTAAACGGATTTGAGTAAAAAGAACTGACAGTATTAAAAATTATAAGTTTAGGAAATTGATTGTCCAAAAAAATTTATGAACTAAATTACCAAATCTGAAAAGTTCAGGGGTTGTCTATGCAAAAAGGCTTTTTTTTTTAATTGATTAATTAATTAAAAATTTTATTTTTATTTTTATTTTTACTTGCACAAAAGAGTAACAAGCAGCAATGACACAGAAAATTGCTATTTGATGCAACTCATTGGAAACCAAAAGAATGCTATCATATCTGCAGTACTTGTTCAAGAGATATGTACACAAGTTTTTAAAAAACAAGTGAGGTCCTTAGACTACTACGCTTAAGCTCCAAGGTTCGATTCAACGACATACTTCTCTGGACCCTGAATGCCGTCGACATTATTAAGATTAGAGAGCACCTTTCCAAAATGCATCACTTTAGCCCCAACATTTTGATGTGAATATAACATCTGCAATTCAATTCAATTAAGCGTCGTAGACTATCTCATGTGCCACCAAAAACACTAGCGATCCAAATAAGCGGGGCAATTCGCCTGTAATTTCAGAGGACACAAATGTGATTAAGAGCAGAAACAGTTACCTACGTTTGGAGATATGATGTCAAAGGCTGATATGCGAAAACTAGTACCTCAGGAATAACAAACCTGACAAGCAGAGAAGATCGACAGCAACTTGACGTAACTAATGTTTTCTCTTCAGTATCATTCTGGACATTTAAGCCACTGTTATATTTGCGCTCATGTATCCGCCTACCACATTGGAGAGTGCTTCTATTAATGACTTCGGATCAAATATGATACCAACTTTCGGGTCACGTATAGAATTGACCAGGATCTGCAAAGTCAATTTGGTTTGAGTCTCCTTCATCATACATGCATAAAAACGTTTACTAACAAGGAATGCAAGAACTTGGCGTCGATACTCGCTTATGATTTTAAACAATAACAAGCTTTCAATAATCAAAAAAGAAAAAGCGAAAGGAAATATTTGACCATCAAGGAATGCAAGAATCTTATGACTTTTAACTACGATAAAAACATTTTAAAAAGAACAAAAACAAAACAAAACAAACAGAACCCAGACCAGCTAATTCAACATTCAACTTGGTGAAATCTCAACTTAACCAGGTTATTGTGGTTATAGCAATAAGCACAAGAAAACCGAGGATGTCATCAAATGCTTCATTCAGGAGCTTAGATATCAGGCATATTTCAAGTTACAAAAACCCAACAATTTGAAACCATAGCAAACCAAGTCCAATGGCAACTTCTTATTTTATCCGAGAAATATCAACCTTTAATTGCTTATAATCATTTTCATGAGGACGGAGAGTAATTTACTAAAAGTAACAGCATCTATTTTTTAGTCACTTGAAACAGCAGAACAACATGCATACCACATCCAAGATTCCTTGAGCAGCCAAAGTTTCAACGTCTACAGGAATTTCACTGTCTCTGGGTACTAAAATGGTGTTGATGTATTGACCGGGCTGCAAGGAAAAATGAAGTGGAATGAATAACATATTTCTTTCATTTGTTGGGTAAACCAAGCATTTTTTTACTGATGAATCTGGTATCCAATTATCTAACAGTGTTCAAAACCGTAATTTTGTATTCCTACTTACAAGGTTTTCCAGACAATTATGATGATCTCCATATGTTCGATTAAGTGCATCTGTAATGGCAGTAACAAAGCAAGAAGCTGAGAAGCCACTTGTTTCTCGATCATCAGAACCATTCAATAAAAGGACCTGATATATGGAAACAAACTGTGTGATAAATGAAGCCTCAGCTAACATCAGAAATAGCTAAATGAACAAAAGGATGAAAAATGGCCAATCTCGAGAATGTGAAAACGTTAAACAAGAAAATTACGAGGCGAACATGTGCTTAAATTGTTACCAAGTATTCCCTCGTACCATATGATAAATCGTTTGAGAGTTAGACAAGAAGTACCTTCGGACAGGACCTTGAAGATATAATCTCCCCAATGCTTATTAATACCTGTAACAGGAAAGAATGAATGAGACAACAAGATTTGAGATTCAGATTAAATCATCATAAAACAAGATTGACGACTCTATAGACTGCTAGAAACAAAAAGAAAATGCCTTGGTAAATCATTAGCATCGGACATTCATTAAAATTATATACGCAAAATAAACAAAGCAAAAAGTGTTCTCGCAAAGAGCAATTATGTTTTACCAGGGATGGACAGATGGATGTAAAGAGGGACCCCATAGCATAAACAATGCAGTCCACGTTACTCAACTGCTCGAGGACAGCTGGGTTTGGTGCAGGGAAGACCTGGTCATTAAAATAGCTGATTATAATAAAATCTTGTTGTCTCGCTCTTAACAGAAAAAGGGGAAAAAAAATTCCCCATATATATATACAAGCACATTATTAAGAAAAACTAATTAGTGGCGCTTTCTATCTTAATTTTATCAATATTTTTGTGAACAATATCATCCCTTACTGTATTTCTTTTTATTTCAGTTCAGCATACCAAAGAGCAAGCTCTTAATGCATATTTACCTCATGCAGCAAATTTTTTCCCTCACTCGACATGTAGAACACCCTCTTTATTCTTGAAGGAAGTCCTGGAACTAACGATCTTACCTGTCCACGAGAAGCTAGCATTTGAGTGAATGACAAATTAAGCAATGTGACTCTGCCACAATAAGCATCGTTCAAAAGCTTAAAAGTTTAAAGGTCACTAGCTATCCCAGCACTCTAATGTCTACGTAAGAGAAACTTCGGAAAATTCTTGTAAGCTGGATTTGGAATCAGATCATCCTAAATCCATGTTAGATTGCAATGCAGGCTAAAATCATCCAGACATTTAAAGTAATAACTAAACCAAAAACCATAGAGCTGGATTACTAACAATTGACTGCGTTAAATTCAGAAGCACCATAACTTTTTTCCACTTTTGAGCCACTGGCATTGCTGCCACCGTGTCAATTACACAATGACCGTTAATACCATAGCCACCATCATCACATTATTGGTCAAGGCCAAATATTTTATTGATACCTTTCCAGAGATTTTGGGAGTCAAGTTACCGAACCAGTAAAATTATGGTTTTAGCTAATAGGGATAAGTAAAGATTTGAGCATGCCAACAAAATTATTATACCTTATTGATAGGTTCCATAGATCCATTGGTTGGATGAGATATTTCATTCTGACCACGTATTATGGTCCCATCCTGGAACAAGAAAACGGTAGAAAATAATTCAGAATTTACAACTATGACTTAGGCAGGCCTAGGTAATAAACTCTAAAAGAAAGAAGAATGAAATGGTTTTTCTTGATAGGAAATTATCGATCAAGAAAATCTGAATTCAACCAAAATCACCATGTTCCAATGGAAATAATAAACCATAAAAAGGTCTGAAGGACAAAGATATAATACTTCAATACGTAAGGGCTGAAAGAAACATTCAGATAAGATCTTAAAATATCTTTTTTTTTTTCTTACCTCACTGATTATAGGAAAAAGCACTCGTCCATTTTTACATGTTATCATTGCCATGTAAGCTTCAATTGTAAATTTTGTATTTACATCTTAAAGATACACAAGAAATACAGAGCATTAACTGTACCAATAATTCACATCCTAATGTGAGCCTGTCATTGGTCGAAATCACTGGAAGGACCAAACTTTCAGAAGGAATATCTGAAACACGCGAGAACAAAAATATCGCAGCATCTAATGACTGAAAAAATATGCGTGCTCCTGCAAAAAGAAATTCCCAATGCTGCAAAAAACATATGGAGTCAGCTAAGTTTAGAAATCGTTGGAGTCTGAGCGATGAAACTCCCCAAATATACACATAGAAAGAGAATGGGGAAAACAGAAGAAAAATCTATGGAACAGAGTTACACACACATGCACACAGGAAAGGAAAGACAAGTATACCCAAAAACTTATTATAAAGACACTTACCTGCCATTGCTAAAGCAAAACAAGTCCTCAGCGTGTCGGAGAATCTGTATTAGAAAAAGGCAAAAAACAACATAATTAGTATACAGATCAAAATAGTCATGGCTGGCCAATACTCTTTCAAATGCCTATGGAACGAAAAGGGATATGTAAGAAAATGCATAAAGCTGTTCAAAAGATAGGCCTAATGCAAACAAAAATTAGTAATGAAAAAACCGATAATAAAATAAACAAATCAAAAGGAAAATGACCACCAACATGATGGAAATACAACCAAGGCATTATGGCACTAGGATCAGCTCGAATACCTGGTTCTGAAAATAAACCAGAAATGCTCGAATTGTTTCCCGGTAAGGTTTTGACACACCTTTCCACAGAGGATGTTCTCCTTCCACAATATTATACCTGTAAATTTCTCAACTCAGTATACTGTTACTCAACATGTCACCTTTGTAAACCCAATCAAGCACACGAAACGTATTTATGATAAAGTTCATGTAATCGACACCAAGGCTATATAAATCAAAACTTAACGACAACGGATCACACGACCACGGAATTGATGTGCATTACATTTATCTCAAGCATTAGTTCTCCAAGACTTTTACAGGGTTAAGTAAAATCCTTATTTCTGAACCACTTTCCACTCTACATCTAAAATGCAACATAAAGGCACAAACTTGATAATGTCAAATATGAAATACAAGACCTTACCACTCCGATTTAGCTTGGAGCGGATCAAGAGGGAGACGATGACCGAGCAGTCTCCGGACGGCCAGCGCCTCAGAAGTACTCTGATCAGACAGTCTCAAACATCTGGACCGTATATCTCCAACAGCAGGACGCCTAAAAACAACCAAAAGTTCGAAAACCCACACTCACAGGAAAGAAACATATCCTCTATACAATCTATACATACACATATACAAACAAAAATGTCGAATAATTACCAAGGACGCGAACAATCTCGGCCGTGCTTCCACCGTCGTCGGAAACAGGGAGGACATGAGCGACGCGAGTGGTGAAGCTCTTCAGCTCCTCGACGACGCCATTGAAGGCCGTTCCACCTGCGAGAGGCACCGAAAGTTAGAGCTTTAGGAGATGGAGAACGAGAAGGAAGAAGAAGAAGCGGAATGGGACCTGAGAAGACGAGCAAGGAGGGCTGGGAAGGGCCAGGGTTGGGAATAGAGGCGGAGGTGGAGGAGGAGGAACGGCGGCAATGGTGGTGGTTAGGGATGGAGGAGGGAAGGGAAGCCATGGAAGGAGGTCCAAGGAGAGAGGGAAAGGGAAGGGAAAAAGGGGAA
>CM046361.1:12101093-12116093 GCA_025413025.1 Ficus hispida
AAAAAAAAAAATTATTTATTTCAACGAGGATGTGATATCTTTCCCATTCTACAGCAATCTTTTGATGGGTAACTTTACATAACGCTTTTCTATCTGATGCGTTGCATGCCTAATTACTGATCTAACCTTTTTTTTTTTTTTTTTTTTGTCGTTTGAATCATCATTCATGCAAATTTGCTGAATTATACATGGTGGTGATATATAATTCTCTACAATGTAATAGGAAGCTTAAATTACAAATTGAATTATATGCTACTATAGGTTGACATCTCCTATCCAATTTTGATATCTCAAATGATGTCTTACCAATTATATTTTGACACATTATTAGAAGAAATTAGATCTTAAGATAAAAAAATTAATTATAAAGCATTTCAAACTTTTTAAAATGATATGATATAATATTATTAGTTAGATACTATTTGGAATACTAAAAATCGGATAGAATATTTGAATCCTGCTAATATATATATATATATATATATGCAACTTCAAGACCAATGGATAATCAAATATGAACATATGTGGTGTCTATGTACGTATATCAATCTGGAAATATCATATTAATCATCAATCTTATGTATACATGTATTACAATAGAAATGAGCAATTACATTATCGAGGAAACGACACAAGTACAATTAGAAGGTGAAATTTCATAACCCATCTTCACCTAATAATTTTTGTGGCAACATAAGATTAATTCAAGCAGTGGGATAAGAAGCTGCCATGGCAATACCAAAGACCTTCCTGAGCATCAATATTTCTCTCATCCGAATATATTCCTCCTCACCCCCAACTAGTCCCCCACGAGGTTCTTCACCAACCAATATTCGGTTCCATCCCTGCCTGGTCCCATACCCACGGCGGTAACGCCGTGGGTCAGTTTCCTCCCGCATTGTCCGGTGAAGACCCCGCTCGGAGTAGTGCTGGAAGTCTTCTCGCCGGCTCAATCGCGGACGGAGACGGGCTGGTGAGCGACCAGCCTTTTGCAGCGCCTTCTCACTGTTGGCGGGCACGTCTTCGGTGGCCGATGATTGAGGCTGCATGGGACGATGCTTTCTGTTGGTCGCAAGTCTCGTCGACGCCCTGGTAAGGGTACTTCGATTCGGTTGTGAGACCACCGTTTTGGGTAATGAAATCGAAGGCTTTATCCATGAAACCACCCTTGCAGCCTTGGTCCATGCCGCCTGTGTCGCAGTCCACTAGCTCTTGCTCCGATAGGGGATATCAGCTTTCCCGGTTTGACAGCTTTGTGATTCCTTCCGTGGCTGCCACTGCAGAGAAGGCCCAGCAACATCCTGCACACACCACACACACACATATATCATAATAAGATCACAGATTAATGTTGAACAGAGATTATTCACCAAGAAAATCAGTACCAGTTTCAAGATGTAATAATTATTCAATTTAATATGCATTTGTTTGTCTCCCATGAAAGTTTTTTTTTTTTTTTTAATTTGTTATTGAGATTGGATTCAGATTTTCTCTATTTTATTTTAATTTTATTAATTAAATTTAAATGAAGGCTTTATTTCCTCTACTCTATTTATTTTGAAATATCAACGGTGCTATCTACGATGTTTGGTAACATGTATTTTATAACCACTAGATTAATAATTTTTTACTGTTTTGTATCAGCAAAGGCTACATTAATATGTAGTAATTGCTTAGAAGTTAAAAAAGAACTTTTATTCACAAGGAAAAAAAAAAAACTAGTTAGAATTTTCGTCCTTAAAATATAAAAAGTTTGGGATCTATCCGTGTTGAACAAACACTAATAAAATGTGGATCTCACAAGCTAGTCTTATACCGTGATCAAATTCATCTTTTATTTGTAAGAGATGCTCAACATTACCGATATCCTTTAACATTGTTATTAAAATATTCAGAGTTTCGTGGAGAAGTTTTTATTACCGCATGGACCCTGGTCCTTGACGGGGGGTGACTGCTCCCTTCTTTCTCCAATCCACGGACGACGGAACTGAAGTGACATTTTCATATCTGAAGGGTGTGTGGATCGGCCTAGGAGTAGATGAGCTTCTGTAGCCGTTGCGAGAGGCTCGGAACTCTTCATTGGTTTGATCTGCAAATTCATTGATTCCCAGCTTGTAAGGCCGATTCCCAGCTTTGTTAACCGATCTATGTACTCCACATTGCTCTTGAATATCTGAAACCGTTTTCCTTCTCTGCATCATCCTTGTATGTCCGACCGTAGCGAGCCATCCACTGCTTGTGTCTTTCCGACATCGAAGCTTCCGGAACGTGCGGCAATATGCAAGGGAAGCCACATGCCTAGGACTAGAAGTGACACAAAGATTGATGTCCTTTGGTGTGTCAAAGCCATCGCTTGTTGGTTGAAGAGGGAAACTTATGAGAAGTTTTGTGATGAGAAGGTATATTTTGATCGCAGAGAAACTGAGGTATATATATTATATGATCAGGTGATGATGAGGTTGATTGGTTTCCCTGGTTTGTCCGGCAAATTAAATAGCAACTTAGTTCCAACTCAGTTTTTCTTGTTAGAATTATTACGATACCTTTTATGTCATTGAATAATAATTTTTTATAAACGTTATATCTGTCGTATCACCGCAAATATGTTTTTTTTTTTTTTTTGATGATTAAGAGGGACAACATATATAAGTAACTACATGGTTTAATCCGATCCTCAACAAAGAAATTAATTAGTTAATTAATTGATTAATCAGAGGTTTGGGGGTGTCGGTGTTTTGCAGGATAGATGGGATATTAATTACTTATATTAATGTTTTATTTTATGTTTATTCGGTGGCTTGATCGTACGTAATATAGAATACATTTCGAGTTAAGGTAAGTATCATCATCCAGGCTCGTTATTTGTCATTATTATCATTTCTTCTTAATCAGGTTTTTTTTTTTTTATAAGCTTTCTTGGTCAATTTAACTCCGTTGGAACTCTTCTGGTGTGTGTGGTGTGTGGTTTTTTTTTTTTTGGGACTATTTTGTACAAACAGTACTATTGAAGTTTTCGAATTGGTAATTTAGTCCTTCAATTTTTTTCTTGGTAATTAACCCCCTAAATTTATCAATATTGACATTGTCAATCCTTCTTGCTAAAATTTGAATTTGAACGGTTTTTTAAAACATGAATTGAATTTGTAGCCCAAAAATGCATTGTTGATCATTATTACTTAATTTCAATGCAGATTCCTTTTAATGTTTAGGTTCAAGTAAAAATGATGGGCAATGTACTTCTTAGGCTATAATGTTCAAGTCATGTACAAAAAACTGTCTAAATTTAAACGGATTTGAGTAAAAAAGAACTGACAGCATAAAAATTATAAGTTTAGGAAATTGATTGCCCAAAAAATTTATGAACGAAAGTACCAAATCTGAAAAGTTCAGGGGTTGTCTATGCAAAAAGGCTTTTTTTTTTTAATTGATTAATTAATTAAAATTTTTATTTTTATTTTTTATTTTTACTTGCACAAAAGAGTAACAAGCAGCAATGACACAGAAAATTGCTATTTGATGCAACTCATTGGAAACCAAAAGAATGCTATCATATCTGCAGTACTTGTTCAAGAGATATGTACACAAGTTTTTAAAAAACACAAGTGAGGTCCTTAGACTACTACGCTTAAGCTTCAAGGTTCAATTCAACGACATACTTCTCTGGACCCTGAATGCAGTCGACATTATTAAGATTAGAGAGCACATTTCCAAAATGCATCACTTTAGCCCCAACATTTTGATGTGAATATAACATCTGCAATTCAATTCAACGAAGCGTCGTAGACTATCTCATGTGCCATCGAAAACACTAGCGATCCAAATAAGCGGGGCAATTCGCCTGTAATTTCAGAGGACACAAATGAGATAACAGCAGAAACAGTTACCTACGTTTGGAGATACGATGTCAAGGTTGATATGCGAAAACTAGTACCTCAGGAATAACAAACCTGACAAGCAGAGAAGATCGAAAGCAACTTGACGTAACTAATGTTTTCTCTTCAGTATCATTCTGGACATTTAAGCCACTGTTATATTTGCGCTCATGTATCCGCCTACCACATTGGAGAGTGCTTCTATTAATGACTTCGGATCAAATATGATACCAACTTTCGGGTCACGTATAGAATTGACCAGGATCTGCAAAGTCAATTTGGTTCGAGTCTCCTTGTTCAGCATACATGCATACAAACGTTTTCTAACAAGGAATGCAAGAACTTGGCGTCGATACTCGCTTATGATTTTAAACAATAACAGCTTTCAATAATCAAAAAAGAAAAAGCGAAAGGAAAATTTGACCATCAAGGAATGCAAGAATCTTATGACTTTTAACTACGATAAAAACATTTTAAAAAGAACAAAACAAAACAAAACAAACAGAACCCAGACCAGCTAATTCAACATTCAACTTGGTGAAATCTCAACTTAACCAGGTTATTGTGGTTATAGCAATAAGCACAAGAAAACCGAGGATGTCATCAAATGCTTCATTCAGGAGCTTAATATCAGGCATATTTCAAGTTACAAAAACCCAACAATTTGAAACCATAGCAAACCAAGTCCAATGGCAACTTCTTATTTTATCCGAGAAATATCAACCTTTAATTGCTTATAATCATTTTCATGAGGAGGATGGAGAGTAATTTACTAGAAGTAACAGCATCTATTTTTAATCACTTGAAACAGCAGAACAACATGCATACCACATCCAAGATTCCTTGAGCAGCCAAAGTTTCAACGTCTACGGAATTTCACGTCTCTGGGTACTAAAATGGTGTTGATGTATTGACTGGGCTGCAAGGAAAAATGAAGTGGAATGAATAACATATTTCTTTCATTTGTTGGGTAAACCAAGCATTTTTTACTGATGAATCCGGTATCCAATTATCTAACAGTGTTCAAAATCGTAATTTTCTATTCCTACTTACAAGGTTTGCCAGACAATTATGATGATCTCCATATGTTCGATAAGTGCATCTGTAATGGCAGTAACAAAGCAGAAGCTGAGAAGCCACTTGTTTCTCGACATCAGTACCATTCAATAAAAGGACCTGATATATGGAAACAAACTGTGTGATAAATGAAGTCCTCGCTAACATCTGAAATAGCTAAATGTACAAAAGGATGAAAAATGGCCAATCTGGAGAATGTGAAAACGTTAAACAAGAAAATTACGAGGCGAACTTGTGCTTAATTGTTACCAAGTATTCCTCGTACCATATGATAAATCGTTTGAGAGTTCGACAAAAGTACCTTCGGACAGGACCTTGAAGATATAATCTCCCCAATGCTTATTAATACCTGTAAAGGAAAGAATGAATGAGACAACAAGATTTGAGATTCAGATTAAATCATCATAAACAAGATTGACGACTCTATAGACTGCTAGAAACAAAAAGAAAATGCCTTGGTAAATCATTAGCATCGGACATTCATTATTATATACGCAAATAAACAAAGCAAAAAGTGTTCTCGCAAAGGCAATTATGTTTTACAGGGATGGACAGATGGATGTAAAGAGGGATCCCATAGCATAAACAATGCAGTCCACGTTACTCAACTGCTCGAGGACAGCTGGGTTTGCTGCAGGGAAGACCTGGTCATTAAAATAGCTGATTATAATAAAATCTTGTTGCTCGCTCTTAACAGAAAAAGGGGAAAAAATTTCCCCATATATATACACAAGCACATTATTAAGAAAAACTAATTAGTGGCGCTTTCTATCTTAATTTTATCAATATTTTTGTGAACAATATCATCCCTTACGTATTTCTTTTTATTTCAGTTCACATACCAAAGAGCAAGCTCTTAATGCATATTTACCTCATGCAGCAAATTTTTTCCCTCACTCGACATGTAGAAACCCTCTTTATTCTTGAAGGAAGTCCTGGAACTAAGATCTTACCTGTCCACGAGAAGCTAGCATTTGAGTGAATGACAAATCAAGCAATGTGACTGCCACAATAAGCATCGTTCAAAAGCTTAAAAGTTTAAAGGTCACTAGCTATCCCAACACTCTAATGTCTACGTAAGAGAAACTTCGGAAAATTCTTGTAAGCTGGATTTGGAATCAGATCATCCTAAATCCATGTTAGATTGCAATGCAGGCTAAATCATCCAGACATTTAAAGTAATAACTAAACCAAAAACCATAGAACTGGATTAATAACAATTGACTGCGTTAAATTCAGAAGCACCAGAACTTTCCACTTTTGAGCCACTGGTATTGCTGCCACCGTGTCAATTACACAATGACCGTTAACACCATAGCCACCATCATCACATTATTGGTCAAGGCCAAATATTTTATTGATACCTTTCCCGAGATTTTGGGAGTCAAGTTACCGAACCAGTAAAATTATGGTTTTAGCTAACAGGGATAAGTAAAGATTTGAGCATGCCAACAAAATTATTATACCTTATTGATAGGTTCCATGGATCCATTGGTTGGATAGATATTTCATTCTGACCACGTATTATGGTCCCATCCTGGAACAAGAAGACGGTAGAAAATAATTCAGAATTTACAACTATGACTAAGGCAGGCCTAGGTAATAAACTGTAAAAGAAAGAAGAATGAGAAGGTTTTTCTTGATAGGAAATTATCGATCAAGAAAATATGAATTCAACCAAAATCACCATGTTCCAACGGAAATAATAAACCATAAAAAGGTTTCTGAAGGACAAAGATATAATACTTCAATACGTAAGGGCTGAAAGAAACATTCAGATAAGATCATCATTCATGCAAATTTGCTGAGTTATACATGGTGGTGATATATAATTCTCTACAATGTGATCGGAAGCTTAAATTACAAATTGAATTAATATGCTATTATGGGTTGACGTCTCTTATCCAATTTTGATATCTTGAATGATATCTTACAATTGTATTTTGACACGTTATTAAAAGAAATTAGATCTTAAGATATAAAAATACATTATAAGCATTTCAAACTTTTTAAAATATATAATATAATATTATTAGTTTATACTAATATTTTGTAATATAACTAAACAAATCATGAAATTTGAAGTATCATCTAATATGAACTATATATGCAACTCAAGAAAAAATATAAATAATATATAATCTATATGCAACTTCAAGAACAATGGATAATCAAATATGAACATATGTTGTATTGTATCGATATGTCAATGGTAATATATGTTTATTTATCAATCTGGAAATATATGCAACTTCAAGACAATGGATAATCAAATATGAACATATGTGATGTAATAATTGAAATATCAACTGGAATATCAAAACCAAAATCAAATATAACTATGTGTGTATATGTATTCAATCTGGAATATATATTAACATATAATCATATCTATGTGTTATATATATTTTTTATATATTATGTATATACATAGAAATGAGCAATTACATTATCAGGAAACGACACAAGTACAAGTAGAAGGTGAAATTTATAACTCATCACCTAATAATTTTTGTGCAACATAAGATTAATTCAAGCAGTGGGATAAGAAGCTTCCATGGCAATCCACAAAGACCTTCCTGAGCATCAACATTTCTCTGCATCCGAATATATCCTCCTCACCCCAACTAGTCCCCACGAGTTCTTCACCAACCAATATTTGGTTCCATCCCCTGCTTTCCCATACCCCACGGCGGTGACGCCGTGGTCAAGTTCCGTCCCGCATTGTCCGGTGAAGACCCCGCTCGAGTAGTGCTGGAAGTCCATCCCGCCGGCATCAATCGCGACGGAGACGGGCTGGTGAGCGACCGCCTTTTGCAGCGCCTTCTCACTGTTGGCGGGCACGTCTTCGTGGCCGATGATTTGAGGCTGCATGGGACGATGCTTTCTGTTGGTCGCAAGTCCCGTCGACGCCCTGGTAAGGGTACTTTGATTCGGTTGTGAGACCTCCGTTTTGGGTAATGAAATCGAAGGCGTCATCCATGAGACCACCCTCGCAGCCTTGGTCCATGCCGCCTGTGTCGCAGTCCACTAGCTCTTGCTCCGATAGGGATATCAGCTTCCCGGTTGACAGCTTTGTGATTCCTTCCGTGGCTGCCACTGCAGAGAAGGCCCAGCAACATCCTGCACACACACACACACACACATCTCATAATATATAAGATCACAGATTAACGTTGAATAGAGATTATTCACCGAGAAAATCAGTACCAGTTTCAAGATGTATAAATTATTCAATTTTAATATGGATTTGTTTGTCTTCCATGAAAGTTTTTTTTTTTTTTATTTGTTATTGAGATTGGATTCAGATTTTCTCTATTTTATTTCTTTTTTTTTTTATTAATTAAATTTCAATAAAAGCTTTAGTTCCTCCACTCTATTTATTTTGAAATATCAACGGTGCTATCTACGATGTTTGGTAACATGTATTTTATAACCATTAGATTAAATATGTTTTTACTGTTTTGTATCAGCAAAGGCTACATTAATATGTAGTAAATTGCTTAGAAGTTAAAAAAGAACATTTTACTCACAAGGAAAAAAAAAAAAAAAAGACTAGTTAGCATTTTCGTCCTTAAAATATAAAAGGTCTTGGGACGCTATCCGTGTTAACACAACACTAATAAAATGTGGATCTCACAAGCTAGTCTTATACCTGATCAAATTCATCTTTATTAGTAAGAGATGCTCAACATTACCGATATCCTTTAGCATTGTTATTAAAATATTCAGAGTTACGTGGAGAAGTTTTATTACCGCATTGTCCCTGGTCCTTGACGGGGGTGACTGCTCCCTTCTTTCTCCAATCCACGGACGACGGAACTGAAGTGACATTTTCATATCTGAAGGGTGTGTGGATCGGCCTAGGAGTAGATGAGCTTCTGTAGCCGTTGCGAGAGGCTCGGAACTCTTCATTGGTTTGATCTGCAAATTCATTGATTCCCAGCTTGTAAGGCCGATTCCCAGCTTTGTTAACCGATTCTATGTACTCCACATTGCTCTTGAATATCTGAAACCGTTTTCCTTCTCTGCATCATCCTTGTATGTCCGACCGTAGCGAGCCATCCACTGCTCGTGTCTTTCCGACATCGAAGCTTCCGGCAACGTGCGGCAATATGCTAGGGAAGCCCACATGCCTAGGACTAGAAGTGAACAAAGATTGATGTCCTTTGGTGTGTCAAAGCCATCGCTTGTTGGTTGAAGAGGGAAACTTATGAGAAGTTTTGTGATGAGAAGGTATATTTTGATCGCAGAGAAACTGAGGTATATATATTATATGATCAGGTGATGATGAGCTTGATTGGTTTCCCTGGTTTGTCCGGCAAATTGGAATAGACAACTTAGTTCCAACTCCGTACGTTTTCTTGTTAGAATTATGAGCGATACCTTTTATATCATTGAATAATAATTTTTATTATAAACGTTATATCTGTCGTATCACCGTATATATGTTCTTTTTTTTTTTTTTTTTTATGATTAAGAGGGACAACATATATAAGTAACTACATGGTTGAATCCGATCCTCAACAAAGAAATTAATTAGTTAATTAATTGATTAATCAGAGGTTTGGGGGTGTCGGTGTTTTGCAGGATATGATGGGATATTAATTACTTATATTAATATTTTATTTGATGCTTATTTGGTGGCTTGATAGTACGTAATACAGAATATTATCATCATTCAGACTGTTATTTGTCATTATTATGATTTCTTTCTTAATCAGATTTTTTTTTAAAGCTTTCTTGGTCAATTTAACTCCGTTGGAACTCTTTTGTGTGTGTGTGTGTTTTTTTTTATTTTTTTTTGGGGATTATTTTGTACACACAGTACTATTGAAGTTTTCGAATTTGGTAATTTAGTCCAATTTTTTTCTTCACAATTAACCTCCTAAACTTATCAGTATTGACATTGTCAGTCCTTCTTGCTAAAATTTGAATTTGAACGGTTTTTTTGCACATGAATTGCATTTGTAGCCCAAAAAATACATTGTTGATCATTATTACTTAATTTCAATGCAGATTTCTTTTAATGTTTAGATTCAAGTAAATATGATGGGCAATGCACTTCTTAGGCTATAATGTGCAAGTCATGTGCAAAAAACCGTCTAAATTTAAACGGATTTGAGTAAAAAGAACTGACAGCATTAAAAATTATAAGTTCAGGAAATTGATTGCCCAAAAAAATTTATGAACTAAATTACCAAATCTGAAAAGTTCAGGGGTTGTCTGTGCAAAAAGGCTTTTTTTTTAATTGATTAATTAATTAAAAATTTTATTTTAATTTTTATTTTTACTTGCACAAAAGAGTAACAAGCAGCAATGACACAGAAAATTGCTATTTGATGCAACTCATTGGAAACCAAAAGAATGCTATCATATCTGCAGTACTTGTTCAAGAGATATGTACACAAGTTTTTAAAAAACACAAGTGAGGTCCTTAGACTACTACGCTTAAGCTCCAAGGTTCGATTCAACGACATACTTCTCTGGACCCTGAATGCCGTCGACATTATTAAGATTAGAGAGCACCTTTCCAAAATGCATCACTTTAGCCCCAACATTTTGATGTGAATATAACATCTGCAATTCAATTCAATTAAGCGTCGTAGACTATCTCATGTGCCATCGAAAACACTAGCGATCCAAATAAGCGGGGCAATTCGCCTGTAATTTCAGAGGACACAAATGTGATTAAGAGCAGCAACAGTTACCTACGTTTGGAGATATGATGTCAAAGGCTGATATGCGAAAACTAGTACCTCAGGAATAACAAACCTGACAAGCAGAGAAGATCGACAGCAACTTGACGTAACTAATGTTTTCTCTTCAGTATCATTCTGGACATTTAAGCCACTGTTATATTTGCGCTCATGTATCCGCCTACCACATTGGAGAGTGCTTCTATTAATGATTTCGGATCAAATATGATACCAACTTTCGGGTCACGTATAGAATTGACCAGGATCTGCAAAGTCAATTTGGTTTGAGTCTCCTTGTTCATCATACATGCATAAAAACGTTTACTAACAAGGAATGCAAGAACTTGGCGTCGATACTCGCTTATGATTTTAAACAATAACAAGCTTTCAATAATCAAAAAAGAAAAAGCGAAAGGAAATATTTGACCATCAAGGAATGCAAGAATCTTATGACTTTTAACTACGATAAAAACATTTTAAAAAGAACAAAAACAAAACAAAACAAACAGAACCCAGACCAGCTAATTCAACATTCAACTTGGTGAAATCTCAACTTAACCAGGTTATTGTGGTTATAGCAATAAGCACAAGAAAACCGAGGATGTCATCAAATGCTTCATTCAGGAGCTTATATATCAGGCATATTTCAAGTTACAAAAACCCAACAATTTGAAACCATAGCAAACCAAGTCCAATGGCAACTTCTTATTTTATCCGAGAAATATCAACCTTTAATTGCTTATAATCATTTTCATGAGGACGGAGAGTAATTTACTAGAAGTAACAGCATCTATTTTTTAGTCACTTGAAACAGCAGAACAACATGCATACCACATCCAAGATTCCTTGAGCAGCCAAAGTTTCAACATCTACAGGAATTTCACTGTCTCTGGGTACTAAAATGGTGTTGATGTATTGACCGGGCTGCAAGGAAAAATGAAGTGGAATGAATAACATATTTCTTTCATTTGTTGGGTAAACCAAGCATTTTTTACTGATGAATCTGGTATCCAATTATCTAACAGTGTTCAAAACCGTAATTTTGTATTCCTACTTACAAGGTTTTCCAGACAATTATGATGATCTCCATATGTTCGATTAAGTGCATCTGTAATGGCAGTAACAAAGCAAGAAGCTGAGAAGCCACTTGTTTCTCGATCATCAGAACCATTCAATAAAAGGACCTGATATATGGAAACAAACTGTGTGATAAATGAAGCCTCAGCTAACATCAGAAATAGCTAAATGAACAAAAGGATGAAAAATGGCCAATCTCGAGAATGTGAAAACGTTAAACAAGAAAATTACGAGGCGAACATGTGCTTAAATTGTTACCAAGTATTCCCTCGTACCATATGATAAATCGTTTGAGAGTTCGACAAGAAGTACCTTCGGACAGGACCTTGAAGATATAATCTCCCAATGCTTATTAATACCTGTAACAGGAAAGAATGAATGAGACAACAAGATTTGAGATTCAGATTAAATCATCATAAAACAAGATTGACGACTCTATAGACTGCTAGAAACAAAAAGAAAATGCCTTGGTAAATCATTAGCATCGGACATTCATTAAAATTATATACGCAAAATAAACAAAGCAAAAAGTGTTCTCGCAAAGAGCAATTATGTTTTACCAGGGATGGACAGATGGATGTAAAGAGGGACCCCATAGCATAAACAATGCAGTCCACGTTACTCAACTGCTCGAGGACAGCTGGGTTTGCTGCAGGGAAGACCTGGTCATTAAAATAGCTGATTATAATAAAATCTTGTTGTCTCGCTCTTAACAGAAAAAGGGGAAAAAAATTTCCCCATCTATATACACAAGCACATTATTAAGAAAAACTAATTAGTGGCGCTTTCTATCTTAATTTTATCAATATTTTTGTGAACAATATCATCCCTTACCGTATTTCTTTTTATTTCAGTTCAACATACCAAAGAGCAAGCTCTTGATGCATATTTACCTCATGCAGCAAATTTTTTCCCTCACTCGACATGTAGAATACCCTCTTTATTCTTGAAGGAAGTCCTGGAACTAACGATCTTACCTGTCCACGAGAAGCTAGCATTTGAGTGAATGACAAATCAAGCAATGTGACTGCCACAATAAGCATCGTTCAAAAGCTTAAAAGTTTAAAGGTCACTAGCTATCCCAACACTCTAATGTCTACGTAAGAGAAACTTCGGAAAATTCTTGTAAGCTGGATTTGGAATCAGATCATCCTAAATCCATGTTAGATTGCAATGCAGGCTAAAATCATCCAGACATTTAAAGTAATAACTAAACCAAAAACCATAGAACTGGATTAATAACAATTGACTGCGTTAAATTCAGAAGCACCAGAACTTTCCACTTTTGAGCCACTGGTATTGCTGCCACCGTGTCAATTACACAATGACCGTTAACACCATAGCCACCATCATCACATTATTGGTCAAGGCCAAATATTTTATTTATACCTTTCCCGAGATTTTGGGAGTCAAGTTACCGAACCAGTAAAATTCTGGTTTTAGCTAACAGGGATAAGTAAAGATTTGAGCATGCCAACAAAATTATTATACCTTATTGATAGGTTCCATAGATCCATTGGTTGGATAGATATTTCATTCTGACCACGTATTATGGTCCCATCCTGGAACAAGAAGACGGTAGAAAATAATTCAGAATTTACAACTATGACTAAGGCAGGCCTAGGTAATAAACTGTAAAAGAAAGAAGAATGAGAAGGTTTTTCTTGATAGGAAATTATCGATCAAGAAAATATGAATTCAACCAAAATCACCATGTTCCAACGGAAATAATAAACCATAAAAAGGTTTCTGAAGGACAAAGATATAATACTTCAATACGTAAGGGCTGAAAGAAACATTCAGATAAGATCATCATTCATGCAAATTTGCTGAGTTATACATGGTGGTGATATATAATTCTCTACAATGTGATCGGAAGCTTAAATTACAAATTGAATTAATATGCTACTATGGGTTGACGTTTCTTATCCAATTTTGATATCTTGAATGATATCTTATCAATTGTATTTTGACACGTTATTAGAAGAAATTAGATCTTAAGATATAAAAAATACATTATAAAGTATTTCAAACTTTTTAAAATAATATAATATAATATTATTAGTTATACACTATTTGAAATACTAAAAATCGGACAGAACATTTGAGTCATGCTACTATATATGCAACTTCAAGACCAATGGATAATCAAATATGAACATATGTGTGTATATGTATATCAATCTGGAAATATATGCAACTTCAAGACCAATGGATAATCAAATATGAACATATGTGTGTATATGTATATCAATCTGGAAATATCATATTAATCATCAATCTATGTGTATATATATGTATATACATAGAAATGAGCAATTACATTATCTAGGAAACGACACAAGTACAAGTAGAAGGTGAAATTATAACTCATTCACCTAATAATTTTTGTGCAACGTAAGATTAATTCAAGCAGTGGATAAGAAGCTTCCATGGCAATCCCACAAAGACCTTCCTGAGCATCAACATTTCTCTGCATCCGAATATATCCCTCCTCACCCCAACTAGTCCCCCACGAGTTCTTCACCAACCAATATTTGGTTCCATCCCCTGCTTTCCCATACCCCACGGCGGTGACGCCGTGGTCAAGTTCCGTCCCGCATTGTCCGGTGAAGACCCCGCTCGAGTAGTGCTGGAAGTCCATCCCGCCGGCATCAATCGCGACGGAGACGGGCTGGTGAGCGACCGCCTTTTGCAGCGCCTTCTCACTGTTGGCGGGCACGTCTTCGTGGCCGATGATTGAGGCTGCATGGACGATGCTTTCTGTTGGTCGCAAGTCCCGTCGACGCCCTGGTAAGGGTACTTTGATTCGGTTGTGAGACCTCCGTTTTGGGTAATGAAATCGAAGGCGTCGTCCATGAGACCACCCTCGCAGCCTTGGTCCATGCCGCCTGTGTCGCAGTCCACTAGCTCTTGCTCCGATAGGATATCAGCTTCCCGGTTGACAGCTTTGTGATTCCTTCCGTGGCTGCCACTGCAGAGAAGGCCCAGCAACATCCTGCACACACACACACACACACACATCTCATAATATATAAGATCACAGATTAACGTTGAATAGAGATTATTCACCGAGAAAATCAGTACCAGTTTCAAGATGTATAAATTATTCAATTTTAATATGGATTTGTTTGTCTTCCATGAAAGTTTTTTTTTTTTATTTGTTATTGAGATTGGATTCAGATTTTCTCTATTTTATTTCTTTTTTTTTATTAATTAAATTTCAATAAAAGCTTTAGTTCCTCCACTCTATTTATTTTGAAATATCAACGGTG
>CM046361.1:12121093-12122664 GCA_025413025.1 Ficus hispida
GTTAATACCATAGCCACCATCATCACATTATTGGTCAAGGCCAAATATTTTTGATACCTTTCCAAAGTCAAGTTACCGAACCAGTAAAATTATGGTTTTAGCTAATAGGGATAAGTAAAGATTTGAGCATGCCAACAAAATTATTATACCTTATTGATAGGTTCCATAGATCCATTGGTTGGATGAGATATTTCATTCTGACCACGTATTATGGTCCCATCCTGGAACAAGAAACGGTAGAAAATAATTCAGAATTTACAACTATGACTTAGGCAGGCCTAGGTAATAAACTCTAAAAGAAAGAATAATGAAATGGTCTCTCTTGATAGGAAATCATTGATCAAGAAAATCTGAATTCAACCAAAATCACCATGTTCCAATGGAAATAATAAACCATAAAAAGGTTTCTGAAGGACAAAGATATAATACTTCAATACTTAAGGGCTGAAAGAAACATTCAGATAAGATCTTAAAATATCATTTTTTTCTTACCTCACTGATTATAGGAAAAAGCACTCGTCCATTTTTACATGTTATCATTGCCATGTAAGCTTCAATTGTAAATTTTGTATTTACATCTTAAAGATACACAAGAAATACAGAGCATTAACCGTACCAATAATTCACATCCTAATGTGAGCCTGTCATTGGTCGAAATCACTGGAAGGACCAAACTTTCAGAAGGAATATCTGAAACACGCGAGAACAAAAATATCGCAGCATCTAATGACTGAAAAAATATGCGTGCTCCTGCAAAAAAGAAATTCCAATGCTGCAAAAAACATATGGAGTCAGCTAATTTTAGAAATCGTTGGAGTCTGAGCGATGAAACTCCCCAAATATACACATAGAAAGAGAATGGGGAAAACAGAAGAAAAATCTATGGAACAGAGTTACACGCACATGCACACAGGAAAGGAAAGACAAGTATACCAAAAACTTATTATAAAGACACTTACCTGCCATTGCTAAAGCAAAACAAGTCCTCAGCGTGTCGGAGAATCTGTATTAGAGAAAGGCAAAAAACAACATAATTAGTATACAGATCAAAAGAGTCATGGCTGGCCAATACTCTTTCAAATGCCTATGGAACGAAAAGGGATATGTAAGAAAATGCATAAAGCTGTTCAAAAGATAGGCCTAATGCAAACAAAAATTAGTAATGAAAAAACCGATAAATAAAATAAACAAATCAAAAGGAAAATGACCACCAAACATGATGGAAATACAAACCAAGGCATTATGGCATAGGATCAGCTCGAATACCTGGTTTCTGAAAATAAACCAGAAATGCTCGAATTGTTTCCCGGTAAGGTTTTGACACACCTTTCCACAGAGGATGTTCTCCTTCCACAATATTATACCTGTAAATTTCTCAACTCAGTATACTGTTACTCAACATGTCACCTTTGTAACACCAATCAAGCACACGAAACGTATTTATGATAAAGTTCATGTAATCGACACCAAGGCTATATAAATCAAAACTTAACGACAACGGATCACACGACCACGGAATTGATGTGCATTACATTTATCTCAAGCATTAGTTCTCCAAGACTTTTACAGGG
>CM046361.1:12122764-12206321 GCA_025413025.1 Ficus hispida
CAACAGAAAGCATCGTCCCATGCAGCCTCAATCATCGGCCACGAAGACGTGCCCGCCAACAGTGAGAAGGCGCTGCAAAAGGCGGTCGCTCACCAGCCCGTCTCCGTCGCGATTGATGCCGGCGGGATGGACTTCCAGCACTACTCGAGCGGGGTCTTCACCGGACAATGCGGGACGGAACTTGACCACGGCGTCACCGCCGTGGGTATGGGAAAGCAGGGGATGGAACCAAATATTGGTTGGTGAAGAACTCGGGGGACTAGTTGGGGTGAGGAGGGATATATTCGGATGCAGAGAAATGTTGATGCTCAGGAAGGTCTTTGTGGGATTGCCATGGAAGCTTCTTATCCCACTGCTTGAATTAATCTTACGTTGCACAAAAATTATTAGGTGAATGAGTTATAATTTCACCTTCTACTTGTACTTGTGTCGTTTCCTAGATAATGTAATTGCTCATTTCTATGTATATACATATATATACACATAGATTGATGATTAATATGATATTTCCAGATTGATATACATATACACACATATGTTCATATTTGATTATCCATTGGTCTTGAAGTTGCATATATTTCCAGATTGATATACATAACACACATATGTTCATATTTGATTATCCATTGGTCTTGAAGTTGCAATATATAGTAGCATGACTCAATGTTCTGTCCGATTTTTAGTATTTCAAATAGTGTATAACTAATAATATTATATTATATTATTTTAAAAGTTTGAAATACTTTATAATGTATTTTTATATCTTAAGATCTAATTTCTTCTAATAACGTGTCAAATACAATATGATAAGATATCATTCAAGATATCAAAATTGGATAAGAAACGTCAACCCATAGTAGCATATTAATTCAATTTGTAATTTAAGCTTCCGATCACATTGTAGAGAATTATATATCACCACCATGTATAACTCAGCAAATTTGCATGAATGATGATCTTATCTGAATGTTTCTTTCAGCCCTTACGTATTGAAGTATTATATCTTTGTCCTTCAGAAACCTTTTTATGGTTTATTATTTCCGTTGGAACATGGTGATTTTGGTTGAATTCATATTTTCTTGATCGATAATTTCCTATCAAGAAAAACCTTCTCATTCTTCTTTCTTTTACAGTTTATTACCTAGGCCTGCCTAGTCATAGTTGTAAATTCTGAATTATTTTCTACCGTCTTCTTGTTCCAGGATGGGACCATAATACGTGGTCAGAATGAAATATCTATCCAACCAATGGATCTATGGAACCTATCAATAAGGTATAATAATTTTGTTGGCATGCTCAAATCTTTACTTATCCCTATTAGCTAAAACCAGAATTTTACTGGTTCGGTAACTTGACTCCCAAAATCTCTGGAAAGGTATCAATAAAATATTTGGCCTTGACCAATAATGTGATGATGGTGGCTATGGTGTTAACGGTCATTGTGTAATTGACACGGTGGCAGCAATACCAGTGGCTCAAAAGTGGAAAGTTATGGTGCTTCTGAATTTAACGCAGTCAATTGTTATTAATCCAGCTCTATGGTTTTTGGTTTAGTTATTACTTTAAATGTCTGGATGATTTTAGCCTGCATTGCAATCTAACATGGATTTAGGATGATCTGATTCCAAATCCAGCTTACAAGAATTTTCCGAAGTTTCTCTTACGTAGACATTAGAGTGCTGGGATAGCTAGTGACCTTTAAACTTTTAAGCTTTTGAACGATGCTTATTGTGGCAGTCACATTGCTTAATTTGTCATTCACTCAAATGCTAGCTTCTCGTGGACAGGTAAGATCGTTAGTTCCAGGACTTCCTTCAAGAATAAAGAGGGTATTCTACATGTCGAGTGAGGGAAAAAATTTGCTGCATGAGGTAAATATGCATTCAAGAGCTTGCTCTTTGGTATGCTGAACTGAAATAAAAAGAAATACGGTAAGGGATGATATTGTTCACAAAAATATTGATAAAATTAAGATAGAAAGCGCCACTAATTAGTTTTTCTTAATAATGTGCTTGTGTATATAGATGGGGAATTTTTTTCCCCTTTTTCTGTTAAGAGCGAGACAACAAGATTTTATTATAATCAGCTATTTTAATGACCAGGTCTTCCCTGCAGCAAACCCAGCTGTCCTCGAGCAGTTGAGTAACGTGGACTGCATTGTTTATGCTATGGGGTCCCTCTTTACATCCATCTGTCCATCCCTGGTAAAACATAATTGCTCTTTGCGAGAACACTTTTTGCTTTGTTTTTTGCGTATATAATTTTAATGAATGTCCGATCTAATGATTTACCAAGGCATTTTCTTTTTGTTTCTAGCAGTCTATAGAGTCGTCAATCTTGTTTATGATGATTAATCTGATCTCAAATCTTGGTTGTCTCATTCATTCTTTCCTGTTACAGGTATTAAAAGCATTGGGGAGATTATATCTTCAAGGTCCTGTCCGAAGGTACTTCTTGTCGAATCTTCAAACGATTTATCATATGGTACGAGGGATACTTGGTAACAATTTAGCACATGTTCGCCTCGTAATTTTCCTTGTTTAACGTTTTCACATTCTCGAGATGGCCATTTTTCATCCTTTTGTTCATTTAGCTATTTCTGATGTTAGCTGAGGCTTCATTTATCACACAGTTTGTTTCCATATATCAGGTCCTTTTATTGAATGGTTCTGATGATCGAGAAACAAGTGGCTTCTCAGCTTCTTGCTTTGTTACTGCCATTACAGATGCACTTAATCGAACATATGGAGATCATCATAATTGTCTGGAAAACCTTGTAAGTAGGAATACAAATTACGGTTTTGAACACTGTTAGATAATTGGATACCAGATTCATCAGTAAAAAATGCTTGGTTTACCCAACAAATGAAAGAAATATGTTATTCATTCCACTTCATTTTTCCTTGCAGCCCGGTCAATACATCAACACCATTTTAGTACCCAGAGACAGTGAAATTCCTGTAGATGTTGAAACTTTGGCTGCTCAAGGAATCTTGGATGTGGTATGCATGTTGTTCTGCTGTTTCAAGTGACTAAAAAATAGATGCTGTTACTTCTAGTAAATTATCTCCGTCCTCATGAAAATGATTATAAGCAATTAAAGGTTGATATTTCTCGGATAAAATAAGAAGTTGCCATTGGACTTGGTTTGCTATGGTTTCAAATTGTTGGGTTTTTGTAACTTGAAATATGCCTGATATATAAGCTCCTGAATGAAGCATTTGATGACATCCTCGGTTTTCTTGTGCTTATTGCTATAACCACAATAACCTGGTTAAGTGAGATTTCACCAAGTTGAATGTTGAATTAGCTGGTCTGGGTTCTGTTTGTTTTGTTTTGTTTTTGTTCTTTTAAAATGTTTTTATCGTAGTTAAAAGTCATAAGATTCTTGCATTCCTTGATGGTCAAATATTTCCTTTCGCTTTTTCTTTTTTGATTATTGAAGCTTGTTATTGTTTAAAATCATAAGCGAGTATCGACGCCAAGTTCTTGCATTCCTTGTTAGTAAACGTTTTTATGCATGTATGATGAACAAGGAGACTCAAACCAAATTGACTTTGCAGATCCTGGTCAATTCTATACGTGACCCGAAAGTTGGTATCATATTTGATCCGAATCATTAATAGAAGCACTCTCCAATGTGGTAGGCGGATACATGAGCGCAAATATAACAGTGGCTTAAATGTCCAGAATGATACTGAAGAGAAAACATTAGTTACGTCAAGTTGCTGTCGATCTTCTCTGCTTGTCAGGTTTGTTATTCCTGAGGTACTAGTTTTCGCATATCAGCCTTTGACATCATATCTCCAAACGTAGGTAACTGTTGCTGCTCTTAATCACATTTGTGTCCTCTGAAATTACAGGCGAATTGCCCCGCTTATTTGGATCGCTAGTGTTTTCGATGGCACATGAGATAGTCTACGACGCTTAATTGAATTGAATTGCAGATGTTATATTCACATCAAAATGTTGGGGCTAAAGTGATGCATTTTGGAAAGGTGCTCTCTAATCTTATAATGTCGACGGCATTCAGGGTCCAGAGAAGTATGTCGTTGAATCGAACCTTGGAGCTTAAGCGTAGTAGTCTAAGGACCTCACTTGTGTTTTTTAAAACTTGTGTACATATCTCTTGAACAAGTACTGCAGATATGATAGCATTCTTTTGGTTTCCAATGAGTTGCATCAAATAGCAATTTTCTGTGTCATTGCTGCTTGTTACTCTTTTGTGCAAGTAAAAATAAAAATTAAAATAAAATTTTTAATTAATTAATCAATTAAAAAAAAGCCTTTTTGCACAGACAACCCCTGAACTTTTCAGATTTGGTATTTAGTTCATAAATTTTTTTGGGCAATCAATTTCCTGAACTTATAATTTTTAATGCTGTCAGTTCTTTTTACTCAAATCCGTTTAAATTTAGACGGTTTTTTGCACATGACTTGCACATTATAGCCTAAGAAGTGCATTGCCCATCATATTTACTTGAATCTAAACATTAAAAGAAATCTGCATTGAAATTAAGTAATAATGATCAACAATGTATTTTTTGGGCTACAAATGCAATTCATGTGCAAAAAAACCGTTCAAATTCAAATTTTAGCAAGAAGGACTGACAATGTCAATACTGATAAGTTTAGGAGGTTAATTGTGAAGAAAAAAATTGGACTAAATTACCAAATTCGAAAACTTCAATAGTACTGTGTGTACAAAATAATCCCCAAAAAAAAATAAAAAAAAACACACACACACAAAAGAGTTCCAACGGAGTTAAATTGACCAAGAAAGCTTTAAAAAAAAATCTGATTAAGAAAGAAATCATAATAATGACAAATAACAAGTCTGAATGATGATAATATTCTGTATTACGTACTATCAAGCCACCAAATAAGCATCAAATAAAATATTAATATAAGTAATTAATATCCCATCATATCCTGCAAAACACCGACACCCCCAAACCTCTGATTAATCAATTAATTAACTAATTAATTTCTTTGTTGAGGATCGGATTCAACCATGTAGTTACTTATATATGTTGTCCCTCTTAATCATAAAAAAAAAAAAAAAAAAAGAACATATATACGGTGATACGACAGATATAACGTTTATAATAAAAATTATTATTCAATGATATAAAAGGTATCGCTCATAATTCTAACAAGAAAACGTACGGAGTTGGAACTAAGTTGTCTATTCCAATTTGCCGGACAAACCAGGGAAACCAATCAAGCTCATCATCACCTGATCATATAATATATATACCTCAGTTTCTCTGCGATCAAAATATACCTTCTCATCACAAAACTTCTCATAAGTTTCCCTCTTCAACCAACAAGCGATGGCTTTGACACACCAAAGGACATCAATCTTTGTTTCACTTCTAGTCCTAGGCATGTGGGCTTCCCTAGCATATTGCCGCACGTTGCCGGAAGCTTCGATGTCGGAAAGACACGAGCAGTGGATGGCTCGCTACGGTCGGACATACAAGGATGATGCAGAGAAGGAAAATCGGTTTCAGATATTCAAGAGCAATGTGGAGTACATAGAATCGGTTAACAAAGCTGGGAATCGGCCTTACAAGCTGGGAATCAATGAATTTGCAGATCAAACCAATGAAGAGTTCCGAGCCTCTCGCAACGGCTACAGAAGCTCATCTACTCCTAGGCCGATCCACACACCCTTCAGATATGAAAATGTCACTTCAGTTCCGTCGTCCGTGGATTGGAGAAAGAAGGGAGCAGTCACCCCCGTCAAGGACCAGGGACAATGCGGTAATAAAAACTTCTCCACGAAACTCTGAATATTTTAATAACAATGCTAAAGGATATCGGTAATGTTGAGCATCTCTTACTAATAAAAGATGAATTTGATTATGGTATAAGACTAGCTTGTGAGATCCACATTTTATTAGTGATTGTGTTAAACACGGATAGCGTCCCAAGACCTTTTTATATTTTAAGGATGAAAATGCTAACTAGTCTTTTTTTTTTTTTTTTTCCTTGTGAGTAAAATGTTCTTTTTTAACTTCTAAGCAATTTACTACATATTAATGTAGCCTTTGCTGATACAAAACAGCAAAAACAATATTTAATCTAGTGGTTATAAAATACATGTTACCAAACATCGTAGATAGCACCGTTGATATTTCAAAATAAATAGAGTGGAGGAACTAAAGCTTTTATTGAAATTTAATTAATAAAAAAAAAAGAAATAAAATAGAGAAAATCTGAATCCAATCTCAATAACAAATAAAAAAAAAAAAACTTTCATGGAAGACAAACAAATCCATATTAAAATTGAATAATTTATACATCTTGAAACTGGTACTGATTTTCTCGGTGAATAATCTCTATTCAACGTTAATCTGTGATCTTATATATTATGAGATGTGTGTGTGTGTGTGTGTGTGCAGGATGTTGCTGGGCCTTCTCTGCAGTGGCAGCCACGGAAGGAATCACAAAGCTGTCAACCGGGAAGCTGATATCCCTATCGGAGCAAGAGCTAGTGGACTGCGACACAGGCGGCATGGACCAAGGCTGCGAGGGTGGTCTCATGGACGACGCCTTCGATTTCATTACCCAAAACGGAGGTCTCACAACCGAATCAAAGTACCCTTACCAGGGCGTCGACGGGACTTGCGACCAACAGAAAGCATCGTCCCATGCAGCCTCAATCATCGGCCACGAAGACGTGCCCGCCAACAGTGAGAAGGCGCTGCAAAAGGCGGTCGCTCACCAGCCCGTCTCCGTCGCGATTGATGCCGGCGGGATGGACTTCCAGCACTACTCGAGCGGGGTCTTCACCGGACAATGCGGGACGGAACTTGACCACGGCGTCACCGCCGTGGGGTATGGGAAAGCAGGGGATGGAACCAAATATTGGTTGGTGAAGAACTCGTGGGGGACTAGTTGGGGTGAGGAGGGATATATTCGGATGCAGAGAAATGTTGATGCTCAGGAAGGTCTTTGTGGGATTGCCATGGAAGCTTCTTATCCCACTGCTTGAATTAATCTTACGTTGCACAAAAATTATTAGGTGAATGAGTTATAATTTCACCTTCTACTTGTACTTGTGTCGTTTCCTAGATAATGTAATTGCTCATTTCTATGTATATACATATATATACACATAGATTGATGATTAATATGATATTTCCAGATTGATATACATATACACACATATGTTCATATTTGATTATCCATTGGTCTTGAAGTTGCATATATTTCCAGATTGATATACATACACACACATATGTTCATATTTGATTATCCATTGGTCTTGAAGTTGCATATATAGTAGCATGACTCAAATGTTCTGTCCGATTTTTAGTATTTCAAATAGTGTATAACTAATAATATTATATTATATTATTTTAAAAAGTTTGAAATACTTTATAATGTATTTTTTATATCTTAAGATCTAATTTCTTCTAATAACGTGTCAAAATACAATTGATAAGATATCATTCAAGATATCAAAATTGGATAAGAAACGTCAACCCATAGTAGCATATTAATTCAATTTGTAATTTAAGCTTCCGATCACATTGTAGAGAATTATATATCACCACCATGTATAACTCAGCAAATTTGCATGAATGATGATCTTATCTGAATGTTTCTTTCAGCCCTTACGTATTGAAGTATTATATCTTTGTCCTTCAGAAACCTTTTTATGGTTT
The DNA here is from genome assembly GCA_025413025.1 of Ficus hispida. Lineage (NCBI taxonomy): Eukaryota > Viridiplantae > Streptophyta > Magnoliopsida > Rosales > Moraceae > Ficus > Ficus hispida. The sequence continues at coordinate 12,130,444 of CM046361.1, forward strand.
ATTATTTCCGTTGGAACATGGTGATTTTGGTTGAATTCATATTTTCTTGATCGATAATTTCCTATCAAGAAAAACCTTCTCATTCTTCTTTCTTTTACAGTTTATTACCTAGGCCTGCCTTAGTCATAGTTGTAAATTCTGAATTATTTTCTACCGTCTTCTTGTTCCAGGATGGGACCATAATACGTGGTCAGAATGAAATATCTATCCAACCAATGGATCTATGGAACCTATCAATAAGGTATAATAATTTTGTTGGCATGCTCAAATCTTTACTTATCCCTGTTAGCTAAAACCAGAATTTTACTGGTTCGGTAACTTGACTCCCAAATCTCGGGAAAGGTATAAATAAAATATTTGGCCTTGACCAATAATGTGATGATGGTGGCTATGGTGTTAACGGTCATTGTGTAATTGACACGGTGGCAGCAATACCAGTGGCTCAAAAGTGGAAAGTTCTGGTGCTTCTGAATTTAACGCAGTCAATTGTTATTAATCCAGTTCTATGGTTTTTGGTTTAGTTATTACTTTAAATGTCTGGATGATTTTAGCCTGCATTGCAATCTAACATGGATTTAGGATGATCTGATTCCAAATCCAGCTTACAAGAATTTTCCGAAGTTTCTCTTACGTAGACATTAGAGTGTTGGGATAGCTAGTGACCTTTAAACTTTTAAGCTTTTGAACGATGCTTATTGTGGCAGTCACATTGCTTGATTTGTCATTCACTCAAATGCTAGCTTCTCGTGGACAGGTAAGATCGTTAGTTCCAGGACTTCCTTCAAGAATAAAGAGGGTATTCTACATGTCGAGTGAGGGAAAAAATTTGCTGCATGAGGTAAATATGCATCAAGAGCTTGCTCTTTGGTATGTTGAACTGAAATAAAAAGAAATACGGTAAGGGATGATATTGTTCACAAAAATATTGATAAAATTAAGATAGAAAGCGCCACTAATTAGTTTTTCTTAATAATGTGCTTGTGTATATAGATGGGGAAATTTTTTTCCCCTTTTTCTGTTAAGAGCGAGACAACAAGATTTTATTATAATCAGCTATTTTAATGACCAGGTCTTCCCTGCAGCAAACCCAGCTGTCCTCGAGCAGTTGAGTAACGTGGACTGCATTGTTTATGCTATGGGTCCCTCTTTACATCCATCTGTCCATCCCTGGTAAAACATAATTGCTCTTTGCGAGAACACTTTTTGCTTTGTTTATTTTGCGTATAAAATGAATGTCCGATGCTAATGATTTACCAAGGCATTTTCTTTTTGTTTCTAGCAGTCTATAGAGTCGTCAATCTTGTTTTATGATGATTTAATCTGAATCTCAAATCTTGTTGTCTCATTCATTCTTTCCTTTACAGGTATTAATAAGCATTGGGGAGATTATATCTTCAAGGTCCTGTCCGAAGGTACTTCTTGTCGAACTCTCAAACGATTTATCATATGGTACGAGGAATACTTGGTAACAATTTAAGCACAGTTCGCCTCGTAATTTTCTTGTTTAACGTTTTCACATTCTCCAGATTGGCCATTTTTCATCCTTTTGTACATTTAGCTATTTCAGATGTTAGCCGAGGACTTCATTTATCACACAGTTTGTTTCCATATATCAGGTCCTTTTATTGAATGGTACTGATGGTCGAGAAACAAGTGGCTTCTCAGCTTCTTGCTTTGTTACTGCCATTACAGATGCACTTAATCGAACATATGGAGATCATCATAATTGTCTGGCAAACCTTGTAAGTAGGAATAGAAAATTACGGTTTTGAACACTGTTAGATAATTGGATACCGGATTCATCAGTAAAAAATGCTTGGTTTACCCAACAAATGAAAGAAATATGTTATTCATTCCACTTCATTTTTCCTTGCAGCCCAGTCAATACATCAACACCATTTTAGTACCCAGAGACGGTGAAATTCCTGTAGACGTTGAAACTTTGGCTGCTCAAGGAATCTTGGATGTGGTATGCATGTTGTTCTGCTGTTTCAAGTGATTAAAATATAGATGCTGTTACTTCTAGTAAATTACTCTCCATCCTCCTCATGAAAATGATTATAAGCAATTAAAGGTTGATATTTCTCGGATAAAATAAGAAGTTGCCATTGGACTTGGTTTGCTATGGTTTCAAATTGTTGGGTTTTTGTAACTTGAAATATGCCTGATATATAAGCTCCTGAATGAAGCATTTGATGACATCCTCGGTTTTCTTGTGCTTATTGCTATAACCACAATAACCTGGTTAAGTTGAGATTTCACCAAGTTGAATGTTGAATTAGCTGGTCTGGGTTCTGTTTGTTTTGTTTTGTTTTTGTTCTTTTTAAAATGTTTTTATCGTAGTTAAAAGTCATAAGATTCTTGCATTCCTTGATGGTCAAATATTTCCTTTCGCTTTTTCTTTTTTGATTATTGAAAGCTTGTTATTGTTTAAAATCATAAGCGAGTATCGACGCCAAGTTCTTGCATTCCTTGTTAGAAAACGTTTGTATGCATGTATGCTGAACAAGGAGACTCGAACCAAATTGACTTTGCAGATCCTGGTCAATTCTATACGTGACCCGAAAGTTGGTATCATATTTGATCCGAAGTCATTAATAGAAGCACTCTCCAATGTGGTAGGCGGATACATGAGCGCAAATATAACAGTGGCTTAAATGTCCAGAATGATACTGAAGAGAAAACATTAGTTACGTCAAGTTGCTGTCGATCTTCTCTGCTTGTCAGGTTTGTTATTCCTGAGGTACTAGTTTTCGCATATCAACCTTAGACATCGTATCTCCAAACGTAGGTAACTGTTTCTGCTGTTAGTCTCATTTGTGTCCTCTGAAATTACAGGCGAATTGCCCCGCTTATTTGGATCGCTAGTGTTTTCGATGGCACATGAGATAGTCTACGACGCTTCGTTGAATTGAATTGCAGATGTTATATTCACATCAAAATGTTGGGGCTAAAGTGATGCATTTTGGAAATGTGCTCTCTAATCTTAATAATGTCGACAGCATTCAGGGTCCAGAGAAGTATGTCGTTGAATTGAACCTTGAAGCTTAAGCGTAGTAGTCTAAGGACCTCACTTGTGTTTTTTAAAAACTTGTGTACATATCTCTTGAATAAGTACTGCAGATATGATAGCATTCTTTTGGTTTCCAATGAGTTGCATCAAATAGCAATTTTCTGTGTCATTGCTGCTTGTTACTCTTTTGTGCAAGTAAAAATAAAAAATAAAAATAAAAATTTTAATTGATTAATCAATTAAAAAAAAAAAAGCCTTTTTGCATAGACAACCCCTGAACTTTTCAGATTTGGTACTTTCGTTCATAAATTTTTTTGGGCAATCAATTTCCTAAACTTATAATTTTTTATGCTGTCAGTTCTTTTTACTCAAATCCGTTTAAATTTAGACAGTTTTTTGTACATGACTTGAACATTATAGCCTAAGAAGTACATTGCCCATCATTTTTACTTGAACCTAAACATTAAAAGGAATCTGCATTGAAATTAAGTAATAATGATCAACAATGCATTTTTTGGGCTACAAATTCAATTCATGTTTTAAAAAACCGTTCAAATTCAAATTTTAGCAAGAAGGATTGACAATGTCAATATTGATAAATTTAGGGGGTTAATTACCAAGAAAAAAATTGAAGGACTAAATTACCAAATTCGAAAACTTCAATAGTACTGTTTGTACAAAATAGTCCCAAAAAAAAAAAAACACACACACACACACACAGAAGAGTTCCAACGGAGTTAAATTGACCAAGAAAGCTTATAAAAAAAAAACCTGATTAAGAAAGAAATGATAATAATGACAAATAACGAGCCTGGATGATGATACTTACCTTAACGTCGAAATGTATTCTGTATTACGTACGATCAAGCCACCGAATAAGCATAAAATAAAACATTAATATAAGTAATTAATATCCCATCTTATCCTGCAAAACACCGACACCCCCAAACCTCTGATTAATCAATTAATTAACTAATTAATTTCTTTGTTGAGGATCGGATTAAACCATGTAGTTACTTATATATGTTGTCCTCTTAATCATCAAAAAAAAAAAAAAAACATATTTGCGGTGATACGACAGATATAACGTTTATAAAAATTATTATTCAATGACATAAAAGGTATCGCTAATAATTCTAACAAGAAAACGTGAGTTGGAACTAAGTTGGCTATTCCAATTTGCCGGACAAACCAGGGAAACCAATCAACTCATCATCACCTGATCATATAATATATATACCTCAGTTTCTCTGCGATCAAAATATACCTTCTCATCACAAAACTTCTCATAAGTTTCCCTCTTCAACCAACAAGCGATGGCTTTGACACACCAAAGGACATCAATCTTTGTGTCACTTCTAGTCCTAGGCATGTGGTCTTCCCTAGCATATTGCCGCACGTTGCCGGAAGCTTCGATGTCGGAAAGACACGAGCAGTGGATGGCTCGCTACGGTCGGACATACAAGGATGATGCAGAGAAGGAAAATCGGTTTCAGATATTCAAGAGCAATGTGGAGTACATAGAATCGGTTAACAAAGCTGGGAATCGGCCTTACAAGCTGGGAATCAATGAATTTGCAGATCAAACCAATGAAGAGTTCCGAGCCTCTCGCAACGGCTACAGAAGCTCATCTACTCCTAGGCCGATCCACACACCCTTCAGATATGAAAATGTCACTTCAGTTCCGTCGTCCGTGGATTGGAGAAAGAAGGGAGCAGTCACCCCCGTCAAGGACCAGGGTCCATGCGGTAATAAAAACTTCTCCACGAAACTCTGAATATTTTAATAACAATGTTAAAGGATATCGGTAATGTTGAGCATCTCTTACAAATAAAAGATGAATTTGATCACGGTATAAGACTAGCTTGTGAGATCCACATTTTATTAGTGTTTGTGTTCAACACGGATAGCATCCCAAGACTTTTTATATTTTAAGGACGAAAATTCTAACTAGTTTTTTTTTTTCCTTGTGAATAAAAGGTTCTTTTTTAACTTCTAAGCAATTTACTACATATTAATGTAGCCTTTGCTGATACAAAACAGTAAAAACATTATTTAATCTAGTGGTTATAAAATACATGTTACCAAACATCGTAGATAGCACCGTTGATATTTCAAAATAAATAGAGTAGAGGAAATAAAGCCTTCATTTAAATTTAATTAATAAAATTAAAATAAAATAGAGAAAATCTGAATCCAATCTCAATAACAAATTAAAAAAAAAAAAAAAAACTTTCATGGGAGACAAACAAATGCATATTAAAATTGAATAATTATTACATCTTGAAACTGGTACTGATTTTCTTGGTGAATAATCTCTGTTCAACATTAATCTGTGATCTTATTATGATATATGTGTGTGTGTGGTGTGTGCAGGATGTTGCTGGGCCTTCTCTGCAGTGGCAGCCACGGAAGGAATCACAAAGCTGTCAACCGGGAAGCTGATATCCCTATCGGAGCAAGAGCTAGTGGACTGCGACACAGGCGGCATGGACCAAGGCTGCAAGGGTGGTTTCATGGATAAAGCCTTCGATTTCATTACCCAAAACGGTGGTCTCACAACCGAATCGAAGTACCCTTACCAGGGCGTCGACGAGACTTGCGACCAACAGAAAGCATCGTCCCATGCAGCCTCAATCATCGGCCACGAAGACGTGCCCGCCAACAGTGAGAAGGCGCTGCAAAAGGCTGTCGCTCACCAGCCCGTCTCCGTCGCGATTGAAGCCGGCGAGAAGGACTTCCAGCACTACTCGAGCGGGGTCTTCACCGGACAATGCGGGACGGAACTTGACCACGGCGTTACCGCCGTGGGGTATGGGACAGCAGGGGATGGAACCGAATATTGGTTGGTGAAGAACTCGTGGGGGACTAGTTGGGGTGAGGAGGGATATATTCGGATGCAGAGAAATATTGATGCTCAGGAAGGTCTTTGTGGTATTGCCATGGCAGCTTCTTATCCCACTGCTTGAATTAATCTTATGTTGCACAAAAATTATTAGGTGAATGAGTTATGAAATTTCACCTTCTAATTGTACTTGTGTCGTTTCCTCGATAATGTAATTGCTCATTTCTATGTATACATGTATACATAGATTGATGATTAATATGATATTTCCAGATTGATATACGTACATAGACACACATATGTTCATATTTGATTATCCATTGGTCTTGAAGTTGCATATATATATATATATATATATTAGCAGGATTCAAATATTCTATCCGATTTTTAGTATTCCAAATAGTATCTAACTAATAATATTATATCATATCATTTTAAAAAGTTTGAAATGCTTTATAATTAATTTTTTTTATCTTAAGATCTAATTTCTTCTAATAATGTGTCAAAATATAATTGGTAAGACATCATTTGAGATATCAAAATTGGATAGGAGATGTCAACCTATAGTAGCATATTAATTCAATTTGTAATTTAAGCTTCCTATTACATTGTAGAGAATTATATATCACCACCATGTATAATTCAGCAAATTTGCATGAATGATGATCAACGACAAAAAAAAAAAAAAAAAAAAGGTTAGATCAGTAATTAGGCATGCAACGCATCAGATAGAAAAGCGTTATGTAAAGTTACCCATCAAAAAGATTGCTGTAGAATGGGAAAGATATCACATCCTCGTTGAAATAAATAATTTTTTTTTTTAACATTGTTGAAATTAGGTGTTTACATACACATTTATTAGCTGTACATTTTGTCAATAATCAACTAAATGTTTACATACACATTTATTAGCTGTACATTGTGATTCGTATCAAATTCTAACAGAGAAAACACCATGTATTACGCTTGGCGATTTAGTTAGAACTTAGAAGAGAAAACAGAATGGGAATTAGACTCAAGATTGCTGCATCTCATCAGCACAATTCACGCATGAACCCCAGCTACTAATCTGAACATACTTATTAAATAATTTTGTTATTAGAAGTTTGTGATCTTCCGTATGGTTTACGAATTACGATCTGTATAAACACAAGCTAGCAACTATCTAGCTTCGAGCTTTAGGAATTCGATTACTAAATCATCGTAAGAATATTTCAGCATTTGCAGATTGATACATGAAAAACCAGCTAGACTGAACGCAATATATATTGACTGCTAAATTGCTTACTCTGATCCCTCAAAATTTGCTTTCTTGCCATGGACGTCAAGGAAAACAAGTGTAACTTCAATCTTGTCGGACATACCTCCGAAATTTATGCAAAACAAATCCCATCACACGACGCTGAAATTTGATCGATAAATATCCCTAAGATTAATTTAGGGCTTTTCACAACACCTGATCAACATTTAAAATTCACTTACTTGTATACTCGTTAGAATTCGTTGCGAATCACAATGGTCAGCACATTTGCCATTGTTGTGCTATCGATTTTGGGCATATGGGCATCTCAAACCATGTCCCGTTTATGTGATGAAGCGCCGTCTCTCGCCAAGAGGCATGAGCAATGGATGCATCAGTATGGACGCACTTATGCAAGTGATGCGGAGAAGGAAAAGCGATTTAAGATTTTCAAGGATAACGTGAATTTCATCGAACAGTTTAACAAAGGAGGAAAGCGCACTTACAAGCTGAACATCAACAAATTCGCAGACTTCACGAATGAAGAGGTCCTCGATAATTACACCGGGTTGAAGAAGTCTACTAATTCAAGCAGCCCTTCTGGCGGAATTAAGAGTTTCAGGCACGAAAACGTGACCGATGTTCCAACTACCGTCGACTGGTCGAAGAACGGAGCTGTCACCCCAGTAAAACAACAAGGTCAATGTGGTATGTAAAGAACTGAACATTTTCTGTTTTTCCAATCATTTTTCTAGTTCACTAATATAGCACAAGAGCAAGAGATTGCAGGTACAAAATATTTGTTGCAAATGCTAATTTATTGACTAAAACCACCAATTGTGAGTTAATATTAAGAAAAATGCTAGTAACACTAACTCTAATCCTAACTTTTCCATACAAGTTGAGATATATTGTCTTTGATTCATGTCTCATTGATTATCTTTTAGTGTTATATCATATAATCTGAATTTAAGAATTTAGCAGCACAAAAAATGCTAAATAATAAAAATTCTTAAGCAAATTGAGTTGTCAAAACATTATTGAGAGGACAACTATTGAGACAAGAAAATAAGATAAAAGACGGAGACTCTTTGAGTACCAACCTATGTGGTATGTGAGTTATTATTCTTTCATTGGTAAATGTTTAAATCATTGACACATTAACAATTTGTATCTATAAATTAAAAGATGATAACCAACCGTCACATGAGTTGATATTCAAAAATTGGAATGGACATTGATGTCAAAGAAGTTTGTGACATAAAATTTAATGCAAGGCCTCTAATATTTTCTACAGTAATATGTTTTTTTTTATATATATAATTGAATTAATAAGATGATAACTCATTGTCATATTTGTTCGCAGGATGTTGTTGGGCATTCTCAGGAGTGGGAGCAGTGGAGGGAATAACGCAGCGAATTGGTGTCATTATCAGAACAACAACTTTTAGATTGCTCCACCGAGAATCATGGCTGCGATGGCGGTGACATAGAGGAAGCCTTCGAGTACATTAAACAAAGCAATGGCATATAACCAGTGAAGCAAATTACCCGTACCAATGAAGTGAGGGAGATTGTCAAGGTAGTGAGAACGCGGACAACTCGGCTGCCCATATCACTGGCTACGAAGATGTGCCAGCGAATAGCGAGGAGGCACTACTACAGGCGGTGTCCCAACAACCGGTCTCCGTTGCTGTCGATGCAACAAATTTGCAGTTCTACTCGGGGGGTCTTTTATCGGACAATTGTGGGACAGATCTCAACCATGGTGTTCTTGTCGTGGGGTATGGGACGGCCGAAGTCGGCACTAGCTATGGTTGGTGAAGAATTCGTGGGGCGAAGACTGGGCGAGAAAGGGTATTTGAGGATCCTGAGAGACAGTGGCACCGAAGGAGGTCTCTGTGGCATTGCAATGCAAGCTTCATATCCAACAATTTAGAAGAAGTCCATATATACACACACACATAAGACTATATGGGGGCAAACTAAACTCACTTCACTCAGTGTCAGAGGCAGGATTTATTTGGATTCAAACCGACTTTTCAAACCTTTTTTCTTTTTTTAGTCTTTTAAATTGAATTTATTATTTGAATAATGAGTTTGAATTTATAATCCAAAAGATCATAAGAAATAACTTAGCAAATTATTTTCTACAACTTTTTGTTTGAATTTCAAATTGCTATATAAGAGAAGCAATAATATTATTTTTCTTGGGTACCAATAATACTAACAAAAATTATGATTGTGTAAGTTAAATTTTCGCTTTCTATTATTTTTGGCTACTAAGATGCATTATGGTTTGCAATGGACAAAAGCAAGGGCGGGGCTATATATTGTTTTATTGGGAGCATATACTAATTTCTTTTAAGAAAAAAATGAATATTATTAAAGTATAAAAACTAAAGAAGGAAATTATAGTGGAGGTTATGTGAGACTTTTGTGGTAGAAAAATCATAAAATTTTTGTGGTAGAATTAATTTTAGTGGAAATTATGTGAGAACTTTATAATTTTTAATGAAGGAAAATAGAAAATTAATATTAAAATATTTCCGGAAGAGTTAATTAAAAGAAAAAAAAATATATATATATATATAGGAAGAAGTTTTAGCATATTAGTTCTGTTATTTTAGATTGGCCAACACATCTAAATTGTATGGTTGGATGACAAAAAAACGTTTCCGTTAATACCGTCAATAGCTGCCACTCAAGCAATTGTAGCAGCTCCAGCACCATTGATTTTCGCTTTCTAACAATTTAAAAGGCAAAAATCATTCTCTTCATTAATTATTGATTTTTTTGAAAAACTTTTGTATGGCAGCTTTTTTATTTTTTTTATTTTTTTCAATGATCGAGATTGTTTTTTTTCCATTATATTCTAGTGCCTGAGACTTGGGCATATGGCACATTCAATCTGTTTCTCTCTCTCTCTCTCTCTCTCTCTATATATATATATATACATATATATATAAGATAAGATATATTTTAAGTAAACATATGCAAGAGTCCATCTCTTTTACTTTGTGTCTCACAAGCTTTTTTGTTAGGCTTGTAGACGTTTTCTAACTTCAAAATTAATCTTATTGGCGCTTATAATATAGCTATAATCTGTCGACCAAATCTAAAGGAGATGAATATATGACAAAATTATCTTGGGTGCTGGTATAAAAGATGATGTCAATATAAAGTAAAAACTCTCAAGATTGAAGCCTTAAAAAGAATCACGATCAGCCATCATATTATTGCTACGAAAAAATATTTAAATTTGTATTATTGAGTTCTTGAGATAAACAGGCAGAGGTTTATATTTTCTTGTTAAAAAAAGAAAGATAAAAAATTGAAGAAAAAGTCATCGTATCAACTAGAATGTAATAAGAAGGGTTTTGAATTGGAGAAAAAAGAAAAAAAAAGGTTATGATTTCCCATAAGTTACTCATTTGTATTTCTATTTTTGTTGCGTTTGTTAGTTTTTGTTTTCCATTTTCATATTTAGGTATTTTTTGTTTTAAGTTGGTATGATCTTTTATTTCCTTCTCCTTTTTAGTTTTTTTTTTTGTTTACCTTAGTTGTTATTTTCTAAATTTTAAAAACTCTTATTTGGCTCCTAAAATCGTGAATTATTAGCCCACTTGACCTATTCTGTTTGAATGGTATGATAAGAAACGGATTGAAAAAAGAGTTTAAGTACAGTTATACGGTCTTTTACTATTTGTTCTTAATATAAATTTTAATAGAAAGGGTTAAATATAGTTCCTTTTTTACACCGGTGTCTAACAAAAATCCTAACAAAAGGACTAAAGTGCAAGTAAATGATAAATTCAAGAGGCCAAGTGGAAGTTTTTATGGTTTAGAAAATAAAGCCAGAATTATCCTATATTCAGGTGTTTTAGCGAGATACTAATCCAACCAAAAAAAAAAAAAAAAAAAACTTTTTTGTAGCTAGCGTTGACAACGGAAAGAACTGACAAACCGACTAACAAGGCTTTGGTTATTGTTCATCGAATTTTAGGTGCAACTTCTACCAGAGGTTTTACTTTTTTTTTCATTACGTTCATTTTCCTATCTTTTTGCTTCACTCGTAGCAACTTATATTCTAAATATGTGCTTCACCAGACATCTTGTTCAAAACAAATTATACTTTCATACCATAGACATGATCTTCTAAGACCAATCAAAGTAATATCTACATATAATTATACATATATGTATATATAGGTACCTTGAGATCACATCCATTGTATAAAAATTAATACCATATCCCCAGAAAGTCAATCACAATTCCCTTCAATTTGAACAAGTAAAACTTTTAACAAAATGGCCTTGACACTTCAAGGGACAACAATTTTTCTAGCACTTCTAGTTTTAGGGGCTCCTCAAGCCGAGTCCGTGAGACCTACCGCCAATGTGACTCTTGGACAAACACACGAAATGTGGATGGCCAGCCATGGACGCGTATACAAGGACAATGCGGAGAAGGAAGCGCGTCTCAAGATATTCCTGGAGAATCTGCAATTCGTTAAGAATTTCAACAGCCAACCTAACCAAACTTTCAGGTTGAGCCTCAATCGGTATGCGGACTTGACGAACAAAGAATTCCTTAGCGGTCGTACCGGAGGATTGATGGTGTCCACCTTCTCAAGACCAACCAGCCTTGACACGTTTTATGACAGCCTAAGTGCTACTAGCGCTCCTTCTGGCGTCGACTGGAGGCAAAAAGGAGCTGTTGGTCCCGTTAAGGACCAAGGCCAAAGTTGTGGTGAGTAGAGCTTATACCAAATTTGAATGGTTTTCCATTAATCCTTTTCCCTCCTAACTTAGATCAAGAACATATACTAAGTACAACATTAACAACGAAAGCAACGGATAGGAGAGAAGATTTTGGTGATATCATACTCTGTATATATATCCACAGACTCACATATATATATTGAAACTCCGGGAATCATTTAATCCTTAGGACCTGTTTGTTTCGTCAGGTTTCATTAGATTTAAGTTTGAAAATTAGGTTTAAGTCGAAAAGTCATTTTATTTTGATTTCAAATGATGTATGGATGTGGAATTAAACTATCATTTTGAAAATGAAATATTTCTGAAATGTTATTACATTTAAAAAAGTAGTTTCATAACAAATCTAATAAAACAGTAATGCAAATAGCATATTTTAACAGGGTATATTCGTTTCATTAGGAACACATGATTGGGAAAACAAAATACAAAAAGATCGTCTTAATCAGATAAGAAACGAAATAGTTATGGTATTTTAAAACTTCAGTAAAAGAGAGCAATTTTTGAATATGAAAATGTTATTATGTTAAACATGCTTGAAATGTAAATAAAATGCATAAGAACCTGGGTACTTGGGTAATCTTATGAATGAGCCTCATTTTTTTTTTTTTTTTTTGTGTTTTGAAATGAAAATGAAATTTCAGTTTAAATGTAACTCCACAAACGTCAATTTTATTATTCAATAAAATGAAATGGGAAAATTTACCTATATATCAAAAAGGCATTAATGTTCGAAAAAATAGTTGATATATCATTGGTATTAATTACTTAGCGTCACTAATAATAAAAAAATGAGTCTCATTTCTGAATCTTGTAATATTGTGAGATCTACACTTCTTCACATTGGTTTAATATTCCCATGGAAAAATAGTGACAATTAGAAATAGTCTTGGCACTACTGCTTAAAAAATAGTAGTACTACACAAACTTTTGTTTTCTCTGTTTTTTTTTTAATGCCAAATAAAGTTCTTTAATTTAAAAAAAAAAAAAAAAAGGAGTTTCACTTAGTGAAATACATATACGATAGTGATATGAAATAATAAGTGCATTCAATACATCTAAATCAACATTTTTTAACATTATCATTATCAACCTATCATGTAGTATTAAAATGAAATGAAGGAAAGTAATACAAGAAAAGAAAATAAAATGACAAATGTGCACCCGACACTAAAAGTAAAATAAAATTTGTGTATGCAGGATCTTGCTGGGCACATGGAGCAGCGGCGGCCGTGGAGAGCCTTACAAAGATCAAAACCGGAAATCTGCCGTCATTGTCGGTGCAACAGCTTATCGACTGTACGCCGAAGAACGCCGATAGTCAAGGCTGCAAGTACGGCAACCCGAACGATGCTTTTGCATACATCAAAAACAGCGGAGGCATAACCACAGCATCGAACTACCCGTACCAGGAAAGGGACGGAACTTGTGACAAGAAAAGAGCGTCCCAACTCGCGGCGAAGATCAGCGGCTACGCTGCCGTTCCAAGAAACAACGAGAACGCCTTAATGTTCGCCGTGGCCAGACAACCGGTGGTGGCTTTCATCAACACCAAGGCGAGAGAGTTTCAGTTCTACGCAGGCGGGATCTTCACGGCGAATTGCGACACGTCGTTGGACCACGTCGTCTTGATCGTCGGATATGGGACGGCTCCGAATGGTCAGAAGTACTGGTTGATCAAGAACTCATGGAGCTCAAACTGGGGTGAGGGTGGTTACATGAGACTCCAGAGGAACTCCGGAATACCGGAAGGTCGTTGTGGGATTGCCAGCGATTGTTCCTTCCCAACTGCCTAATTAACTCATAAATATATGCATATATATATATATATATATATATATATGTTCTCAATTTATCATCTTTTGTTAGCAATTTAAAGAATTGTTGGATTTTCACTTATTTTATTTTATTTTATTTTTTTGAGGGTTAATTTCACTTTTAGCACCTCTGAAAAAAATAATGATAAAAACAGCAGTACTTTTTTTTCTATTCAATTTCAGCACTTAAAGTGGGACCCAGTAGCATTTAATGTATATCAAATTACAGGTTTACCCTCATCTCCTACACACTAAAGAATCTCTCTCCCTCGCATGCCCAAAAAAGTTTTTCAAACCACCATGTACAGTGGTTTAGAGAGAGAAAACTGAAATCTAGAGAGAGAAAGAGTCACCACCCAACGGAAACTTATTTCGTTTTTTCACTTTTCCGCCTAGCCCCCCCACCCATTTTGAAACCCAAATCTTCATATAATAGAGAGAAATTTTCATCTACAAGAGAAACTTCCATTTAGAGAGAGAAACTTTCATTTAGAGAGAGAAACTTCCATCGAAAGTTTTTTTTTTTCTTTTAATCTAACATTTTTGGCCATTTTTGAGTAAAGGTCATAACTATTATGACCACCCGGTCATGACCGTTATGACCTATGTTTAAAAATGACAAAAAATGTTATCTTAAAAAAAAAAAAAACTTTCGATGATTTGTAAAAAAAAAAAAAAAAAAAAAAAAAGGTCATAACCATTATGACCATCGGTCATAATGGTTATGACCAATTTTTTTTTTTTTTTTTACAAATCATCGAAAGTTTTTTTTTTTTTAGATAAAAAAATAGTAAAGGTCATAACCATTATGACCATTCGGTCATAATGGTTATGACCAATATTTTTTTTTTTTTTTTTTTTACAAATCATCGAAAGTTTTTTTTTTTTTAAAGATAACATAAATAGTAAATGTCATAACCATTATGACCGGATTTGTAAAAAAAAAAAAAAAAAAAAAAAATTGGTCATAACCATTATGACCATTATGACCGATGGTCATAATGGTTATGACCATTTTTTTTTTTTTTTTTTTTTTTTACAAATCATCGAAAGTTTTTTTTTTTTTAAGATAACATTTTTTGTCATTTTTAAACATAGGTCATAACGGTCATGACCGGGTGGTCATAATAGTTATGACCTTTACTCAAAAATGGCCAAAAATGTTAGATTAAAAGAAAAAAAAAACTTTCGATGGAAGTTTCTCTCTCTAAATGAAAGTTTCTCTCTCTAAATGGAAGTTTCTCTCTGTAGATGAAAATTTCTCTCTATTATATGAAGATTTGGGTTTCAAAATGGGTGGGAGGCTAGGCGGAAAAGTGAAAAAACGAAATAAGTTTCCGTTGGGTGGTGACTCTTTCTCTCTCTAGATTTCAGTTTTCTTTCTCTAAACCACTGTACATGGTGGTTTGAAAAACTTTTTTGGGCCATGCGAGGGAGAGAGATTCTTTAGTGTGTAGGAGATGAGGGTAAACCTGTAATTTGATATACATTAAATGCTACTGGGTCCCACTTTAAGTGCTGAAATTGAATAGAAAAAAAAGTACTGCTGTTTTTATCATTATTTTTTTCAGATGTGCTAAAAGTGAAATTAATCCTTTTTTTAATAATGACCCCTTTTATTTTATTTTATTTTTTTAATAATGACCTCGTAGGAGAGAGGGACGTAATATTCTCGAATGCGAATGTGATTATGTTCGCAGTTTACATGAATACAACTCATTCTATTTTCGCCCAATTTTTGATCTAGTCTTTGTTCATAATGCTATTGCACTTTTTGCATTCATTGGTGTCATGTTCTCATGAAAATAATTTTTTTTTAACTCTTTTAATAGAAAATCCACCAAAAAAAATACAAATTATATGGCACAATAAAGTGATTAGCAAAAGGGCTTCTCATTTGCATTTCAATCTTTGGTAAGTAATTTAAAATAAGGAAAAAAAAAATTAGAGCAGACCTAATAAAGTCATTAGACCACTAGCTCATATATTTGTCTATGTGATCAATACTATATATGTTACAAAAGAATGTGAAAAATAACTCTCTCTTACTTTATACTCCGATATATAATGCTATTTCTAATGTTATTCATATTTTTCATTGTCATTATAATGTTTTAAAAGTTATAAAAGTTGAGTTTTAGTATATATTTAATTAAATTAGAAATGAAAATGTTATATCAATTACTTGGAAAAGTCAAGACAATAATCAATAATAGTTAAATATTAAATTTGATATTGATTATATCTTATGACAAATTTACGACAAAGTTTATTATCATGGTGAATTTGATATTGAAGATATATATCACTTCATTGGAGAATAATTTTTTCATGAAAAATCCATAATTTATCATTGGCATAATAATTTAGTATTGCATTAGAAATGCTCACTTAGTTCCCAATGCATAGGTCCTAGCAAGAAGTACAATCAAATATTTTATTCTGTCCTTCCAATTTTGAATAGCCGATTTATAACTTCTCTTAAGAAAAACGTGAAGGAGGGTTTAGGCGTGCATGGCCTAAGAAATTTCTGTAACTCTGCTAGGGTTCATTTCCTAGCAGAGGTAGTGGCTTCATGAGAGGGTTCTTCAAGGGACTTCTATCCCAACCATATGTCCCATGCCGCGAGCCAAGGAGTGCAACATGGTTCCCGAGCAGCTATAATCCTACCTAGCGACGTTCACCAGCGCCGATTAATCTTGGACTCAACCAAATTTTACCAATGTCACCCATACGGTATCATGAAAATGGTAAAAATCTTATGTGAACACTATTCTAAATGTACTTAATTTTAAGGATCTATCAAAATTCAGAGCAATTCCGCCCTCTCAATTTCGAGAAAAGGAGATGTAATTTCCGATAAGATTAGGGAATATCTTATTATTTGCAAAGAATCAGATTGGGAGAGTTTTTGTAAACAAAAACATTCACCAGCCTTGGCCCGCGAATAGATCTCATAATTATAATGCAATTCGCGGGAGAAAGTGAATTAAGCCATAGAGGAGATAATTAAATGATGTTGGTTATAATGTTTTGCCGGCAGATTTATACTAGAGAAAAACCAAAAATTGATAGATTTCACGAAAATAATTATATCTTGCTCAAAATTAAACAGATAAAGATAGCCGCCTATAAGACTTTCTGGATAACTACTATCTTGATGCTTTGCGAAAGGCACAGAATAATAATATAGGAAAAGAAAAAGGTTTACACTTTACGAGCTCAAAATGCAAAACGTTTGGATTATCCTTATCTCTGCCCTCTTAACATTTTTAAGATCACTCTTGAACTTTAAAAACTCTTCATTTGCTTCTTGAATTTTGAATTTAACTCCATTCACCCTTTCTACTATAATTTCAATTAAAAACAGACTACAAAAATAAGTTCTCAAGTATAGTCTTGTGGTATTTTGTGTTTGTTTTCATCAGAAATCCTAATAGAATAGGCTTGTCAATACTAAGTCCCCTATTGTCCATCAATTTTTAACTGAAATTCTAATGGAAGGGGTTAAATGAGGTTAAATTCCAAGTTAATTGGAAAAAATTAGAGTTTTTAAAATTCAGCGGCATGGATGAAAATAATACAAAACATTCTATTTGTAGAAATAGTTTACCTAAATGAAATGTTGCTATTATTATTTTTTTTGGTTCTAGTTACTTTGTGTAAGTCCTTAGGGCGGCTATCTAATTTAAAGAAAAAATAATTACATAAAAGGTCTATTTTTAGGATCTTATTTTAAAATATGTTCGTTTTTTTAAAAAAAATATTATATATACGTCTATTTTGTATGAAATATATTTTTATAATACCTATTTTGTCTTTTTACTATGATTAACTTCATTTCATTTTAATTTATATAGATTCTCATATTTTCCTTTTTTGTTTTTTTGACTTCAAAAATGATTTTTTTTTTTTGCTCACATTGAAAATTACCTTTAATAAACCCAAATTAGTTTTTCTCTTCTTTTTTTTTTTTAATTTTGATTCTGAAAAATCCAATGAATTCTTTATGGAAAACCTAATTTATTTACATAATCCACTACAAATCGGATGGTTACCAGTTATACATCAACCAAATAAATTCAAGAATAAAAAAATGATATCGAATTCTTTACAAAAAAGATTATTATGTATATAAATTAGTAAAAATAAAATGAAAATTATATTTATGATAAAGCCTAATTCATTACAAAAAAAGATGAATTATATATATATATATATATATATATATATTACTTAGTTATGAACTCCACTACAAATGAAATGGATATTTTATATATATACTTCAACCAAACAAATTATTGAGTAACACACCAAATGGTATTGAATTCTTTAATGAAAAAACACTATTATTACAATAAACTAGTTGACATGAAATCAAACTTAACTTTATGAAAAAAAATAATTCATTATACAAAATATGGGTTTTTTAATTTAAGATACGAAATTTCTTAATTATAAAGATAATTTTCAAAATAATTAAAAAAAACTCACATTACTAGTGGCTGATCAATAGAGTCCCACAGCGACTTCACTACCCAAAACTTCTTTCTAACCTTCACCTATCTCACATGGCTTTTTTTTGTGACTTGGTAGTCAGCTCTTTAGGTAGATTGGTAGGGACATTGCCTTTCTTATCCTTAGCGGTGAACTTTTTTTTTCAGAACTATTTTTGTTGTCATTTTCAGACAAAGAATTTTGGTTAGGGTTTTTGAGGATGGGAATTGGAATTGGTTTCGAGAAAGCTGGAGGGGATTACCATATGTTTGTAGAAGACAAACATTCAATTAGACTTTCCTTTTGGATATTCTTTTTTTTTTTTAATTTAGATTTTTCTTATTAATGTGAAATCTAATTTTAAGAAAACATTCCCATTCTGGATCATTATGAATATTTGCATATTTTTCACAACAAATAAAAAAATTAGAAACTTTTTTTTTTTTTAATTTCGGTCTTCAATTCATACAAATCACATCTAGTAGCAAACGTAATTCCATGCTTTTTTTTCTTTCTTTCTTTTTTTTTTTTTTTTGTAATTCTTTGTAAGGTAATTCTTAATTCTTTAAGAAGGATAACATTGTCTTTATATTTACACTTTCAGACATATATATAAATAAAAAAAATGGACATATTTCAAAACAACACCTTTAATTTGGACATCTATGTGAATAATCTTTTAAATAATTGATATAAAACATATGGAAGCTTTAGTGGGTGTGTCAACCTTAACCGTAATGTGATAAGTATTTGGATGCTACATAAGTCCTTTCTAATTTGCTTATTATTCCTTCACTCTCTTTAACATAAGCCCTTTATAATTGGTTTCCTATACAAATATTTCGCAAAGACGAAGTCCTAAATTAATATGAAGAAGGACAAATTACAATTCTGGTTCATCTAAGCGACCTGATCATGAGCTTTATATCAACTTTCTACACCCTATGGGTGACGGCCTACGTAGGACTTTGTAATAAAGACCCACCTACGTAAGCCGTTACGTTACTCTATGAACCTCATTCCATCTCCTCTCTCGCCTTCCAAGACTTTCTTCTTAGTTACCAGAGACAGACCGCAAATGAGCTAGCCGATATGGTCAATCACATTAGTAAGCATCAGTCACGCACGAATTCATGCACATTTAATGGGAAGGAACGTATCCAGAGTGCCTAAATATGGCCCTTTAATCCCGGAAATCACATTACTATAGAATTTGATGAGTCCTGACCTCTCCATGTAGTTTTTGCATTTTGCATGTGAATGAAGGACTCCTATAACTTAAATCTTCAAAATCTTACATCTTCCTTTGATTCTTCTTTACGGCCATATGTTCGTTTGTATATATTTTATTGCATTAATAATGTACAAGGCATTGTATATTGTTTCTACCCCATTATACACGATAGGAAATTTTAAGTACTCCAACTGCCTAAATATGGCCCTTTGATCCCGGAAATCACATTGGTATAAAATTTGATGAGTGTTGACATCTCCATGTGTTTTTGCATGTGAATGAAGGACTCCTATAACTTTAATCTTCAAAATCTTACATCTTCCTTTCATTCTTCTTTACGGCCATATGTTTGTTTGTATAGATTCTATTGCATTAATAATGTACAAGGCTTGTAACCCATTATACACGATAGGAAATTTTAAGTACTCCAACTGGCCTTCATTTTGTGGGGACAATGTTGAAAAACTTATGTCCCAATTTTTTTTTTTTTACTTGGTCTTAATATTGCATCACTTGTGCAAACCCCTATTCTTCTATATATACCCAGCAAGTATGATAACTTCTTCACATCTTTCCTGCAAGTAGCCAAACACATTGTTAGAGTTCAAAAAAAAATTTTAAAAAAAATCCACACACGCACGCACATTGTTAGAGGTTTGCCAGGTTCATTATACACAATGGGTTTAACGCATGAAAACACATTTTCATTTATTGTAATGTTGTTGATTTTAGGAACTTGGGCTTCCAAAGCCATATCCCGCGAGTTGCATGAACCTGCACTTGTTGAGACACTGCATGAGCAATGGATGGCTCATTATGGACGCACTTACGCCGACGACGCAGAGAAAGAAATGCGGTTAGGGATCTTCAAGGACAATCTGCACTTTGTGGAGAGTTTCAACAACGACTCGAGCCAGACTTACAAGCTAAGCATCAACAGCCGATTTGCAGATTTGACGAACGAAGAATTCCACAGCCACTTTACCGGTTACAAGCTGCCTGATCACCGCTCGCGTTCGTCCGGCGAAAACAAGCCTTTTCTCTATGAAAACTTGACTGACATGCCACCTAACGTGGACTGGAGAAGCCAAGGAGCTGTTACTCCTGTAAAATATCAAGGCCAATGTGGTAAGACAATATATAAGCATATGTGTGCTACTTATAGCGGGTTATTAGTTTCTTATTAGAAGTGCACATATTCTAATTTTTAAATATTGATCAACCATAATTTTCAATTAAATGCTCCTTACTTATACTAACATTGACACTTACAAGTGCAAAATGTAGGATTGTGCTTTCAGTTATTTCTGTGATAATATTGTTTATACAATGTTTTCTTTCGTTTTATTTCGAATGGGGTTAAATATTTAAAGGAGATTTTAAGATATGACTTATAGGGTTTTTGGAAGAGGTATTGTTTTTGCTTTCCTAGCCTAAGTTGAAGGAGAGAAGAATAAGTTTGACCTTTTGACAAATATATATTCAAAACTACATTTTTTAAAAAGATTTTAATTGTTTGAAATGAATTTCAAATTTTTTTTACTAAGCAATAAAAAAAGTAAATATAATGCTTATAATGTTTTACTGAAATTTGATACAAGTTTCAAAGTCTATCCAACAAACTTTTTTAAAACCCATGTTTTTTAGGTTTGACTATAGGCTCTTTTAATAAATCATTTGCAATTAATTTCATATAACTAGATTTTGTGTATTTGTAAAGTAAAAAGTACAACTTACAAGAATCTTTGCAAAAGCAAACCTTTAGGCCATAAAGATTAATTATTCCTATATGTACTAGATAGAGTGTGCAGATGCGGATTTGATAGATGTCATGGTGGCTTAACTTTAGTATTTTTAATTTTTATTGTATCTTCTATCATATCTATTTAGAGTGCCAAAAAAATTTGAAATACATGAAAAAATTTATAATTTGGCATTGTACCCTTGTGAAGAGATCTAAAGGCCATTTTTGAAGGTTGTCACAAACAAGTTATATTATCTTTTTAACTACTTCATGGATAAGATTTAACTTTGAACAATATATCTATTACTATTATATAAAACTGAAGTATTTTTACTATTCAAATCTTTTGTCTTTCTATTTTGTCCTTTTGTGGGGGTTTTTTTTTTTCCTGATGAAATTGTTTGATACTTCTTTAATTCTTTAGTGTTATCATTACTATTATTCTTTTTCTTTTGAATTGAAAAGCTTGTACCTGTTTTATTTTTTATTTTTTACCCTTTTTTTTTTTTTTTTTTTGCATCTTTTCCAATCTAACTTTTTGAAAATTACTTTTAATTTGCTCCTCTTCATTTGAAAATTTTATATCGACATTCTTTTTAATAAAAAAATAGAAAATTAGTGTATGTGTATATATAACAAATTAAATCCACATTTGCTTTACACGCACATACATATAAATCTTTATATGTATAATTTGCAGGGTGTTGCTGGGCATTTTCTGCGGTGGCAGCTGTGGAGGGTGCACTAAAGATCAAAACTAGGCAACTGGTTTCACTCTCCGAGCAACAACTTGTAGATTGCACCACCGATAGAGGCAACCACGGCTGCCAAGGCGGGTTTATGGTCCCCGCATTCCAATACATCGAACAAAACGGCATTTCTACTGAATCTGACTACCCCTACCAGGGAATGGACGGATTATCTTGTCAAGCTGGAGAGAACTCGTTCGGTAGCTCCAGTACTTACCGTATCTCCGGCTACGAAGAAGTGCCAGCCAACAGCGAGGAGGCGCTGCTGCAGGCGGTGTCGAGGCAACCGGTCTCGATTGCAATCGATGCATCCGGACAGAATTTCCAGATGTACTCTTACGGGGTCTTCTCGTCCCGCTACTGTGGGACTGTTGCTAACCACGCGGTTACCATTGTCGGGTACGGGACGACGGAGGATGGGACGAAGTATTGGCTGCTGAAGAACTCGTGGGGAAGCACGTGGGGTGAGAACGGGTACATGAGGATCTTGAGAGATGTTGAGTCGCCTGCTGGTCTCTGTGGTGTTGCTCAGCATGCTTCATATCCAGTTGCGTAATATGTATCTCTCGTCCACCGCTAATTACGAAGATCTAGCAAATAATATATAGAGGATATTATTGGATTCTTTTGTTTTAATCCTCTTATTTGTGTTGTTTAATTCACATATAATATTTGTTTGAGTTTGTATTTTCATGTATGTTTTCTTGGCTGTTGAAATAATGCAGCCTATATGTTTTTCGCGTTGTAAAAGTTTTAATGAGATTCAAAAAGTGGCTTCGAGATTATTGTTTGAAATAACACACATCACATTGCGCGGCATGTTTGAAAACATTAACTTCAAATATTCTATACTAGTAAATTGTTTGGAATATTTTAAAAATAATATAATTACGTGGAAAAATTTTCAAGTTTTATTATGTATAATTTTGTATTGTGATAACGAGGTGATCTTTTACAATTAGAAAAATATATATCCTGCTATATTAGAATTTCACCAACTATATTGTGTTATATATCTAAAAACCCGAGTTGATTCTCATGTTCCGCGTCTTTTAATTAGTGTGCCATTACAACTAACATTTTAATGGAAAAACTATAGTTTATTGAATCAAACTTATTCACAACTATTAAAAAAAAAGGGGTTTTACGATAGTTTTAAACTGTCATAAAAAAATATCATGACGGTTTTTTATCTTTCGCCATGGTATGTACAAGGATTTCACAATGGTATTTGCCATGCTACGCCGGTGCCTGCCTTGGCCGATGCTAAGCACTCATTTGGCCCACGCTGACCCGCGCGGGCCTCATGCCGCTTTAAGAGGGTCTGACAATTGTTTAGGAATTAATAATCAATATTTTTTTTTTTGTCTTTTTATTAGATTTTTATTATTTCTTGTGTTTTTATTTTAAATCATGTTGGCGTGTTCATCTATGCACTTGGAAACTCTTGTCATGTATAGTAGCTTTAATTTCACAGATGAAGAGAGCTAGTTGTATCGGTTGATAAATCGTCAAGTACTAGATTCCTGTATTTACTTGAAGTGATATAATGACATTGTGAAATGGCCTACTTCAACTAATATGTGAACCATATTGGTTCCTTCAATGAAACGGAAAGTTCTTTAATGTAGGAAAAGTCCTACGCGCTATGAATATGGGCATTGGCAACTTTAACTCCTAGCAATCGACCAGCTCCCATCTTCTGAGAAATTTCAATTCTCATATATTTGTACTCATTGTCCACTTTCCTCTTTTAAAAGAGAGCACATGATTGATAGAATTTTTTAAAAGTTATTTCTGATTTTTTAAATCCAAAAATTACTTCTAAAAGTATTTGAACGAAGCTTTTTATCTTTAAAAAATCTCGTAAATCATTATATTTTAAATTATGTTGGGCCATATTGGCTTAGTTTTCCACTTGAATTTTTTCCTATAAAAGATGGCATCCTCTTGTAATTAATGAAAACTGGTTGGTGTTGAATGAAAATTGTTTTTCTCTTTTCAATTTTCAGTAATCTTGGTGAATCACTTGAATTTGATGCTAATTTTCGATATTCTATGTGAATCAACGGATTTTGAAATGGTACATTATGTGTAAATCAATAACTTAAATGATTCATCTTTTTCTTTTTTTTTTTACTGTTTTATTATTCTAACATGTATTTCCGCTACATCAAAAAGGGTTCCAATGAATTGAATTTTAGCTTGAATTTGTTTGCCTTTTGTGAAGGGTTGTTTCTTTTTTATTTTAATTAATTATTTATTTATTTGTTTAGTTTTCCATTGAGGCTAGATTCTGATTCTCCCTATTTTGTTTTTTTTTTTTAATTTGAGTGAAAATTTGAGTTCCTTTTTCTCATTTATATTAAAAAATTGGTATCAAACTCATCATTAAAAATTGATTTAGATTGAAACTACCACTAATAGTTATGATATAGACTAAAATTTAATATGTGACTACCATAATGGTTCCTTCAATGAAGGGGACTTTTTGACGACGTAGTAAAATTCTTACCCCGCCACACATAGTATAATTGACAAAATATATACGAAAAAGAAAAAGAAGAAGATATTTACACTTTTTGGACCGATCCCTTTCTAAGTCACCGATTCACAATGAATTTAACACTTGAAAACGCATTTACACTTGTTCTGTTCTTGCTTTTGGAAGTACTAATTTGGCCAAGTAATCTTGATAGATATATAGGTGCTCATATTTTTTTGTTATCAGCTTTTCAATTTTGTATACTTTCTAATAAGGATCTACGTTTAATATTTAGGAACATATATATATACACACAACCCGTAAAAAAATCCTCTGTAATTAAGATGAATACACACACACACATATATGCTACTAATTTTAAGGCAAATTGAGTAAAAAAAACATTTCTTTTTTAATTTAACTTGTCAATGACACTCGTTCAAATTTGAAGGGAAATGATGTGCGAATGTATAAACGATGTCTCTAATCTAATTAACTCTAGCCCAGAAAAAAAAAAATCTAACTAAATTAGGTTCCTAATTAATATAGCTTCATTAAAGCCAAGGGAATCTGGAGAGGCTTCTCCTCTAGACCAGTCTTTCTGTTTTTAGGTCTAGTGGCAAATGTTCTGGTTTTACTTAAAAAAACCTAATTAAATCAAGATCCAATATGTCATACAATATAATACACTACAAGTAAAAGGGTCTGATATAGGCAAGTCGCTGCTAATAACTATTTAGTGAGGAGTAATAGTTCATTGCTAATACTTCATCGTCGTATGTTTATCGCTAAAATATTTTTAGCGACAGCTAAAGTGTCTTCGTTTAATGTAAAAAGGAGTCATTACTGTCAAGAAAAACAATACATGATGTGACATTTCATGATTTAGTAATGATCGGTTTGAATTTGTTGTCACCCCCTTTTTCTTCAAAAAAGGAAAAATGACCTCACATTCGTTTTCAGCTATAACTTGCTTATGTTTGTCGTTGCTGATTCTTGACAGTGTGCTACATTAATCTTTAACGTTAGTTTGATTTTCTGTTGTTCAGATTTTATTTAATATTTTATATTAGTATTATTATTCATTATATGTATATCTATATATATATATATATATATTTTTTTTTTTTTTTTTTGTAAAAGCATCCTTCCTTTTGATAATTATTTGATCTTAAAACTATTTTAAACACTAGAGTTAAATATAATTATTTTACAAAAGAGTAATTGACCTAAATAATCCCAGAACTCTTATAAAGGTGACAGTTTAATCCTCATTCTTTTTTTTTTTTTGCCGAGATGACCTTAAACTCTTATTTTTTAACTGCTATGATCCTTTCTATCAAAATCCATTAAATTTTTAATGAAATCTTATTGAAATGATAATTTTTATCATAAAAATTACTATAATACCCTCCCCTCTCTCTGTTTTGCCCTCCCTTCCCCCCCTCTTTCTCTTTCTCGGTCTAGCCCCCCCACCCCGCCATCATTCGCCCCCCACCCCCCATTCTTTCTCTCTATCGGTCTGTCCCCTCCACCCCCTCCTCTCTCTCTCTCTCTCTCTCAATCTGGCCCCTTCACCCCACCCCCCCTTTCGACGTCGTTCGCCCCCTACCCCTCTCGAAACCCAGATCAGAGTTACCCTCCTTAGTCTTCACCATCGTCAAGCCTCCCTCCCACTGTTTTCACCCTCGTCGAGCTCAGCACAAAACCCATAACCAAACTGGATCCTCCCCCCCTCCACCTACCCATGTTGCCACCCAGGTCCCTCTCCCCCCACCCCACCGCCACCCGAGCACCCTGATCTGGTTTCCTCCCCTCGCCATTGAGCTTGCCCCTCCCCTGGATCTTGGCCCCAAATATGGGCTACTTTAGTTTTGAGCAGAGAGAGAAATCGAGGAAGGAGAGAGAGTGTGTGTGAGTGAGTAAGGGCTTTGGTTTAGAGGAGAAAGAGAGAGATCGAGGAGGGAGAGAAAGAGAGAGAAAGATAGTGTGTGTGAGTGTGTGAGAGCTTTGGTTTGGAAGAGAGAGAGAAGAGAGAGATTAAATTTTTTTAATTTTTTTAAAACTAATTATTAGTAAATTACTAAATACTCTGTCACTTTATTAGAAATTAACAGATTTTAACAAAAATGACTATAACGGTCAAAAAATAAGAGTTTAGGGTCATCTCGACACAAAAAAAAAATAAGAACCAAACAGTCACCTTTACAAGAGTTCAGAGACTATCTAAACTAATTACTCTTTACAAAATTTTAATTACTAAAAAGTTGTCAAGCAAACTAAAAACAATTAAAGGCATAAAAGTTGCACATAATATAATAATCACGGAATAAAAGTAAAGTAACAAAGTCAAAACATGTAATATATAATACCAATCTTAATATCTAACAAAAATATGTACACATAATAAGTGAAAAGGAACCTAAAAAATTTCTAATCTCTCTTAAAGTTGCTTCCCCTTCTTCTTCTTGATCTGTATTTTGAGCCAGCCGTGTCAGAGGGCCTGTAATTTGAAGAATGGAAAGCTCCGCATTATTGCCTCCGAGAGAGTGTGGTACCCACTCCAAATATTTTTTAAGAGACATTATTTTGCGTGGAACGGGCCAGACATTTATTTTAATAAGAGCATACATCATATTAAAAAAATATTAATAATATCAAAATTTAAAAAATAAAAATAAAAAATTTTAGTGGAGTTATATGATAATCTTTAATTTTTAATAGAAAAAAAAGAGGCAAAAAAAAATCATAAATTGTCTAAGGTAAAATTATTTTAGTGAAGATTATATAGTAATTTTTAATTTTTAACGAGGATAAAAAAGAAAAATTTTTAGGGTAAAACTTAAAGAAAATAATTTCAGTGGGAGCCTCGTCCTTATACAAATCCGCCACTGTCCAATTGATTGAATCCATTATTTCTTTAGGCCTAAATTTCCAAAATTCAATTTAAATAAGAAATTAAAATTAATAAACCATTTTTTTTTAATGTAGAAATCGTGAAAGTACTTAAGCTACTCTTTTGGTCAACTTCAATTCACATTTAGTCAAGAAAAGTTCAGTCAACACCGAAAGTTCAATCAGTCAATGGATTTATTAGCTAGTGTGATCATGAGATTGATAAATAGAGATGAAACGTGTCTCAACTTCTCTCCAGCTTTGAGACTAATCTCTATCAACCTTAATTAAATGGTTTCTTCAAAGTATACAATTTTGAGCAATATATATATAGAAAAGTCCTACCCCGCCACATACGCGAGAACATTTTAGCTCCAAGTGGATCATCATCTTCTCCGAAAATTCAGCCTTAAATTTATTAGACCTTCTCCTACGCTCCTTTATTAAAGCACAAAAGGCCAAAATTTTAAAATTTATATGTTACACAATTGTATATTTTTCAACAAAATGACATCCTTTTATATCATTTTTATTAACTTAATGTTCAATAAAGCTGATATTCTTAGTAATTAAACGTAATACAAAATTTTGTTTTTCTAAGAGTTGGATAAATAATTAAATTTATTGTCATACTAATATGTTAATAAATATGTAAGTACATAGTTGATGAAATAAAAGAGAAATTATCTAAATAACCATCTTTTTTTTTCATCTATTAACCAATATGATACAAATTCCTTATTATTGACTAACATGATACAAATTGTGATTAACTTTAGTTTAATTTTATGTCAAATTAATCTAGTGTTAATTTTTTTCTGTCATGTTGGTATATAATAGTCTTTAAATTTATATTATTCGAGTACTTTTTCTGAAAGAAAATCATATTTGTAAATGGACCACCGGGAATATCCTTTTCAAAGTAAAATTTGGGGGTTGGAGATGAACTTTAAATTTGGTACAAAAGTTGGCACTATTTTAGTGTAAAAGCTACGTTAAAATAGAGTTATAGGTAGGAGATGACTTTAGCATCCACTTTACTTCAAGATATTTTCACATGCTCAACTAAAGTAATGTTAAAAAGCATCACTAATGTTAAATATGTGAGACTCACTTTTTATTAATTATGATATTTAAGTTAATTGATACTCCAAAGCATTTTTCTTCGACTCTACTGGTTTCTTTCTATATATACCTCAACAAGTTAAACGGTATGCCATAGTATTCCATAGACTACTACAAAGATAACAATGAGTTCAACACTTGAAAACACTCTTACACTTGTTGTGTTGTTGCTTTTGGGGACTAATTTGGCATCTCTAGCCATGTCCCGCCGCACGTTGCACGAAGCTGCCCTTGTCGAGGCGCATGAGCAGTGGATGGCTCAGTATGGCCGCACGCGAACGATTCGGAGAAGGAAATACGTCTCAAGATATTCAAGGAAAATTTGCACTATGTTGAGAGCTTCAACAATGAAGCAAATAATAAGACTTACAAGTTGAGCCTCAACCGATTTGCAGATTATACGAATGACGAATTCCTCGTCTACTTCACGGGTAACAAAATTTTCCACCAGCCAGAATCATCCGGTGAAGAATTCAAATTACCTTTTATGTACGAGAGCCTGACCAACGTCGCTGATAGCGTCGATTGGAGAGACCACGGAGCTGTCACTCCTGTAAAGGACCAAGGTCCCTGTGGTAAGCCAACATTATTACCTATATTTGTTATATATATATATATATATTTTTTTTTTTTTTTTTTTTTTTGATGAGAACGAATTATATTCTAAATTTTTAAGTACCAACTCCCGTAACGTTCACTTATCGTCCTTTTAATGGTAAAAGTTTTTAATTGATTTGATAATCATAATAATAAAAAAATAACAACGCATATGCTGCTTGAAGTGGTACTCAAAGATGAGTCTTAAATTGAGCTGATATTACTTTTTTTTTTTTTCCTTTCAAATTCGTATAACATCTACTAGTTGATCTACATGTAACATTATAAAATTTAACGTGTAACTTGTATTATTTTAGAACCTTTACTATAAATGAAGAACATCAACAATAAAAATTATATATTAAATTATTGAACGTCAAAAGATGCTAGTTTTGATGTTACATGTGTCATAATCCTACAATTCCGGACAAGATACTTTACTTATATATGATGGGAAGGGTTTTTTTTTTTTTTAATTATTAGTTTTCATTATATGCGCACTATTTAATTTTATTTTTCCTAATTGTACAAGATCTGTTAAATCCAATTGGTAGTATAGTACCATAATTAGCACTTGGGTATGTATGTACGCAGGAAGTTGTTGGGCATTTTCAGCAGTGGCAGCAGTAGAGGGGATTACAAAGATCAAAACAGGGAGTCTCTAGTCGCTTTCGGAGCAACAACTCGTGGACTGCGTAATGAAAAACAACGGCTGCAACGGCTGATCGAAGAACTTTGCGTTCGAGTACATAGAAAACAGTGGCATAACCACTGAAGCGAATTACCCGTATCGGGGGCAGAGATTCCATTGTCAAGCTGGAACGACATCGGTTGTCCAAATCTCTGGCTATCAACAGGTACCACCCAACAACGAGGAGGCACTTTTGAAGGCCGTGTCCGTGCAACCGGTGTCGGTCTCTATCGACGCTAAGGGGACTTCTTTTAAATATTACAAATCCGGGGTCTTCAACGGGCCCTGTGGGACGTCACCGCACCATGCTGTTACTTTCGTTGGGTATGGGACGGACAAAGACGGAACCAAGTATTGGTTGCTTAAAAATTCATGGGGAGAAGATTGGGGTGAAAATGGTTACATGAGACTTGCCATACGTCCTTCCTTTCCAACTGCATAATTAAGTACTATCCAACGGAGGATCATGTCGTCTTCTGGTCGCTATCCACTGCAATAAGTCGTAAAATGAAACCCGAGTTCTATAGTAACAGACATATAAGAGTATTGTATCACTACACTTAAAAAGTTCACAGTAAGCTCAATTCCTCATATTAGTCTCGAATTTCACAATATCTACGTATGAATCTTGCAGATGTTATTATCTAAACTTGATTAATTAGTATCTTGCTGTTGTCTTAGCTAGTTATATATGAACTTTTATTTCTATATATGAACTTTTTTTCTCATAAGCTTGGGGCCTGCAATGTGCCATTTTCCAGTTAGAAATGCATTCTGGGAGGCAAGGTCAAGAGGCTTATTAAAATGCATATATATATATATATATATATACATATACATGTATATATGCATTTGCTAATGTCCTACACGAAGGACGTCCTTCACTCAAGTGGTGTGTTTTTTTATTGAAATTGCTTAAATCAATTATTATAATGGGGTCCACGTGTGAGGTTCTGAATGATTTATCAACGTATCTATTACCTTTTGAAACTGATAACTATGAATAAAAATAATAAATACTCTGATAAATTAGTAAATCAATTTATTATTGAGAGCTGTAACTGTAATTTTTAAAATTTATTTCATTTATTCTTTAAAGTAAATGTCATTATTCCTATCTTTCTATATAACATCATAACATGAATTTTTAAGATAATAATATTTAGGTAGAAGAAATATAACATGAGTTAATTTGGTTTTTTTTTTTCCCCTTAATAAACAAGTCCAAGATTACTGGTGAAGAAAAATAATTGTGACACATGTAATGAATACAATTATTTACCAACTTATTGAAGAAAAATATGGTTTTGTTCATCTCTTTACCCTAAATGCATAGAAAAAAGAATAATCTTAAATCAAATTTGAAATGGAAAAATTATGACATCTTGAGTATGCATAACATGATTTAACTTTTTGTTTGAGAAAGGAAACCCAAAACGATTGGTTGTTTTCTTTTTCTATCATTAATAAGGGGATTAACCAGTTCTTTACAAAGCAAGTAATCAATTAAAGTCCAAGTTAAAAAAGAAAGACCATCCTTCAATTTTCTTGTGAAGGACAATAGAACACCCATATATATACATGCCCGCAGAGAACATTGTATGAATAATATGTCTCATTAATAATTTTACATAATTCCTCGACGGTTTAAATTTGAGTGAGGGATCCTATCCCAAAAAAAGAAAAAAAGAAAAAAGAAAAAAAACATTTGAGTTGTTCAAATTAATCAGCTAAAAATGATTAACTTTTTTTTTTTTTTTTCAATGGCTGAGTTACTTTTTTTTTTTTTTTTTTTTTTCCAATCCGGTGGCTGAAAATTGAGCTATTTAATAAATCTTAATGCCAAAATTTTGAAATGTAATAGAATTTACCCTTTAAATTTTAGGTAAAATGCTAACCGTTGAAGTTCAGGGGTTAAGTGTCGAAGTTTTGGGTGTAGGAGCAAATAGCCCGAAATTAAAAATGGTTTACCTGACCCAATAAAATAATTACTTTTCTTTTCTTTACTTATTCAATTTTTTATTTTCGAAAAAGAAAACCTAAAACTACAATCATGGGATAACATGAAGAAACAAGGTGAAAAATCAATTATCACAATTCTTTTAATAGAAACAATACGAACGAAATTGCAATGCATAAGCTTAAAATTTTTGCGACATACACATGAATCAAAAATCAGAGATATCATCACATAACCATTACTCTTGCTAAAACTCGTTCAGAAGGAGCAAACGATCAAGCACGTTTCCCGCTGTTGGGATTCGACTTTGTGCAGAGGATCTTCCTTCCCTTGGCACGTCTGCGCTTTAGCAGTGCCCTACCACTAGTGGTTCTCATTCGCCTTCGGAAGCCATGTGTGCGAGCCAATGATTTCCGAGACCTGCTTCTCTTAGTTAGACAAAGAGCAGGCTTCCCAGCCCTCACGACTAAGCCATGGCGCTTTCCTCTTCCAATCCCAGCATTATAGTTTAGATCCAAACCCAAAGATAAACCTGAAGATTAAGAAATTATTTCAGAATTGCTCCCAGCTTCTACATTGGTGTCACTCTCAGATATGGTCATTGGAAAAATCAACCAGTGATGAAGAATTGCACGCACAGTGATCCTATGAAGCTTAGAGACCTCACTTTCCATTCTATTAAAAGAAAACTAAGCCCGTGTTTGGCAAACGGGTTCGAACCCACAATTCAAGCTTTTTTCTATAGCGTTTTCTCTCGCAAAAATTTGAATTTTCTGTTCAAACTAACTACTCTAACCTATGAACCAATCAGGCCATGTTATTTACATTAATCATGCCCAAACCATATGATTCCTATGGAAACGTAGCAGCAGGGCCCTCTTATAATAAGAAACCAAGGACCTCCATTCAAGTGTATCTTCTAAAACCCTTTTTTTTCGGTCATAAAATTTTTGACGGTCATAGTATATAACATCTTGTTATCTGAAAACTCTTCTGAAAATTGTTTCAAGGAAATATTTCTGTTTTATGTTTCCTGTTCTAAGTTTGCTAGCCAAAATTGACCCCGGTTTTTCCTTTTTTCCCATTGTATGATTTATAACTAAATAAGTTGAAAACTGTTAGTTTGAAAGAAAGGAAACCAAGAGTGAAAAGGGGAAAAAATGACCATTTCATATTTAAAGAATCGAAATATCATAACAATATCATCATTACATTCTTTCAATTAGAATCTTGAGAAGTTGCAACTTTTCGGTTTTTTTTTTTTTTTTTTAATCTTTCTACGACGAAGAACACCAATGTACTTGATTGAAAGCTTAACCTAGCTGTAAATCCACACTTACGCATTCAACATCGAGATCTAGAGTTTAAATCCCCCACCCAAATTCGGAAATATATAAATGTGTGTGTATATATATATATATATATATATATATATATATATTTAGAACCTTTTTCCTAGCCCCCGCCTAGTTGTAGCACAACACTACTTAGTCCTCGTCAGACTAGCAAAACTCCACTAACTGTTTAGCTTCCAAAACCAAAAACTTCCCTCCAGATTACTCAGCAACACAATTTATCGCACGTAGCAAGCAACAATATTAGGATTTAGAAATTCAACACCACCATTTTTTCCACACGAGCAAATCATCAAACAGCTTGAGCGCACCACAAAACAAGCTGAATTTCGACAACCCCATTAGAAGATGGACGGTGAAATGATTACCTGAAACAGAGGAAGGAAATCCCAGAGACGAGGAAGGAAGGAAGGAACAGTGAAGCAGCCCAGAACGCCGGCTATGGCTGCTGCCGGCGACGTTCGTGGAGAGAGAGGAGGCCGTGCTTCGTCTGGAACCAGTGAGGAAAGCGAGAGAAGCGGACGGAGTTTGCGGTGCTCGCGTTGTGACTCTACTTGACAGCCATGGTGACAGTGTTAACGCCGAGATCGAAGCCATTGTTGTTTCGTTTTTGTATGGTTGTCTTCTTGTCTGGTTTTTTTTTTTTTTTTTTTTTTCCGTTATCCCCAACACTTCCGAGGTGATGAGGCTGCAGTTGATCTGTCTCTTTTGCCTTATCGACTCGAAGTTTTTCCGTCTGTGCGGACTCTGGTCGTTTGCGAATGTGACCGGGCGTGAGTTTAGTAACACCCCGCGTGTCCGGTGTTTTCGGCACTTGTTGGGCTGGATAAGCCCAATTGGTGGTCTAGCCTGGAAGTTGAGCCCGTTTGGTCTGGGCCCATTTTTAAATGCTCCGCAAGAATGTACAACACTTGTTTTATTTTTTCTTTCTTTTTTATTTTGTAAAAGTCCATTAACTGGATTAAAATTATAGTAACATCACCTTAACCATTAGAAGTTTGGGGAAAAAAATGAAGAATCTCTTAAATCCGCTGAAATATGAATTAGAAAAGATGAGAAAATTATCCAAATAATCACTTATTTTTTTCATCTATTCATCGAGACACAAACCCTCATATTTTGAACAACATGATACAAATTATAATTTACTTTGGTTTATTGGTATGCCATAACGGTCTAGTATTGTTTTTTTATGATATATTGATGTAATACTTTTCAAATTTATATCATTTAAGTACTTTTTCTATTAATTTTTTTTTTTTTTTGAAGTTCTTGCTAAAATTATATTTCAAAGCAAAAAAAAAAATGCATAAATGACATGTCGATATACTCCAGGGCCTACACCTAGAGGCTTGATGTCGAGATATATATATATATATATATATTAATATAGGTGAGAGGATTTAAATTTTATATTTTATAATAAAATTAAATATAAAATTATTATCAAATTATACCTAAGGCCAGATGTGTTTGTAGGCATAACTCAAAAAACGATTGCGTTTTCTTAAGGTAAAAACGACAAACAAGAAGGTCTTATTGTCCTAATGGTAAGTGCCGTAATGTCTTTGTCTACAAAGGACATCATAAGGAAAGGACCGTCGTCACGTCAACTGTCAGATCTAAACAACATGTCGTATTTTAGTCAATAATAAACGACAAGCAAGCTCAAAGAAACACTTTTTTTTTTTTTTTTAAGAAGCGTCAAACCGCATTGTCATCAAGTGAAATGTCATGTCGTTTCCTCTACCCGAAGGAGTAAGAAGAAAAAATCCAAAGGACATGTCGTTCAATTTCAAATACAAACGACGTTATTTGTAGAACTACATGCCGTTTGTTAAGTAATAATAAACGACAAGAAAATTAAAGCTAAAGAGACGTGCCTTTAGTAAGGGGGAAAAAAAGGTTGAAAAAATGACTAGCTTTTTTCACTTTTCAAGTGGGAGAAACGACATGATTATTTTGTAAAAAAAAAACGTCATCCTAAACTAATCTATATGATATATACCGAATTCAAATCTTTAGAATAAAAGATGAAAACTGTTGTTGGAAATAGAATGAATTTTTCCCCTTAAAATGCAATTATATTCCTTAATTTAGTATGATCACGGGTAAAATACTTTGGTCGAGTAAAAAAAGGCTTCCACATATGTGTGTTGGGGATGTAGCTCAAATGGTAGAGCGCTCGCTTTGCATGCGAGAGGTACAGGGTTCGATACCCTGCATCTCCATTTTTATATTTTCGTTTGTTTCATTCTCTATATGCCCCCTCTTTTTTATTTTTTCTTTTCTTTTTGACAGGTTCATTTCTATCTAGCTTTTCCTTTATATTATCTTCTTATTATTCTTTATGCCCCCACGGAAGATGAGACCCATATGACTTATATGCTGTCCCTTTTTCGAATAATTAAAATAATAATAATAATAATAATAATTTAAAGAATAGGATTCTTAAAAAATAAAATCCCTATAATTTCTTACAACAAATGTCCTTTTCCTTTCCTTTCCTTTTCCGAAATGTTATCTTGCTGATTAGGATTAGGTACTAATTATTATTATTATTGTTGTTGTTGTTGTTATTATTTTGCCTGGTCATATATAATATTATCCAAGCAGAGTCAACCAGAGAATACAAGTCAATAATGGTAAGTGACAATCCAATCTATTTCTTAAGCCGTCCAATGACAAAGACAACCTATAATAACAAATATTATAGTTTGCCAAGCAAATTTATAAATAATAATTGCTTTTTTTTTAAAGAATAATTGGTTGGAGGGGATAAGTTACGTTTTTCTAATTTCTCTATCGTTGCATTTTCATGAATTGTTTTCATAAGATAGAGATTCGACCTTCCCAAGTTGGACTCTCACATCTCGTAGTCAAACATTACTTTCTCGAAAAGACCTTATACCAGCATCTTGTACGTAATTCATTTTAGCCGTAAAATATTTATTAAAAATGAATTTTAGCCCTAAAATATTTATTAAAAATGATGATGATGAGACGAGGTCGATCTGACTAATAGCAGTTGGATGCTTCATAATATTATTATGGGGGATTTCTTCAATATTGACTTTATATATTGGGCGAGATAGAGAGAGATTTTGCATTAATTCAGTATATAGCATTGCGTAAGTAGAGGTAGAAGGGTGAGTTGTTGCCAACTATTGGCATGCATTTTCATTGATTGGGGGTTTTGTGACAATGAGACAACTTCTGGGGCGCTATTAATTAGCTAAAAGTTCAGCCCTTATTTTACGATTGGTGTAATGATACATATTATTCAAAATGTTCTCAACATATTCCATAATGGTACGTGACGAGTGGTAAAGTTAGTCTTTTATTTACTTCAATGAAGCACATAATATATATATATATATATATATATATATATTACTGTCTAACAATACATTTTCCTCTTCTTTTATCTATATTATATTATCTATTACAAAATTTGGATTCCATGACGGAGTTTCCACGACGGTTTTTGGGAAAAACCGTCGTGGTAGGGTCTTTTTTCAAAATTTTTTTATTTTTATTTTTGGACCCTACCACGACGGTTTTCCCAAATAACCATCATGGTAGGTATTAAGGTGGGAATTTTGAAAATTTTTAAATTCAATTCAATTTTTTGGAACGTGTATTAAAACCCAAAAAAAATACCTTATTTCCCACCTATTACATTTCGAGCATTTTTCACTTTTTCACTCTCTAATACATACTCTAACTCCATACTCAAAACCGCTCAATTTCCTCCCTCCATTTCTCTCTCTCCGCTCTCTCCCTACTTTAAATCTCCAAAAACTCTCTCATCTCACTGCGCCTCCTCTCTCTATCTCACTTCTCAAATTTTTCTCTTAGCTCCATTCTCCGACGTCCTCCTCCACCACTCACGCGGCCTCCTCCATTCTCTGACGAGTCCACCAAGGAACTCACACAGCTTTCCCTCTCTCTCTCGCCGCACTCTGCCCATACCCACGTCGATAAGCTGGTAAGTTGTTGTGTATATTGCTTAGGTAATGCATGGATTTGGGAATTTTTCATCCAAAATGTTGATTTTGTTGATTGTGGTTATTGATTGTGAATTTTCCATCCAAAATCCAAAATGTTGATTTTGTAGGTTGTTGAGCTGGGAATATTCCGTCCGAAATGGCCAAAATCCATCCCCTACATTTTCGGTGATTGTTCATTGTGGTTGTGTTTTAGATTGAATTAACTTGGTTGGGTAAGGCACGGATTTTGGAATTTTCTGGGAAAAAGTGTTGATTTTGTGATTTAAATGCTTTTGGAGAAATGAAACGAATTCGCAATTTTTTTTTTCGTTGTTACCTACCACGACGGTTTTTTAGAAAAACCGTCGTGGTAGGGGATCCTAGAAACCATCATGGTAGGCCAACTAACCACGATAGATTCTCAAGGAAACCGTCGTGGTAGGTTTCCTTACCACGACGGTTTTGTGCGTAATACTGTCGTGGTATGTTCTTAAATGTCCATATTTAGATCCTATTTTTTCCCATTTCAGGATGGTTAAAAACTGTCGTGGAATCTAACCCTGGATTCTACGACGGTTAAAAAACCGTTGTAGTATCCACATTCTGTAATAGTGTATAACCAATATGTTGTAGGATAATTGGGAAAAACTAAGCCTTGTAATTTTGAAATGTTCATTTTTAGAAGATCCATTTCAAAATGAGGAATCTTTTTGGGTTGGCGTTTGGGAGAAAGAAAAAACAAGTGCGTGCAGATATTGAAATAGTGGGGGGGGGGGGGGGGGGGGGGGGGGGGGCGCAGTGCATATTTTAGTGAGGGCTTATTTGAAGATAACTGATTTTAAAAGTGGATAAAATTAAGAAATATATATATATATATATATATCAGTGGGGCGGCCTATACACCCTCCGCCGCTGCCTATGTTCCTTGTAGTGGTATTCTAATTTGAAATTTGGTATGCTTTTTCTCACCATCAATACGTCATAATTATATCATAAATACAACTTCCTTGAGTTCCTAATAATTTGAATTGTCTTTAAAGAAAAGTGATATTCTACAATCAATAAGGAAGAAAAAGTAAATTCCAGCTAAACTATTTCCCAACTAGGCCAACAACTTCACCCTCAAATCAATTTTGGAAATCCCAAAGGGGTTGGGGTTCATATCAACAGCTAGTAACAGAAATATAAAAATAACCCAATAATTAACGCTAACACATTTTCCTCCACCTAGTACCAAAACGACTATAGTACGTACTTTCCTTGTTGAAGAAAACATGAACCAACTTTAACCAAAACCAAACATTATATAAATGGTAAAATGTGCTCACAAAGCATAAGATTTATTGCCTTTAGTACTTTGGGTGAAAGAGAAACGAAATGAAATTATCATCAATTAGGAGTGTCATATATGCAATAATGGAACTGAAATTGGTAGGTACTGGTGGAAACTAAAAGATATGAAAATCAGATCATAAATATATTAATTGTTGGTTCCCAAAATGTTTGTTTGTGCGTGGTTTGCTTTGTGGGCATCCACCAGCGCACAGTTCCCTTCTAACCAACCCAATACATATATATCTCATCAGACATAAAAGGCTGCAATGTCTTGCACGCCTTGAGTTGAGTGGACACTGATAAGAGTCTGCAACCATTCACTTTCCAAATGCAGCCAATTCCATATATTAATGGCCCTTTGTTGCTACTCGTGGGAGTGGACAAGATGAACATACTAAACCAACTCCACGTGTAGAGAAATGATCGAGAAAGTGGTCAATAGTACTCTATATAGATATATAGGTAAAGTCTCATGTCCGACAGTCATATTGATCAGGTGATATAACATAAGATTAATAATTTGTAACTATAGGATTATTAATGTGTTGTGGTAAATCAACTACTTGTTGCATATATCCTATATTTATCATATGAGATTGGAGGTCTTTTTTTGTTTTTTGTTTTAATAAGAGAAAGGGAATCGGTGATGTCCATATGTCCCTGTTCCAGTAGTTATTGGGTATGGGACGACAAGAAACTCGACCTAAGGTCTTCATAACTAATAGATCACAGGCTTCGAGAGCAGGCATCACATGGTCTTTCTTACAAAAGACTAAACTTTGTGTGTATCACGACTCAAATCTAAGACGTCATGATAGAAATGAAGGCTCTAAGTAGGCCTTTCTTGCCACTAAACCACTATCACCGGTAGTGATAAGATTGGAGATTATTTCCATTTATATGTGTGTGTATATAAATATGTATTTGACGATATGTGATGTTGTTTTTGCAATAAGGCAACTTATGTGAAAGAGAGTGAACAAGTGAACCTCATATCCATGAAGTCACTAACAAAATGGAGCCCCATTGCTCAGCTGTAGACCACTCTCGACGAGATCAATATTGGACATTTGAAGAGGGTCCTTTTCCCACACTTCACAATGACATGTTTATATGTCGTTTTTAGCCCCACAAACCAGGTAACCAATCCTCTCCACTAAACAAGACGGGACATCACGTTTCTGGTTTTCATTTGTTAATACTCTTTATCAGTCTGATCATTAGTGTTAACTACTTGATCATTCAACTACCTAATATTCTTGCCTAGTTTAGTGACTACTATTTATTAGTTTCCTCGCAATTTAACTTCTAAGCTTCAAAAAGTTACTTTTTAAGCGTCTCACAATAATTTGGGACGTAACTTCTCTAATAATCTTTATTACAAAATCTATATTATTTAGGAAGAGTTTTTATCTGTCATAAATAACGTATAGGACTTCTTAACAAGATTAATTAAAAAAAGTCTAAGACTTTGTTTGATATTTAAGTTTAACTCTAATTAAATTGTACTTTTTTATCTCAATTATTGTCTTTCACTGAAAAAGTAACAAAATTTATAACTAATTTTTTAAAAATTAATCAACTCCAACTTAAAAATTTCATCTCCAACCGGTGAATCAAACACAAGTTTAATAACTTCTTTTTTATCTCTTGTATTTTTTTTTTAACAAAATTCACCTCCATAATCAACTCATTATACTATTCTGAAATACAATTTTTAGAAGTTCTAAAGAATGGCATCATCCAATGAAAAGAGTGGGAGGAAATCAAACAATATCCAATGAATTCTTGGCCTTTTTTTTTTTTTGTGGCTAAAAAAGAATGGGATTCTCTCTCTGATCTTATATGTGGATTATAGTGCCATGTAATTTTGTAGACAAATTTGGTGGCTAATGAATTTGACCTCAGAATTAGTCCATTTTTTAAATCCATGTTATTATAAATATGTGTGTATGTATGTATGTATGTAAGTTTATATACACTCTCGGAATTGCTTTTTAGATAAGTAAATGTGCTAATTATGCAAAAGCATGCTATTGGTCGGAAAAGCCGCCCCTCACCCGCCCCCCCCCCCCCCCCCCCCAAAAAAAAGGACCATAATTAAAAGCATCTATTATGGCATTATCAAAAAAAAAAAAAAAAAAGGCAGCTACAAAGGTGGGGCCCTTAATGCAAGTTGGCCAAGCCATATTCATGCTATTCAATTATTATTCTTTTTTTCTTTATGCAAATTGTATACTAGTATTGAAAGTTCAAAATCGAGGAATATGTCTAATTAATTTTGACAAGCTTGTTTAATCAGCAACCAAATAATAAAATAATAATAATAATACTAATAATACTAGTTTGAACTTTGTATTAATATTGCGTACTTATCTACATATATAGTCAGCTAGGGCAGTGTCACGAAGTTTATTATAAATTATTGAGCAATCATCGAGTACTTTTCTGAGGTCGACATTTATAAATAATTTAGTTATAGAAAAAACCAAAAAAGAAAACAACAGAATAAAGCACAAAGATGAAAATCATGTTAAGTTTAGTGTGACATTAATAATCGTACAATATTAACATTAACTTCATGAAACTTAAGATGAGTAGGTTCTGATCTAAATATGTTACGCTCTATTTTTTAGTCATTCAGTTTCACTTTTGTAGCTAGCTTTTACCTCCAATCGGCCGTTTACTAGTCAGATTCCGAACCATTTTTCGTCCTCTAGTGACCAAAATATTATTACATTCTTGCCCTTTTTTTTCGTTCTTAGTTGTTTCTGAAAAATGTGGTGCTGAAAAAATTGCAAAGGATAATGTGGTCACTGCATCAATACAATGATGACCACCATACAAAACCATAATTATTATCATTTGCCATCATCCGGAATCGTGAGCATCACTTTGTCAATGCCACCATTAAACTCAAAGACTTAATAAATAAATAAATAAATAAAGGAGAATCGGATTCTATATTATATGAAATCGCATGTGAAATTATTATTAGTTATATCTATAATTACAAATTAAAATAAATAAAATTATTTATTAGTTAAAGGTCACAGTTTAATTTCAATTTGGGTTGACATTTGCCGATGATTTTGATGTTTAGTGTTAACATATATATTCATGAGTCAACGGACGTACACTAAAAGAGAAAACTTTTCGAAAGAATTGTATAGGAATAATTAACATTTAGTAAGATAAAATGAAAAAGATGTAAAGTTTTAGATATTAAATTAATTAAAAAAAATTTTACTGAAAGCATAAACCCTCACTCGAACATAGATGATTATGCCACTGAATGTGACCAATACTTTATAAAAGTGATTCCTCTAGAGATATTTAAAAAAAAAAAAAAATTCAATCAAAATATCAGCAAATGAAGATTTATTATCTAAAGAGTAGTCAACTTTACTAATTTGTTTGCATGTAATTATTTAAGATTCTTTAATGGACTCTTCTCCAAACTCTGAAATGGGATCAATCTGGAACTAGTGGTGCTTGTGGGGTCCTTTGTCGGTCTATCTCTGAAATAATGTTTTTAACCTCTCCACGTTCTATAATCCGCTGCCGAAGGAGTTTTTTGTTTTGGTCTTGATCTGAGGGTTAATTCTTTATTTATTTCTCTCTTTTTTTTTGGTTTTTTTGTTTTTTTCGTTTTTTGTTTACCTTACTCTGAGGGAAAGTTGTTGACTAATCCAAAAGCCGAAAACATTGAACCAATGGTCTTGATAGGCACTCACAAGGAGAGAACAGAGTTTCAACCATTTGACTAGAGAACAGCCTTTGCTAGATCAATGGGACTCTGATCACCATTTTTGTTTTGGAATTTTACTTGGTGGTTTCTCTATTCTGTGTGCTCCTAAAATCCAAAGTTATATGACTCAAGAGGATGATCCGAATACAAATTCGAGAATTCTACAACATGATATGAAAAAATTAATCTATCAACAGGGTTTTATTTTAAACTGTCATATTTTTATCTTATATATTTTTTTTAGATTTAATATTCACAATAGTGTATTACTTGTAGGATATTCTAGCTATAATGGAAAGTTCCGAATTGCAAGTTGGTTGCTTTCATGGCAAGGAAAAAAGTACTGATGAAGAAAGGGGAACCGAATTGGGAACTAACAAAATTTCTTTGAAATCCATTTACCAAAAAGGGAAATTCTTTTCTTCCAAAACTATCTAATTTTGCGTAGAGTAATACTATAGAGACCAACTCTAATCCCAACTTTTTGAATATCAACTTATGTGCATATTTTAATTGATTGATGTAATCAATTGATGTAGTATAATATTTTAATTACTTATCAATAAAAAAACGACAACTCACCTATCACATAAGTTGGTACTAAAAAATTGATATTGTAGTTGATATCCCTATTTTTTTTTTTTTCAGCCTGCAGTGCTTTACAAAAGCATGGTGGCGGATCTAAAATGGGATTTCGGTTTATTTTTGCCATAATATTCTCTAAAAACCACTCAGCAGTCAAAATCAAGCTAATTAATTTGGTTACTATTGGGTTGTAGTAGTACTTGAAAATTTAAGTTAGTACTCTGAATTTTGTTGAAAAACGAGAGCTTTCTCAAACGGGTTTAATTGTACACAGTTTAGCTTTAATCGATTTAAATTGAAGTTGTTACGACATAACATTAAAGCAGAAACTTGATGTTCCACCCGTAATGCAATCAATGACTGAATTTTATTAAAATCGATCATTGTTCATTCAATTTGCTTAGAAAAATGATTTAGATTCAGTCGAAATGTCGTTTATCATAGCACTTCTGGACCCCCAAGTCTTAAAGCTCGGGATTCTTATTACAAGGAAAAATACTTGAAGGACACCAATGGTGTAAAACATCACCACTAATAAAAAAAAAAAATAGTGAACGATGTTCAATGCCAACTTGTCCTTTAGCATTATTTTATTACAAGTTGTCAAGCCAATATGTATGTGTGTGTATATATATATATATATATATACTTGTATAAAAAATGACAAATAATAGAAACAAAATTGTATTCCCATCGGTTACAGATGGATTAACCATGTGAAGTAGAATGGAACACGTTAAACTATGCCCGTGACACAGCATAGTGCCCATGAGGAATGTAAAGTGGAACTTTTTCAAGGCGTCCTCATGACGTGAACACTAACAAACAAACAAACAAACAAAAACATCTCTAGTTTTCCGCATTGAAAACTGACTTTAGATTTTTTTTTTTTTTTTTTTTTCCCAGCCCTTCCCTTACACCTTTACACACATTTTAAGATGCAAATAATTTACCTGTCACAGATCAATCATCGCAAGTAAATGTGACAAAAAAAAAACAAAAAAAATTACAATTGTCATGTAACATTCATAATCAAATTACGTGACACAATGCTTTAAACAACCTCGACAATGATGACACGTATATCCAAATCAATTTTCTCTTACGCCTTTAATAAGGAAAAAAAAATTATATATATATATATATATATATCACTACGTCTTTAGCAAAACCATGTGAATCCGCCAAGCTATCTAAACTAGTCTCTCTCTCTCTCTCTCTCTCTCACTCGTCTCTCTCTCCACACACTTTAAATTAGACTCCACGGACATCATTGTACGACTGCTAAACTTCTCCTATTCTTTCGACACCTAAAAATCCGAACAATATGGGTTTTAGGCTAGGAGTTGTGTTCCTTCTGTTTCTCGAAATTCTGTTCATGTTTGCACAAGAAGCAAGAGCAGAGCATGTGTTTTACAACGTGAGCGGGTTGAGAGGCAGAGAGCAAGTGAGTGGGTGTAATTTGTTCCAAGGAAAATGGGTTTTCGATTCTTCTTATCCTTTTTATGATTCCTCAAGCTGTCCATTTATAGATCCTGAGTTTGATTGCCAAAAATATGGCCGACCCGATACTCAGTACCTCAAGTTCGCTTGGAAACCCGACTCTTGTGACCTCCCCAGGTACCATATATATACACACACACATATATACATATACATTTTACACACACATTTATGCTTACATATATATATATATATATATGTATATATAAACTACTTGGTTTTGGTATATGATAGGTTTAATGGGGTGGATTTTCTGAGGAGTTGGAGAGGGAAGAAGATAATGTTTGTGGGTGACTCACTGAGTCTGAACATGTGGCAATCGTTGGCTTGTATGATTCATGCGTCGGTGCCAAATGCCCAGGCAAGCTATCAGAGGAGAGATTCACTTTCTTCTGTGACCTTCCAGGTACACACAATTTTTCTTTTTTTTTTTTTTTTTTTTTTGGGTGCTTCTCTTCTTCTGTTCATTGAATGACTGTCTCTTTGTCTGTTTTTTCCATTATTTTATTAATTATTACTTTTCTGTTTCTGCTTTGCTCATTTTGTTCCTTTTTTTTTTTTTTTTTTTTAAGTTCTGTCATTTATTTTTGGTTTTTTTCAATTTTATTGTGTAAATTTGGAGGGCCAAGTTGGTATTGGAGTTTGGACCTGTAATTTTCGGGCCATGAAAATTAA
Source organism: Ficus hispida (assembly GCA_025413025.1). Taxonomy (NCBI): domain Eukaryota; kingdom Viridiplantae; phylum Streptophyta; class Magnoliopsida; order Rosales; family Moraceae; genus Ficus; species Ficus hispida. Next base: position 12,175,315 of record CM046361.1, read on the forward strand.
GCAAATAGAGAACTACTTTGTACAATACAGCTAATACGTCTAAAGGATGTTTTATCTGTTATTTAATAAATAGTTTCATTTTCATTAGAGAAGTATCTATCATTTTTTTTTTGTTTTTTTTTTTTAACAAATAATGAAAGTCATGGCATACCAAACAAGCAATGATTGGAATTTGCTCTTTTTTCCTTCTTTTTCTTGGATTGAATAAAGTATTCTTGGTGAGAAAAGAAAAACCAAGAATAATAATAATATTATTATTAATGTAACAGTAAAAGCAATTTAAGATTGCAATGATGTAGGAGGGAAATAAAGGTTCAAATTAATATGAACACTGTTTTTCACTTTCCATTCAAAAATTTTTTATGCAAGTTTCTTTACTTTTTGTTGAAAATTCTTCCTCTTCCTTTTTTTTTAATTTTAATTTATATATAATTCTTGTTGGAAAATTGAATTTTATTAAAACACTGTATCTAAAACTAATCAGCTATAATAAATTGCATCTATATCAGTATTGAAAGAGACGGATTTTAGTTGGTATACTTTTCGTCCGGTGTTTATTGTGTTGGAATCTTTTTATTATTTTAGAAAAGGACTGTACTCTTGAACGCATTGAATTTATGCTATATTTTAGCTTCGGTTACTATTTAATTTTTTTTTTCTTTTTCTTTTCATTTCAATGCTTCTTAGCTAGCTAGAAATTTATCCATAGATTTCATTGTGCAACTCTAGTCTAGCTTTTTGTGTTATTATTGTCACTATTCGTATCTTGACTAGGACTATTGATTTTAGTTCATCCTTTATATTTGGGTTAAAATCTGGATGGAATTGATAATTTATCATCAATATATCATTTAAATAAGGATAAAATGAGATTAAGATCTGTCTTTCAATATAATGGAGGATCTCTTTTTCTTAAGAATGAAATAAAAAATTATCTCCTTGGAACACAAAAAATATTTCATTTCGAATTGAGACATAAGAACCCCCCTAATTCTGAAATAAATCAATGGAAAAATTGGTTAAAGGGTTATTATGAAAATAATTTATCTCAGTCTAGATTGTGGATCACTTGAATAAATGCAGTAATTCGATCCAATAAACTATACTATAGTTATAGTAAGTCGTTTCAGTGGTCTTAGGACGAGATTAAAGGGTTTGATTTGGAGTTCATATTATGTTTTTGCTTTATTTTGTCTGACTTTCCGTCTAAATATATACGTTAAAACATGTTCTTATATATATATATATATCAAAAACATTGACAACCCTCTTCAATATTCCAACCGCCACATTGACTCGAATGTTATTTTTTATATGAGACTATTAGTTTTATCACAACAAAATAAATCGCAATCAATTCTGAGATGCTTTAAAATTCAGACGTCAAAGTAAGATTTAACATAAAGTAATTCAATAACATTTTTGAGATTAATCGAATAATTAGCTGAGTTATGGCCCTCCATATTGAGATATAAAAAAATTTATTGTTTTATAAATTTTATTTTTTTTATGGGATTGCATGGAATATTTTATATCATACAAATGTGATTTACTGACCAAGAAAGTCAGACAAATAGTGCTTTTGGCTCTTCTACTACATCCAATAATGGTAAGTAGCCACATTAGAGGTCTTTTTTTTTTTTTTTTTTTGTCATATATTGTATGTAGAGTTTACCTCGATTTAATACCGTTCTATTGAAATAATATTTTACCCTTAGATGTCCAATCAACTGCTGCCTCAATGCTTGATAAACACATTAGAGGTCTTTTTAAGACACAAGACAACATCCCCATCGTTGTACAGCCTGTGATCAACAACTTGCCAACCTGTGGTCACACTCACGCGCACTCATATTTGTAGTCAAAATATGTGAACTGCCCAAATTCAATTGTTTTCTTGATAATTTATTTAGTTCCAATAAATTTTTTAATCATATAATAATTAATCCACATTAAAAAATTTGTGGCCTTACTAGTTATTTTCCATTACTTTTACAAGTTAAAGTCGTCGATAATAGTTTCTTTTCGTAGGGAACAAGAATTGACTTTTAATACTCCTTTGGTTGGACTTATTGGGACTTCATTTTCAAAGGGTGAATCAATCGACCATGAGGCTGTCACTGTCGAAATAAAAACTTACATGTATGAACAAAAACAAAATACGATTCCCGTGACAAAATAGGAGATATAAAATAAGAAAGAAAGCAAGAAAAAAAAGAAAAAAAAAAAAAAAAAGGTGAAATTGTCGCATTTGAAGATTTTATTCCTTTTTGAAGTATCTAAAGCCAACGGTGGAGATTGAAAAGAGAGTTTGATTGTCTGTGTTGCAGGACTATGGAGTAACGTTGTACCTATACCGAACGCCCTATCTCGTTGACATAGTTAGAGAATCAGTGGGACCTGTACTGAGGCTGGATTCCATCCAGAGCGGCAACGCCTGGAAAGGAATGGACATGCTGATCTTCAACTCATGGCACTGGTGGCTCCACACCGGAAGATCTCAGCCGTACATTCAAACTACTCATTCTCGCTCTCACTCTGTTTTTTAACCGTTAAATATTTTTTTATTATTATTTTAACGTGATTTTAATTAAATCTGACATTTTGTAGATGGAAATATATGCGGGAAGGGAATAACTTGTACAAAGACATGGATCGTCTGACTGCATTTTATAAGGGGTTGAATACGTGGGCTAGATGGGTTGACCTCAATGTAGATCCTTCACAGACCAAAGTCTTCTTCCAGGGCATTTCTCCTACCCATTATCAGTAAGTGCAACAGAAACCATATTTGGGTTTAGCAATCTAGAATACAATCATACTCGATCAAGAAACTAGCACTAAAAAGCATGAGCCAGGTCCGTCCTACTTACTTCTGTTCCACCTATGGTATCAATAAATTCTCATAGTCACGCTCGTCAGTGGTGTGAAGACAGCAAAAGAAACTAGCATTAGATTTCTAACAAAATATAGGAGTCGGGTTGTTTAGAACTACTTAAAAAGAGGGCTCAGATTCAATCCATCTCAAGTTCAATCTTAAGTGTATTTGTCTTGCAACATTTCAACTACAAAAACAAATCCAAGTTCAAATATTATGCCCATTAAAACGATTCTCATGTTTCCAAATGCTAATTACCAGAGGGAGAGAGTGGAACCAGCCAAAGAAGAATTGCAATGGACAGCTAGAACCATTAGCTGGGTCAACGTACCCTGGAGGTGCACCGCCGGAAGTTGGAGTAGTCAGAAAAGTGTTGAGCACAATCAGCAAACCAGTTTATCTGCTAGACATTACCACACTCTCACAGCTAAGGAAAGATGCTCATCCTTCGGCTTACGGCAGGGATCATTCCGGCAACGACTGCAGCCACTGGTGTCTCCCCGGGTTGCCAGATACTTGGAACCAGCTCCTGTACGCAGCACTACACTGAAATACAACTTCATTTTCTGTGTTTATGTATAATGCTTTGTCCACCAATTTGGAGACTCAAAATTTCTCATTGGTAGATGAAAGGGTGGTAAAAGAAAAAAACTTTAAAGAGATTGATTGTTTAACAAGAATGATCAATTGGGATGTGGGAGTTGATAGATAGAAACCGATTTGATTACAGTACAAAGGCACTGTAAACTCGTAGTTGTGATTTCAGTAGGTGGGAAAGGAATTGGTTGAGAATAAACTGGCCTCTTCTGATAATTCAAACTTTTCTGTAAGTCTGATTTATCATTGTTCTTGGTAAAATGTCGTTCCGACTGTTGATTGTTCAAATCTAAGTTTTCAGTAAAAGCAAGTACTGTAATAGAAAAAACAAGAAACTAAATTAAACTAATCTGTGTTAAAGCAACATGCTAGTAACCAACATAAACTGCTGCATTTACTATATAACAGTCGTCGTTCTTATCTCCCATTTCCTCCACGTGGACGCCACTGGAGCATATCAGTCCACCATCCACAACTTCAACATTCAAAATTTTACCACTGCATTTGATTTCAAAACAAAACAAAGGGTCAGTGCAGAACACCAAAAAAAAAAAAAAAAAGGAAGAAGAAGAAGAAGAAGGTTAGCTATAGTTTGCTGCATATGACACGAAGCTGTAGAAACTAGAAAGAATTGTTTGTCAAGCATTGCAAATAAGCAAAATGTATGTATCTTCATAAGGCCAACAGAATGCCAGAATCAATGAGCGATTTGGTTGGTGCAAGAATTCACATTGATCAAATATGATAGGATAAGGAGATGGATCATCATGAAAATTTTGTTCATTGGGAAAGCATGCCGCTGAAGTAAGTCGATTGGGTTGGTACAAGAATTTTAAAACGAACGGGAATAAGTTGGGCAATCAATTATTTAAACATACTTCTCGACCATGCCATGGCTTCTAATAAATTTCAAACCAAGTGACTACTTCTTAAAAGCTGCTTTTTTGGGTTCTTAAGCGTCTTGGTGTGACCTGGTTTTTTTCTCTCGTTATATTTTTTCCCCTTAAAAATTGCAGAATCATGGTTATCTCCACTAAAATGTATTTGTGACTTTTGACTGCACTTACGAAAGAATTCTATCATAGGTCAGAATTAGAAGCATTGCGGAAACATGTTCCAGTAATTGATTGTAGGGAACTGAAGCACATTCCTCCTAGGTTACTTTTAATTGTAAAAGCCGTTGATCGAATCTTAGGATGATCAATACGGTTGAGGAGATAACAATAACTTGCTCATATCTTAGGTAAAGGATATTAGTGCAGCGAAAGTACTCACTAAGGAAAGACTGATTTGACTTTCTCAACATCCAAAGAGTGTTGGAGAGAATGAGGCACCCCTAGCTTAATCTGTAGCTTCATCTGCTCAAATGAAACACCAGGTATTGATCCTGCATAACAAATCCCACGACGAACTCATAAAAGCCACTTTTTTTTCCAAACACAGAACAAGTCTTGAAATTGTAAAAGTATGCCAAAGAAACCAAAATTCCAATGCAAAATTCAGTAAGTGAAAAACTGGGTTCTAGCATCCAACACTGCTACACTGAGTATCCCATCATTTCTTAAGCCCAGGTCCCAGTTCTGAGAACCGCAAAGTAGACCAAAACAGCAGCGAAAATCCAACGTAGCAGATGATATGACATAGGGCCTGTTTGGCGGAGTTTTTTAAAAGCTGCTTTTGGCTTCCCAGTCCAAAAGCAACTTCTGAAAGTGTTTAGATTATCTGTTAGAAGAGCTTCCAGTCTCCAGAAGTGCTTTCTGTCAAAGCCAAAATATGTGATTTCTGACAAAAGCTCTTTTGAGTAGATTTTAAAAACTTATAACAAAATTTAAATTAGACATTATAAACTTCATTTAAAATTTTTAGTACTTATTAGAATACTTTAAAAATCATTTTGACCCTAAAAACTCTTTGATTCCAAACACTTACTGAGATGCCACAACTTTTACTTGTCTTATCTTTTTCTACCAACTAGAAGCAAAAGCAAAGCTCTACCAAAAGGCCCATAATCACATAAGAAAGCTATGAATTGTGATGAACTAAACAGAATATTGAAAATTGTATAGCTTAATTCTTTCATAAAAAAACAGGATACGAACTACCCAACTTTAGTTGAACCCATAAGACCACCCAACCCTATCCCCAGTCAAAATCCAAATTTCTCATAAAGATACAGTCCGTCAAATTCAGCATTTAGTGACAAATCAGACCCCCCTCGTCTCTCGCATTTCATCACTGAACAACAACAACAACAACAACAACTAGAAATTTACATACACATATACACTTATGATGTAAATATACACACACATAAATTTGCAGCGCAGAGAAACCCATAAAATGTACCTCTTCGAAACGCAGGGATTGAATTTGAAGAGATGGCGTCTCTGCAGGCCCGCATCGCAGCCGCCGTAATGTCTTGCCTGTCGCACCCAATTCCACAAAATTATATATAAATATATATATATAATTAAAATTCGATACTTGTGGCATAAAAAATTGGAGAAAATGGAAAGAGAACTGACCCATGTTGGTCGTAGCCGACGCCCATCTCGACGAACAAGAGCTTCATCGGCGGAGCCGAGGCGGTGCTGACATCGGTGGTTTGGCTATGTTTGGATTCCATGGCGGATGTTGACGAAGCCCTAAGACGGCGAGAGAATCGAGGAGGTCGAGGATGAGATGGGTTTGTGATCGGAGAGAGTAACGAGTGCGGAGCTGATCGCTGATTCCAATGAGTGGAGCTGGTATAAGAGCGAATCGAAGGGGATGAACTGGGAAATGGCGAGCTTAGGACCAAGTTGGCAGTCATTTCCCTTGTTAGTAATATTTTCTTTGCAGTGGCATTATTCTAGGAATTATTTGCAATACACCCTCAGGTGCTAGGCCTCTTCCTCGGTAACATCGTCGGTAGAATACCAAGGATTGATTTTCAAAATAAATAAATATTTTTTTTAATGATAAAGTTATTTCATTTTTAAGAATGAGATTGTTAATTGGACGTGTAAAAAATTTTATAGTTCTTAAAAACAAAAAGATGCCCTATCTTTTTTTCAAAAATAAGAAGAATGATGAAGAGTTTGGGAAAATCACTATTTTGTTATTTTTTTCACCACCCATTTTGAAAACGAACATAGGAAATAAATAGGGGTAAATTTCTATACCCTAAAAAAAAAAATTTGACATTTACATCCATTTAAAAAAATTTGACATTTACATAAGAAAGTGATTCTTTAATACAATGTATTTACCTAATGTTTAATTTAATGTATGTTAGAATTGTGCTCAAGTTATCACGAAATATAATATATATATATATGTATATAATGACTAGTCTTAGGGATAATAAGTTTAATCATAATTTTTTAATTACCAATTTAAGTGTTATATTTTTATTGATAGAGAAATTGATTAATGTCATAATACTTTAAATAGTTATCAATTTAAAATAATAATAACTTATATGTCAAATAAGTTTATACATAAAAGTTGAAATTAGAGCAAGTGTGCACGGCATTTTTCATATCAAATTGTGATATTTTTAATCAAACTTTGATTTTTTTTTTTTTTTTTGGTACATTTAGTTGATAAACTCCTAATTAATCAAATCTAATGAATCAAGGCCCCTCAACAACTGGGAAAAGAGAATATTTATGTGATTTGATGCTTATTCTCTTTTTTATCTTTATAATGATAACATACCTAATCTTAAATCAAATGGCAAACGAGGCATAAGTATAGAATGGCAAAACTCCCCAGAGCGACAGGACCCTACAAGGCTTCACTCTGAACAAGACGGGGATGAGGGATGATATTTGTGGATGCAGTCAAGAATAGGGGTGAAGTCTTGTCTCTGAAATGGAAGCGAGATAGAGACAGAGGAAGCACTCCTACCCTGTCTCATCCCAATACACTTCTAGTTTTAAACTTAATTAGATTGTTTTAGCTTAAAAAAGTAACTACTAATTACATTTCTTTGCTAAAATAAAGAAATTAATAGAAAAGGTAATTACTAAATAGTTGGCTTGTCAGTTAGTATGTATTGTTTATTCTTTTAGTTTTTGGACTTTGTAACTTTTTTTACAAGACATTTGTGTAGATTCATTGTTAAGATTTAACGGTATATTTGGTACACCGTCTTGAATCCAAAAAAATTCAACTCATTTTAAATCCAAAATTAACTTTTTAACTTTTTCAAAATCTGCACAGCATCCTTTTTTTCTTTCTCCTAACTACATTAATTTTAGATTATCAATTGGAACCCAAAATTTTCAAGTCAAAACTATGTACTAAATGGTTTGTTTGCATATTTTTAGAATTTGATTGATTGATTTATTTATTTTTGTAAATTTTTTATTTTGATCTAAATTTACAATGAATTCTATATATTTTTTGCTCTAAGTTTATAATTTCACAAGTATAGCTATTTTTAAATAGAGAATGGAGTGATTCTCAAGAATGCTCTCAATTGAGGAATCAAGACTCCAACCCTTTCCCTCGTCAATTAGGTAGGGATGGTGAGGGTTTTGCGGGACGGGATGAGGATAAGAAAGCATTCCCAACCCATACCATACATGATACGCAATTTTACGCAATACCTAAAAAAAAAAACAGTTTCAAGGTGGGTGATTGAATTTGAAGACGCGTTATGGATTAAGGCACACAATATGTGTTTGAATGTTCAAGAAGTATAAAGACGCATCATAGACTAAGGCACACAATATGTGTTTGAATGGTTCAAGAAGTATATTCACACAAGTGACATATTTTAAGTGGAAATCGGAAAATCTGTCCATAAAAATATCTCTTCTTTCATATTCTCTTTACCTTCCAATTAGAAGTACATGTTACAAGCGAATGGTAGATCTTTGTTGCCTGTTGGTCAGTGGGTGGGTGGTTGGTTCAATCTCAGATGAAGCAATGGGTCAAAACTACTAACCTTAAGCAGACACTTTTTCAATTTGGGCCCTTTGAGTATGCTCAATAACAAATCACTTGGAAGCTAACATGGTTCAGCCATTATATTCACAAACATAATATTCTTATCTTTACAACAAATTTTAGAGGGAGGAGTGAAAAAAATTGGAGCAATTTCTGAAGCTGAGTTTGCTACAGATGGTTTTTTTTAGCACGGCGTCGACCTGCATACAAATTTGTGCGGTTGCTGGTTTTGGCATTGAATATGGCACGATCTGGCTTTCTCTCTCAGCTCCTGGAAACCTCTCATTGTTTCTACGTCGAATCCGCCGGCAAACTGGGCAGGAAGAAGGAAAAAAAAAAAAACGACACCCCAAATCAGCAAAATGGAATCTCTCAAAATTTACAGCATAGTACTTGAAAGAAAATATCTTGTTTCTTTTTTTCACCTGATGAACACGGAAGGCAAATCTAACTCCTTGGACTATCAGCTCTTCCTCTTCGGGGCCACCACCAACGGCCTCAAGCTCCGCCGATACTCTCTTCATGTACTTCATTGCCAATTTTACAGATGCCAGCTTGATCTGTGACAAAAATGTACACAAATTGTCGGTACAATCATTCAGCTAACTAACATCCAGAACTTGCCAGAAATCACATTCATTGTCCAGCTTAGTTCATAAAGTGAATAAACCGAATTCTTCGTCAAAGCTTTGCTACTTTTTATCTAATGCAGCGTAGTTGCAAAACCATAAACTAAGCTGGTGTTGGGGTATAGCAATTAAAGAACAAGTCTTTCATTGGTTAGGTGGATTTATGGAACTTTTTGCGGTTTAAAAAATAAGGAATGGGTGGTTTTAAGACACATGGGAAGGCATAAAAAAGTCAATAAGGAGAATCTGATTCTTACTTTACTCATAAATCCAAAACAAAAACAAACACGCAGGAGACAAGATCTACACATGTAGAAATGTTGGATATCACAGGTACCCATGCAACGCGTGCGCGGAGAAAATTAGGTAAAAATCTTTAGACCTTATTTTGTCATTTCGTAACCACCAAGTTTGTGTTATGTGGTATCTAATGGCAACCCAAGTATCTTTTTGTCTCTCCAATATCTACACTGTCGTGATTTTTTTAATGGAAAATATCTATTAAGCTTAGATAAGTTTGGTATTTGGTAAAAATAACATTTTTTTTAAGGACAGGACAAAGTAATTACCTGGCTCACACATCCAGAATCTAGCATCCAATCCGTTGGAATTTGGAAGTTTTTGTATCTCTTTGTCCCGGATTCTCTCATCCTCGAGAGATTGTACACACCATGCTCCAATCTGTTACAAAGTCATTCTCATCCATAAGCTGAGCAAAGTGTCACAAATTTTGAATAATTTGAGCATAATATTGATTCACTAGAGTAGAGAGTTAATACTTCTCGAGCAAAGCCTGCATCTTCTTTAGAGCCGGGCCACATGGCTGCCGAGGGTTGTCACGAAACGACGACGCCTCGGATTCGAGCTTCTTCAGATCGCAATACCCGAATGCAGCCTCGCGCAGGGCGTCCGCCTTCTGCTCCGGCCAATCGAAGTGCTTCAGCACCGCCCTCTCGTCCACCTGAAAAGTAAAATAAATGAACATTAAAATCTCAAACCTCATTTTTTGTTAATGGAAACTACTAATGAGTGAAAAATAAATTAATGAAATTTTTACCAAGTAGGATAGTTCGTCGTCGAGCCATTTGACAAAAGGCACAACGTCCACAATGTCTGTAAAAGCTGCATTCTCAACCTCTTTTATTAAAAACCTTATGAAATCTCCCTGTGTTTCCACGTCCGTTTTTATCTGTTTACATAATATTAAAATCCACAACCACCACATGAAATGAAATCAAGTCAGTCAATTTTGAGCTACAAATTTACGAAATTGCCACCGAAAATATTCAAAATTATCCTTTTAATTTGAAAAAGAAAAAGAAAAGAGAGAGAGAACAGTCTGGACCATGTAGAATCCAGGCACTGTCTTATCTTGCAAGTAAGCAATAAAATCCAAAAAAAAAAAAAAAAAAAAAACAGTCAAAAAGAATCCACCAATAAAGACACGAGGGATAGTTAGTGGTCACTGACATTTAAGCCAGTGGCAAAACCAGTAAATAAGTTTAAAAAAAAAACTAAAAAAATAACCGGTGACCGGAACTTACAGCTAGCAAGTGCGCGGACCGGTTCTCAATCTCGCCGATCATGTCACGAGCATTGGCGGTGGCCGGTACGTCGGGGACGTTGGATTCGCGGCGGGAATCCCTACGCATCAATGAGTGGTAAAACTCCACCACCTCCGGCACTCTCCTCACCTTCGCCGGCACCGGCTTCAAGCTCTTCGGCGGAGGCGGAGGTGGCGGAGGAGCCGCTTTCGACGGCGGAGGTGGCGGCGGCGGAACCGACTTCGTCGGAGGTGGAGGTGGAGGTGGCGCCGGAATCGACTGCTCCGATGAAGCTCTGTTTTCTGGTGGAGTAGAAGTACTTGCTAAGGTCGACGAGTTCGACGGCGATGAAGACGATGACGACGGTCTCGGAGGTGGTTTCGGAACTCTAGGAACGCGAGATCTGACGGTGGAGAGGACCGAGTCGACGAGTTCCTCCGAGTCACACCTCGAGTGCCGTGGTCTCTCGCTTTGATGATCATGACCTGATTCCTGATCTCTCTTCGAATTATCCAAAGCTTCGAGTTTCTGGTTCTGATTCTGATTCTGGCTCTCCTGGTTCGCTTCCGTCGATTTCAACCCTCTCTTCAAGTTCTTGATCAGATTCGACCTTCCGGAGACCTCCATTAGCCCCTGAAATCTCTGCGACGACGAAAGCTCGTCACTTTCGGCCGAAATCTCCGCCCTACCACGATCCGCCGCCGCTTTCTTCAACTCCGCGATTTCAGCTTCCATTCTCTTCACCTTCTCCTCGCCCTCTCTCCTCTCTCCCTCAATCTTCATCTTCATTTCCTCCATTTCCGTTCTCAACCTCTCGTTCTCGGCCTCCAATCCCTCGATTCGCCTAGAAGCTCTCTCAAGCTCCGCTTCTCTGTTCGAAATCTCGTTCTCGAGCACGGGAACGATGGCGACGGACTCCTTCAGCAGCTTGTGCTCGAGAAGCTCGGTCTTAAGGCGAGACTCTCTCTCCCGGAGATCCTCGACGAGGCGGAGGAGTTCCGTCACGTCGGGTGGCTTGGGCTGGACCTGAGCGGAGGAGCGAGGGAAGTAGACGCCGAAGGATCGCGAGAAAGCCGCCTTCTGATGAGCAGACACCTTCGCCGAGCTCGGAGACGGCGAGGGAGGCTTAGGCGGCGGCTCCTGCTTGGAATGCGCCGGCGATTTCTGAAAGCCCATTACCATTTTCACCTTCCCGGTAACCATTGCTAAAGCCTTGTAAAGCTTGCTCTTTTTTTTTTTTTTTTCTTTTGGGTATTGAGAAAATGGTGGTGTTTTTTTAAAGTCCGCTGGTTCCTAATCTGATTGAGGGAAGAGTTACAAAGATGTCCTTGTCTGATTGTCTGTCTCTCTGCTAGAGAGAGTGTGTGTAAGTGTAGTGTAGTGTAGGCAAGTGTAGGTCTGGAACTTGAACTTTGTGACATGAAATAAAATAAAATAGTAGTTTAAACGATGATAAAAAAAAAAAGAAATAGAATAAAATAAAGATTTTGGTATTAGAATATTTACAAAGAGAAATTGAAAGAGAGAGAGAGAGAGAGACGTTGAGGGGGAATACAAAGGCACAGATTACGAGGAACGGTCTTCTTTTCCTTGGATCCAGTTTGACACCCTCTTTCATCCTCCAGCGAGTCCATCCACGCGCTGGAGGACTTTTTCAATTGAACGGTCTTGTTTGTAGATTTTTTTAAATTGAAAATAAGTTTACCCTTGACATTATATCTCAAACTTAAAATTTTCATCTTAATTTTTATTTTTTTTTAAAAATTAATAAAAATTATAATTAATTATTAAAAAATCGACCAACTCAAAGTTAAAAATTTCGATTCAAACCGTCTTACCAAACACATCTTAAGTTTTTCTTTTTTTTTTTCATTGAAAATAAGTAAATATTTTAGAAATATATGTTTCATTGAATTATAAATCAAAAATAAATTGTGATATTTAAAATAATGTAAAAACTAAAATGTAGTCATAAAATTATCAATATGAATTTTATTTTATTTTTTCCGTCATTATAGAATTTAGATATAAGAATCATCTTATTTGAAATGAGATCATTATGGAATTTTGAAGTTTTAGAGCTCGTATATGGAACATTTGGAGATAGTACTTTGAAAATTGGGTTGGAATATGTGTTTGAAGAAAAATTTTAAAAAAGTTATGTGCTTTAGAAAATATTGAAAATTTTGAAATGTGTTCAGAAAAAAAATATAAAATGAATCTTGTCTTGTTCCTCTCATCATTATTAGTATTTTGACATAAAAACCATCTCATTCTGATTTAAAATGAAAAATTTATAGACTTTTAATTTTTGAATTTTTTAAAATAGAAGGATGAAAAACTTGATATAAAAATGGGTTTTGAAATCCGGTTTTGCCAACTCCAAAACATCGCATTAAATGTGCTCTCAGTTTTCTAAAAATAGAAATGAGAATAAATGTGGATTTGAAATTGAGTCATGAAAATAAATGACTTTTTAGAAAAGTGACTCTAGTTAAACACCCCTTAAATGCTTACTAATGTTTTTTTTTTTTTAATTTCATTTTTGATTCATTGATTGTAGATCAAATATCATTTTAGGCTTTGGATTATAAAACATCCGAGAATCAGTTATTAAACTATTAAATTGTCTCATAATTATCATGTGTAGATCAAGTACGTTTTAGTTAAGGTTAATTTTGTTATTTTATGGTTAGAAATAATTGTTATAAGAATTTTACAATTTCCGTGATTGAAATTCTAGATGCGAAATGTATAAAGCTAACCCTAATTAAATTAATTATAATCAGACTTTTAACAATGTTTTAAAAAAAAATGACTATAATGAGATAAAGTAATATTTCAAGAATTGATTTTGAGATGTTTTAAAAATTCAGGAACTAAAATGTGATTGAATCTATAATTCATGACAAATAAACTTGAATTCAAATTCCATATAAACATGAAGTACAGATATCTTGTAAAGACATTATTATTATTTGTTTGACTCATTCAGATTTTGTAATTGAACTACTATGAGAGATTTTGCTTCATATTTCTATCCTTAAAATTGTAGAAACACTCTCAATTTTCTTTCTAGAAAACAAAAATAAGTACAGGTTTTGAGTAGGAGAATTTTTTGCTTTTGTGTTAGAACAGGCTGGAGATCATCCGGTTTTTTTATTTTTATTTTTTTCATAAGAATCTCATTTAAATTGAAAAATAATAGGCGCGTGTGACTTGGCGAGTAGGACTCAGTGTTCTTTGAGAAATGAATGTATAAAATGTTTTTTTTTTTTTTCTGAATATATTTATTTCTTTATTTGGGTAAAATAGATTATTGGGTGAGACTTGAGGGGCTTTGGAGGGAAACTAGAAAAGGTCCGATTAACGGTCGGGTCGGCTTAAAATTAAATGATTATCCAATTTCTCGTCAATAAACATCTCGCCATTTCTCGCTTGCCTTGACTGTCTCCTCATTTCGCTGCTTATTGCCTATTCCTATCCTATTTAGAACAAGTCAAACATAGGAATTTGACCAAAAATTACTCTCTCTCTCTCTCTCTCTCTCTCCCTTAAAAATTCAGGGCTCGTCAAATTATGTTTTTTTTATATTTTAATTTTAATTTTTTTAAAAAAATTAAAAAAAATTATAATTAATTTTTTAAAAATCAATTAATTTTAAATTAAAAATTTTATCTCTAATTATTTATCAAACGGAAGTTTATTTTCCTAAAATGAATCCTACCTTCTAAATTAATAATGTGTTTAGATGATCCATTTTAATAATTATTATTGCAATCTATGTAATATTTATTTGATTGGTAAATCACTTAAAACTATTAAAATGTTTTATTTTTTTGTTCACAATAACTAAATTTTCATTTTTTATAAATTTGTGTCACGTTCTTTGTAATACATTTTCATTATTCAAATCTTACATTTTTATATGATATTTATATGTTCATCCATAATAATCCTTCCATAATAATCCAAACTGGTTATAAGTTTTAGATGTTAAACTACCCTTGATTCTTAAAAGAGTTTTAACATTGGTCATTTAATTTGAGATTAATTTAAAAAAATGAACGGAAAATGCTCAAATGACCGTATTTATCAGTAAAAGTACGACATTACATCCTCAATATTTGATTAGCTAAGTGAATATTCGGAACACCCGTTTGAGTTATAATTTTTAAATTAGAATTTGTTGATTTTTGAAAAATTAATTAAGAAATTTATTAACTTTTCAAAAAAAAGAAAAAAAAGCTAGTCAGAATTTTTAAGTTGGAAACTTGAATTCCAAATGAAACATAAGATTGAAATAGCCCTCCATTTTACATGAGGCTGTTGCACCTGAGGTAAAATTGGAGATCAACACTTCATTCTTGTTCGTTGGTGTTGGTCCAAAGACTAGCCAAACTAAAAAGAACAGGAAAAGGAGGTATACATTACTCAAGATTAATATGGGTACTTTATTCTTTCTAAATCAATTACCGCACATTCTAGTCACATAGGCTCTTTCTGTTTATTTTCTAATAGATCTCCAACATGGACTAAAGGTCAAAAATCAAAATAGAGTATTATCTAAATTACTCATAAATGTCACAGAAAAGTAAAACATAGTTTTTCTTACAGATAGATCAATCACAAGACTTTAGAAGAATGGTTCTTTTAAGTTATTTTTTCAAAGAATTACTAATTGGGAGATAACTTGTGACATTGTCGTTGTATTTTCTTGATTGATGTGATTTTTTCATGTCACTACATTTTGATTTGTATTAGCAACGAAAACATTAGAATCAATTTTGAAAGAATGGTATTGATACTTTAAATTGAAGGAAAGTATCTTGAAATCTTTTTATATTGATGGGAAATTGGGAATACGAAGAAAAAAATTATAAATATTTGTTTTTTTTAATTTTAACTTAATTATTTGTCATATTTTAAGATACAATAAACATTCGAAAAACAGTAAGTAAATAAGGAATTACTTCGAAAAAAAATTGTACCTTTAATTAGACGCTAGTTTCTTAGGAAAAGTTTTGACACTTAAAATTCGAAAAATACCTTTATGGTTTTCTGGAACCAAATTGATAATTTGAGAAATGATTAAAACTAGAAGGCATAATTATGCTATCCATTACAAACAATAATAAAACTATATAAAGATCTATTATTAGCATTAAGAATTAAAGAATAAAGATAATATTGCATTAAATTTTCATTTTCATTTAATTTTTTGTAGTACACATTTTACTGATATATCCTCAAATGTTTGAAAATACACAACATTATTAATATTGACGTTTTATTTTTAAAAATTTTCTTATATTTTTATAGAATTCTGTCTATCCTCTAGAAACAAAAATATTAGGATTTTCTTATTTTAGTTCGTTTGATATTTTGGTTGAGTTTTAAATGAGATAAAAGTTTTAAGTTTGAGTTTGTTGATTTTTTAAAAATTAGTTATAAATTTTATTGATTATTCAGAAAAAGACAAAAATTAAAACGAAAAAATACAGTTTAGTTGGAGTTAAACTTGGATGCCAAACATGAGCTTTAAGTTTATTCTTTTTTATTTTCTCTCAAGATTTTAACTTTCATATAACCTTGTCTTTTTGGATCAAGATGCCCTCATACGTATCATATAAGCTACTAGTACCTTGTTTGTAACTTTCATAAAAAGAAACCGAAGTATAAATTAGTTTTCAATTGATCGAGATGCCCTCATACGTAACATTGATGAACGTGGGGCGCTCAAAAAAAAAAAAAAAAAAAAAAAGCTATGCCCTATATATTTATGTAATAAATAGTTAAATCAGCTTTGAAAGTAGATCAATGCAAACGCCATTATAACAAAGATGTAATTGGATATTGTGTCATTTAGACACAGTATCTTCCTTTTCTTTTGTTCTTTCTCGTTTCTTTTATTATAAGTTAATAACGCTCTTCCTTCTCCAAGCTCGTGTTATGGAAGAAGAGAACAAGGTACCAAGAGGAAAATATCAGCAATAATCGGTTTTATTACGAAACAGCTCATGGTGTTCATATTAATATCCTATTATTATCTCTAGAATCATTCCTCTGCAAACTTTTGAGGCAGTTAAGTAAATCATGTTTAAGGTTCATGACTTCACATTGCTCAGTTTAAAAACCTTATATTTGTTAGAACGTATGTTCTGAAGGGGCTGAAACCTATATAAATTGAAAAATTCAAAAGAGCATTAAATGCAACGAATTGTCAGTTTCTCAAAAAATTATTTTGGTGTACCATTTTATCTACCTATTTCTGACTTTTTTTTTTTTTTTTCAATTTTGGGAAGCCAGCTGCTCTAATTTATTCTTTTTTAATTAGTGCATTAGTTTTGTAGTTAGAAATGTCTGATGTGAAATCTTGTTCTCCCAAACCTGAACATTCTTAAACTCCTAATTAGATATAACAAATAAAGTAGAAACTAGTACTAGTGTCTACCAGTCAATGCATGCATTACTAATCTTAGCTGTGTGTAGGCACTAATAATATTAATTCGTCACGTACGCCTGGTTGAATCTGCAGGTTAGTTTTTGCAACGCACAGCTCGATCATCTATATTTGAATATTTCCAACTGAAGAAATAGCTAGTTTAAATATTTACCGACTCGGATATATACACCTAACGTTTTTTTAATTAATTAATTTATATTTTATAAGACATTTTAATAAAATCGGATATGAAATTACACTAAAAACACAAATATATAATATATGCTTTTAGTTTAAGTTAAGAATGATTGAGTTTCTATAAATTGAGAGACCAATCTCGAAGTATGTGTTAATTTAAAAAAAAAAGATGAAAATTTGAAATTCATTATATATATATTAAAATTAATTATAAAATTCATAATCTAATATCAATGTGTGAATTTGTGAGACTCCCTTTACAGTCTCCAATGTTGTTTTTTTTAGATGTCATTGCTTAATCAAACAGTTTTTATTCAAAAAAAAAAAAGGACTAAAAAATTACAATTAGATTGCACTTGTAATCCGATATAAAAATCATTGACCATTTAAAGAAGTTATAGATGACAATAACTTATCATACATATAGTATTTATGATGCATACAAATAAATAGTACGAACTTCTGCAAAGTGGATTTATACTCTGTTTGGTGATTCAACTCAAACTTAAAATTTCCATCTAAGTTTTTGTCTTTTTCTGAAAAGTCAACAAAAATTATAACTAATTTTTAAAAAGTCAACCCACTTCAACTTTTAACTCAAACTATATTATCAAACGGAGGCTTGGTTTGAATTCTGCTCTCTATCCCCTCTTGACCGTTAAATAACCTATGTATGAAATCTGAAGTAATAACATTATTCATTTGGTTTTTTAAGAACTGGTTTAACCATTATTTTAACTTTTTAACAATATAATCAATAAGTATTTACGTTAAAAATTTATAACACAACACACAAATTTAACTATAGTTGTCAATCAAACCATTAAAAAGTAAACATAACAGCAAAAATAACAGTACCTATCAACATAATAAATTTTTCGTTCTTTATTTTTTTAATCTTCCTATTCAAAATAGTAAAAAAATATCAATGCTATGTAGAGAAACGTGTGATCTTTAGCTTAGAATATTAAACGGTGGAAGGCATATGTATACATTAATTGCTGTGCAACTTAATATGGTAATATGTTAGGTGGCAGTTAGAAAATTTGTACATGTACATACATACATACATATATATATATATATATGTGTGTGTGTGTATGTATGGAGATGATTGCATTGGAATTACTTCGCTGAAACATCGCTTTCAGTATTGTGAGATGATGCCCTAGCTAGCTCAACAGTGACCATTAACATAATTGGAGAAATCTGAATCACTTGCTGGTTTGCTTTGTTTTTTTTGTTTCATTTGTTGTGGCCTTTTTTGTTAAAAGTGGTGAAAAAGAGGGGTGTTTATTAGGTTAGAGATCTTATTAAATCTCTGCTCTGAGAATGACTTGAGCAGGCCTTTATTTATTTATTTTTTTTCGTTTCTTTGTTTAGCTCTCTACTTATGTCCTTTTATTAAAAAAAAAAAAGGATTATTTTCGAAAAGTTTTCCCAAACTTAGATTAGTACTTGCTATAATATTGTATTTCTTAAATTTTAAAATATAACATCCGTTTTTTCAAAATAAATACATGTGATAGCCACTTGATCAAATAAAGATATGTTCATAAATGGAATATTAGAGGGAGACTATAATTTCAATCCTTTTTTATTCTTTTATCACATTTTCCCGTCTGGGTCGTTCTAGGCTCGAATTCACTTCTCAAACAATTATTTTAAAATTTTGGAAGAGAAAATATTATAATAAAAAGTAAAAATAAAATAAAAGTCTAAAAAATGAGTTTAACTTTAAACCTAGGTGCCAAACGCCCGTAAAAAACCTCAGTTTCACTATATAAAACAAAATTTTCACTCCCCACATATTATATGCATCCGTGATAAAGAAATTAAAATCATAATGGTTCGAGTACTGTATTATATTCATTATAACCATAATTTATGATATTAATATTGTCTTTCCTATAACATCTATGATTATGATATTCACTTTAATGGAATGAAATTGTCATCCTAAAAAAAAAAAACAAATAAACTTACAAAAATTGTAGTAGAATAAATTGCTACTTTATGAATCTCACATGTATTTTCACAGCCACGCGGCACCAGTACTACAGCAAAATGCCAATTCTCTCTAGAAATTTTATTTGATTGTTGCATATACTTAGACACATATTTTTCAGGGTAGCAGTACTCAAAATTTCATTAGGGTCTAAATACCGAGGACAATTGAACCGTACTCCTAGATCACATTTACGAAACCATGTTATTTATTTATTTTTTAAATCATTTAATGTTTTCAGTCAAATTTATATATGTACAAAATGAGATAGAAACTTACCACCGCTTATTTTCCCATTTGAGGGTGGTACTGAGAACAACAGCGGAGCTATCCATGGTGGAATGGCCTTCCACACAGTGAACCTTTTTTTTTTTTTTTTTCAGTTTCATTTTTAAAATTTGTATTTTTTTTTTCTCATTTCACCGGTACTAAAATTAGATTATCCCTATATAAATCTTTCTAAAAACTTCATTTTTTTTTAATCTCACTGAAACATGAATAAGATGGTTCCATCACTGATTGAGAACCATATATATATATGGAAATAATTAATACGAGAAGCTAGCCGTTTCAAGGAAAGCAAAGCATATTTAAAGGAATAAAACAAGAATGACACAATAAATTTAACATATACTGAATATGCCATAGTAGATTTTCTTGGAATTTCATATGGTTTAAATATGACACTACTTATATGGTGGAATTTCTTCAATCCAAAAGCAAGCATGCACCATGGAAGTTTTTGGCAAGATGGAGCATAGCGCTCAATTACCTCAATAACATCATATATAGAGGTTCGGATATCTAGAGAGAAGGAAATCATGTCACAGATAGTCTGCCTTCATACACAGTCCACATTGATGAAAATGTGGTTCAACACTCTAGACAAGTATTCTTTTTTGATTTACAGAGACTTGACAGGTCTTCCGTGTTATAAATTTTGTAACTAGCCGATGTACTCCTTTTTTCCCTCTACTTTTTTCCTACTGGGTTTTGATTATAGGATTTTAATAAGACATATTTGAAGGCTACTTTCAAAGAAAGAGTCTTGACTCGATCCTATAAAACTATCTTTTAGCTTTCTTTTTTGATTTCTAAGCGTCTACTGATTGTTTTTATTTCCTCTTTCTTTAAATTATTTTGTAGTTTTCTTTTTCTTTAGTAATAATATTAAGTGGGATGGAAAAGTGAAGATAGTGCGAAAGAGGTGGCGATATAGTTGAGATGTTTTGGTGTACCTGCTGATTTCTGTCATCACAATTTTATTAAAAAAAATTTAATATATATATATATATATATATTGTGTTGTAAACCATATTATTGGTGGTCCTCTAAGCCCTATCCATTTATTTATTATTCATGGGATTGTTCAGTGCATGATCAGCTGCTATATATCATGCAAGGCCAACGAAGCACGAGTAAATGTTTCGCAATTTGATCGGGTCCCCTCAAGGACAGTCAATCAACTCACGTTGACATTCTCTTAACAGTCAATTTCCTGCATGCATTAATCACTAGGATTAAGGCGATTAGCGGTCGTTTTACTCCCTAGCTATAATTAATTGTTCACAGACAAGATTAGGATGCAGACAAGCGGCCGAATCATTCTTTTATTTTAATAGGAGCGTATATTAAAATATGTTTTAAAAATAAATAATATAAAAAACCAAAAAGAAAAAAGAATATATATTAGAGTGTTTTTCGAGAACAATTGAATCAATAAATGCATATAAAAAAATTCATAAAACAAATTACACAAGATTACGATGAGTTTTAATGCTTTAAATGTTGGAAAAAACGGATCCGATATCGGAGTTACGACGCAGCGGAAGTTTTAAAATTTTTTTTTATGCCGTTTCGAAAAGAATCTCATGATGCATATAACAATAAATTAAATTCATGATCAAGTGTACCTTATTTCTCGGATTCCGGAATCACTAGAGCGTTTGACCAACGTGTCTTCTCTACTATTCTCGAGTTCCACGTCTCAGAGTGTGTGTGGGCACACGTTCTATGAATCCAATTGATCGGTAATGCTTTCCGAAGTCTAGATCCCTCCTTCTCAATTCCGATGTTCCTCGTTGAGAATACGATCCAACTTCTTTCTTCAAAACTACAAAACAGGAACCGGTTAACCTCCTATGAAAATTATCACTCGGTTTAACCTTCCTCACAATTTTGAATCAATGGAATTTTCTCTCTTTTTCTTTCTCACAAGATAGCCGAATTTTTGTGAAGTAGAAGAAACCCAAATTATTTTTTCTTTCACTCACAAAAACGTTTTCCCCTTTGAAAATTATCAAAAATTGGTTTCTCAAGAATTCCTAGCCTTTATATAGAAGTCTAATCCTTTTCAAAATTTAATTCCTTCTTGAAAAATAATTAATAATTATTTTTCTGGATAAATTTTGAACCAAAAGATCATACAACTTTAGGGCTAGATTCATTGAACCTAGAAACGTTTTTTCAAGAGGAAATCTCCTCCAAAAAATTCGGCCACTTTAGGATAAATCTAGATTGGTGGTTCAAATTTTAAATCAAGAATCTAGACTAGTGAAAAGATCCTAGTCCTATCTAGATTCAAATTTCTTTTAAACCCTTTTTGAATTTAAATAAGATTCACTCATTTGAATTAATATTTTCCACAAACATCAACCATATTAATTAATTTAAATAAATGGAATATTTGAATTTTTTCTTCCTCAAAAATCCGTGCACCATATTTAAAGAAAAAAAAATTCATCAAATAATCTCCATTATTTAAATCAATTAATAATTTAATGTTAGGAATATATTTGAACAATTTTGAAACAAAATTTTCTTCTCTCCACCTATCTAAAACCGTGCACCTCTTTTAGATTAGGAGAGAAAAATTTTGTTTTTCAAAATTAAATAATTCAAACACAATCTTATTTCCAAAATTCAAGTTAACCAATCACGTGTTGACAAATCATATTATTTGTCTACACAAATACTACATGTCCAATCCTTTTTCGGATTGCATGTTAGAGAGTACCATGTCTTAATAGACATTACAAAATTCCATTTAAATTTACCGATCTCTTTAGGAATAAATCCCGAGACGCTATTTAGAACTATATGAGCTAGTAGAGGGACCCGATGGAAATATGTAAAGAGGCTCCTATAATTGTGAAAAATTAATCCCAGACTAATTATTCATCAATTATCAACTTCAAAACTATTCCACTAAAAGTTTGAAGCTGAACTCCTGTTTACATCCCGTATTACGAAAGCTCTCTCACGCAGTGCTTCTTCCATGATTTATTCATCGCTTGTTTAATCCCCATATGTTATCCATGATTGAATTAAGGACTTTTTCCGTTTTACCTTTTCAATCATTTTAACTTAAAGTTCCATTATTCTCCATTGAAAGAACCACCAATTGTAAAACCATACAATTGGTAAATCATCAGAGAACACAAAGTAAACCGATGGCCAAGATCTTGTTATACTATCTTTCAATCCCCGAATAATGCCTTTAAGTAGATAACATGTACTATCATTAAGATAGCTATGGATTCCATATCTATGAATCTTGATTTCTCTATCCATAAGTCATGCACCCAAAACACAAGTATATTGACCATAAATTAACAGTGTCTCACCTGTAGTGCATTAAAGTACATAAGTCATGGATACGAACTCAAGTAATCATTTCAGGATTAAGATTAATACAGAATGATAATCAAAGCTTCATTGATTCTTATAAACAGAATTATTAAACCGAATCAATTAACACTTTAGGTCCAATCCAATGTCATACCTCAATACTGGTATACATTAAAGTTTTCACTCGGAACCAATCCGATGGTCAAGACAAACCATCCCTCCAAGGAAGTAGACAACTTGTACAATCTTATCATGAATAAGATCCCCAAATCTTATTCCATCGATTGCGGACTATTTATTTTGACTGTTATCAAATTACCATGTCTTCTATGTATACCCCGTATACATATGGTAATCCGATATATTTCCAACAGTCAAGGAGTATTTTATGTTTGCTCAACCATACAATCAACAAATGAAAGTAAATAGGACACAACTTATTAAACATGAATAACCTCCTCTTATTAATATCAAAATGTCATATTTACAGAAAATCCCTAATATTGATTTTCTATCCTTAGGGCACATATAGATCCCAACATTAAAAGCGCTATAAGAGCTTTATAATCAATACGGACAAAAATTTCTTTTTCAATGTATATATATGATTCAATCATTGTTGCGCTGCTTTTTAAGTCATGTTTATTTTCATTTGGTATAAACAATGAGTTTTCACTCAAGAATAAAGATATTAGTGTGTAAATATATTGGGATAATCAATAAAACAATCGTAAAATTTTTTTGGAATAGTCATGAACAAAAGTTCAGTGGGGCCAGGGGCCAACCCTTTCTCGCTCGATCATGTGTGTCCTCGTCCCTAGATCAATCGAGATGTACAGTCACTTCATCTTTAATTTGATCAAGCCCGTGTATGGATATGGACCAAGCCTTTGTTATTACCCTTAATAAGGTGACCCGGCCTATGTAATATCATTTTAAAAATTATATTATTTCTAATTTTAAATTACACCTTGGTCCGGTGTGCCAGGCAATGGGACGGGCTAGATTGGCCCCCATGTACGATGTTTGATAGCCCATATTTTCAGCTCTTACGACCTATAAAATTGCGTTGCTTAATGCAATTAGGTCTTCTTTTGGCGCAAGAATTAAGATTCAGTGTATGGTATTATTAACCTCTCGGTATAAAAAAAGAATTACTCAATTTTGATAGACATATAAACCCTCAAGCGTTGTTTTAAGTATGCATAAACCTTCAATCTATTAAAACATTTGCAATTGAAAGATTATCATTACTTTTGTCATTTTTGGATTGGTTTTATGCATTATGCGTCCTTCTTTTGTTGTTGTTGTTGTTGTTGTTGAAAGACAAAATTCCCTATGGTTATAAATAGACCTCATACCTATATATATAAGGCTTTGTTTCGTTGGAGTGATAGGGAGTAAAAGGGAAGAAAAGAGTTGAGGCGAGATGAGAAATATAAAAGATAAAAGAGGATTATAAAAATCATTTAAGTTATTTGGTAAAGAGAAGGAAAGTAGAAAGGATAAGTTATAATTTTATAAGAGTAAAATGCTCTTTTTCAAAATTGAATTGGATGAATTTGGTGGGATTCTCCCATTGCTCAAACGAGTAGAACGTCCCTCATCCCTCCTCTCTCTCCTTACTTCCCTTCAACCAAATAATGGATTAGGTATCTCCCTCCTCCTCTATCCCTCTTTCCATATCTCCCTTCAGTCAAACCGATGGAGCTGAGTTTCTCAAAACCGGTGGAGGCAAAAGATTTTTTTGAACGTAAAAGTTAAATCAAAATTTTTAGGGAGGAGGGAAATGTGCCAAAATCCTCCAGCAATAAAAATGCATAGAATAAATTTTTTAGGTGATAGTAAATAGTGTATTTATGAAGCATATTCATGACAAAATTTATCTTCAAAATGCTATTCTGAATAAAATATTTATAGTAAATATCATATATTATAATTTATCTATTTATGAAGCATATTTATGATAAATTATCTTTATAAATAAATAATTTATCATAAATATGTTATTTACTCCAAATATTTTTTATAACATGTTATTTATTTTTAATATATATTTTTTAAAAACTCTCTCAAAATTGTGATTATTTAAATGAAGCCTATTGATACCTTCAGAACCAATGTGACACCGCCATTGTCCGCAAGAATAGGCCAAAATATCCGTCAAAAAGTAACTTCTAGGAAGCATGGAGGTTCTGAAAACTATCTTTATGTCATTTAATTGACAGGTATTATGATGTTACAAAAATCTCTATTTCTGATAGCGTGAGGAACAATATACCAATAGAACAGTTGAGAAAAGCAATTTTATCATAACCTAAGCATGTATTTGGTGTTAAAATTTAGATTGTAGAATTTGAATTTAAATTGATTATGTATTTATCGAGGTATTTGAATTACTGGAGATAAAAAGTATAAAAACTTGAAATGTATTCGGAAAAAAAAAATCAACTTGAAGCTTGTTTCGTTCGTCACGAAATTTTATATAATTTTTTTTAAAACTATCTCATTTGAACTTGTCTATACAAAGTTATGGATTTTTAGAGTTTGAGTTACAAAACTGTGTGAATAATGAAGCTGAGGGAAAGATAAAAATTAGATTGTAATTTTAAGGTATAGATTGTGCATCTAATCACCCCCTAAGTATGTATTAATATACAACTATCCCAACCAACCAAAAAAAAAAAAAAAAAAGGAAGTGAATATAATATTTGTTAAAAGTCGAATCTGTCCCACATTGTTGACTGGAATTTTATGATGATAGTGGACATCTTTTTCCCTTGAGTTAATTTTTGAAAACAAATTCTACCTGAGTCATTTATCATGGTATCATAACCCTAGTATATAATTTGGACATCCTTTTCTTTTGGAATCAATATTTGTTATACTAAATTTTCCGTTTTATTGACTGTTCTCTAACATTGTTATGTCATATCATCTAAATTTTTAAAAATTTAACCATATAAAAAAGCTAAATACTAAAAAATCTTTAACAAATTGATGATTTGTCAAAACACTATTGAGAGATAATTATTGAGATAAGAAAATATGACATTAACTCTAGACTCCTTTTTTCGAACCAACTTTTGGAGGAGATGTGTTTATCTGTCTATCTATCATTATAAACTAGTTTCAATGTAGTTTTTTTCTCTTTTTTTTTTTAATAATAATTATTCTTGAAATCATGCTGATCTGCAGTTCTAAATCGCCGCATCTGATTTTGTAATGCTATCTCGCAAGTTTAATTATTCTTGAAATCATGCTCAAATCTGTTACATTCAATTATTTAACCACATGTAGTACTGCCATGTACGTTAAAAATGTAGTCCAGAGCGCAGAGAAAATCCAAACAAAATGATAGGAATATTTGAAAACAGGGAATAGTGGGCCTTATGCAGACGGCAAAAAAGAGCACCACGACATTCATTTCGTTTGCAGAGAGTACACTTGAGCACTTCCGGCGAAGGAAATGGAGGAAACGAAAATGTAAACGACAAAGAAAAAGAAATCTTTTCGAGAGTAACTATTATAACTTTAATCGTCAGATTAATTTTTTAATGATTAGATTTATAAATAAAAGTGGATTTATATATGTTGTGTTTTTGTAAATTTTTTAGGCGTAAATTTTTAGAACTCTAGTTTTCTTTCGTACGTCATGCCTTAATCTATTGCTGTAATATTGATGAGTTTTTACTCTATGCATAGATGAAACAAGAAGAAAAGGGATTCCTAAGTTATCGCTATATATATTAAAATAGAAAAAGAAAGGATAAAAAAAAAATTAACAAAAATAATCTCTACCAAACGGAAAGAAAAAAAAAAAAAAAAGCCTAAGGTTTTCAAATTCAACATTAAAACACCAAGGAATAATATCTCCATTGAAACTCTCAAAATAGAAGATCTACTCTTCCACTCAAAAGAAGTAAAGATGCCTAATCCATTATTGACAAAACCCAATCGGAAAAATCAGTCCAGAGAAAAATTAAAAAGTGCACGATCTCTTTCATAATAACAATTGAAAGCATGGACGATCAGAATTTTTTTTAAAGGGGGCTCGAGTTAATTCACAATTTTGAACTAAAATTGATAGGGTAATAAATATAAATACCAAAAAACTCATAAACTTACATAGTAGTTTTTATCTATTTGAGTTTCTAAATTTGAAACAATTATGGATACAAAAACAATCTGAAGTTAAAATATATAGTTAAAAGTAAAAAGTAATAAATGAAAAATTTTAAAACATTTTTTTTATCAAAAGTTGGAATTAACAAATTTTGGGAGAATTAAACAACAAAAAGATGGGGAAAAAAATATAAAACTTTAACGACCGTGCATGAAAGTCTCTTTTATATCTTTAGTGGCAGGAACAAAAAACAACATATGAACGACGTCATATTCACCAATAGAGCTGTAAAATTATGGGTCAGGTTATACGAGCTTACCCTAATTGCATAAACACCCTAGCACCCGAGCCGAGCTGGTTCTATGCCCCGGCTTCTTAAATATTTTCTAAAACTTCCATACAAAAATACTAAAATTTTCTATAAATATGTGGGTTGACCTCACCAGTGGTTTGCTGGATTTGACTTCCCTTATTTCTTCTTATGACCCAACCCATTTTCCTCGTATGGACTGGCTCGGTTTAATCTATGGTTTTATTCAACAAATCAATTACTGGGTACCACATAGCTAGTTGTAATCAATCACTGGATTTGGCTTCCCTTTCTTTATATGACTCGACTCATTTTTCTTGTATGGACTGACTTGGTTTAACCTATATTTGTTGTTCTATTCAACAAATCAATAAGTGGGTACCACTGGCCAGCTAGTTGTAATTAGTCCTCCAGGATCTAAGACGTGTGTTGTTCCTGCATATATATATATATATATATATATATAGAGACACACGTGAAAGAGCTAGAGAAGGTCATGAACATCAAAATGATTCATGACGATTTGCTCAGTAATTTGTCACAGCTCTACCGGGAGCCATGAGCTCCATGACACAGCTGAAATATTCCCGTGAGCTTATTACTGAGTACTGTGTCTGGACAATACGTTTGGTCACGGACTTTGATAAGACTTTAAAATCTGACCAGCTTTTAACCGGATTTGGTGATCGGTTGGCGGAAGGGAAGCGAGGAACTCAAAAGGGAATTACATATACCTCTAACCATATGCATGTAGGAACAAACTGCAAGTGCCGTAATATTTATGCAATTTATTCTCTCTCTCTCTCTCTCTCTCTACTTTAGCTTTATAATATAAACATGTGAGTTTTTGTTCTATATAAATTAACTTTCAACGATACGAATCAAGATGGTAACGTGACTTATAGTACTGACTTCTTATGTTACTGTCATCTTTTATATATTTTTTTTGGGGGAGAGGATATATAGTTTAAATTAAATATTTGCATAATTATACAGTAGAAGGATCAAGTGATATAAGAAATGTACAAAGCAAGAGTATATACTGATAGGACTTATTATTGATGTCGAAAAGCATTTTCCATGATAAAGAAGGTTTAATTAACGAACAATGTCAAGAGGCACAAGCGATGTTGAGTACCCTTCATTAATAAAAAAGGGGTCCTATGATTTGAAGTTAATATATAAGACTCATCTTATATTAGTGATAGTGTTTAATTGATGTTATTCCAAGCATTTTTTCTGATAATACCATCAATGTGAATAAATAAATAACAAACAAAAAGTTGGAGAAGAAAAAAAAAATCGATTATATCAAGTTAGAGTTCTTAATATGAAAAAGGGTTTTGTAAATTAATTAAGAAAATATTAATGGTTTTCTCTCAGTTTGCTTCTCCTTTTTTCAGCCTTTTGTGACGAATTAGGTTTTCTAAATTTTCTTACATTCATTTTTTTTCTTCCAAGCAAAAAAAAAAAAAAAGGTTCATTTTTTAAAACTTTTTTTAATAAAATTTTTGCTCAAGAAAAAAAAAAAAAAAAAAAAAACTCAATGGGCTTGGCTTATTCCCATTACTAGCCCGTGTAGCTCACTCGTGGTTTCGTTCCCAAAATTGGCCAAGAAACCTGGTTACGTTCGGATACAATTGGCTAAAGGGCGAGATTATCAGGCCACATGCAATAAGAATGAGATGTGGGCTGAGTTTTTTCGTATTTTAAAAACTAGAGCAAAATATGTCGTAATGATGTAAATAATTATTTAATAAAATGAATCAAATAGACTAAAATACCTAAAATCACCTCACTCTCTCTTCGTTCCCAAACACGACACCTTCTCATTTGCTCCTCGGCAACTCTCTCTCTCTCTCTCTCCACCGCACTCTAGCAGTGTTGCAGCGCGTCCAAGAAGGAGACCGGCAAGGGAGATCTCACCGCCAGAGGCCATGGCTGGGTAGATCTACTCGCACGAAGAGTAGATCTCAACCGCGGTGGGGTAGATCTCCCGGCATGAGGCCATGGCAGGACGTATCTCCTCCACACGGCTGCGGCGGAGGAGATCTCCCTACTCGAGGCAACGACGGGGGCGGATCTCTCCGCCCGTGATGATGGTGGCGGTGCGGAGGTGATCTCCGACGCGACAGAGAAGATTGTTCCTATTTTTTTTTTGCCCTCTACGTAATTTCTTGAGATTTTTTTCCTTTATTCTAGTGTATGTTTTCTGATGTTTGTTGGCTATATATTATGATTTTGATGAATTTTTTGTGAAATTTTCTCATTAATATGGTGATTAGATCCGAAAGATTTGATGATAACTGATCGTAACCTGCCAATATCCTGATAATGGAATTGGTTACGGTCAGTAACTAGCTGATAGTGGTGGTTATCGGTCGGTATATATCATGTTGGATATTAGGAGGTAACAAACAAGTGATCATTGGCTGGCTGTGGTGTCAATGTAGATACCGACTCGTATCCTCATGGATGCCAACTTGTAACTTGAGGGAGAAATTAGTAATTAAAAATAAATAAATAAATGCATAATTGTTTTGTGATGACATGTTATGTATTTTTTGCAAAATTTTTTTTGGCAAAAATCAACCAAAGGCATGTATTTTTGGCATTTCTCTAAAGGGCCCCTCTGACAATGATCTGTTGAACATGGATCCAACTTTGACCAGTTATTGAATGACTAAATCATCCCCATTATTTTATAAACCCTAATACCATATCTTGTTTCATTCTCTGTTCTCTCCGAATCCCTCTCTCCCTCTTTCTTTCTCTCTTTCCAATGCGACTGCGAGATGAGCCCATCGCGATTTGCGACTTGTCATTGCTCACAGGTCGTTCTTTATTTTCTTTCCCTTTGTCTCTTTCTTCTCTGCCCCATCTTTTTCCTCGCTTCCTTTTTCTTCTCTTATTTGATATTGTGATATATATGCGATTATGTCATCGTGATTTGCAGCGACATCAGTATTACAGATATGCGATTTAGACATCGTAATCTACGATTACATTTTTGATTTGAGACTTTAACATGGCGTACGTGAGATGCTTCTACGATCGGCTCTCCGAGGGATTGCTTCGCACGAGATTATCGTCGGGTGCGTTTGGTGGCACCTGAAGGCGTTCAACGACACTAGCTAGGGTTTTTTTTTTTTTTTTTTTTTTTTTTTTATTTTTTGTTTTTTCTAGTTTGTAATTTTTTTTTTGATATTTTATGATATTTTTGTTATTTTGATTGTATTTTTCGTGTGTGACATTTTGTAATCCTGTCTTATTTGTTTTTGATAAATTGAAAAGCAATTTGATAGATTATGAAAAGTAATATATGAAAAATAATCTGATAGCAAAAAAAAAAAAAAAGTAGATAGAAAAAAAAAAACATTACAAAATAGTAACAGAAAAATATGGTAATATATTAGATTATCAAAAGTAATATATAATAACACTCCTCGGTCACTGGAGCTGGAGACGGCCTCTCATTTTGTGTAATGTAGCACGATATTCTCCGATGATTGACGTACGGGAAACGAAGATTGTCATAGTCAATATTGATTTTGATAATACCTAGTGACCATATCTAGTAGATTACTGACGGTAATCTACTAGATTATCTTTTTGATAATACAAGGATATTTTCGACAAGATATATTATGTGAAATTGACTTATCGAGTTAAAGATAAAATTAGGAGTGGCAATACGGGTC
>CM046361.1:12206421-12353553 GCA_025413025.1 Ficus hispida
TTTTAGGCGTAAATTTTTAAACTCTAGTTTTCTTTCGTACGTCATGCCTTAATCTATTGCTGTAATATTGATGAGTTTTTACTCTATGCATAGATGAAACAAGAAGAAAAGGGATTCTAAGTTATCGCTATATATATTAAAATAGAAAAAGAAAGGATAAAAAAAAAATTAACAAAAATAATCTCTACCAAACGGAAAGAAAAAAAAAAAAAAGCCTAAGGTTTTCAAATTCAACATTAAACACCAAGGAATAATATCTCCATTGAAACTCTCAAAATAGAAGATCTACTCTTCCACTCAAAAGAAGTAAAGATGCCTAATCCATTATTGACAAAACCCAATCGGAAAAATCAGTCCAGAGAAAAATTAAAAAGTGCACGATCTCTTTCATAATAACAATTGAAAGCATGGACGAAATCAGAAATTTTTTTTAAAGGGGGCTCGAGTTAATTCACAATTTTGAACTAAAATTGATAGGGTAATAAATATAAATACCAAAAAACTCATAAACTTACATAGTAGTTTTTATCTATTTGAGTTCTAAATTTGAAACAATTATGGATACAAAACAATCTGAAGTTAAAATATATAGTTAAAAGTAAAAAGTAATAAATGAAAAATTTTAAAACATTTTTTTTTTATCAAAAGTTGGAATTAACAAATTTTGGGAGAATTAACAACAAAAAGATGGGGAAAAAATATAAAACTTTAACGACCGTGCATGAAAGTCTCTTTTATATCTTTAGTGGCAGGAACAAAAAACAACATATGAACGACGTCATATTCACCAATAGAGCTGTAAAATTATGGGTCAGGTTATACGAGCTTACCCTAATTGCATAAACACCCTAGCACCCGAGCCGAGCTGGTTCTATGCCCCCGGCTTCTTAAATATTTTCTAAAACTTCCATACAAAAATACTAAAATTTTCTATAAATATGTGGGTTGACCTCACCAGTGGTTTGCTGGATTTGACTTCCCTTAATTTCTTCTTATGACCCAACCCATTTTCCTCGTATGGACTGGCTCGGTTTAATCTATGGTTTTATTCAACAAATCAATTACTGGGTACCACATAGCTAGTTGTAATCAATCACTGGATTTGGCTTCCCTTTCTTTATATGACTCGACTCATTTTTCTTGTATGGACTGACTTGGTTTAACCTATATTTGTTGTTCTATTCAACAAATCAATAAGTGGGTACCACTGGCCAGCTAGTTGTAATTAGTCCTCCAGGATCTAAGACGTGTGTTGTTCCTGCATATATATATATATATATATATATATATATAGAGACACACGTGAAAGAGCTAGAGAAGGTCATGAACATCAAAATGATTCATGACGATTTGCTCAGTAATTTGTCACAGCTCTACCGGGAGCCATGAGCTCCATGACACAGCTGAAATATTCCCGTGAGCTTATTACTGAGTACTGTGTCTGGACAATACGTTTGGTCACGGACTTTGATAAGACTTTAAAATCTGACCAGCTTTTAACCGGATTTGGTGATCGGTTGGCGGAAGGGAAGCGAGGAACTCAAAAGGGAATTACATATACCTCTAACCATATGCATGTAGGAACAAACTGCAAGTGCCGTAATATTTATGCAATTTATTCTCTCTCTCTCTCTCTCTCTCTACTTTAGCTTTATAATATAAACATGTGAGTTTTTGTTCTATATAAATTAACTTTCAACGATACGAATCAAGATGGTAACGTGACTTATAGTACTGACTTCTTATGTTACTGTCATCTTTTATATATTTTTTTTGGGGGAGAGGATATATAGTTTAAATTAATATTTGCATAATTATACAGTAGAAGGATCAAGTGATATAAGAAATGTACAAAGCAAGAGTATATACTGATAGGACTTATTATTGATGTCGAAAAGCATTTTCCATGATAAAGAAGGTTAATTAACGAACAATGTCAAGAGGCACAAGCGATGTTGAGTACCCTTCATTAATAAAAAAGGGGTCCTATGATTTGAAGTTAATATATAAGACTCATCTTATATTAGTGATAGTGTTTAATTGATGTTATTCCAAGCATTTTTTCTGATAATACCATCAATGTGAATAAATAAATAACAAACAAAAAGTTGGAGAAGAAAAAAAAAATCGATTATATCAAGTTAGAGTTCTTAATATGAAAAAGGGTTTTGTAAATTAATTAAGAAATATTAATGGTTTTCTCTCAGTTTGCTTCTCCTTTTTTCAGCCTTTTGTGACGAATTAGGTTTTCTAAATTTCTTACATTCATTTTTTTTCTTCCAAGCAAAAAAAAAAAAAAAGGTTCATTTTTTAAAACTTTTTTTAATAAAATTTTTGCTCAAGAAAAAAAAAAAAAAAGAAAAAACTCAATGGGCTTGGCTTATTCCCATTACTAGCCCGTGTAGCTCACTCGTGGTTTCGTTCCCAAAATTGGCCAAGAAACCTGGTTACGTTCGGATACAATTGGCTAAAGGGCGAGATTATCAGGCCACATGCAATAAGAATGAGATGTGGGCTGAGTTTCTTCGTATTTTAAAAACTAGAGCAAAATATGTCGTAATGATGTAAATAATTATTTAATAAAATGAATCAAATAGACTAAAATACCTAAAATCACCTCACTCTCTCTTCGTTCCCAAACACGACACCTTCTCATTTGCTCCTCGGCAACTCTCTCTCTCTCTCTCTCCACCGCACTCTAGCAGTGTTGCAGCGCGTCCAAGAAGGAGACCGGCAAGGGAGATCTCACCGCCAGAGGCCATGGCTGGGTAGATCTACTCGCACGAAGAGTAGATCTCAACCGCGGTGGGGTAGATCTCCCGGCATGAGGCCATGGCAGGACGTATCTCCTCCACACGGCTGCGGCGGAGGAGATCTCCCTACTCGAGGCAACGACGGGGGCGGATCTCTCCGCCCGTGATGATGGTGGCGGTGCGGAGGTGATCTCCGACGCGACAGAGAAGATTGTTCCTATTTTTTTTTTGCCCTCTACGTAATTTCTTGAGATTTTTTTCCTTTATTCTAGTGTATGTTTTCTGATGTTTGTTGGCTATATATTATGATTTTGATGAATTTTTTTGTGAAATTTTCTCATTAATATGGTGATTAGATCCGAAAGATTTGATGATAACTGATCGTAACCTGCCAATATCCTGATAATGGAATTGGTTACCGGTCAGTAACTAGCTGATAGTGGTGGTTATCGGTCGGTATATATCATGTTGGATATTAGGAGGTAACAAACAAGTGATCATTGGCTGGCTGTGGTGTCAATGTAGATACCGACTCGTATCCTCATGGATGCCAACTTGTAACTTGAGGGAGAAATTAGTAATTAAAAATAAATAAATAAATGCATAATTGTTTTGTGATGACATGTTATGTATTTTTTGCAAAATTTTTTTTGGCAAAAATCAACCAAAGGCATGTATTTTTGGCATTTCTCTAAAGGGCCCCTCTGACAATGATCTGTTGAACATGGATCCAACTTTGACCAGTTATTGAATGACTAAATCATCCCCATTATTTTATAAACCCTAATACCATATCTTGTTTCATTCTCTGTTCTCTCCGAATCTCCTCTCTCCCTCTTTCTTTCTCTCTTTCCAATGCGACTGCGAGATGAGCCCATCGCGATTTGCGACTTGTCATTGCTCACAGGTCGTTCTTTATTTTCTTTCCCTTTGTCTCTTTCTTCTCTGCCCCATCTTTTTCCTCGCTTCCTTTTTCTTCTCTTATTTGATATTGTGATATATATGCGATTATGTCATCGTGATTTGCAGCGACATCAGTATTACAGATATGCGATTTAGACATCGTAATCTACGATTACATTTTTGATTTGAGACTTTAACATGGCGTACGTGAGATGCTTCTACGATCGGCTCTCCGAGGGATTGCTTCGCACGAGATTATCGTCGGGTGCGTTTGGTGGCACCTGAAGGCGTTCAACGACACTAGCTAGGGTTTTTTTTTTTTTTTTTTTTTTTTTTTTGTATTTTTTGTTTTTTCTAGTTTGTAATTTTTTTTTTGATATTTTATGATATTTTTGTTATTTTGATTGTATTTTTCTTGTGTGTGACATTTTGTAATCCTGTCTTATTTGTTTTTGATAAATTGAAAAGCAATTTGATAGATTATGAAAAGTAATATATGAAAAATAATCTGATAGCAAAAAAAAAAAAAAAAAAGTAGATAGAAAAAAAAAAAACATTACAAATAGTAACAGAAAAATATGGTAATATATTAGATTATCAAAAGTAATATATAATAACACTCCTCGGTCACTGGAGCTGGAGACGGCCTCTCATTTTGTGTAATGTAGCACGATATTCTCCGATGATTGACGTACGGGAAAACGAAGATTGTCAATAGTCAATATTGATTTTGATAATACCTAGTGACCATATCTAGTAGATTACTGACGGTAATCTACTAGATTATCTTTTTGATAATACAAGGATATTTTCGACAAGATATATTATGTGAAATTGACTTATCGAGTTAAAGATAAAATTAGGAGTGGCAATACGGGTCACGACACGACGACACGACACGAACACGACACGAATTTGACGGGTTCGGGTTGAGAAAAATTGAGGGCGGGTCGTGTCCGGGTTGGGAAAATTTGACACGAAAAAATTCGTGTCGTGTTCGTGTAGACCCGCAAAAATTCGTGTCAATTTCGTGTCACTTTTCGTGTTAAGTTCGGGTAAAGTTCGTGTCAAATTTCGTGTCAATTTCGGATAAATTTCAGGTCAATTTCGGGTCAAGGTCGTGTAGCGGGTCAGTTTCGTGTCGCGGGTCAGTTTCGTGTCGCGGGTCAAGTTCGTGTCGTGTTCGTGTCATCCCGTTACGAGTTCGTGTCGTGTTCGTGTCACAGTTTCGTGTCGTGTTCGTGTCACGGGTCGTGTTCGGGTTGGGGTAGAAAAAATTCGACACGACTCAAACACGACACGAACACGACACGAGACACGAATTGACACCCCTAGATAAAATAACTGAAGTTATTATAACTAAGATAATAGTTATCCATAACTGTGTCTTTGGGATAATCCTGCACATCACCCTCGAAAAACCAGCAGCAATGCGATTGTTATCCCTGTATCATGTGGAAAATAAACCCATTAATATGAACCTTAAGTGCATTTAACAACTATTGGATTTACGAGCCCACAGCACAGATATTGTACACCAACCTTGTTCACTCTCACCATATATATATATATATATATATATATATAAACACAGATAGTATGAAGGTATCAACCTAATTGATATGTGCTATTTTTCCTTCATGCTATTTGTTCCCAATTACACAAACACACACACACACACACACACACATATATAAGAACAAAGTGTGGAGCTGTGGGCGCTTAAAGATGAACGCACGTTTGTATGTAAAGCTGTTAATAACTCACTATCTGCATGTTAGAAAGTTAGCCCATGTGGCCTATCATTTGCACGTAATGCTGTTTGTTTATCCTTCTTTTTGGGGCAGAAAATTCATCATTTGAAGCAATGCAGCAAACACGCTTGGTGGGTTTGATACAACGATGCTCGAATCATGCAGTTTCCTAGTGTAGTTGGGATCGTAATAAAGATTAGAGGTATATTTAGCCTACAATTTGGCCTAATCCTTAAATGTGGGCATCATTAATTTTGGTTAGTACCGACAAAAATGTTTATTAACCAATGAAAGAACAACAATTTAAGGTATTAAAAGAAAATGAGAATATTGAAGAGATGTCGATTTAGTCAGGGTATCTTGATATACCTACCGGTTCATGTCACTATTATTTAAATAAAAATAACTTATGCTCCGTTTAGCATTCAATCTCAATCTAAAATTTTCATATCAGTTTTTGTCTTTTTCTGAAAAATCAACAAAAATTACTATTAAAACTTAAAATCTCAAACTTAACTTATTCACCAAACGGATCCTTAATTTAGCTAGACTAAGGCCTCAGGGCTGTATCAAATTAAGCTATGTCTCTCTTGTATAAAAGCAATCGTTTTCCATTTTTGCCATGATCAACTCTTAATATTTTGCTATACTAATTTTATACCTTTAATAAGTAGGTATGCTCATAACTACTTCTAGATTAAAAAAAAAAAAAACGCGTTAGGTTATTTGGGGTTTTATATATAGTTTATACTCTAACTAAAAGAATATGCTTTTGGAGTAAGTTGTACTCAACATGTCAATGACCCCACTCCCACATATCTCACTCTTACTTTCTCTTTTAAGCCTGAAACGTTAAATTCTATGTGACAGGACACGTCTTCAAGGATGTTATTGTGTACCTTTGGTTATACTGCCGGAATGGTATGATAAGAATGGAATGTCATGGAAAAATTGTTGATGCATTTGTTTGAGCGATGGCAGGTCTTGTTGGCAGTGACGAAGCCATATATATATATACATATTTTAATATGGGGAGTTATAAGAATTATATAATGGATAATTAGAGGTTATTATGATTAATTTTGCATTTTTAAAGTGGGCTACTATGAAATATGATTCATAATTATAAGCTATTTTTGAAAAAAAAGAGAAAAAATGAATGGGGGAGGGGGAATAAAAAAAAAATGAAAAGGTGAAAACAATAATAAAAATAATAAACCGTGTCTTGGATTTTGCTTGCAAACCGTTCGTTTGAACACGTAATCAGTGGCACTTTTCTATCTTATGCTAAAAACTATATCTATAGGTGATACGTACCCAACCATCAAAAACGAAAGAAAGAAAGAAAGAAAAAAAAAGATTTTGGGAATATCAGCAAAGAATGTAATTTTCTTTTCCTTTTCCTGCTTTACAGCAAAGTATATTTGTCATGTCCTCCCAGATTATTTTCTGTAATCTAATAATTGCAATATAAATATTCTTGTTATTTTGATTGTATTTTTCTTGTGTGACATTTTGTAATCCTGTCTTATTTGTTTTTGATAAATTGAAAAGCAATTTGATAGATTATGAAAAGTAATATATGAAAAATAATCTGATAGCAAAAAAAAAAAAAAAAAAAAAGTAGATAGAAAAAAAAAAAAAAAACATTACAAAATAGTAACAGAAAAATATGGTAATATATTAGATTATCAAAAGTAATATATAATAACACTCCTCGGTTCTGGAGCTGGAGACGACCTCTCATTTTGTGTAATGTAGCACGATATTCTCCGATGATTGACGTAGGGGAAAACGAAGATTGTCAATAGTCAATATTGATTTTGACAATACCTAGTGACCATATCTAGTAGATTACTTACGGTAATCTACTAGATTATCTTTTTGATAATACAAGGATATTTTCGACAAGATATATTATGTGAAATTGACTTATCGAGTTAAAGATAAAATAACTGAAGTTATTATGACTAAGATAATAGTTATCCATAACTGTGTCTTTGGGATAATCCTGCAAATCACCCTTGAAAAACCGGCAGCAATGCGATTGTTATCCCTGTATCGTGTGGAAAATAAACCCATTAATATGAACCTTAAGTGCATTTAACAACTATTGGATTTACGAGCCCACAGCACAGATATTGTACACCAACCTTGTTCACTCTCACCATATATATATATATATAAACACAGATAGTATGAAGGTATCAACCTAATTGATATGTGCTATTTTTCCTTCATGCTATTTGTTCCCAATTACACAAACACACACACACACACATATATAAGAACAAAGTGTGGAGCTGTGGGCGCTCAAAGATGAACGCACGTTTGTATGTAAAGCTGTTAACAACTCACTATCTGCATGTAGAAAGTTAGCCCATGTGGCCTATCATTTGCACGTAATGCTGTTTGTTTATCCTTCTTTTTGGGGCAGAAAATTCATCATTTGAAGCAATGTAGCAAACACGCTTGGTGGGTTTGATACAACGATGCTCGAATCATGCACTTTCCTAGTGTAGTTGGGATCGTAATAAAGATTAGAGGTATATTTAGCCTACAATTTGGCCTAATCCTTAAAATGTGGGCATCATTAATTTTGGTTAGTACCGACAAAAATGTTTATTAACCAACGAAAGAACAACAATTCAAGGTATTAAAAGAAAATGAGAATATTGAAGAGATGTCGATCTAGTCGGGGTATCTTGATATACTTACCGGTTCATGTCACTATTATTTAAATAAAAATAACTTATGCTCTGTTTAGCATTCAATCTCAATCTAAAATTTTCATATCAGTTTTTGTCTTTTTCTGAAAAGTCAACAAAAATTACTATTAAAACTTAAAATCTCCAACTTAAACTTATTCACCAAACGGATCCTTAATTTAGCTAGGTTAAGGTCTCAGGGCTATACCAAATTAAGCTATGTCTCTCTTGTATCAAAGCAATCGTTTTCCATTTTTGCCATGATCAACTCTTAATATTTTGCTATACTAATTTTATACCTTTAATAAGTAGGTATGCTCATAACTACTTCTAGATTAAAAAAAAAAAAAACGCGTTAGATTATTTGGGGTTTTATATATAGTTTATACTCTAACTAAAAGAATATGCTTTTGGAGTAAGTTGTACTCAACATGTCAATGACCCCACTCCCACATATCTCACTCTTACTTTCTCTTTTAAGCCTGAAACGTTAAATTTAATTCTATGTGACAGGACACATCTTCAAGGATGTTATTGTGTACCTTTGGTTATACTGCCGGAATGGTATGATAAGAATGGAATGTCATGGAAAAATTGTTGATGCATTTGTTTCAGCGATGGCAGGTCTTGTTGGCAGTGACGAAGCCATATATATATATATTTTAATATGGGGAGTTATAAGAATTATATAATGGATAATTAGAGGTTATTATGATTAATTTTGCATTTTTAAAATGGGCTACTATGAAATATGATTCATAATTATAAGCTATTTTTGAAAAAAAAGAGAAAAAAATGAATGGGGGAGGGGGAA
This sequence comes from Ficus hispida, assembly GCA_025413025.1. Classification (NCBI taxonomy): domain Eukaryota; kingdom Viridiplantae; phylum Streptophyta; class Magnoliopsida; order Rosales; family Moraceae; genus Ficus; species Ficus hispida. The sequence goes on from CM046361.1 coordinate 12,215,354, forward strand.
TAAAAAAAAATGAAAAGGTGAAAACAATAATAAAAATAATAAACCGTGTCTTGGATTTTGCTTGCAAACCGTTCGTTTGAACACGTAATCAGTGGCACTTTTCTATCTTATGCTAAAAACTATATCTATAGGTGATACGTACCCAACCATCAAAAAAGAAAGAAAGAAAGAAAGAAAAAAAAAAAAGATTTTGGGAATATCAGCAAAGAATATAATTTTCTTTTCCTTTTCTGCTTTACAGCAAAGTATATTTGTCATGTCCTCCCAGATTATTTTCTGTAATCTAATAATTGTTGATGGGCAATACTCTATAAAAACCTTCCGAGGTTAAGAAGTTTTCAAACAATAAGCTGTATCTTGGCTAAAATTACAAAGTCATATAGTGCTAACAATGGGGAGCATTGCCGAAAGATGGAGGGATTTCAGCGGTGAGAATGACTGGGAGGGCCTACTAAGTCATCCTCTAGACAACGATTTCCGCCGTTACATAATTCACTACGGTGAAAGGAACGAAGCTCTAGGGGATGCCTTCATCTCGGAGGAGAAATCTGACAACTATGGGAGATCCCGTTATGCGAAGAAGGGTTTCTTCGCGAAGGTTGGGTTGGAGAAAGGGAATCCATACAAATATGAGGTGACGAACTTCATATATGCGGCGTTGGAGCTGAAATGGTCATTGGCAACATGGAAGGTTGTAAAGCAATCAAACCTGGTGGCCTATGTTGCTGTGGCCACAGACGAAGGCAAGGCTGTATTAGGGAGGAGGGACATTCTGGTGGTTTGGAGAGGTACTATTTTGGACCCAGAATGGATTAAGGATTTAGATCATACTTTAGTGTCAGCATCGGAGATACTTGGGAAGGACCATAGTCCAAAGGTTCACAAGGGTTGGTATTCCTTGTACACGGAGACCAATTCAGACTCTCCTCTCACTACCATCAGTGCCAGGGACCAGGTACTTTTTAAATTCTTACAAGAATTCCTCTCTCTCCCTCTATACATATATATATATATATACATCACGACTAGGTCAGTATCTCTTCAATTTCATGCGAGATAGGTAACTGATGAGAATGCTAATCAGGTATTGTTCTAATTAAGAAGTTTTGATACACCTACTAATTCTTGTCATGACCACCATTATTCATTTATTTTTAAATATATATATATACACACACGAATTTGATACATACTCTAGGTTTTTTTGTTTTTGTTTTTGTTTTTTTGCCTTTTTTTTTTTCATTTATATACCTTACATCTTGATGTTATCAAACAATTCATATCTTATTATTTTGAACTGTATCATTTTGTACTTACTTTGACTTAAAAAAGGACCTAGTGCCTCTAGAAATACGGATACAATCCAAAGTGATATGAATATTTAGGTCGTTTTTATAGTTTAAACCAATTTGAAATATGAAGATATAGATGTGACATCGTCTAAAATATTAATATAACTTTTGATTATTTGAAATACAGGGAAAATAATATTAAAAAAAAACCTATAGTTTATGCGGACGTGTAAATTTAAATTAGTTTCTAACTTGGGCTCCCAGGAAGCTAAGATTTCTACATGCAAAAGCATATAAACATCAAATTTATTTCTTAGGTGCTACATATGGCTGAACGAAAAAAAAGTAACAAAAATAAAACTCTTTTAGTGAGTGAGATAGAATGTGTCTATTTGTATTACTTTGGTTAATAATTGTCTAAAAAAAGTTTGGTCTGTAATTGGAAAAAAATTCATAATTGTCGAAGAAATATCTTTTCTGTTTGTACTGTTGGATCTAGCATGGTGACCTATGACTCCTTTGATTTATTTGTGGTCTATATATAAATAAATATTGTTTTTAGCGAATAGCTGTCCAAAATTCTCCATATTAAATGAATTACAAAAATATCGTAATTGTCATGAATCGGTTATTTAAAATGGTTGTTGGAGAGTTTGAAGAAGACGGACTCGTTGTAAGATTGCCCCGCACAACATTGTCAATAATTAGATTTTATGTACTGGTCGGAATTATTAACATATTTTCTTTAGTTTTTTTTTTGGTCTTTTGTTAGAGCAGGGAAATTTGAACTCCACAAATAATGGTAATTCAATTATGAATTTTCTCGCTATCAACATTTGAGTTTTAAAAGAAAAACTAAAAACTGCACACCATTATGTGCATCTTTTTTTTTTTTTTTTTTTTTTTTCTTTTCTTTTTTTGACAATCTAATCCTTGTTAAAACAGGTAAAACAAAAGTTTGTTAACCCTTCATATTTTTTCTTGAAAGGAAATTACCACTACAATTTTAACTAGTAATTAATTGATTTGAGAAATTAAATAGTTTTTTTTAGTGTTTTTCTATTAAAAATTTCTCAAAATAACATTTAATTATTTTGACAGATATTATATGTAATTGTAAATGTCAAAATTCTTTTACTCATGATCCCTCTCCTTCCCTCTCCTCCTTCTACTTTTCTCTCCTACTAAACATACTCTAAGGCTCTCAATTGAATCCAAAGAAAAGAAACATTTTAGATTCTAAAGAAGGAAAGAAAGAAAAATATTTCTATATGTAACTAACTCTAATATTTATAAACCCCCAAAAATTAGTGAAAGTCTTGACAGGCATAATAAAAATCAAACCTTTCTCTAGCTCAATCCAATAATTTGACACTAGAAACCTCAATTTTACACGAAAATTAATTTAATTTTTCAACCGTAAATATACCCCAGGTTGTAGCTGAGATCCAGAAACAAGTGGCTGCATACAAGGACGAGGTGTTGAGCATAACTTTTGTTGGCCACAGCATGGGATCCGCAATAGCAACACTGAATGCAACAGACATTGTTTTCAACGGATATAACAAAATTCCAGACCAGCCGGACAAGGCTATTCCGGTCACTGCCTTCTGCCTCGCCTGTCCTCGGGTCGGAGACTTAGGTTTTTCAAGGGTATTCGCCGAACTCACCAATCTTCATGTCCTTCGCATCAACAATGAGCTTGACATTGTCCCCAAATATCCGTTTGATATTTGGTATTCTGACGTGGGAAAAGAATTGGTCATCAACTCCACAAAATCGACATTCTTGAAGTGTTCTTTGTGCGATGTTTTGTTGACTGTGCATCAATTGGAGGTTCACTTGCACACAGTTGCAGGGTACCAAGGAAGCAAACCGTTCGAATTAGTCATTAATCGCGATATAGCACTGCTGAACAAAGGGGCTGATTATCTGGATGATAAATATCGTGTTGTTTCGAGTTGGTGGACCGAGAAGAACAAGTCTATGGTGCAAAATGATGATGGCACTTGGGAGTTGAAGGATAGTGAGGAGGATGTTTAAACTATGCATCTTCCATATCTGAATAATATTTTCTACTTCCCAAGTGTGAGAAAAATAATAACTAAATAAGGTAGCAATAATTGCTTACCAAATGAATAATGTATAACACCTATAATAAAATTTCAAGGCGGTTGTCTGATGTCATACGTGGACTTTCCTCACTTGGAGCCTTGTATAATATTGTACCGCAAGACTGCAGATTGTTCTCTATAAAAAGACTGAAATATACAGTTAATTTCGGTTATATATCTTTTCGAAAAATTGAATTCTGATTTAAAGTTCATCAACTATTTTTTTTTTAATACACTATGGGACTACAGTTCTAATTAAGTAAAGATTAGTGAACTTTCTCAGTTGCCAAACCTATAAACTCCAATTCAAATATTTTCCCTTCAATTTGCTAAGCTAACCCAACGGGATGGTCAAGAATATTACAATACGCGAGAAAATATTAGAAATTTATAAGATAAAAAATTTAAGAAATTTATAAGATAAAAATTTTAAGAAAGAAGTTAATTTCTCAAATGAATTGCAATTAGAGTTACGGGTAAAGGCTCAATTTGATGAATTAACTCATCCAAAACTTACTGTTATATATATATATATATATATATCGGAATCAATTCTTTCAATAATATAAAAATAGAAGATCTACTCTTCCACTCAAAAGAAGTAAAGATGCCTAATCCATTATTGACAAAACCCAATCGGAAAAATCAGTCCAGAGAAAAATTAAAAAGGTGCACGATCTCTTTCATAATAACAATTGAAAGCATGGAGGAAATCAGAAATTTTTTTTAAAGGGGGCTCGAGTTAATTCACAATTTTGAACTAAAATTGATAGGGTAATAAATATAAATACCAAAAAACTCATAAACTTACATAGTAGTTTTTATCTATTTGAGTTTTTAAATTTAAAATAATTATGGATACAAAAACAATCTGAAGTTAAAATTATAGTTAAAAGTAAAAAGTAATAAATGAAAAATTTTAAAACATATTGTATCAAAAGTTGGAATTAACAAATTTTGGGAGAATTAAACAACAAAAAGATGGGGAAAAAAATATAAAACTTTAACGACCGTGCATGAAAGTCTCCTTTATATCTTTAGTGGCAGGAACAAAAGACAACATATGAACGACGTCGTTCTTTGTTTTCTTTCCCTTCGTCTCTTGCTTCTCTGCGACATCTTTTTCCTCGCTTCCTTTTTCTTCTCTTATTTGATATTGTGATATGCGATTATGTCATCGTGATTTGCAGCGACATCACTAGTATAGATATGCGATTTAGACATCGTAATCTACGATTACATTTTGATTTGAGACTCTCTTTAACATGGCGTGCGTGAGATGCTTCTACGATCGGCTCTCCGAGGGATTGCTTCGCACGAGATTATCGTCGGGTGCGTTTGGTGGCACCTGAAGGCGTTCAACGACACTAGCTAGGGTTTTTTTTTTTTTTTTTTTTTTTTTTTTTTTTTGTATTTTTAGTTTTTTCTAGTTTGTAATTTTTTTTTTTTTGATATTTTTATGATATTTTGTTATTTTTGATTTGTATTTTTTCTTGTTGTTGTTGAATTTTTTTTTTTTGTATGTTTTTTTTTTTTATTTTTAGTTTTTCTAGTTTGTAATTTTTTTTGATATTTTATGATATTTTTGTTATTTTGATTGTATTTTTCGTGTGTGACATTTTGTAATCCTGTCTTATTTGTTTTTGATAAATTGAAAAGCAATTTGATAGATTATGAAAAGTAATATATGAAAAATAATCTGATAGCAAAAAAAAAAAAAAAAAGTAGATAGAAAAAAAAAACATTACAAAATAGTAACAGAAAAATATGGTAATATATTAGATTATCAAAAGTAAATATAATAACACTCCTCGGTCACTGGAGCTGGAGACGGCCTCTCATTTGTGTAATGTAGCACGATATTCTCCGATGATTGACGTAGGGGAAAACGAAGATTGTCAATAGTCAATATTGATTTTGACAATACCTATGACCATATCTAGTAGATTACTGACGGTAATCTACTAGATTATCTTTTTGATAATACAAGGATATTTTCGACAAGATATATTATGTGAAATTGACTTATCAAGTTAAAGATAAAATAACTGAAGTTATTATAACTAAGATAATAGTTATCCATAACTGTGTCTTTGGGATAATCCTGCAAATCACCCTCGAAATACCAGCAGCAATGCGATTGTTATCCCTGTATCGTGTGGAAAATAAACCCATTAATATGAACCTTAAGTGCATTTAACAACTATTGGATTTACGAGCCCACAGCACAGATATTGTACACCAACCTTGTTCACTCTCACCATATATATATATATATATATATAAACACAGATAGTATGAAGGTATCAACCTAATTGATATGTGCTATTTTTCCTTCATGCTATTTGTTCCCAATTACACAAACACACACACACACACATATATAAGAACAAAGTGTGGAGCTGTGGGCGCTTAAAGATGAACGCACGTTTGTATGTAAACTGTTAACAACTCACTATCTGCATGTAGAAAGTTAGCCCATGTGGCCTATCATTTGCACGTAATGCTGTTTGTTTATCCTTCTTTTTGGGGCAGAAAATTCATCATTTGAAGCAATGCAGCAAACACGCTTGGTGGGTTTGATACAACGATGCTCGAATCATGCAGTTTCCTAGTGTAGTTGGGATCGTAATAAAGATTAGAGGTATATTTAGCCTACAATTTGGCCTAATCCTTAAATGTGGGCATCTTTAATTTTGGTTAGTACCGACAAAAATGTTTATTAACCAACGAAAGAACAACAATTCAAGGTATTAAAAGAAAATGAGAATATTGAAGAGATGTCGATTTAGTCAGGGTATCTTGATATACCTACCGGTTCATGTCACTATTATTTAAATAAAAATAACTTATGCTCGTTTAGCATTCAATCTCAATCTAAAATTTTCATATCAGTTTTTATCTTTTTCTGAAAATTAACAAAAATTACTATTAAAATTAAAATCTCAACTTAACTTATTCACCAAACGGATCTTAATTTAGCTAGGCTAAGGCCTCAGGGCTGTATCAAATTAAGCTATGTCTCTCTTGTATAAAGCAATGTTTTCCATTTTTGCCATGATCAACTCTTAATATTTTGCTATACTAATTTTATACCTTTAATAAGTAGGTATGCTCATAACTACTTCTAGATTAAAAAAAAAAAAAGCGTTAGATTATTTGGGGTTTTATATATAGTTTATACTCTAACTAAAAGAATATGCTTTTGGAGTAAGTTGTACTCAACATGTCAATGACCCCACTCCCACATATCTCACTCTTACTTTCTCTTTTAAGCCTGAAACGTTAAATTCTATGTGACAGGACACATCTTCAAGGATGTTATTGTGTACCTTTGGTTATACTGCCGGAATGGTATGATAAGAATGGAATGTCATGGAAAAATTGTTGATGCATTTGTTTGAGCGATGGCAGGTCTTGTTGCAGTGACGAAGCCATATATATATATATACATATTTTAATATGGGGAGTTATAAGAATTATATAATGGATAATTAGAGGTTATTATGATTAATTTTGCATTTTAAAATGGGCTACTATGAAATATGATTCATAATTATAAGCTATTTTTGAAAAAAAAGAGAAAAAATGAATGGGGGAGGGGGAATAAAAAAAATGAAAAGGTGAAAACAATAATAAAAATAATAAACCGTGTCTTGGATTTTGCTTGCAAACCGTTCGTTTGAACACGTAATCAGTGGCACTTTTCTATCTTATGCTAAAAACTATATCTATAGGTGATACGTACCCAACCATCAAAAAGAAAGAAAGAAAGAAAAAAAAAAAAATTTTGGGAATATCAGCAAAGAATATAATTTTCTTTTCCTTTTTCTGCTTTACAGCAAAGTATATTTGTCATGTCATCCCAGATTATTTTCTGTAATATAATAATTGCAATATAAATATTCTTCATCTACGTATTAACCTGTGCCTCCAAAAACCGTTGCGACTTCAAAGCAAAGACTATCACATTCTTGCGGTGCTCTATAAAATTTACACCATGGTATTGTACAGGAGAATTAATTGTTAGGGAAATAAAAGAAACTTGGCCTTGTTAGTGAACAATATTGAAGCAATGTATGTAAATTTGATATGATTCAGGTGCACGTTTGATTCATAGATTTGAACCGAGAAACGAATAGTGAATTCAATTTTGTAGACAAACAAAATATTCCAATTTCCACCGACAAACTTGTGATTTTTCAATGGTGAGTAGGGAAATTCCTTCCAAGTCAAGAATGCAGACGCGATCATGGCGTCAGAAGTTGAAGTTGTATTGAGCTTGTCGACAATATATTGGGATATATATAAAACATAAATATATATGCTACATATATAGTTAGTATGTTGCGTCAAGGCTTAGAAACTTGGAAGCAATGCAAAAGCACACGTACGTTCGTTGCTTGAAGCATTGAAATAGATAAAATTAAGCTTCAAACTTCATATTATATATATTATTTCTCATGGATTTCTTTTTCTTGCCATTTTGATTTAGGATTGAAGTCGCTAATTTGAGTTAATAACTTCGCAAGAAATGACATGTGGAGAACCGATTTGAGAACCTTGATTACAATATTAGTGTTTATAATTCCAAGAACTAATAGCTGATGTAATATGTTGAACGAAGTTGATCATGTAATATGTACGACTTACATTTTCCTTAAAATATAGTCTAACTGCGTTTTCATATGATCTTTCAATCAACTTAATTAATTAATTTACTTGGTCAAGAAAATAAACTTTTTGGTTGGCATAATCTCCTTAGATGAAATCACGATTTAGTTAATTTCGTTAAGTTATTTACAACTAAAATAATTCATTAATTATTACAACTAAAAATCGAACGTCTCATCTCAATATCAATAAATAAAATATAAGAATACATATAAATTGAGTGGGAGCATTAAATTTTGTAACTTTATTATAAGATATAAAATTCGAATATTCATGTTAAAAAAAAAAAATAAAAGGCGTCAAAATGTTTGGCGGTGAGCTTTATATTGAAAGCGCCTTATCAGCTTGGTGAAGTTGAGAGAATATTTGTTTACTTGTCTTACCAACTTTTCTAAAGCATTTTTTATTCAACAAAAAAAAAAAAAAAAAAAAAAAAAATCCAAAACCACTTTATAGAGGTCCTAGCATTCCAAAAAAAGCAAGGTTGGCATGAATTCAAAGAAAGAATAGACAAATCAAGCTCATAATACCGAAATGCATTCCAAAAATTTAGAAGCATATATAAAGGGTCTCATAAAACTCATCCTCACAAACTGCTTTGGCATGAAGAAGAACAAGATGGGCAGCATAGCCAAAGATTGGAAGTACCTCAGCGGGGAGAAAAACTGGGAAGGCCTATTGGATCCGCTCAACATCAATCTCCGGCGATATTTAATCCACTACGGAGAAATGGCGCAAGCCACATACGACGCCTTCAACGCCGAGAAGGCGTCAAAATATGCCGGAAGCAGCCACTACGCGAGAAGGGACTTCTTCGCCAAGGTTAATCTAGAGAATGGGAATCCTTACAAGTACGCGGTGACCAAGTTCGTGTATGCAACTTCGCAAGTGGCAGTCCCGGATGCGTTTATCGTCAAGTCCTTTTCGAGAGAGGCTTGGAGCAAGGAATCGAATTGGATGGGGTACGTCGCGGTGGCGACGGATGAAGGGAAGGCGGAGTTGGGAAGGAGGGACATTGTGATTGCTTGGAGAGGTTCTATACGGACGCTGGAGTGGATAAATGATTTTGAGTTCAATTTGGTGTCGGCTTCCAAGATTCTTGGAAAACAGACCGGTGATCCCATGGTGCACGAAGGTTGGTACTCCATCTATACTTCCGACGATCCGCGCTCTGCTTACAATAAAACCAGTGCAAGACAACAGGTAATTGTTACCTTTCTTACGTCTCTCTTTGAAGAGAAACTATAGAGTTTGATATGCTTTTGTTTTCTTTATGAACTCGTTTCAATGCAACAATAATCAAAGAGAAAAATACAATAAAAGAACTATGCAAAGTGACAAGAAAAAAATTGTTATAATAAGAAAGAGAAAAAAAAACCCAGTTAAAAGAAAATGTAACTTACTATAGCTAGATATTAAGTTTGATTAGTTCCTATAAATCTATATGAATGGTAATGGGAATCTGTAGGTGTATTAAAACATTCGATTTACTCGGTTTAATTTTTGTGTATGTATATAGGCTCAAGAATATATATATATATATATATATATATCTGGGGCAAGGGAACTAAGGGCTATATTTTCTACCCTTTCTAGTATTTTTCCATCTCCAACTCCTACATGATCTTTTCTTCTTAAAGTTGAAATCATAACCCAAGAATGCATCAAGATTGATCTATTCGACATTCATATTTTTCTGCAAATTAAATGAAGCTAATTTGCCAGAAACAACATCAAGCAAATTTTATTATTAAGGTTTTTAATCACGTCTATTATAGGACTAATTTTTTAAGGTATAGTGTCGGTTTAATAACCTTCTTGTGTCAATTTCTGCTAGTTATGTGGTAATTAGTTTGGGTTAGATTTCCTGTTGGGATCGTAATTTCTTGATTTCTTTCCTTTAATTAAACTGTTGTTTATATATTTTTAATTTTAATACATTGAGTTAGGAGCTTGGTGTGGAGATTGCCCGGGTGATGTTCACACGTGACCCGGAGGGAATAGGCCAACTTTTGATGAACTAACCATTTTTATGTTCTGGAGTCAACCAACAGTATTTTTACATGAACTTAAAGAGTAAGAATTGTTAAGAGTTATTAGATAGCCTCACAATGTGCAATTAAAAAACACAAACATTATTCAGGAAAAAAGAACGCAGAAACAGAGCGATAAAATAAAAATTGTAAAAAGAAATTAATTATGGTGAACAATAGTATGTTGGCCCACCATGTAGTGTAGCCTTTCTGGTGCTTTTGCACGAAAGGGCCACATGTCGTGTTACCTTTGCACAAAGATTGGTATGCATTTTTATTTAATTTAATTTTTAATTTCGTATATAAACCAACAAATTGCCGACCCATTATTTTTAGGTACAGGCAAGCTATATTGTATTGGACGTTACGTTTTAAACTATTTTTATAGTACTACTTTTCAGTCATTACTTTTGAAAGCATTATATATAGTATTTTGTCTCGCTTGTTTTCAAATATCGAATCATATCTTAATCAACCTATATATATTTGAATGTAATTAAAAATAATATTATTATGTATAGTATATAAATAATACTACTATGTTACTTGTTAAATTTAACGGTAAAGAAACACCCTATTTTCAATATTTTGATGAGGGTATTAATCTGACCGAAATATTTTTTTAACCTGAATATTAGTTATCTTCTTTCATCAGTACGTATAAGAAAAATTATTGTAAAATGAATTTTCAGGTTCTTAGCGAGATTGCGAGACTAGTTGAGCAATACCAGGACGAGGAAATCAGCATAACAATAACAGGACACAGCTTGGGCGCAGCAATCGCAACCCTAAACGCAGTCGACATAGTCACCAACCGATACCACAAGCCGAGACACCATACGAACAAGCCTTGTCCAGTCACTGCCTTCGCCTTCGCCAGCCCTAGAGTCGGAGACTCCAATTTCCACAACCTCTTCTCTTCGCACAAAGATCTTCGAGCTCTACGCGTGCGTAACGCCTTAGATATCGTCCCCAACTACCCGATCATACAGTATTCGGACGTGGGAGAAGAGTTGGAAATCGACACTCGCAAGTCCAATTACCTCAAGAGCCCCGGAAACATTTCGAGTTGGCACAACTTGGAGGGTTATCTGCATGGAGTTGCGGGGACGCAAGGAAGTGGAGGTGGGTTCAAGTTGCAAGTTCACCGTGACATTGCTTTGGTGAACAAAACCATAGATGGTTTGAAGGACGAGTATCTCGTGCCAGCGTCTTGGCGGTGTGAGAAGAACAAGGGAATGGTTCAACTAGAAGATGGTTCTTGGCAGCTTATCGACTATGAGGAGGATGACTGATTTTGTTATATATACATACACACACACACACTTATACATGCTTAATTATATACCATGCCGGTTGACTATATACTCATCTTAACTAGCTTCTGTAGTTCTTACAATTTGGTTTGGGTTTCATTTACCGGCTAGATAGATCACGGGGTCAAAAACTAACGTGCGAGTGAGATATATATATATATATATATATTGTGCTAAGTTCAGTATGTACTGTGCATGCATGTAACATTGTACCCTGCAAATTAAATTATAATAATGAAGGCAGGTGTTGAGTGAGGTTGAGTTAGACCATTCTTTTTAGGTTGTAGTGCTAGGAATCTCTTTTAATTAATAAATATAATTAATTTACGTAACAACCTTTTAAATGTCTTATAATATTAATGAATGACAGTTTATATTTTATATAGGTTCATATTATACTCAAATGTTAGGATTATAATTGATGTTTATAACATTTTTCTTTGTTTAAATGAGATAGTAGCTCTTGAATCATAGTATATGAGTTCGGATTCTCTTTGTTGAGTTGCAAAAATAACGAATGAGGTGTTATTTGAGTTTGAGTTAGATTCAGATTCGTCTTGTATTGTTTGTGGTTTTTTGAATAAGCAAAACTTTATTAAAAAAAAATAAAAGAAAAAGTTCTTCCAACCTAAAAAAAATCAAGACCAGCTAAAACTAGAAAAACAACGAAAAGCGAAAAAAAAAAAAAACGAAAAAAAAAATCTTAACGACAATAAAACACGATTCTACATATGTATGCATCCTTTGCATCCTCGTTAGTTCAACCCATGCCCCAGCGATATTGGAGGTCCTTCCAATTATCCACAAGGGACCATGGCTGCTGCGTCTCAGGATTAACAATTTTCCCCATTAAAGTGAATCATCATTTTATATATTGTGACCCACCTTTTTTATGGCAATGTTGGACATATATATGAGGTCGTCACATATAGTCGACCCACTTTGATTGAAACAATTACAAGCATATGTCTTCAGCTTTTCTGTCTAACTAGTTGAATGGCACACGTGCAATATGCAAAATAGACAAACAAAGTAAATTTTAAAAACAAAAAATAAATAAAAAATAAAGTCGGTAACACTCAGAACAATTTTAATTTGCATGCTAAGCGTCCCCCACTTGATAACTATTCGCCGAATATATAGATATACTTCATCGTGATCTACAAATTATTTTTATTATTATAATTTTTTAAACTAAAAATCAGTCACGTTTAGGACATGCATTTGCAAACGGATAAGATTGATCAAAAGGTTGGTGGGGGATATCTTTCAAGTTCTATTTAATGGTTCTCATCTACTGGGTGAGAACAAATATTACTTTTTTCTATTTAAAATTTTATTTATTTACTTTTCTTAATGAATAAATAGCAAGATTTCTCATAAGAAATTATATAGGTATATATTATAGTATAAAATAACTTACCAAACAATTCTGCCAAATGAGAAAAGTTCTGCAGTTGAGCCATGTTCTAATCACGAAATCATGAAAAAAGAAGGCATTGCTACCATAAGATCACCCCAGAAATTAATTATTATTATTCTTATTATTATTATTTAATTAAGAGTATGGAAATCAACTCTACACTTTATGATAGATCATGTGTGAAATTATATTAAAATATATCGTAACCATGTAATTGACTATTTTTAAAACTTGAATCTCTTGATTTTGAGCACGAAAAGCATATGCTTTATTTTTTTACCGAATTAATAGTCACAATCTTTTGCAAATTATCTAAATCTTCGAAAAAGGGCAAGGTGTCTCTATCATTTACCTAGCTGGAAAATGGAGCCTCTTGGAAACAAGCGTGCCATCAGCTAGAGTCAAACGAAGTTAAGAGCGTAAATTTTTCACATAGTTTTCTTGCTATATAAAAATTTTCCACATTGTTGTCATCAATGGGGAAGGTGATAGGAAGATTAATCAATATCCCCGATTATGTGCGATATTTTAAAAGTTAATTATATCTATCTACCTCCCCTGGAATATGTTCCTTTTATGCAATAATATAATACACATATTTTTGCTATTATATTGGTAATTATACAGACACACACACGCATATATTGATTGAGATGGGAGCAATTAAAATGTCATATTTACAAGTTAAGAGATAAGATTTGAAAAGTTCTTTGTCAAAAATTATACAAAAAAAAATGTTTTTTGTGAAAAGTGGTTGGAGAACCTCGTTTATGGAGAAATCAAATGATTAGTCATTTGTTTCAGAAAGGGGAAAAAAAGAGTCCATTATTCATTCAACAAGTAAATTTGGAAACATAGCCTCTTGACTGTATTATTGTTATTATTATTATTTTATTGTATTTTATTTTTTTGAACTTAGAGTGAGTGATTCGAATTCTTTAGATGTAGTCAATTATGATATTATACTATTAGACTATTATCTATGCTGTAACCACATGATTGTATTACTTTTCATGATATTAATATAGGGTAGACTTGACATTGAATTTCACCGTATTACAGAGAAACAAACACTTTTAAAACTGAGAGTCCTTCTCTCCCAGAGTTGAATCTGTCAACGGATTATTTTACTTGTACTCATTGAAAAATAGTCATAGCAATAAAGCTTATGTTAATGAATAGGTCACATGAATTAGGTCAACTAACACACGACCAAAAACCCACGATTTTTTTATGGACCAAAACTTAATAATAAAATGAAATAAATAAAATCCGATGAAGACAGTGTTAATGATAAGTAATTGTTGATGGGCAATACTCTATAAAAACCTTCCGAGGTTAAGAAGTTTTCAAACAATAAGCTGTATCTTGGCTAAAATTACAAAGTCATATAGTGCTAACAATGGGGAGCATTGCCGAAAGATGGAGGGATTTCAGCGGCGAGAATGACTGGAAGGACCTACTAAGTCATCCTCTAGACAATGATTTCCGCCGTTACATAATTCACTACGGTGAAAGGAACGAAGCTCTAGGGGATGCCTTCATCTCAGAGGAGAAATCTGACAACTATGGGAGATCCCGTTACGCGAAGAAGGGTTTCTTCGCGAAGGTTGGGTTAGAGAAAGGGAATCCATACAAATATGAGGTGACGAACTTCATATATGCGGCGTTGGAGCTGAAATGGTCATTGGCGACATGGAAGGTTGTAAAGCAATCAAACCTGATGGCCTATGTTGCTGTGGCCACAGACGAAGGCAAGGCTGTATTAGGGAGGAGGGACATTCTGGTGGTTTGGAGAGGTACTATTTTGGACCCAGAATGGATCAAGGATTTAGATCATACTTTAGTGTCAGCATCGGAGATACTTGGGAAGGACCATAGTCCAAAGGTTCACAAGGGTTGGTATTCCTTGTACACGGAGACCAATTCAGACTCTCCTCTTACTACCATCAGTGCCAGGGACCAGGTAATTTTTAAATTCTTACAAGAATTCCTCTCTCCCCCTCTATATATATATATATACACACACATCAAGACTAGGTCAGTATCTCTTCAATTTTATGTAAGATGGATAAATAATGAGAATGCTAATCAATTCTAATTAAGATGTTTTGATACACCTACTAATTCTTGTCATGGCCACCATTATTCATTTATTTTTAAATATATATACACACACGAATATGATACACTCTAGGTTTTTTTGTTTTTGTTTTTGTTTTTTTGTCCTTTTTTTTTTCATTTATATGCCTTACATCTTGATGTTATCACAAATTCATATCTTAGTATTTTGTACTGTATCATTTTGTACTTACTTTGATTTAAAAGAGACCTAAGTGCCCCTAGAAATACGGATAAAATTTTAGAAATTCCAAAGTGATATGAATATTTAGGTCGTTTTTATAGTTTAAACCAATTTGAAATATGAAGATATAGATGTGACATCGTCTAAAATATTAATATAACTTTTGATTACTTGAAATACAGGGAAAATAATATTAAAAAAAACCCCTATAGTTTATGTGGACGTGTAAATTTAAATTAATTGCTAACTTGGGCTCCCAGGAAGCTAAGATATCTACATGCAAAAGCATATAAACATCAAATTTATTTCATAGGTGCAACATATGGCTGAACGAAAAAAAAAGTAACAAAAAATAAAACTCTTTTAGTGAGTGAGATAGAATGTGTCTATTTGTATTAGTTTGGTTAATAATTGTCTAACAAGGTTTGGTCTGTAATTGGAAAAAAATTCATAATTGTCCAATAAATATCTTTTCTGTTTGTACTGTTGGATCTAGCATGGTGACGTATGACTCCGTTGATTGATTTGTGGTCTATATATAAATAAATATTGTATTTAGCGAATAGCTGTCCAAAATTCTCCATAATA
This sequence comes from Ficus hispida, assembly GCA_025413025.1. NCBI lineage: Eukaryota > Viridiplantae > Streptophyta > Magnoliopsida > Rosales > Moraceae > Ficus > Ficus hispida. The sequence continues at coordinate 12,231,099 of CM046361.1, forward strand.
TATGAATTTAAAAAATATCGTAATTGTCATGAGTCGGTTATTTAAAATGGTTGTCGGAGAGTTTGAAGAAGACGGGCTCGTTGTAAGATTGGCCCGCACAACATTGTCGATAATTAGATTTTATGTACTGGTCGGAATTATTAACATATTTTCTTTAGTTTTTTTTTTTTTTTTTTTTTTGGTCTTTTGTTAGAGCAGGGAAATTTGAACTCCACAAATAATGGTAATTCAATTAAGAATTTACTCGCTATTAACATTTGAATTTTAAAAGAAAAACTAAAAACTACACACCATTATGTGCATCTTTTTTTTTTTTTTTTTGACAGTCTAATCCTTGTTAAAACAGGTCAAACAAAAGTTTGTTAACCCTTCATATTTTTTCTTGAAAGGAAATTACCACTACAATTTTAACTAGTAATTAATTGATTTGAGAAATTAAATAGCTTTTTTGTGTTTTTCTATTAAAAATTTCTCAAACTAACATTTAATTATTTTGACAGATATTATACGTAATTGTAAATGTCAAAGTTCTTTTACTCATGATCCCTCTCCGTCCCTGTCCTTCTTCCATTTTTCTCTCCCTATTAAACATACTCTAAGTCTCTCAATTGAATATAAAGAAAAGAAACATTTTAGATTCTAAAGAAGGAAAGAAAGAAAAATATTTCTATAGGTAACTAACTCTAATATTTATAAACCACCAAAAATTAGTGAAAGTTTTGACAGGCATAATAAAAAACAAACCTTGCTCTAGCTCAATCCAATAATTTGACACTAGAAACCTCAATTTTACATGAAAATTAATTTAATTTTTCAACCGTAAATATACCCCAGATTGTAGCTGAGATCCAGAAACAAGTGGCTGCATACAAGGACGAGGTGTTGAGCATAACTTTTGTTGGCCACAGCATGGGATCCGCAATAGCAACACTGAATGCAACAGACATTGTTTTCAACGGATATAACAAAATCCCAGACCAGCCGGACAAGGCTATTCCGGTCACTGCCTTCTGCCTCGCCTGTCCTCGGGTCGGAGACTTAGGTTTTTCAAGGGTATTCGCCGAACTCACCAATCTTCATGTCCTTCGCATCAACAATGAGCTTGACATTGTCCCCAAATATCCGTTTGATATTTGGTATTCTGACGTGGGAAAAGAATTGGTCATCAACTCCACAAAATCGACATTCTTGAAGAGTTCTTTGTGGGATGTTTTGTTGACTGTGCATCAATTGGAGGTTCACTTGCACACAGTTGCAGGGTACCAAGGAAGCAAACCGTTCGAATTAGTCATTAATCGCGATAAAGCACTGCTGAACAAAGCGGCTGATTATCTGGATGATAAATATCGTGTTGTTTCGAGTTGGTGGACCGAGAAGAACAAGTCTATGGTGCAAAATGATGATGGCACTTGGGAGTTGAAGGATAGTGAGGAGGATGTTTAAACTATGCATCTTTCATATCTGAATAATATTTTCTACTTCCCAAGTGTGAGAAAAATAATAACTAATTAAATAAGGTAGCAATAATTGCTTACCAAATGAATAATGTATAACACCTATAATAAAATTTCAAGGCGGTTGTCTGATGTCATACGTGGACTTTCCTCACTTGGAGCATTGTATAATATTGTACTGCAAGACTGCAGATTGTTCTCTATAAAAAGACTGAAATATACAGTTAATTTCGGTTATATATCTTTTCGAAAAATTGAATTCTGATTTAAAGTTCATCAACTTTTTTTTTTTTAATACACTATGGGACTACAGTTCCAATTAAGTAAAGATTAGTGAACTTTCTCAGTTGCCAAACCTATAAACTCCAATTCAAATATTTTCCCTTCAATTTGCTAAGCTAACCCAACGGGATGGTCAAGAATATTACAATACGCGAGAAAATATTAGAAATTTATAAGATAAAAAATTTAAGAAATTTATAAGATAAAAATTTTAAGAAAGAAGTTAATTTCTCAAATGAATTGCAATTAGAGTTACGGGTAAAGGCTCAATTTGATGAATTAACTCATCCAAAACTTACTGTTATATATATATATATATATCGGAATCAATTCTTTCAATAATATAAAAATTATATATATGGTCTTTAGCAGGGGAAAAAAAATAATTATAGTACTGGATTAATGATGTCTATTCCGGAATTTCTGGACTTTCTGTGATTGAAAAAACAATAATCACTAACTCATGATCCGATAAAAACAAAAGTCTTAGTGTTGTGGTTATTGACTTTGCAAGATCACTTATTGAAGTTATCGAGTATTGAATCTAGATGCTAAGAAAGTTATAAAGAGAAAGAGGCGATTTTGTAAATGGCTTCTTCTATTTTGATTGATAGAGATAATTACAATATATGCGTATTCAAGATTTTTAAATAAAAAGAAAGAAAAATAAAGACTATAAAATTTCCTAAAACCAAGAAAACTAATTCAATTCCAATTGAGCTAAATTATATTAAACTAAATCAATTAATTTCATTATCAAACATATCCTTTAAAAGAAGTAGGAAAAATATTTTTATTGCTGCACCACCTTATTAGTGCTAATTAATTGCTACTTTTTAAATTAAAAATGAGATATAGTTTTGATATGCCAACTAGGTTAACACCCCAAGCTAGACCTATCCTACACTAAGCCCTCTCCGCTATAATATATTACATAAAATGAAAGAAAATACAAAACAAGTAACTTAGAATTAATCTACTTGCATAGATGCAAGCCATGAAAATAACTGAAATAAGAAAACTAGATAGCAGTCGCAGCTCCCTCCGTGTCACACAACACCAAAGCAGTACAAAAATTAGGAACATCAAACCTATAAGCGATAATTAACTGCTCTGTTAATAATTTGTGATTATGAAATATATCTACTAATAGAGCAAAAATGAACAAGGATGGCATGAGAGGAATAAGAGTTTATACATATTGTTTCATTTTTATGCAATGTTAACACAACTTGATGTGGTTAAAATCCTTTTGGGATGAATACAGTACGTACTCTCTCTCTCTCTCTGTTCTTTTTTTTTTTTTTTTTTTTTTCCAGGAATTAATGTGCCTAAGACGTCGGTTTTGGGAGTTCCGTTTTTAGTATTATCATTACTTCTCTTTAGCTATGAGGTTTGAGAAGGATCGGGTAGATTGAAATGGCTTTTTTTTTTTTAAGAATTTTTTAAAAATTTGATTGAAACGTTTTTTACTTTAAAAGTAAATAAAATTGAAAAGAATATGAGGCATCTAGGACAAATATATATGTTAAAGAGCATTTAAAAAAAGTAATTCAAAAGAGAAATATTGTAAATTATTTCTAAAAGAAGAAAGATTAAAAAAAATGTTTGATAGAAATGGATAAATGATGAGAAGAGGTGCTTTTTTATATAAAAAATTAGGTGACAATAAAAATAGAATGTGTGGAAGAAAATTTAAATAATTGGGGGAAGGATTCTTAAGTAAAAGAAATAATACCAGTATATAACATTGGTGGTGGATATAATAAAGTTAGATAGTGAATTGATATTGTATGACTATTTTTTTATCAAAAAAAAAAAAAAAAGAGATGTAATTTATATGTGTATAGAAGAAACATAGAAAATAAAATATTTAGCTCGGTTGAATTACCAATAGTGAATCCAAATAGGATTAGATTAGCTGATTTTAATATTTTGATTTTAAAGTTATATAGTAGTTAGGATTATCTTTATTTTTAAGGATTGTTCATACAAAAAAATACGGAGAAATTTACAGAAATAAATACTGTATCTCAAAAAAAATACTAGAGACTCGCAATTGAGAGATGACAATGGTGATTAGGGTCTTGCAGCGCAGCCTAGGGGCGTGAAGTTGGCTTGCGCCTTGGGGCAATTACCCCCTTTGCCCAGGGGACTCCTTTAGAGTTTGGAAAGATTTTAGATAAAAGATTTTGCTTCTTTTTTTTTTTTTTTATATGTTGTTTGGTATCACAGAAGGAGATAAAAGAAAAAAGTTGTACAATTACAATTTTATTTATGTAAACACATTCTTTTACTTTAAAAACAAGAATAAAAAAGTAATTTTAATAGTTATAGGGTGGATTTTAATTTTTCTCTCACTTTTGGAAGGATTAAATTTGTGGATCCCACTGTATTTTTTTTCCACCTATTTTTTCTCTCATTTTCTCTTCCTACCACTTTTCTACCATATCAAACACAACATAGATGTTTGTAAGTGGCTGAACTAAATGGGATATAATTTTTTTTCTTTTAGAAAATTATGAAAACAACCACTCAAATGTCTATATTCAAGTATTATTATTATTATTATTGTTGTTGTTGTTTTATTGTTGTTATTATTATTATTGTTAACACTCAAATGTCTATATTCAAGTATTATTATTATTATTATTATTATTATTATTATTATTATTATTATTGATGTTATTATTGATGTTATTATTATTGATTGTTATTATTGTTGGTGTTGTTGTTGTTGTTGTTATTGTTGTTGTTGTTATTGGTGTGGTTATTGTTCTTATTATTGTTGTTGTTATTATTATTATTATTATTATTATTTTAAATGTGGCCTAATTACGAAGGGTAAGTACTCTCAGCGAAGTCACAACATAAATGAGTTTTTTTATTCCATTAGAAATCTGACTTTGGCTTGTGCATAGACATTATCTACCGACTTTTTTTTTTTTTTTTAGGGTCGTCTTACCTACTTTACTTATTGGAGACGGTTCTATATCTAATGGTTAACTAAGGGGAAAAAAAAAAAAAAGGCAAGATACTTAAGTTTTAAGACAATTGGGGTCATGTACTTCTTGTTTAATTTGTGGGTACAATTCATGGATGCATCCGCTCCTTATAGGTCGTAATCAAGTTCTATAAAGAATGAAAAGCATAAAGGCACATGCTGATTCTTGACCTGCTCCTTATCTCGATCGTATCAGATACTTTTTCTTCTTCTTCTTCTTCTTGATTTTGTTTTTCTTTTTTGTGAATTTATTCCAAAAAAAAAAATCATTGTGTTACTTTTTATTTTTAAAAGTAAATAGAGAGAGTATTAGAGAAACTTAGCACATTCTAATTAGGTTGATATTTATTAAGCGACTCAATCGATTTCGAGAAAAATAACAGTTGGTCTTCTAAGCTACAGATTTACTTGGGATACTAAGATCAAATACATTTTTTTTTTCGTTTTCTAATTTCTCCCCTAGGATTTTACTTAGAAGTTTATAATAATGCTTAATCTGTACCGCTAATAATCACGAAAATAGTCTCGTGCCTCTATTAGTTCTACTATTGAGACTAAATTAGATCTTTTTCTTTTTCTTTTGAGTTGTATGTCTCATTGCTAAATGTATTACCCTTGGAAGAGATTCTCATTTAATTTCTTTGTATTTTTATTTTTATTAATCAAACACGAGTTGAGGGTTTGTTAAAGGATGAGTCTTTTTATAACGGTAATCTAGTTAGCATGTATTTGTTATTTTTCTGTTATCATCTCTCATGTATTACATTTAAAAATTTATAATGTATGTTTTCGTAATTAATGAATAAATAGCAAGACTAGTGATAGGTAATTATTTAGGCATACCATATACTATATAAAATAACTTACCAAACAGTTCTGCCAAATGAGAAAAAGCCAAAGAGATTTTTTTTTTTTTTTAATATATAAACTGAGAGAGGTAAAGCCAAAAGAGACCTACAAAGCTCAGCATTAATTTGAAATAAAAACATAAAGTGGTAGAAGCTACTAAAGTTAAATAATCTATTTTTCTACTCAAAGTATTATTTAAAACCTCTTTAAAATTAAAATCCATCTGGGAAAAAGGATGCATGATCGACCAAAAACAACTAATTAAATTTATTACGAAATTATGGATGACAACTTCATTGGAAAAAATGAAAACTTGTGCAGTTGAGCCATGTTCTAATCACGAAATCATGAATAATAATAATAATAATAATAATAATAATAATAATAATAATAATAATAATAAACGCATTGAATGCTACCTTAAATCACCACGAGCAATTCATGATTAATATTATTATTTTAATTATGAGTAGAGAAACCGAACTTTACCTGTTATGATCAAATCACCTGTAAATTTATTATAATTATCGCAAGTTATATATATATATATATATATAACCATACAAATGGTTGTTTTTGAAACTTGAATCTTCCGATTTTGGGCACGAAAGCATATATTTCATTTTTTTTTTTTGAATTTGAGATTGAGGGATTTGAATTATGTACTTTTTGACGAAATCAGGTATAACATTACAATTAGTCTATATTTGCAATCATGTGATTGCATTATTTTTCATGATATTTATAGGAAGAATTAGCGAGAATAAGGATTACAGAGAAACAAACACTTTTAAGCTCGAGAACTCTTACTCAAACCCCTTCTCTCCCAGAATATCTCAACGGATGATTTGATTAGACTCTTTGCTAAAAGGTAATCGTACAAAAAACTTCTGTTCATGAAGGTCCACACCACGGATGAATTATATCAACTTACACATGAGCAAAAACTCACGATTTTTTTATGGACCAAATCTTAGTAATAAAATGAAATAAATAAAATCCGATGAAGACATTGTTAATGATAAGTAATTGTTGACGGGCAATACTCTATAAAAACCTTCCGAGGTTAAGAAGTTTTCAAACAATAAGCTGTATCTTGGCTAAAATTACAAAGTCATATAGTGCTAACAATGGGGAGCATTGCCGAAAGATGGAGGGATTTCAGCGGCGAGAATGACTGGAAGGACCTATTAAGTCATCCTCTAGACAACGATTTCCGCCGTTACATAATTCACTACGGTGAAAGGAACGAAGCTCTAGTGGATGCCTTCATCTCGGAGAAGAAATCTGACAGCTATGGGAGATCCCGTTACGCAAAGAAGGGTTTCTTCGCGAAGGTTGGGTTAGAGAAAGGGAATCCATACAAATATGAGGTAACGAATTTCATATATGCGGCGTTGGAGCTGAAATGGTCATTGGCAACATGGAAGGTTGTAAAGCAATCAAACCTGATGGCCTATGTTGCTGTGGCCACAGGCGAAGGCAAGGCTGTATTAGGGAGGAGGGACATTCTGGTGGTTTGGAGAGGTACTATTTTGGACCCAGAATGGATTAAGGATTTAGATCATACTTTAGTGTCAGCATCGGAGATACTTGGGAAGGACCATGATCCAAAGGTTCACAAGGGTTGGTATTCCTTGTACACGGAGACCAATTCAGAATCTCCTCTCACTACCATCAGTGCCAGGGACCAGGTAATTTTTAAATTCTTACAAGAATTCCTCTCTCTCCCTCTATACATATATACATCACGAGTAGATCAGTATCTCTTCAATTTTATGTGAGATGGATAAATGATGAGAATGTTAATCAGGTACTGTTCTAATTAAGATGTTTTGATACACCTACTAATTTTTGTTATGGTCACCATTATTAATTTATTTTTAAATATATATATATATATATACGCACACGAATATGATACATACTCTAGCTTTTTTTGTTTTTGTTTTTGTTTTTTTGTTTTTTTTTTCATTTATATACCTTACATCTTGATGTTATCAAACAATTCATATCTTAGTATTTTGAATTGTATCATTTTGTACTTACTTTGATTTAAAAAAGGATCTATGTGCCTCTAGAAATATGGATAAAATTTAAGAAATTCCAAAGTGATATGAATATTTAGGTCGTTTTTATAGTTTAAACCAATTTGAAATATGAATATATAGATGTGACATCGTGTAAAATATTAATATAACTTTTGATTACTTGAAATACATGGAAAATAATATATAAAAAAAAAACCTAATAGTTTATGCGGGCGTGTAAATTTAAATTAATCGCGCTCCCAGGATGCTAAGATATCTACATGCAAAAGCATATAAACATCAAATTTATTTCGTAGGAGCTACATATGGCTGAACGAAAAAAAAGTAACAAAAAATAAAACTCTTTTTAGTGAGTGAGATAGAGTGTGTCTATTTGTATTAGTTTGGTTAATAATTCTATAAAAAAAAGTTTGGTCTGTAATTGGAAAAACATTCATAATTGTCGAAGAAATATCTTTTCTGTTTGTACTGTTGGATCTAGCATGGTGACCTATGACTCCGTTGATTTATTTGTGGTTCATATATAAATAAATATTGTTTTTAGCGAATAGCTGTCCAAATTCTCCGTAATAAATGAATTACAAAAATATCGTAATTGTCATGAATCGGTTTTTAAAATGGTTGTTGGAGAGTTTGAAGAAGACGGGCTCGTTGTAAAATTGGCCAGCACAACATTGTCGATAATTAGATTTTATGTACTGGTCGGAATTATTAACATTTTTTCTTTAGTTTTTTTTTTTTTTTTTTGGTCTTTTGTTAGAGCAAGGAAATTTGAACGCCACAAATAATGGTAATTCAATTATGAATTTACTCGCTATCAACATTTGAATTTTAAAAGAAAAACTAAAAACTACACACCATTATGTGCATCTTTTTTTTTTTTTTGACAATATAATCCTTGTTAAAACAGGTAAAACAAAAGTTTGTTAACCCTTCATATTTTTTCTTGAAAGGAAATTACCACTACAATTTTTACTAGTAATTGATTGATTTGAGAAATTAAATAGTTTTTTTGTGTTTTTCTATTAAAAATTTCTCAAACTAACATTTAATTATTTTGACAGATATTATACATAATTGTAAATGTCAAAATTCTTTTACTCATGATCCCTCTCCATCCCTCTCCTCCTTCCACTTTTCTCTCCTATTGAACATACTCTTAAGTCTATCAATTGAATCTGAAGAAAAGAAACATTTTAGATTCTAAAGAAGGAAAGAAAGAAAAATATTTCTATAGGTAACTAACTCTAATATTTATAAACCACCAAAATTTAGTGAAAGTCTTGACTGGCGTAATAAAAATCAAACCTTGCTCTAGCTCAATCCAATAATTTGACACTAGAAACCTCAATTTTACATGAAAATTAATTTAATTTTTCAACCGTAATTATATCCCAGATTGTAGCTGAGATCCAGAAACAAGTGGCTGCATACAAGGACGAGGAGTTGAGCATAACTTTTGTTGGCCACAGCATGGGATCCGCAATAGCAACACTGAATGCAACAGACATTGTTTTCAACGGATATAACAAAATTCCAGACCAGCCAGACAAGGCTATTCCGGTCACAGCCTTCTGCCTCGCCTGTCCTCGGGTCGGAGACTTAGGTTTTTCAAGGGTATTCGCCGAACTCACCAATCTTCATGTCCTTCGCATCAACAATGTGCTTGACATTGTCCCCAAATATCCGTTTCATATTTGGTATTCTGACGTGGGAAAAGAATTGGTCATCAACTCCACGAAATCGACATTCTTGAAGAGATCATTGTTGGATGCTTTGTTGACTCTGCATCGATTGGAGGTTCACTTGCACACAGTTGCAGGGTACCAAGGAGTTTTCAAACCGTTCGAATTAGTCATTAATCGCGATATAGCACTGCTGAACAAAGGGGCTGATTATCTGGATGATAAATATCGTATTGTTTCGAGTTGGTGGACCGAGAAGAACAAGTCTATGGTGCAAAATGATGATGGCACTTGGGAGTTGAAGGATGGTGAGGGGGATGTTTAAACTATGCATCTTCCATATCTGAATAATATTTTCTACTTCCCAAGTGTGAGAAAAATAATAACTAAATAAGGTAGCAACAATTGCTTACCAAATGAATAGTGTATAAGATCTATAATAAAATTCCAAGGCGGTTGTCTGATGTCATACGTGGACTTTCCTCACTTGGAGCCTTGTATATAATATTGTACTGCAAGACTGCAGATTGTTCTCTATAAAAAGACTGAAATATACAGTTAATTTCGGTTATATATCTTTTCGAAAAATTGTATTCTGATTTAAAGTTCATCAACTATTTTTTTTAAATACACTATACAGTTCCAATTAAGTAAAGATTAGTGAACATTCTCAGTTGCCGAACCTATAAACTCCAATTCAAATATTTTCCCTTCAATTTGCTAAGCTAACCCACCGGGATCGTCAATCAAGAATATTACAATACGCGAGAAAATGTTAGAAATTTATAAGATAAAAAATTTAAGGAAGAAGTTAGCTTCTCAAATGAATTGCAATTAGAGTTAGGGTAAAGGCTCAATTTGATGAATCAACTCGTTCAAAATGTCATGTTCTATATATATATAGGAATCAATTCTTTCAATAATATAAAAATTATATATATGGTCTTTAGCAGGGAAAAAAAAATAATTATAGTACAAAAATGGATTAATGATGTCTATTCCGGAATTTCTGAATTTTCTGTGATTGTAAAAACAATAATCACTGGCTCATGATCTAATAAAAAAAAAAAGACTTAGTGTTGTGGTTATTGACTTCGGAAGATCTCTCATTGAAATTATCGAGTATCGAATCTAAATGCTAAGAAAGTTATGATGAGAAGAGACAATTTTGTAAATGGTTTCTTCTATTTTGATTGATAGAGATAATTACAATATATGCATATTCAAGATTTTTAAATAAAAATAAAGAAAAATAAAGACTATATAAAAATTTCCTAAAACCAAGAAAAATAATTCAATTCCAATTGGGCTAAATTAAATTAAAATAAATCAATTAATTTCATTATCAAATGCATCCTTTAAAAGAAGTAGGAAAAATATTTTTATCGCTATACCACCTAATTTCTGATAATTAATTGTTACTTTTTAAATTAAAAATGAGATATAGCTTCAATATGCTAACTAGGTTAGCACCCCAAGCTAGACCTATCATATACCAAGCCCTCCGCTATAATATATTTCATAAAATGAAAGAAAATACAAAATAAGTAACTTAGAATCTACTTGTACAGATGCAAGCCATGAAAATAATTGAAATAAAGAAAACTATATAGCAGTCGCAACTCTGTCATGTATCACACAACACCAATGCAGTACAAAAATCAGGAACGCTAAACCTATAAATCGTAATTAACTGCTCTGTTAATAATTTGTAATTATGAAATATATCTACTAATAGAGCAAAAATGCATGAGGATGACATGAGAGGAATAAGAGTATATACATATTATTTCATTTTATGCAATGTTAACATAACTTGATGGGGTTAAAATCCTTTTGGGATGAATACAAGTACTCTGTTTTTTTTTTTTTTTTTTTTTTTTTTTTAGCATGGAATAATCTTATGAAACACAATGCTTGACGTAAACAAATTAATAATAATAATAATAATAATAATATAATAATAATAATAATAATATATATTATTATTATTATTATTATTTTCAAGTAACTGATAAGAGACGATTACTGTTACCCAAGACATAAAGAATATCCTAATTATGTTGATACCTAATTTCTATATCATGTCACATTAAACCCCAACTTAAATCTTATCTCTAAAATGATTGGTAGAAAATCCAAAATTTTTTTAAAACATAGATCCCCGCTAAAAGGCAATAAAGTATAAAGCGAGAATGGAAAGCAAAAATATACTAAAAGAAGCAAAAACTCGCAGACTGAAGTGATTGAGATTTTTTATAAAAAATTGGAGAAAGGCCTCATTAAATTCCTTTAACCTGGAAAAACCCAGATGGAAAACTTAAAGAAGCATGAGCAATCCGGTCATCAACAGAAATCCAACAACCAAAAAGTTAATTTGATGATACAAATATGTAATATGGAAGTCGTGTCATATATCTCGACCATTTATCTAAAACCAAATTACAGTCTATCTAAATTTAACCAGACCGTTTAAGTAACAAATTTATGCAACAAGTGCATTACAGATTTAGTGCAATAAAAGACAACTTAATCCTGATCCAGTAATGTGCTAAGTGCAACTTCAAATCCTCAATAAGACAAGAGTCAAAATTAACAATCTCCAGCTCAGCTCAAGATATATAGGAATGGATTGAGAAGTATAAACTTATAATTCATGGGATCATACTATTTGACCTTACCTCAACGTTGACAAAATATTACCATTTTTTCTGTACTTTCTTTTATTTTTTAGAAGAATTGGCGAACTTTGAATTTGATTCTTTTTTTTTTAAGTAAACCTCATGAAATTTGTTCTATAGTTATTGGTATGCATTATCTATTTGTTTGCCATTTTGTTGCACTGCATATATATAATAAATATATAAATTAATTCGTTTCCATAACCATTTTCGGAAATGCTTATGTATGTAGTATTTTTATCATATCATTCATGACCGTTTTTAAATTGCCACCGTATAATCTATTTTTTTATAATAGTGTCCTTTCAATTATTGCATAAAGATAGCTTACAGTGTTGCAATAATAAGGTTCAATTTTATACCGCTCCTAGAGTATGAAATGGTGGTAGTCTCAGGGAGAAATTATAACTCCTGAACAGGTCGAAGACATTCAATTTTTAAGAGTATAAGAATCGCAAGGAATTTAAACTCAAAATCTTTTATTTTAATATCATGTGATCTTATCAATATCTTAAAAATTTAAGATATCAACACACTCATTCAGTACTCTAGAAGACGATCTCTCCATAACTTGATGTACTGTCTCGATAATTAAGTCATGAACTGAGTATCGGTCCACCTTTCTATATTCTAACACATACAGGCAATATTAAGGTAATCAAAGGGCCTAGTCGTCTAATTATAATTATTATTTTTATAAAGGAATGGTGGTGACGGAAATTAATAGATACACCTAGATATTCTAATTCAATCAGCATCCTTTGAACACTCTTATCATCTATTTATCTCACATGAAATTAATAATAAAATAAGATACAATAAAGTTTGGTCAAATAAACAAAACTACTCCAAAGAGGAGAAAACATATAAACTAATTAAACAACTCTCTGTGGGCACATTTCACGAATGCTATCCTAACCGATGTTGCTATTCTTCTCTTCTCAAATAATTTTTTCTTGCCCTTTTCCATTTTTTTCCCATGTTTTTTTGCCCCTTTTCTCTCTAATGATTATATTTGTTCTTTATTTTCTTTTTACATTTTTCATGCACAAGATTTTCATTTTTTTTCATTTACTTCAGTCATGCTAAAATTGTTGTTTTTTTAATTATTTTTTTAATTACAACATTGGTATCCTTTTAAGCATGGTGCTCTTTTTTTTTATTATTCTTTTATTTTTTTTATTATGTGGCCAAAACATACTATTTGTTAGTTAAAAAACATTCTATATATTTAAATTAAACTTTTGTGTCACCTTTTTTTTTTTGGCAATTTTACTATACTCTCTATATATATTTGTTTCAAAAAAGTTTATACTTTACTTCCTATTTTCTCACTTATTGAATGAATATTTGAGAGAGAGAAAAATTAATGCGAATTTTAATTAAATGGATTTGGATTTTAAATAAAATAAATATTTTGAATTTTAAATGGTCTAGCAAACAGACTATTAGTTTGATTCGTATATGTTAAAATTATTATAGTATATTTTTACGATAATTTAAAATAAACTTTAATGCTCCTATTTTCTCTTTTTTTTTCATGAATATCCTCTTGAAATTTTAGTTTCTCTTTCATTATCTTTTTTTTTTATCATAAACATTTTTTTACTACCCTATTTAAATAATTTTTTACCGATCTATTAAAACGACTTTCTCATATATCCACATCAAGACATTTAATATATATATATATACATATTTAACAATATTATGTTCTAGTCTCTTAAATTGAGTGGTCGTTTGATAGATTATCTTCAAATGAAAAATTCATTTTGAAATAACAATTTAAAATAAATCAGTGTTTGGAAGGAAAAAAAATCAGTGTATTATGGTTTTCAAGTTTTGGATTTAAAACTAAATGATTTATTATTTGGAATAATGTATCGAAACGCACTCACATATGTGAAGCACATGTTTCAACTAGTAATAACAAAAGAGAAAAACTGTGGGCATATATTCTCATAAAAATTTTAAAATTTTAAAATTTTTATTGTTAATTACTTGTAAAATTTCTGTTAATTTGTATATTTAGATACTTATATTTCTTGTTTTGAATAAAATGATAGAGATGATAACTGATATATCCAAATTCGGGTATATCCTAACTAAATTGACACGGTGCTTAAAAATCTCATATTCTATCAAACCTCCAACACAATATTATTAATAGGAGAAAGAAAAATACAAAATAAATGCGAAAGATGAAGGGGAGGGTGGGGGTGGGGGTGGGGGGATGGTTTATGTACAACATTTCAGTTTTGTATATTTATTATTAAAAATGTTTTAAGAGAATTTTGCATATCCTCACTTGATAAGAAAAAATTATTATCTTTGTGTAAAAGTCTCTCTCCCTCTCTCTTTGCGGGTAAGGGCTAGGGTTTTAATGTGAAAGTCTCCTCTCGGGTTGGGGTTTGGCGGCGGCTCAGCTGGCATCCAAATTCCCGATCCCAGATTGAGCTTCGTGGTAGAGACCCTTAAAGCGAGACCGGACCTGTGGTTTGAGGGGAATTAGGTTGGCGAGGTGAGAGTAGATCACAGGATCTTCGTCGAATGTGCAGGCCCTAGGCCTTGTCTTCTTCGATAAGTCAGAAGCTAGAGTGGTTGGTGGAGGGTCGAGATTGGATGGTGAACTCTCAGTGATCTTCAACATCGCCAGGCGCGTGCAATGGAGAATGAGGTGGTGACTTGAAGGATTTGGCCCTCATGGAGTGGCGGTTTTGACTGTCAGGTGTATTATTATTATTTTAAATGTGGCCCTAATTACGAAGGGTAGCTAATAGCTACATATGCAATAAGTACTCTCAGCGAAGTCACAAGATAAATGAGTTTTTTTTATTCCATTAGAAATCTGACTTTGGCTTTTGCATAGACATTTTCATATCTACCGACTTTTTTTCTTTTTTTTTTTTTTTTTTTTTTGAGGGTCTTCTTACCTACTTTACGTATTGGAGACGGTTCTATGTCTAATGGTTAATTAAAAAAAAAAACAAGATAATTAAGTTTTAAGACAATTGTGGTCATGTTTTTCTTGTTTAATTTGTGGGTACAATTAATGCATGCATCCGCTCTTTATAGGTCGTAATCAAGTTTTATAAGAATAATAAGCATAAAGGTGCATGTTGATTCTTGACCTGCCCTTTATCTCGATCGTATCAGATACTTTTTCTTCTTCTTCCTTTGTTTTTCTTTTTTTTGTGAATTTATATAAAAAATGATCATTGTGTTACTTTTTATTTTTTAAAAGTAAAGAGAGAGAGTATTATAGAAACCTAGCACATGTTAATTAGGTTGACATCTATTAAGCAACTCAGTCAATTTCGAGAAAAATAACAGTTGGTCCTAAGCTACAGATTTACTTGGGATACTAAGGACGAATACATTTTTTTTTTTTTTTCGTTTTCTAATTTCTCCCCTCAGATTTTACTTAGAAGGTTATAATAAGGCTTAATCTGTACGGCTAATAATCATAAGAATAGTCTCGTGCCTCTATTAGTTTTACTATTGAGACTAAATTAGATCTTTTTATTTTTCTTTTTAGTTGTATTTCTCATTGCTAAATTTATTATCCTTGGAAGAGATTCTCATATTATTTATTTGTACTTTTATTTTTATTAATAAAATAGGAGTTGAGGATTTGTTAAAAGATGAGTCTTTTTATAACGGTAATCTAGTTAGTATGAATTTGTTATTTTTCAGTTATCATCTCTCATGTATTACATTTAAAAATTTATGATGTGTGTTTTCTTAATTAATGAATAAATAACAAGACTAGCCAAAGGTAATTATATAGGCATACCATATATTATATAAAATAACTTACCAAACAGTTCTGCCAGCCAAAGAGAATTTTTTTTTTTAATATATAAACTGAGAGAGGTAGAGCCAAAAGAGACCTACAAGCTCAGCATTAATTTGAAATAAAAACATAAAGTGGTAGAAGCTACTAAAGTTAAATAATCTATTTTTCTACTCAAACTATTAAAGCCTCTTTAAAATTAAAATCCATCTATGAGAAAAAGGATGCGTGATCTATAATATTTACAAAATTCTGGATGACAACTTCATTGTCAAAAATTAAAAGTTGTGCAGTTGAGCCATGTTCTAATCACGAAATCATGAAAATAAATAAATAAATAAATAAACGCATTATATGCTACCTCAAATCATCACGACCAATTCATCATCATCATCATCATCATCATATTATTATTATTATTATTATTATTATTATTATTATTTTAATTATGAGTGGAAACTGAACTGTACATCTTATGAACAAATCAGGTGTAAAATTATCATAATTATCACAAGTTATATATATATATATATATATATATATATATATATATATAACCACACAAATGGCTATTTTTGAAACTTGAATCTTCCGAGTTTGGGCACGAAAAGCATATGTTTCATTTCTTAACGGAATATTATTAATCACAATTTTCGCAAATTATCTAAGTCTTGGAAAAGGGTAAGGTGTCTCTATCATTTGCCCAGCTGTAAAATGGAGCATCTTAGAAACAAACGTGCCATTAGCTAGAGTCAATGGAATTAGGTTGAGAGCGTAAATTTTTTCACATAGTGTTCTTGCTATACAAAAATTTTCCACATTGTTATCATCACTGGAGAAGAAGATTACAGAGAAACAAACACTTTTAAACTTGAGAACTCTCACTTAAATCCCTTCTCTCCCAGAGCTGAATCTCTCAACGGATGATTTTATCAGTACTCATTGCTAAAGATAAGTGAACATTCTCAGTTGCCGAACCTATAAACTCCAATTCAAATATTTTCCCTTCAATTTGCTAACCTAACCCAACGGTATCGTCAAGAATATTACAATACGCAAGAAAATGTTAGAAATGTATAAAAAATTGAAGGAAGAAGTTAGCTTTTCAAATGAATTGCAATTAGAATTACGGATAAAGGCTCAATTTGATGAATTAACTCGTTCAAAACGTAATGTTCAAGATAAATATATATATATATATATATATATATATATATATTGGAATCAATTCTTTCAATGATATAAAAATTATATATATGGTCTTTAGCAGGGAAAAAAATTAACTTTATAGTGCAAAAATGGATTAATGATGTCTTCACATTCCGGATTTTCTGTGATTGGAAAAACAATAATCACTGACTCATGATCCAATAAAAACAAAAGTCTTAGTGTTGTGGTTATTGACTTCGCAAGACCACTTATTGAAATTATCGAGTATCGAATCTAGATGCTAAGAAAGTTATAAAGAGAAAGAGGCGATTTTGTAAATGACTTCTTCTATTTTGATTGATAGAGATAATTACAATATATGCATATTCAAGATTTTTAAATAAAAAGAAAGAAATTAAAGACTATAAAATTTCCTAAAACCAAGAAAAATAATTCAATTCCAATCGGGCTAAATTATATTAAACTAAATAATAATTAATTTCATTATCAAACACACCCTTTAAAAGAAATAGGAAAAACATTTTTATTGCTGCACCACCTTATTAGTGCTAATTAATTGCTACTTTTTAAATTAAAAATGAGATATAGTTTCGCTATGCCAACTAGGTTAACACCCGAAGCTAGACTTATCCTGCACTAAGCCCTCCGCTATAATATATTACATAAAATGAAAGAAAATACAAAATAAGTAACTTAGAATCTACTTGCACAGATGCAAGCCATGAAAATAATTGAAATAATAAAGAAAACTAAATAGCAGTCGCAGCTCCCTCCGTACCACACAACACCAAAGCAGTACAAAAATCAGGAACATCAAACCTATAAGCCGTAATTAACTGCTCTGTTAATAATTTGTGATTATGCAATATATCTACTAATAGAACAAAAATGAATAAGGATGGCATGAGAGGAATAAGAGTTTATACATATTGTTTCATTTTTATGGAATGTTAACACAACTTGATGGGGTTAAAATCCTTTTGGGATGAATACAAGTACTTACTCTCTCTCTCTCTCTGTTTTTTTTTTTTTTCCAAGGAATTAATGTGCCTAAGACGTCGGTTTTGGGAGTTCCGTTTTTAGTATTATCATTATTTCTCTTTAGCTATGAGGTTTGAGAAGGATCTGGTAGATTGAAATGGCTTTTTTTTTTTTTTGAAGATTTTTTTTAAAAATTTGATTGAAACGTTTATTACTTTAAAAGTAAATAAAATTGAAAAGAATATGAGGCATCTAGGACAAATATATATATATTCAAGAGCATCTAAAAAAAGTAATTCAAAAGAGAAATATTGTAAATTATTTTTCAAACTTTTCTAGAAAGAAGAAAGATTAAAAAAAATGTTTGGTAGAAGTGGATAAATGATGAGAAGAGGTGCTTTTTTATATAAAAAATTAGGTGACAATGAAAAATAAAATGTGTGGAAGAAAATTTAAATAACTGGGGGAAGGATTCTTAAGAAAAATAAATAATACCAGTATATAACATTGGTGGTGGATATATTAAAGTTAGATAGTGAATTGATATTGTATGACTGTTTTTATCACCAAAAAAAAAAGATGTAATTTATGTGTGTATAGAAGAAACATAGAAAATAAAATATTTAGCTCGGTTGAATTACCAATAGTGAATCCAAATAGGATTAGATTAGTTGATTTTAATATTTTGAATTTAAAGTTACCAGTAAATAACATTGGTGGTGGATATAATAAAGTTAGATAGTGAATTAATATTGTATGATTATTTTTTAGCTCCAAGTGTGTTTTATTAAAAAAAAAAAGATGTAATTTATATGTTTATAGAAGAAACATAGAAAATATAATATTTAGCTCGGTTGAATTACCAATAGTGAATCCAAATATGATTAGATTAGATGATTTTAGTATTTTGAATTTAAAGTTACCAGTAAATAACATTGGTGGTGGATATAATAAAGTTAGATAGTGAATTAATATTGTATGATTATTTTTTAGCTCCAAGTGTGTTTTATTAAAAAAAAAAAAAAGATGTAATTTATATGTTTATAGAAGAAAAATAGAAAATGTAATATTTAGCTCGGTTGAATTACCAATAGTGAATCCAAATAGGATTAGATTAGTTGATTTTAATATTTTGATTTTAAAGTTATATGGTAGTTAGGATTATCTTTATTTATAAGGATTGTTCGTTAAAAAAAATGCAGAGAAATTTACATAAATAAATACGGTATCTCAATTTTTTTTAAACAGTGCACCATCTAAATTCAAATTGCTTGAGAAATTATGAATTAGAGAGGCTTTAAGATTTGTCAGTAAATAGGACAGTTATATTTATTTTATTTTCATAAAAAGTTTTATTAATATGTATTTATATGTGTTTTTCCTCTTTAATTCTAGCTTTGTTTCTAAATCCTTTGTTTTTCTTTTCCTTTATATGAGAATGGCAACCAGGGGCTCGTGACACGATGGCAACTAGAGACTCGCAATTGAGAGATGACAATGGTGATTAGGGTCTTGCAGCGCAGCCTAGGGGCGTGAAGTTGGCTTGCGCCTAGGGGCAATTACCCCCTTTGCCCAAGGGACTCCTTTACAGTTTTGAAAGATTTTAGATAAAAGATTTTACTTTTTCTTTATGTTGTTTGGTATCACAGAAGTAGGGAAAAGAAAAAAAGTTGTATAATTACAATTTTATTTATATAAACACATTCTTTTACTTTAAAAACAAGGATAAAAAAATAATTTTAATAGTTATAGGGTGGATTTTAGTTTTTCTCTCTCTTTTGGAAGGATTAAATCTGTGGATCCACTGTATTTTTTTTTCCCACCTATTTTTCCTTCTTATTTTCTCTTCCTATCACTTTTCTACCATATCAAACACAACATAATGTTTGTAAGTGTTGAACTAAATGGGATATAATTTTCTTTTCTTTTAGAAAATTATGAAAACAACCAGTCAAATGTCTATATTCAAGTATTATTATTATTATTATTATTATTATTATTATTATTATTATTATTATTATTATTATTATTATTATTATTATTATTATTGTTATTGTTATTGTTGTTGTTATTATTATTGTATTATTGTTGTTATTATTGGTTGTTGTTATTGTTGTTGTTGTTATTGTTATTATTATTGTTGTTATTATTGTTGTTATTGTTATTATTATTTTAAATGTGGGCTACTTACGAGGGGTAGCTAATAGCTATATATGCAATAAGTACTCTCAGCGAAGTCACAAGATAAATGAGTTTTTTTTATTCCATTAGAAATCTGACTTTGGCTTTTGCATAGACATTTTCATATCTACCGATTTTTTTTTTTTTTTTTTTTTTTGGTGAGGGTCGTCTTACCTACTTTAATTTACGTATTGGAGACGGTTCTATGTCTAATGGTTAATTAAGAAAAAAAAAACAAGATAATTAAGTTTTAAGACAATTGTGATCATGTTTTTCTTGTTTAATTTGTGGTTACAATTAATGCATGCATCCGCTCCTTATAGGTCGTAATCAAGTTTTATAAGAATAATAAGCATAAAGGTGCATGTTGATTCTTGACCTACCCCTTATCTCGATCGTATCAGATACTTTTTCTTCTTCTTCGTCTTGATTTTGTTTTTCTTTTTTGTGAATTTATATAAAAAATGATCATTATGTTACTTTTTATTTTTTAAAAGTGAATAGAGAGAGTATTAGAGAAACTTAGTACATACTAATTAGGTTGACATCTATTAAGCGACTCAATCGATTTAGAGAAAAATAACAGTTGGTCTTCTATAAGCTACAGATTTACTTGGGATACTGAGGTCGAATACTTTTTTTTTTTTTCGTTTTCTAATTTCTCCCCTCAGATTTTACTTAGAAGGTTATAATAAGGCTTAATCTGTACGGCTAATAATCACAAGAATAGTCTCCTGCCTCTATTAGTTCTACTATTGAGACTAAATTAGATCTTTTCATTTTTCTTTTCAGTTGTATTTCTCATTGCTAAATTTATTACCCTTGGAAGAGATTCTCATTTTATTTCTTTGTATTTTTATTTTTATTAATAAAATACGAGTTGAGGGTTTGTTAAAGGATGAGTATTTTTATAACGGTAATCTAGTTATTATGTACTTGTTATTTTTCAGTTATCATCTCTCATATATTACATTTAAAAATTTATAATGTATGTTTTCTTAATTAATGAATAAATAGCAAGACTAGTCATAGGTAATTCTTTAGGCATACCTTATATTATATAAAATAACCTACCAAACAGTTCTGCTAAATCAGAAAAAGCCAAAGAGAATTTTTTTTTTTAATATATAAACTGAGAGAGGTAGAGCCAAAAGAGACCTACAAAGCTCAGCATTAATTTGAAATAAAAACATAAAGTGGTAGAAGCTACTAAAGTTAAATAATCTATTTTTCTACTCAAAGTATTATTTAAAACCTCTTTAAAATTAAAATCCATCTGCGAGAAAAAGGATGCATGATCGACCAAAAACAACTAATTAAAATTTATTACGAAATTATGGATGACAACTTCATTGGAAAAAATGAAAACTTGTGCATTTGAGCCTTGTTCTAATCACGAAATCATGAATAATAATAATAATAATAAACGCATTGAATGCTACCTTAAATCACCACGAGCAATTCATGATTATTATTATTATTTTAATTATGAGTAGAGAAACCGAACTTTACATATTATGATCAAATCACCTGTAAATTTATTATAATTATCGTAAGTTATATATAAATATATATATATATATAACCATACAAATGGCTGTTTTTGAAACTTGAATCTTTCGATTTTGGGCACGAAAGCATATGTTTCATTTTTTTATTTTAAATTTAAGATTGGGGGATTTGAACTATGTATCTTTTAATAAAATCAGATATAATATATTACCATTAGTCTATGTTTGCAATCATGTGATTGTATTACTTTTCACGATATTTATAGGAAGAATTAGCGAGAATAAAGATTACAGATACAGACACTTTTAAACTTGAGAATTCTTACTCAAATTCCTTCTCTCCCAGAGTTGAATATCTCAATGGATGATTTGATTAGTACTCATTGTTAAATGGTAATCGTACAAAAAACTTCTGTTCATGAAGGTTCACACTGCAGATGAATTATATCAACTTACACATTAGCAAAAACTCACGATCTTTTTATGGACCAAAACTTAAAATAAAATAATATAAAATCTGATGAAGGCACTGTAATAACAAGTAGTTGTTGTATAAAAACCTTCCAAGGTTAAGAAGTTTTCAAACAAAAAGCTGTATCGTGGCTAAAATTAGAAAGAGATATAGTATTAATAATGGGGAGCATCGCGGAAAGATGGAGGGATTTCAGCGGTGAGAATGACTGGGAGGGCCTACTAAGTCATCCTCTAGACAACGATTTCCGCCGTTACATAATTCATTACGGTGAAAGGAACGAAGCTCTAGGGGATGCCTTCATCTCGGAGGAGAAATCTGACAACTATGGGAGATCCCGTTACGCGAAGAAGGGTTTCTTCGCGAAGGTTGGGTTAGAGAAAGGGAATCCATACAAATATGAGGTGACGAACTTCATATATGCGGCGTTGGAGACATGGACGGTTGTAAAGCTATCAAACCTGATGGCCTATGTTGCCGTGGCCACAGATGAAGGAAAGGCTGTATTAGGGAGAAGGGACATTCTGGTGGTTTGGAGAGGTACTATTTTGTCCCCGGAAAAGATTAAGGATTTAGATGTTACTTTAGTGTCAGCATCGGAGATACTTGGGAAGGACCATGATCCAAAGGTTCACAAGGGTTGGTATTCCTTGTACACGGAGACCAATCCAGACTCTCCTCTCACTACCATTAGTGCCAGGAACCAGGTAATTTCTGAATTCTTACAATAATAAGTCAAGGCTACCTTTCTCTATATATACATATATATACATCATGATCGGCACCTTTTTAATTTCATATGAGATGGGTAAGTGATGAGGATACTAAAAGGATACTGTTCTAATTAAGATACCTTAGTACACCTGCTCATTCTTCTCATCACAATTAATTTCTTTTAAAAATATATTTATATGTAATTAAATGTATATGTACTATAGGTTTTTTGTTTTTTGTTTTTGGCTTTTGTTTTTTTTTTTCATTCTCATACCTTGCAACTTGAGGTTATCAAACATTTCTTATCTTGTATTTTGAAATGTATCATTGAGGACCTAAGCCTATAGGGGGGAAAAAATCCAAAGAGATGTCGATATTTATAGTCGTTCTCATAGTTTAAATCAGTTTTTGACAATAAACAAAAATATTAAGGATTAATGAACATTATTTTGGAACATGAAGACATAGATGTAATGTCGTCTAAAATATTAATGTAAGTTTTTGATAACTTGTAAATACAGGCTATTAAAAATAAAATAAAAACAAAAAAAACAACAACAACAACAAAACAAAAACCTACAGTTTATGCGAGCGTGTAATTTTAAATTAATTGCTAACTCGGGCTCCCAAGAATCTAAGATATCTACATGCAAAAGCATACATTCAAATTTAATTTCATAGGAGCTATACATGGCAGAAAGAAAGAGAAAAAAAAAAAAAAAAAGGAAAAAAAATCTTTTGGTGATCAGTGAGAGAAAAAATGGGTCTAGTAAGTTTGGTTAATAGTTGTCTAAAAAAAAAATTTGGTGAGTGATTGGAATAACATTCATTTTTGTTGAAGAAATATCTTAATATCTGTTTGTACTGTTGGATCTATCATGGTGGCCTATGACTTCGTTGATTTATTTGTGGTCTATAAATATGGACAATGTTTTTACCGAAATAGCTCTCAAATATTCTCCATAATAAAGGGATTACAAAATATCTTAATTGTCATGAATTGCTTATTTAAAATGGTTGTTGGAGAGTTTGAAGAAGACAGGCTAGTTGTAAGATTGCCCCGCACAACATGGTCGATAATTAGATTTTATATACAGGTCGGAGTTTTTTCTTTAGTTAGAGCAGAAAATTTTGAACAATACGAATCCACCACCCTTTAAAAAAAAAAAAAAAAAAAAAAAAAAAAAAACTCGTTATCAACATTTGAAATTTAAAAGAAAAAACAATAACTACACACAATTATGCGCATCTTTTTTTTTTTTTTTTTTTTGACAATCTATCCTTGTAAAACAGGTAAACAAAAAGATTGTAACTATTGAAAGGAAATTACCACTACAATTTTAATTAGTGATTGATTGATTTGAGAAATTAAATATTTTTTTTTCTAATTTTCAATTAAATATTTCTCGAAATATTATTTTACTATTTTGATGGATATTATACTTAATTGTTAATGTCAAAATTGTTTTAGTGATTCCTCTTCATCCTTCTCCCCCTTCCACTTTTCTTTCCTACCAAACATAGTCTAAGTCTCAATTGAATCTAAAGAAAAGAAACAATATTTCTATAGGTAACTAACTCTAACATTAATAACCACTCAAATTAGTGGAAGTTTTGACAGGCATAATAAAATCGAACCTTGCTCTAGCTCGATCCAATAATATAACACTAGAAACCTCAGTTTCACATGACAATTAATTTAATTTTTAAATATAAAATATATCCCAGATTGTAGCTGAGATCCAGAAACAAGTGGCTGCATACAAGAACGAGGAGTTGAGCATAACTTTTGTTGGCCACAGCATGGGATCCGCAATAGCAACACTGAATGCAACAGACATAGTTTTCAACGGATATAACAAAATCCCAGACCAGCCAGACAAGGCTATTCCGGTCACAGCCTTCTGCCTCGCCTGTCCTCGGGTCGGAGACTTAGGTTTTTCAGAGGTATTCGCCGAACTCACCAATCTTCATGTTCTTCGCATCAACAATGAGCCTGACATTGTCCCCAAATATCCGTTTGGGAATTCGTATTCTGACGTGGGAAAAGAATTGGTCATCAACTCCACGGAATCGATATTCTTGAAGAGTCCGGATGATTTGTTTACTGTGCATCAATTGGAGGTTTACTTGCACACAGTTGCAGGGTACCAAGGAGTTTTGAAACCGTTCGAATTAGTCATTAATCGCGATATAGCACTGCTGAACAAATGGGCTGATTATCTGGATGATAAATATCGTGTTGTTTCGAGTTGGTGGACCGAGAAGAACAAGTCTATGGTGCAAAATGATGATGGCACTTGGGAGTTGAAGGATAGTGAGGAGGATGTTTAAACTATGCATCTTCCATATCTGAATAATATTTTCTACTTCCCAAGTGTGAGAAAAATAATAACTAATTAAATAAGGTAGCAATAATTGCTTACCAAATGAATAATGTATAAGACTGTAATAAAATTCCAAGGCGGTTGTCTGATGTCATACGTGGACTTTCCTCACTTGGAACCTTGTATAATATTTTACTGCAAGACTGCAGAATGTTCTCTATAAAAAGACTGAAATATACTATTGATTTCGGTTATATATCTTTTCGAAAAATTGAATTCTGATATAAAGTTCATCAACTATTTTTTTTTTATTTTTTAATTCACTATGGGACTACAGTTCCAATTAAGTAAAGATAAGTGAACATTCTCAGTTGCCGAACCTATGAACTCCAATTCAAATGTTTTCCCTTCAATTTGCAAAGCTAACCCAACGGGATCGTCAAGAATATTACAATACGTGAGAAAATGTTAGAAATGTATAAGATAAAAACTTGAAGGAAGAAGTTAGCTTCTCAAATGAATTGCAAATAGAGTTATGGTTAACGGCTCAATTTGATGAATTAACTCGTTGAAAACGTAATTTCAAGATATATATATATATATATATATATATATATATATATATATTGGAATCAATTCTTTCAATAATATAAAAATTATATATGGGGTCTTTAGGAGGGAAAAAAAATAATGTTATAGTGTAAAAATGGATTAATGATGTCTTCACATTTTGGACTTTCTGTTATTGGAAAAACAGTAATCATTGACTCATGATCCAATAAAAAGAAAAGTCTTAGTATTGTGGTTGTGACTTCGCAAGATTTCTCATTAAAATTATCGAGTATCGAATCTAAATGCTGAAAAAGTTATAAAAAGAAAGAGACGATTTTGTAAATGGCTTCTTCTATTTTGATTGATAGAGATAATTGTAATATATGCGTATTCAAGATTTTTAAATAAAAAGAAAGAAAAATAAAGACTATATAAAAATTTCCTAAAACCAAGAGAAATAATTCAATTCCAATCGGGCTAAATTATATTAAACTAAATAATAATTTTATTATCAAATGCATCCTTTAAAAGAAGTAGGAAAAACATTTTTATCGCTCATCACCTAATTAGTGATAATTAATTGCTACTTTTTAAATTAAATATAGTTTCGATAAGCCAACTAGATTAGTACCCCAAGCTAGACCTATCCTATGCTAAGCCCTCCGCTATAATATATTACATAAAATGAAAGAAATTACAAAATAAGTAACTTAGAATCTACTTGCACACATGCAAGCCATGAAAATAACTGAAATAAAGAAAACAAGATAGCAGTCGCTGCTCCCTCCGTATCACACAATATCAAAGCAGTACAAAAATCAGGAACATTAAACCTATAAGTGGTAATTAACTGCTCTGTTAATAATTTGTAATTATGAAATATATCTGCTAGTAGAGCAAAAACGAATGAGGATCACGTGAGAGGAATAAGAGTTTATACATATTGTTTCATTTTTACGCAATGTTACAAAAAATTCTTGACGTAAACAAATTATTATTATTATTTTCAAGGAACTGATAAGAGACGATTACTATTACCAAGACATAAAGAATATCCTAATTATGTTGATACCTAATTCTATATCATGTCACATTAAACCCCAACTTAAATCTTATCTCTAAAATGATTGGTAGAAAATCCAAATTTTTTTTAAAACACAGATCCCCGCTAAAAGGCAATAAAGTATAAAGCGAGAATGGAAAGCAAAAATATACTAAAGGAAGCAAAAACTCGCAGACTGAAGTGATTGAGATTTTTAATAAAAAAAATTGGAGAAAGGCCTCATTAAATTCCTTTAACCTGGAAAAACCCAGATGGAAAACTTAAAGAAGCATGAGCAATCCGGTCATCAACAGAAATCCAACAACCAAAAAGTTAATTTGATGATACAAATATGTAATAAGGAAGTCGTGTCATATATCTCGACCATTTATCTAAAATCAAATTACAGTTTATCTGAATTTAACCAGACCGTTTGAGTAACAAATTTATGCAACAAGTGCATTACAGATTTAGTGCAATAAAAGACAACTTAATCCTGATCCAGTAATGTGCTAAATGCAACTTCAAATCCTCAATAAGACAAGAGTCAAAATTAACAATCTCCAGCTAAGCTCAAGATATATATAGGAATGGATTGACAAGTATTAACTTATAATTCATGGGATCACACTATTTGACCTTACCTCAACGTTGACAAAATATTACCATTTTTTCTTTACTTTCTTTTATTTTTTAGAAGAATTGGCGAACTTTGAATTTGATTCTTTTTTTTTTTTTTAAATAAACTTCATGAAATTTGTTGTATAGTTATTGGTATGCATTATCTATTTGTATGCCATTTTGTTGCACTACATATATAGATAATAAATATATAAATTAATTCATTTCCATAACCATTTTCGGAAATACTTGTGTATGTAGTATTTTTGCCATATCATTCATGACCGTTTTTAAATTGTCGTCGTATAATCTATTTTTTTATAGTAGTGTCCTTTCAATTATTGCATAAGGATAGCTTCCAGCATTGCAATAATAAGATTAATTTTATACCACTGCTAGAGTATGAAACGGTGGTAGTCTCAGGGAGAAATTATAACTCCTGAACAGTTCGAAGACATTCAATTTTTAAGAGTATAAGAATAGTAAGGAATTTAAACTCTAGTAGATGATCTCTCCATAACTTGATGTATTATCTCGATAATTAAGTCATGAATTGAGTACCGGTCCACCTTTCTATATTCTAACACACACAGGCAATATTAAGGTAATTAAAGGGCCTAGTCGTCTAATTATAATTATTATTTTAATAAAAGAATAGTAGTGATGGAAATTAATAGATACACCCAGATATTCTAATTGAATCAGCATCCTTTGAACACTCTTATCGTCTATTTATCCCACATGAAATTAACAATAAAAGAAGATACAATAAAAGTTTGACCAAGTAAACAAAACTACTCCAAAGAGAATAAAACATATAAACAACGAGTATACTGCTGTTCTATATGATCTACTCGGATAAGCCTGATGTCTTTTTTTTTTTTTAAATAAATGATAATGATAGATATCAGTAATTATAAAAAGGTATCTCAATTAGGTGGTAACCCTTTAACACGTTCACCAATTCATCCCGTGTATTTATTAAAAAGAAAAAAAGTAATAGCTAGAGACCACTCTCAAAGAATTAAGGTGCAACTCTGCATCTTGAAATTTAATCTCACCATGCCTATTTAAAGACCTCTAGTCAACCTGTGAAAAAAGACCAGAGAGAAAATAGTACACATTTGTCAAAGATCTCACTTGGATCTGTAGCAAGCTAAATCTCCATGTCTCTTGGTCGGGTCGTTTTGGTCAGTTGCTCCACCTTGAACTACCTGCAAAATGAAGCACCTCAGAATGATGGAGACACCAGTGTGGTGTCTGCCACGGGTACTCCGATGCTTAAGTCAGCAAGGTAATCGATGAGCAAGAGAAGAGGCAGAGCTTTTGTAAGGTAAAAATGACAATACCTAAATTAGTGAGTTCCTAACCTATTTATAGGCATTTTTTACGGGTTTTGGCTCTCGGGTCGACCCAGTCAGGTCGGCTACTATAGACTTCTACTGCCCGGTCATGCTGCAGGCTGGCAGGGGCTGGGGGTCCAGCATGGTGGTGCCACCTGTCCTCGACATGACAGCACAATGGGGGACTATCCCGTCACTGTAAAAAAGGGGACTGCTCTTGTCAGGGTAGGAAGCTGTAGGTGGTGACGTAACTTGTGTCAGTAGTAGGTGGGTGGCACCTGCAGTCCCGAGATGATGACGCGACTTGTGCCAGAACGGATTTCCTCCGAAATGTTCTCGGAGGACAAGGGAGGTTCAGGAAGTGGTCGGCCTACAATGCTGCTCGGGTCAAGACCGGAGGTACGGCCTCCCGGTCGGTTTTTACAGCCCGAGAACACTGGAGTGGTCGGCCAATCGAGACTGCTGCCGACCAGAAAGTTTCCAAAGGTATCTCCCCGGCAGGCAAAGCGATCTTCCCCGACGGTGGTCCTTTGGTCGGATTTGATCGGGCACTCAACATTCCGACCAGAGGACCACCTCCGGGGAAGATCGCTCTGCCTGCCGAGGAGATACCTTTGGAAACTTTCTGGTCGGCAGCACTCCCGATTGGCCGACCACTCCAGTGTTCTCGGGCTGCAAAAATCGGCCGGGAGGCCGTACCTCCGGTCTCGACCCGAGCAGCATTGTAGGCCGACCACGTCCCGAACCTCCCTTGTCCCCCGAGAACATTTTGGAGGAAATCCGTTCTGGCACAGGTCACGTCATTATCTCGCGACTGCAGGCG
Source organism: Ficus hispida (assembly GCA_025413025.1). NCBI lineage: Eukaryota > Viridiplantae > Streptophyta > Magnoliopsida > Rosales > Moraceae > Ficus > Ficus hispida. The sequence continues at coordinate 12,260,638 of CM046361.1, forward strand.
CCGCCCACCTACTACTGACACAAGTCACGTCACCACCTGCCGCCACCTACCCTGACAAGAGCAGTCCCCTTTTTTGCAGTGACGGGATAGTCCCCTATTGTGCTGTCATGTCGGGGATAGGTGGCACCACCATGTTGGACCCCCAGCCCCTGCCAGCCTGCAGCATGACCAGGCACTAGGAGTCTATAGTAGCCGACCTGACTGGGTCGACCCGAGAGCCCAAACCCGTAAAAAACGCCTATAAATAGGGAAGGAACTCACTAATTTAGGTAAGGTCATTTTTACATTACAAAAGCTCTGCCTCTCCTCTTGCTCATCGGTCACCTTGCTGACTTAAGCATTGGAGTGCCCGTGGCAGACACCATACCGGTGTCCCCATCATTCTGAGGTGCTTCATTTTGCAGGTATTTCAAGGCAGAGCAACTGATCGGAAACAACCCGACCACCTGACTACTTTGGGTGTTGTTGCCGGATCCATATTTTGGCATCAACATTTTGGCACTAGAAGGAGGGCTTCAGCCGCCAAGAAACCGGTTATAACCGAGTATGCTCGGATCATGATCGTACAGCTTGTACGCGGAGCACCTCTGGCGGACTCGACCAGAGGCGCTGGGGGGCTTATGTTGAGTGCCAGATCAGATCCGACCAGAGGACCACCGCCTGGGAAGATCGCTTTACCTGCCGGGGAGATACCTTTGGAAACTTTCTGGTCGGTAGCACTCTCGATTGGCCGTACCTCCTGTCTCGACCCGAGTAGCATTGTAGGCCGACCACGTCCCGAACCTCCCTTGTCCCCCGAGAACATTTCGGAGGGAATCCGTTCTGGCACAGGTCACGTCATCATCTCGCGACTGCAGGCGCCGCCCACCTACTACTGACACAAGTCACGTCACCACCTGCCGCCACCTACCCTGACAAGAGCAGTCCCCTTTTTTGCAGTGACGGGATAGTCCCCCATTATGCTATCATGTCGGGTACAGGTGGCACCACCATGTTGGACCCCCAGCCCCTGCCAGCCTGCAGCATGACCGGACACTAGGAGTTTATAGTAGCCGACCTAACTGGGTCAACCCGAGAGCCCAAACCCGTAAAAAACGTCTATAAATAGGGAAGGAACTCACTAATTTAGGTATGGTCATTTTTACCTTACAAAAGCTCTGCCTCTCCTCTTACCCATCGGTCACCTTGCTGACTTAAGCATCAGAGTGCCCGCGGCAGACGCCACACCGGTGTCCCCATCATTCCGAGGTACTTCATTTTGCAGGTAGTTCAAGACGGAGCAACTGACCGGAAACGACCCGACCACCTGACTATTTTGGGTGTTGTTGCCGGATCCATATTTTGGCATCAACATCTCTGGAGACTTCTAAGGAAATAAATGTTAGATAGGCAAATCCAGTGTCTCGCTGGACCCCTATATATGCCAGAAAAAACCTAAAGAAAATAATCTAAACTGAGAGAAAAGGAATGCATGATTCATGATGAATAATTAAATAGTTTGTTTCTTAACTTGACAACCTTGCATGAATTACAGCGTTTTCTGGCGACTTTATGGAGAAACTAGAATTTAGTACGAGTCGAGTAACGCATTAGTTTTACAGCACTAGCTAGTTGGTTGGATATTTCTAGTTTTATGGATTATTGATCTGAATCATATATACCTCTTTTATTTTCTTACACGATTCCAATGAGAAGTGAGGAAATATCATGGTTAAGAACTTACACGCATTCTCTTTCACTGGCTTGAGATATTTCAGTGCTTGTGGCTTTAACCTACGAATCTACTCCTTTTCTTTATTTTTGGAATATGCATAATGAAACTTAGAGGGAGATATTATTTTTCCTCTACGAATGAAGATTTTAGTCTTGTATAATGAATGATAAAGATAGTTTAAAGAGTGATAATGATGTTATCATATAGCGATTTGAAAGCATGAAAACACTTTTTTTTTTTTTTTTTTTTGAGAGGCTTAATATAATTTTGTTGCGAATATTAAAACTTTTGCACCATTTTCAATCGTTTTAAGTTTTTATGTTATGTCTTTATTTGTGTCTCATTCACCTAAATAATCCCTGAACTCTTCAAATGTGACTGTTTAGTCCCTGATTTTTTTTTTTTCTAAAATGACCCTAAATTCTTATTTTTTTAGCTGTTATGATCCTTTCTGTCCAAATTCTTCCAAATCTATTAAGTATTTTAGTAATCTAACATAAATTAATTTAACAAAAATTAAAAATATATATATAATCAAAAAATTTTCCTCTCATTTCTCTCTCTCTCTCTTCTCTTCTCAAAACCTAATTCCGGAGGGGGGGGGGGGCGAGCGAATAGAGGCAGGATGGGGGCCAAACGGAGGATTGCTGGTGGGGGCAAACAGAGGTAGGAGGGGGGAACCTAGATCGTGGCGGGCGAACGGCGGCGGGAGTGGGGGACCAAGTAGCAGGGTGGCGGTGGGGGCCAAACGGCGGTGGGAGGGGCGCTATGAAACCAATAGAGGGAGTAGGGGGCAACCCAGTCAGGGTTGAGGGGGGAGGCAGTTACAGAGAGAAAGAGAGGGGTGGGCGAAAACAGAGAGAGGGGGGTGAGAGAGAGAGAAAATGGAGGATATTTTAGTCATTTTAGTATAAAAATTAATTATTTTAGTAAAATTCCGTTAGAAATTTAATAGATATGGGCGGAAAGGACTAATGTATCACCTATTTAAAGAGTTTAGGGTCAGCACGGTAAAAAATAAAAAAAGAAGAAAAGAACAGTTATCAAAGTGTCACTTCGTAAAGAGTTTAAAGACCATTTAGGCCAATTATTTTTTTTTTTATATTATGTCTTTATTTGTGTCCATTGGATTAAAATCATGGATCCATCACTGATTGGGACGCTTAATCTTACATTGATTACAAATAAAAAAAAAATGAATTGTGTTTGTATGTTGAAAACTTTGTTCATAATTTGTTTCTCATACATATATGGGCAGCGCACGACCTGCGGGAAGGGGGAAGGAACCTTACCACTAACTGGTTGGATGTTGACCAACTAATTGCATGCAAAAGCATTAAAATCAAGGCAAGTGGACTATGACAGAGCCTAAATAAATCTTAGTGAGACTATGTCTTCTGTCTACGAGAATTAAATAAGTTTTCTATGAATAGTACTTATCAGTACCTACACTAGATTTATAGATCTCAATAGTTAAACCATAGTATATAACAACGGGAATAAGAATCAGAATAATAATAATAAATAACTAATGATAATAACAATAGTTAATCGTCAAACCAGTTCTTTGACTTAGTACGGCAACTAGAAGTTCCGTAAATTTTAAGTAGTCTTTTTTTTTTTTTTTAATTAAACCAGTTATTTCGATCTGTGCCATCAACACCAATTGCACTACATAACGGAAACATTTCTTTTTGTTTTTTTTTTTTTTTCCTTTCGAAAAAAATGCACTACATAACACAAATGCACTCATGATCAAACAATAATTACTTTGTAGATCACTTTATCCAGCATTATGTCAGTGCTATTAACTATATTATAGCCTCTTTATTTATTTAAAAATTAATCTACAATTATTGTTTAAATTTTTAAACGAAGATTTGAATATTATTTAAGGGTGCAAATTTAAGGTTAAAGTATAGAGCAACTACTTAGTATTTTTCATTTTGCTTGCATATGATGATGATAATTTAACGATGCTAAAAATGACACAGTAATCAGTCAGATAATACAAAGCTACAACAGGACTTACTATGACGCGTGAAACAAAGTTAAATCACAACAATATTGTCGCTTGTTTGTAATTAATGGTCTATTGATGTACTCGTATATCATTACAAAACAAATATACATTGATGCCATTATGTATAAATATGTTTTACATTGCTTGTTTATTATTTTAATATTTACCCATAATATGTATTGGTTATAACAAATTAAATAATTGACCAAAAAAAATTATTATGAGAATAAATAGGTTATGCGCTCATTTTTACAAAGATGCTAACATCCGATTATTACAAGAAAATATAATCATTGAAAACTCGCTCTACAGATATCTTGTTAATTATGCAAGTTAAATAATTCATAATATCATGATTCGTGAACAAAAGGATGCTAATCGACTTAGTCGTAATATCTTAATTTACCTACTAATTCATGTTATAATCATATAAATTCATGAACAAAAGGACGGAAACATCGCGAGAATATTGTCTTGCACTTACGCGTTGGGGTGAGCTGGAGATGCTTTACATCTCAAAGTGAAGGAAGACTTGGGCATACAAAGTCAACTAATAATTAGAATGTCATGAAGAGGGGGTTCGTTGGCATCGTAGTTTGGCACTAGTTGCTAAATAGTTTTAAAAAATTTTCAACATTCTTTTTGTACGTAAATTTGACAACGAATCATCACGTGTCTAAGGACTACATTGTATACTGGAAACTTCTCATTTTCTTTTAACACAAGGCATCTGGTAGGTAAGGACCTTCTGTTTGTCCTTTTTCTCTGCAGATGGTTTAATGACTTTGATAATTTAGAGTAAACTAAGCTTCCGAAGGAAAAGCTTAACATCCTTTTGGTGAGTTGATAAGGCATCCGTCCTTCTCGTTAAATGTTTGGGTATGAATTATCCCTGTCGCATTGGGATATATAGATAATTCACTTCACGAATGATCTATATTTCAAGCGGGAAGGCATCTATCCCGAGATTATCTGAATATGCCAACTTCTATCCATATAACCGGTCTCTTTTTTTAATTTAAAAAAAAATGTCGGAAGCAAGGATTAGAAAATATTGAAGCCATACAGAATGAATTGTACTTGGTCAATGATTAGAGATTTTAATACGTTTGAAATTGCAAATATCAAACATATATCAAGAATGCTAAGTTTTATTGCAAACTGGTTGGCTTCTCAATAAATATGGAAGTTAATTTTTTTTGACTTTGTCCTGTTTGTTTCTTCTTCTTCTTCTTCTTCTTCTTCTTCTTTATTAAAAAAAAACTAAAGAAAATAATTTTTAGACTATTAACGATATAAGAAAGCACTCTACATCAACAACATTCTTTTTTGAACGTTCAGATTTTTTTTTTAAACTAATTTTGCTTAGGTTTTCATAATTTTGATTTGACACAAGAAATATTTACAAAAGCTCATCTTGAGCTGGAAAACATAAATGTTATAGTCGCATAATAGAGCTTAGTGTTATTATCATATTCCTTAACAAGATACAGCAGGAAATTTAACCATTGGCTTGTGAATTTGACAATAAGAATCATTAGAGGACTGCTAAAAATACAGATGTTGGCTCTAGTTACAGACATAGAATGTAGAAACTTGTGAGTTAATAAAAGTAATTGTGATTTTAATTATGAATTAAGGCGTGAATTAATAGTTTACAGTAGACATAAAACTTAGCATGAAATTAAGAACTTAATTACACTTTACCCTAATAAAATAATAAGAACTTAATAGAATGATGCAAAAACTCTCAATGACAAAAAAATAAAAATAAAAATAAAAATAAAAAATCTCAATGACAAGATCTATAAGAGTGGTTGCTGTGTCCTGATTTCATATATTTTAAATATTGTTTACGTTTTGGTAATGACTTTAGAAGCTAGTTAACTTTCAAATAACTAAAATAACGTCAGAAAACCGTTATGCAATTCTTTGCCAACTAAATTCTGAGCAAAAAAGTCGATGGATGACGTCTCGGGTGTGCCAGTCAAAAATGCCGGAAACACAGACGGCACTGGAACTGAAGCCGTAGGATGAGAGATCATCGGTGAGGAGAGTAGGAGGACACAAAGGGGCATTGGGGTAGAACAATGGATGCTAACAATTTATATTATTATTTGATCATATATAAATTATTGTTTACAAATGCTAACAATTCGTTTCTTAATAATAAAGATAAGAATGTTTTTTTTTTTTTTCAAAATTGAGAATTTAACATTTCAAATAAAGAAGAAGAAAAAATTGAACTCAAACTCAAAAAGTAAACAATATCTTTAATAATATGTACTTTACGATAATGATCATATATGGTCAAGGATGAATGTGATGAAGTCATATTGAGAAACAAATCGTGTCAAAATTGAAAAGCATATTTTTTACTCAAAGACAATTATTATAAAAGAAAAGTCAATTAGTAATTTCATAATAAGAAAGTTAGGTTTTATTTTGGCTTAATTCTTAGGTTAAAAATAAGTTATTTTCTAGTTTTATTATTTTTATTTTCGGAATTATTTATTTTTCTAATTATATTTTTAGTTTCTTGTTTGCATTTTGGACAGTTTAGCCTATTAGTATGTTAGTCCATCATGTGTAAAGAGACAATCAGTTTTTGAATAAAATTTTGAGTTTAACTTTTCTTTGTCCAATTTTCGGTATTCTTTTGAATCAACAAATTTTGATGTCAATTTCTGATATTATGTGTGAATCAACGGAATTTTGAATGGTTTTCTGGCATTTTGTCTGAATCAACAGTTAACTAATTTATCTTCTTTATTTTTATTGTTTTACTTTTTAGCATACACTTCTGCTACATCAGAATGTCACTAGTAGTTTTCTTTTTTTTTTTTTTTTTTTTTGGACTTTCACTTTTCTTTATATACGTTTAATAATTAAAATGACATGGTTATTATGATACTTTTCATAGAATAGTACAATTGTCATAATACAGAAATATTAGAGTGATCCCATCATCCTAATGCATATGTTTGTTATACATAGCCATTATAATGGTAATGATCATATCAAATTACAGAAGCATATTGTTGTTTACAAGATGTCTCAAAAACATCATTTTCTGAACTTTTTGTTGCTATAGAGTTGTGATTTTCTTCTTGATGTCCTCAATCATCACTTGGGTTTTGTGGTAGATGTTGATCTTCTTTTTATATCAAGTGTAATTGAACTTGGTAGTGTTGTGAATGCGATTAGGTAATAAAATATTAATATTGTAATTAATGACCTAATAATTATATATAACCACCCATGAATAAAGATATATTTTAAATTAGCAAATGTATTATCCAGACATCAAACATAATGACACTATTCTTATATGACAACGTAAAAACGTCACAAGCATTTTGACAATATGTCCACAAGATATTGACCTAGTCATTTTGTAAAAATAAAAAAAAATAATAATAATAATAATAATAAACAATATGTAAAATTTAAAAAAAGAATAATGAAAAAAGGGAAAGATCCCTATCACATTGATTACGTCCATTAGAAACTTCCACTAATTTGTATTTGAAAAAAATTAAAAAAAAAAAAGGCCTCTTTCATTTTGACGAATCCTTCACTAACAAGGTTACAATGTTTACATATTCACGTAACACAGACGTTGGACACTTACCATAATGACCGTGTCTATGAGACACTAACAAATTATTCATCAATTAAAGCATATTGACCGAATCAATATAACTATTGCAGGGTTCGTAACCATGATTGATAAATAAACTAAGTTTGTGTTTTGTTTGCTGATTGGAGATGAAATTTTTAAGTTAGAGTTAGTTGACTTTTCAAATATTAATTATAAATTTTGTTGACTTTTTCAGAAACAAAAAACAAAAGCTGATATAAAAAAGTAAAATTTAGTTGGAGTTAAACTAAAATGTCAAACAAAATCTAAAAGTATTGAAAATTCAATAACCAAATCAATGAATTGAATAGAACAAGAAATTAGATTGCACAAATCAACAAAAGGTGTTGTCCTTTATACATATATGCGTTACCCTGTTATTAAGAAATGCAAAGTACGTGGTTCAAATTCTTGATTACACACTTATACATTCATGCACTCAATCACTTGAGCTATACACTTTTTTATACAATTAAGCTCGCTTAATTTTCTTTTTGCCGCTATTTTCCATTTATACCATTAATCATGCTTAATTTTATATATATATATATATATATATATATATTTCTCCGCTCTTTTCCGCCAGTTCTCAATCGTGTTGACTTAACCACACGCGAAGGACAATGTCCCATCTGTGCCACTCTACACCTTTGACATATTCGACTCTTAACTCCGAGTACAAATAACAATACCTCCTTTCACATTTGGTATTCTCCGACTTCAAAGCTTGCTTGACTTTTCATTACATATTGGTGCCGTAGAGGTGAGGCCTCGTCTATTATATATATTGAGTTATCCAAATGTACATGAAACATTCTAATTCTGACCAAATCAAACAAAATGATTGGTGCACAAAGTCAACTCTACGTGCCTATAAGATTATCCGCTCTTCTGCGTGGAAAAAAACACAGATTAAGAAGCTCTCTTTTCTCCTAAACTACATTTCTTCAGCTTCCTTATAAATCGTTGTTGTTCTTTTAAAAAAAATATTTAAAAAAAAAATGCATAGCCCGGTGAGGTTCTCGAGCTGCCGAGGCGTGGCTTTCGAGATCAAACCTCACGCAGATCCCTTTGCCATACAAAAACCCAACAAGGAAGATCTGCGCCAAGTAAGCAGTAATAAGAAGCCGTTTTTCCCTTGGCTAGGCTCTTCCAAAGTCTTCCCTTCTGCCATACACAGATCTATCAGCAAAGCCAGTTCGCATTACTGCGATCTCGACTCCGACGAAGAAGACGACATCGAGTCAGAAGAAGAACACGATGATCATGAAGCTGAGGATGTGGAGAAACAGCACAAGAGCGACCACCATCTCCTAGCCGCTAGTAAACGGGAACAACAGCAACAACAGGAAAAGATTGCCCGAAGGACGGAGTCGAGACTATCTATTATTTTGCTAGATCAAGGGCTTTTCACGGTCTACAAGCGACTCTTTGCGGTTTGCTTCGCTCTGAACATCGCCGGTTTGGTGCTGGCAGCCACGGGGCACTTGCCATACGCCAGGAGCAGAGCAGCTCTGTTCTCCATCGCGAACATTTTCGTTTTGACGCTGTGTCGGAGCGAGGCCTTTTTGCGAGTCGTCTTCTGGCTCGCCGTCAACGTCTTGGGCTGGTCATGGATTCCTCTGTTTGTGAAAACCGCCACCACGTCTCTTCTCCAGAGTCTCGGCGGGATTCACAGCGGTTGTGGCGTTTCTTCAATTGCATGGCTAATTTACGCCTTGGTTCTCACTCTTAAAGACAGGGACAACACTTCCCCTGTGATAATAGCCGTTGCCTCAGCCATTCTTGGCCTCCTTTGCCTCTCGTCTTTAGCCGCCTTCCCACTCGTTCGACATCTCCATCACAACGTCTTCGAAAGGACTCACCGCTTCGCCGGCTGGACGGCTCTCGGTCTCCTCTGGGCCTTCGTCGTTCTCACAATCACTTACGACGCAAACACCGACTCTTACACCAGGGACCTCAAATCAAGATTGATAAAACAACAAGAATTTTGGCTCACACTTGCCATAACAGTGCTAATTATCATCCCGTGGCTAACTGTTCGACGCGTGCCGGTTAAAGTCTCGGCTCCTTCGGGTCACGCCTCGATTGTCAAGTTCAAAGGAGGAGTGAAGGCTGGAATACTCGGCAGAATTAGTCCGTCGCCTTTCTCGGAGTGGCATGCCTTCGGCATCATCTCCGACGGTAAGGAAGAGCACATGATGTTGGCGGGAGCCGTGGGGGACTTCACAAAGTCGCTGGTTTCGAACCCGCCAAGCCACTTGTGGGTTCGACAGGTGCATTTCGCGGGACTGCCTTATCTCGTGAACATGTATGACAGAGTTTTGTTGGTGGCTACCGGGTCCGGAATCTGTGTGTTCCTTTCGTTTCTGTTGCAGCGGAGTTCGGCGGAGGTTTGTGTGCTATGGGTGGCCAAAGGAATTGAGCAGAATTTTGGGAAGGAGATCAAGGAGATGGTGAGTGGATATCCTAAGGGCAAGGTTATAGTTCATGACACCGCCGTGTTGGGACGGCCTAACGTGTCGGAGATGAGCGTCGACGCCGCGAAAGCGTGGGGGGCGGAGGTGGTGATTGTGACGAGCAATCCGGAAGGCAGCAGGGACGTTGTCAATGCATGCAAGGCTGCTGGAATAGCTGCCTTTGGCCCTATATGGGACTCATAGATATATATATATTATATATATATATATGTATTATGATTTTCTTTGTATAAGATTGTGTGTAACGTTTGAGAAAAAGCTTCTAATTTGCTTCAAGTTTGTTATTTTGGTCTTTTATCAAATATCAAACCTTGAATTGTGGATTTCTGTGACAACAGTACCATGGTACGTAATTACCAGAAATAAAACTATGGATGAATACAGGTTGGTTAAAATATTGATGGCCTCAAGAAATTATTTTATAGCCTCGTTATTTTTATATCTTGATTATTTTAATTCTACATATACATGCATAACAAACTAACAATTTTTATTTTATACAATTCACAGTATGATAGCTGTGGACCATAGGACCAAACTATTCTGAAGGATATATTCCATTTAAGTCAGATTTTTGCTTTTAAAAATAAAATTAAGCTTCCTCTAAATAACGAATAACTTATAGTCAATCGCAGTGACGAATCCAAAAAAATTTTGAGTCGTAGCGTCTATACATCTATATTTTTAATTGAATGCGCATGATTATATATTTTAATTATTTAGCGAATACTGAAGACATAAACATATGTTGTTCTATAAAGTGGAGGTATATATAACTAATTTCATGAAGGTACAATTAAAAGTTTATGAAAAAAAAATAAGGATGACGTAAAAATAAGTTCCTAGCAAATGAGCCAAATCTTTGAATCTAAAAATATTAGTGCGTAATATAAGTTTGAAATGAAAATGAGTAAATTGGTTCTGAAAAATAAGAGTTTTTTTTTTTTTTTTTTTTTTTTTTTTTTTTTTTTTTTTAGCTCCAATCCGACTCGATGGGCCAAGCATACGATACAATATTGAGCTGGCTGGACCCACATATTGTGCAACATTTCAGAGCAAATTGTGAGATTAGTCCTTTTACGGGTTCTTTTTTGGATCAGTTTTGTAAACAATAATTCTCAAAGTTTTTTTCGTTATTTTTCTTTAATTTGTTATTTATTTTTCAAACATTTTAAAAAAATTTAAATTTTAAAAATTTATAATTTTATCATTTTAACTTAAAACGAAACGATTTAAAAAAATATATTTATATAATATAAAAAAAAACTAAACAAGATCCATATTTCTAATTTTTTTGAAAACATTTCAAGTTTTTAAATTTTTTTACTCCAACCAGTTCATTTTCACGAAAGCACATTTTTAAAATTTAAATCATTTTCAACTTTCAAAATACTATGTCTAAAAGCCCCAAATGAGTAAGTGTTCATGTTTAAGATTTTTATCCTACTTAATTATTGATTCGGATTTTTATATATTGATTACATTTTTATTTGATATTGTAATTAGATTAAAATCCTGAAAACATTATATAAAGGCAAATGGTATAAGGCTCTATATTTTCTCTGCTTCGTAGGGGAATACAACCCACCGTTACTTTATTTTAAATAAAAGAAGATTGCTGAGTAGTTTCTACGAAGTGGGCTCCATGTCTGGTGTAAATTTCAAATGTTAAACGAGGAGCTTCCACGTCATATGCTATGCTATGGGGAGATGAAAGAACCCGAGCTTAAATAGCAATGCTCTTATAAAAATGGGGCAATATTCAGATTTTTTTTTTTTTTTTTTTTGGATATTCTTGCAGATTTTAGATATAAGTGTATTTGCATTTTCAATTATAGAATTCGTTTGATAAATGAGTTTGAATTGAATTTTTAAAATTAAAATAATAAATTTTGTTATGGATATGTAAATCTAAGTCAATCCTTAACGTACATGTAGAAAAGGAAAGCCACTCTCTTTCTACAACTGTTATTAATTTTTTTTTCATTTTCAAATAACTAAACTGTATTAATTAAACAGGCAAGAACTTGCCAAAGGCAGGATTTTAATTTTTTTTTTAATTATTTCTGTTTTCTATTTCTTTTTATTTTAATAAAATTGGGTGGGGATTTTTTTTTTTTTCTTCACTGATAAAGAAAACAAAAAAGCAAAACAGGCACGAACTTGCACGTCACCTGTACTAATTAAGACGCAAATATGAACAGACTACTGAAACTTTCTGTCGACAGGATGACGAAACTGAGAAGAATATGCAAGTCAACCCTCTTCGGCTCTTTGCTTGGTTTAAAAAAAAAAAAAGAATATTTAATTTAGTAGATAATTCTCTAGAAAAAAAAAATAATTAAAATCCTTACAGCCTTACCTAATTAGCAAGAAAACACACAATGTCAACATTAAACTATAATTATAAACTTGACGTTTTCTTTACTTGCTAGATCCGGATCTGAACTTGATTGGTTCAAGTCATTTTCTTGGGTCCAAGAAGAAAAGCAAAATTGTAAATCACTATGGGATCTCCTATATATGTAGCTTTCCTACCAGTTTTTTTTTTTTTATAGCATATTTTGGAATTCAATATGAAATTACCACTGCACCCTACAACAGTATACAGTTTTCTCTGAGGAATCAATGAATGCTTAAAATGTACGGTTCATGTCATCTAAAATTAAGGACTCATTTGGAAATTTCCCCAAATATATCTCTATTTTTTTTTTCTTTTGTCTTTTTCTTTACCTTTAAATTATTTTTCATTATTCACAATTTCAAATATTTACAATAAATTTAAATTTAAAATATATATAATTTTAATTGTTATTTTAAGTATAAATAAGATTTTTTTTTGGTATCAAATTACATATAATTTAAAAAAAAATAAGATCTATATTGCTTTTTTTTTCTTAAACGTATTTTAAGTTTTTACATTTTATTTATCCAAATATTTTTTTTTAACTAAACACATATTTTAAAATTTATCTCAATTTCAATTCAAAATTCCGTCTCCAAAACTTAATCTAAACGGACCCTAAAATTTTAAACTTCATGATCACCACAATAATAATAATAAAATAAGATTTAACGGGTAAACAGCCCCTTCAAAGTTTGTAAAACTTCTAACTTTGGTTGAAAAAGAAAAATATTAATTAAAAAAAAAAAAAAGGGGAAAGACATCTGATGAGAGAAAGAATGTCTCTGTCTCTCTCTCTTCTCTGTGTTGTGATGCTCGGGTTCTCATCTCTAACACAGATAATCACCAGCATAGAGCACGACACAATTCACTCAGGTCCCACACATGTGCCGATTTGTCTCCGGCACGTGACTTCCTCCTCAGTTTACCGTCCAAAACCGGATCACGGGAAAAATGCGTCCACATCCAAATTAACCGGCAGTGAGGAGGAATTTATCGCCGTCGAGAAGCTTCGCGCAGAATTTGTTAAAGTTCTGTGTAGCCGTCGATCTACCGAAGGTAATTCTAGACTGCCAAAGTGATCGATTTTTTATTTTTTATTTTTTATTTTTTATTTTTTGTTAAATGTTCGATTTATCTCTTTTCAGTTCCCTTATCCGTTGAGCCGACAAAACCATCGACGAATCCTGTGTGTCAGTCGGCCGTTCCACCTCAGTACCGTAAGGTTCAGATTTCGTTCCAATATAATTATGCAATTTTGTCTTAATTATCTTTCATTAGTTCTTGAGAATAAGTATTTTCCTTTTTTTTTTTTTTTTTTTTTTGCTATTTTTGTTTGTGTTATTGGGTCTTCAATTTAGGCAATGGCGTCCAGTCCAAAGGCAAACATTAAGAATTTGAAGGAGTTACTACAAGAGGAAAATCTATACTTGACAACAGAGGTAATTTGACCTTCTACCGCTTCATTTTTCATTCTGTTAAGTAGTTGCTTTACATGGATTATATGATCGTGTGTGTATATATATATATATATATATATATATTTAGTCACTACAAATGTTTGAATATAAGATGTTATTATATAAATTTTACAAGAAGATGATGATGATGATCATAATAATAATATTAATAATAATTATTATTATTATAATCTTATCTTATCTTAAATTATTCTATTATATTATTATATATATTATATTATATATATCTATACACTATATAGAAAGGTTAAAAAGTTTTACTGTTTTCGTCCTCGTTCGGTTAGTTTTGGATGAAAACAGATTTTTTTTTTTTTTGTTCTTTTTGTTTTTGTTTTTGTTTTTGTTTTTCACCCTAAAATTTATTTTTTTAGTCCCTTCTAAATCAATTTTTCTATTTTTAGTCATTCATTTCTTTCTTTTTTTTTTAATTTTACTTTTTCAGCCTAAAGTTTAATTAGTCTCTCATTTTAGTCACTATTTTATATTGATTTTTTTTCCTTTTTAGTCCTTTTATCATTTTTGTTTTTCTTAAATATTTTTAGTATTTTTAAAATATTTTCTTTTATATTTTTGCTATTAATTTTCTTTATTTATCTATCATACACGGGCAAATACATGCCATTTTAGTCTTTTTGTTTTGCACCCCATTGTTTTCCATTTTTTCATTTTAGTCCATTTTATGCGTTTTTAACATTTTAATCCTTTAATCTTGTCTCTTTTTTTTTTTCATGTCTCCTTTTTTTTTTTTTATGTTTTAAGGTATTTTGTTGATTTTTTAATCTATTTTTTCTTTTATTTTTTCTATTCAAATAAATTTTCTTAAATATATCTCATAATTAGCATCGCACATGTTTTTAACCAATATATATAAAAGTTTCGGGGGGTGTTTGGTGAATGAGTTGAGTTTGAATTGAGTTGAAATTTTTAAATTTGAATAGTATTAATTTTTTAAAAAGTAGTTATAAATTTTGTTGACTTTTTAAAAAATGATAAAAATTAAGATGAAAAAGTACAGTTTAATTTGAAATAGACTTGTGAACCTAACGTGGTCTTCAGTGTACAACTCTTACTCTTCTTACACGTGTTCAAAATTTCGTTCTCGTTTCGGTGTTCAGTTTTTTCTTTCTCGTTTTTGGCTTTGCGTTTTTTAGAGGTCCAACGATTTTAAAAAGCTTAAAGTATAGCTTCCCTATGCGTGACACTTGTTCATCGCTTTGTTTTTGTTTTTGTTTTTTGTTTTTTGTTTTTTGTTTTTTTACCCTCCTTGCTTTTTGTTGTTTAGTGTTTATAGGCTTTCCTTGCTTTTCGTTGTTTGGTGTTTTTTTTTTTTTTTTCATATATATATATATATATATATATTTATTTTTTACCCTTCCTTGCTTTTTGTCGTTTGGTGTCTATAGCTACCTTAAATTATATATGTATCACCAAATACTTTTTTTTTTAATTTTTCGATATTATGTAATAATTTTTCAAATATACCCTCAATACTCTTTTACCATAAATGTGACTTTTATTTGTTTTCCCTTTTTTTAATATTAAATATACCTTAATTTACAATGGCCGGCCGACGATAGGCAGGAGAGCAAGGACGAGTACCGGTGTTGATTATAAGCATAAAGGACAAGCAGCACAAACCCAAAACAAGGCCTGCTGTTGTTTTCCTTCACGGTACCGGCCAATGTAAAGAGTCATTAAGACTCTTACTTGAGGTTGCTGCCAAACCTTTCTACATATTATCGACATCATCATTATTATTTTGCGAAAAAGATTTCCAAATTTAATTATTTAATATTGAACAGTTTTATGTTTTTTTTTTTTTATTTAAGGCTTATGCTTCTAGAGGATATATAAGTATTGCCATTGATTCCCGCTATCATGGTGAACGTGCCAGCAGTAATAGCACCTACCAAGATGTTTGTACTCATCTCCATATTCTTTTCAGTATTTGTGCAATATTTTTTTTATGTAGTAATTATAAACGAGTGGACAACCATCTGTTGAGATGGCCGAGTTGGTCTAAGGCGCCAGATTAAGGTTCTGGTCCGAAAGGGCGTGGGTTCAAATCCCACTCTCAACATATTGTCACCCTTTTTTTTTATTTTCTGTTTTTTGCTTTTTCAACTGTAGGCTCTTGTATCATCATGGAAAAGAGGTGATACCATGCCATTCACATTTGACACTGTAAGTACATATTTTATTTCGATTTGTCTTTAACAAAATGTAAGACTTGTTAATGAAATTCGAAGAGAGCTTACATGCACGAAGAAATTGAAACCACTTTTTAATTTTGTTTTTAGTGATTTTGGTTGCAAAACGTCATAAAGTTCGATCGTTGCTGTAGGTCTGGGACTTGATAAAACTGGCTGATTATTTAACCGGAAGGAATGATATAGACCCTACAAGAATAGGAATCACTGGCATCTCACTTGGAGGTTTAATTGTTGATCGAGATTTTTTGGTTTTATTTTCATTTCTTTTTTGTTAATTGAAAAAAATATATGCATATGTTATTGCAACGCATGCAGGTAGGCATGCATGGTATTCTGCTTTTGCTGACACCCGCTATTCTGTGGTTGTTCCCATAATTGGGGTTCAGGTATGTAGATATACGTATAGTTATCGTTTTTGTTCTTCACAAGGACTTTATCTACATATAGTTATGTAGCTAATTAAATCTTAATTCAATTTTATATGTGTCTATAGGGTTTTGGATGGGCCGTAGAGAATGACAAGTGGCAGGCTATAGTCGGCATCATTAAGCCTGTTTTCGAGGGTAATTTGATTAATTTTGAGAAAACTACTACTTAATCTTGGTTAAGTAGGCAAATTAATAATGCTGCATGCTTTTGTTCCTTTAATTATCTATTTCTTATCGCAAATTTAAATAAGTTCTATTTAAAATCTACATTATTCCCTAGATTACAAAGCAAGGTCAGTGTTAGTGGAATTTATTTTTTATACATCTACTTATTAAACACACACACACACACGCACGCACACATACATATATTGAATTTTGGGTGAGAATTCGAATGCTGCAACTTTTGATGGAGTCAAGTGTTAAATTACTGTTAAGTTATGCTTCTAAGTGGATATAATTTAATTGCATTTTAAACATTTTATTTTTATTTTTTGGTTGCAGAGGCACGAATTGATTTAGGGAAGAGTGTAATTGATAAAGAAGTGGTGAAGAAGGTAAATAAAGTATTACACTATTTACATAGATATGCGTAGTTATGTCTTGAGAGTTCTGAACTTCTAATGCACACATTTGAGTTTGCTACATTGTTGATTCATTCCCTCTAAGTTTATATCATTCTCATGCGAGTACTTATCAGCATTTTGCATTTAAATTATGAAGTTGCTATATACTATAATATTGACTATTTTAATGCACTTTTCAAGTAGTGTGTATATATAATTTTGTCCTGAATTTTTTTTTTTTTTATTATTATGATCACAGGTTTGGGATAGGATTGCTCCTGGTCTTGCATCCAGATTTGATTCTCCTTACGCTATTCCCGCTATTGCACCACGTCCTCTGTTGATTTTAAATGGTAAAAACCCTTTCTTGCCAGTCAATTTCCTACTATAATACTATCATACAAGTACAAATCATCATGTGTTACGCATTAGAATTAGGGCAGCAAGTTCTTGTTCTGCCGGAACAAGCAGAACCGAATACCGATCGAAACTGATGCTAATGGTTTGGTGCTAAATTGACACCGATCAACAATTGACAACTTTTTTTTTTTTTTTTTAATGAAAAAAGGGCATGATCAACCAATATCATGGGAAACTAATAGCACATGCCAAATGTCTACATTTAATGACGGTTTTCAAAAATTATCGTAAAGGGACGCTTATTTCGTAACACCTTCTTATGAAGAGATACTTTAATTAGTGGCCCTTTTTAATCAAGAAAACTGTCATTGACAAGGGTCCCCTAATTTGCTGTTTGTAGTAGTGAAAGTGATTCAACAAAAAACGACCTCGTACTGTGAGGTTTGGTTTCGCCTTATAGGGGGATTTGTGTGTTCACCTGCCTTGAAATTATAATAAAGGTTTTTATACTAAAACGACTTCATTTGGACTGAAAGTACCGACCAAAACGACATCGTTTAGACTAGGTCAAACAAGCAGACGACAATACAAACCTGTAAATTCTATCTAAATTTTCCCTACCCGCAACGTCATAAATTACCGTGCTGAAGAATTATAAACATTGGTTTCAATTAATATAACAGGTGCAGCCGATCCCCTATGTCCATTGCCTGGTTTAAAGGTTCCCGTTTCAAGGGCACGCGATGCTTATGGAAATCGTCATTTGTCAGATAATTTCAAGGTATGGAAATTTAACTCTATCTGCTTAAATAAACTTAAGACAATATTAAAAACATATCCAGTGAAAAACTTCTATGATCTTAATTAAAATTTTAATTTTGTGGGCTAAATTATTACTTATATCCTATTTCTAACGCACTGTGTATTAGCTCTTAGACCATCTCCAGTGAAAATATCAATGTCAATATTTTTTTTTTTGTACTCTTAAAAATGTAAAAATAACATATTTGATCTACTATATAAATTGTTTTGTGCTTCAATATAATGTTACATACATCTACTATTTGTCATATTTATGAAGCTTCGAAAGTTGTAAAATAAAATATTTTAAAAAATAAATGAGAATGTTGTTACGATGAATTGAAAAAGTTAATTAATCAACCAATAGCAACCAATGTTAAAATTGATATTTCCTATACTTGATGTTAAATTTTCATCAAATATAGCACTTGCCAAATTTAGTATTAAAAAAATAGTACTGCATTTTTTCTACTTAAACGTCAAAATTTAACATTGATACATTACTTTAGCGTCCTATATTGAAGATGATCTTAGGAAGCCCCTGAAAAGTGGGAAGATAAAATAATGATTTACTGTAAAACTATTATGGTATCGGACATAGAGGTTAACATTTTTTTTTTTTTTTTTCATTTCTTTAACTCCCAGTTTATTGCGCAACCCGGAATCAGCCACCAATTGACCCCGCAGATGGTAAAAGAAGCTAGTGACTGGTTTGATAAGTTTCTCATGCGATGATTCTCTTATATGATGCTTTTAATAAGTTTCGTACTTATTGAGTGATTTATGAGGTGTATATTGTTTTTTTTTATATATATAGATTTTTTTCATTTGTCCCTCTTAAATAAGGGTCGTCATTATTTAATCTCTAAAGCTTTAATTTTTCTCTTTAAATTTTGAATTAGTCCACATAACCTTCTCTATTAAAATTTTTGATTAAAAAAAAATTAATATAGTTATATGATCTTCTTTATTAATTTTTAACATAAATTCTAACAGAAGGACATAGTGAGATTCCTTCACTTTTTTTTTTAATGGAAATAATTCTGATTAAAGGAATTAGTGCTAAAGTGGATTATACTCAAAAGCTAAACTAAAATTCTGATAGCATTAATCTTAGAGGTCCATGGGCATGCTAGATTATTGATTTTTTTTTTTTCTTTGTGTTTAAGTACATAGAGAGAGAGAAACATCGTATTTGTAGTATATATACCTATAGTTATAATCGTGACAAAAAAAAAAAAAAAAAGAGAGAGAGAGACATTTATGGGAGTCGACCCAACTTTGGGTCACTCGGTGTTTGTTATGGAGTTTCGATGTTCAGACACGAAGGTGGGAAACGAAAGCTATAGAAGAGTGTGATTGTGATTTTCTTGAAGACACGCGTTTTTTTTTTTTTTTTTTTTTGGGCTAAAACTTGAAGACACGCGTTTGAGCGCAAAAGGATGAAATTGGGAGAAAAGGGGAAATAAATCAAACACCAAAAAAAAAAACAAACAAACAAAAAACAAAAACCAAAACAAGAAACAAGAAACAAAAAACAAAACCAAACAAAACAAAACAAAAGAGTGGCTGGTGATCATGGAAGAAAAGTCAAACTTTTTGGCAAACACGGCCTATTCCATTTTTAGGAATTATGGTAAGAGACATTCTAGACTTTCTCTCGGTTTTATGACATCAAAACGGTTTAGCCTTCAAAGAAGAGATGAGTTGACTTAGCCAGAGTCGGATTTTAGTAAGCCAAGACATGAAATCGGACTTACAAGGTCAGAAACAACCTGACAAGTTTTGATGAACTTCAAGAGGACGAAATAATGTTGATCCCGGGATTCACAGAAATCAAATACATGTTTGTTTTTTTCTTCTTCTTCTTCTTTTTCCGATTCCAAGAAATAGAAAAATGAGTGTGCTATACGTAAGAGTTGGTACACTTAAGTTCAAAAATTAGCTCTATCTTTTATGTATAAACTATTCTTCATTAATTATGAGGTAATCTGAAACCTAATAGGAATGTGAAACCGAGTCATCTCATTTTGCCGCCTTGCCTAAACCATGTTGCTGCCACCTCACCAAAAGACTGTTGTCGCTACCAGTCTAGATTTGATTTCAATAAAGGTACAAATAAGAGTAAAACTGCAGAAATTAAATAAATAATTAAGAAAAAAAAAAACAAGTACTAAGAGATGATCAGAATAATTTGACATGGAGAAGATGATCCACGGACTATGAATGGAGATAATAATACATTTGTAAAGATTGCTATAAATGAGATTCTATATAAATATAAGTTATAATATACAAAAACGTGTATGTTGCTTAATACTAACAAATCATCTAACTGAAGAGATTTCCTAAATTCAAATAAAATCAAAATTCCTAACAAAAACAATTATATATAAAAAAAAATAACTTTATTCCCTAATAAAATATATAAGTTCAAATATAAGAGGTGTTTGTTAAACCCTATTTCTGTCCAGTAAATTCTAAAAACTGCTACAGCACAGTAGAATTTGAGAAGCATGTCGGTTGTTACTTCTATATAGCTGCTTCTGTTACCATTTTACACGTTTACTAAAATATCCTTAACAAGAAATAATAATTCCAGCATGCTTACTTTATTTATCTACATACGAAATGATTAAACTATTTATTTAAAATTTATATATTGCTTTCCTCTTAAAAATAATTTCAAATTATAAATTATAACTTATAACTTTATTTTTTTGAAAACAAAAAAATTATTATAATTTATACTAAATTTTTATATTAATGTATAATTTATTGTCTTCAATCGATGTAATTTTTTAGACATTTTTTATTACAAAATAAAAATAGTATATTTCTAAAATTTAGTGTAAAATTTTAAAATGTTAAACAATAAATATGCATACTAAAATAAATGCTCAATACCCAAGTAGGCTTACAAAGTTGATTATGTTCAAGTGCTTTCTGGGTCGTCTCAGACCTTGCAATTGGACTTTATCCCCAAGAATATCAAAACTTTTTATACTAAGGATTTACTTGTTACTAATAGAATTTTAGCTTCTGTTTTTCTTTAGATCTCTTTTTATAACTCAGATAGTATAATAAATCAAGTCAATGCAAAAGAAATGATTTATTAGGTAAAAGTATAGTGTGTCCTTTTTAATCATTATACGTCTGCACAGTAATTTTATTTATAATTTATCAAACACCTATAATTCTCCTTTAGTATTCACAGCAACTTTGAAAAACAATTTACCAAATACTTACCTGCTTCTAACCAAACCACAGTAAATTTAGACTCACAACATAATTATAACAAAAATTTTTCACAATACAATAATATCAAACTGACCCTATAAGAGATTCAGACTAAGAACTTATAAAATAGCTATCTATACCTTTTCCTACCAGTAGGGAAAAAAAAAGCATTCCACGTCTGTTACGTGAAAAGTATGGCATGGGAAGTCTTTACTTTCCTCGTCGGTCAAACAACAATCGACGTGAAATGTGAAGAAAAAAATAAAATAAATAAATAAATAAATAATCCTCCACATTTTATTCTATGTTTGAATGACATGTTTAATTCTAAAATTGAAAAATTTTTACAAAAAAATTTTTCAAATTTTTTTGTCATTATCTTATTTAAAAAAAATTATTATTATCTTATTTAAAAAAATATATCTGATTTTTAAATTTATTTGATAGAGAAAAAATCTTTTTTTAATTTTTTTACAATTTTTTATTTTTAAAATTAAAAATTTTATATATATTCAAACATCGTCTTATCTTTAAAACAAATGAAAATATTTTTTTATTTAAAATAAGAAAATATTTCTTTTTTAAAATGGACGTGCAAATAGAGCCTTAATCTGCATACCGTTATTTATTTATTTATTTCTTTTTCCATTCGATTTGCAATCTCAATCCCAAACAAGAAGATGAAACGAAAACTGAGATGGCAACGTCAAGGCTCATGAATTGGAGTGAAAAGCGTTCCCCAACAAGGAAAGTGGGTTTCCACATCAGTTACCGGTGAATCGACTTGAGAAGGCCAATTTTGCCACCTTCTAGTCGATTGGCAGTTCATTACTTTCTATGTCTGTGACCGACGTGAAAGAGGTGACGAGAAATGTTCACATTCCACAAAATTCAAAGGCTTCTAACAATATAATTGTTTTACAAACAGATATATTGCTTTCACTTCTTTTTTAATTTTTTTTAATGGTTGCCCCTAAGCACAACATAAAATTATAATTGCTTCTACACTTTCACATTTTGTCAATTTACACATTGAATTTTAAAATATGTAGCAAACCACTCTCATGGTCTTTTTTTTTTTTTTTTTTCCTTAATGAGAATTGACATATTTTCTACACATTAGTCATTAATTTATGATATCAATGATTATTTTTATATGTCTCAACCTAACTTTATTGAGATTTAAAACTTCAATTTAAGCTTTATCAAATTAAGAAATTTTAATTTAACTTTACTTTAACATTGGTAAACTAAGAGTGATTTATTATATGTGTAATTTTACAGGATGAATTATCAAAATTAAGATTCTAAAAACTAATATTATAATTATGTGATCAAATTAAGTGATGACGATATAATTCAACCTATTTGCTTTTTACTTTTGCGGACAGAGAAAAAGAGAAGGAGATATGGAACCGAATGGATTCAGCACTAACAAAATCAGCCTTCTATTTTTGTTACTACAAATTTATGGTGTGATTAATGTACCGGTTTCACAAGAAATTATTAGATTGGAGTTTATTGATTTTTTAAAAATTAGTTATAATTTTTATTGATTTTTCAAAAATAACAAAAATTTAAATGAAAAACACAGATTCAAACCGGTCAACCAAACCCATGCTTAACTTTCCACTAAATTAGTGAGTAGTCTCTACTGCTGAAAGCAAGTTCAGTACTGAATTAGTTAAAACTTTTCTCTCTTTTTTTTTTTTTTCAATCACCTTGTATTTGTGAGGTTTAAAATATTATTACTGGCCTTTAACTTTATTTGCCATGCTTTTAGATACAATCGTCTATACTTTATCACAAACGGCCAACCCCATCTTTTCTCACTTCCAAATACATAATATTAGCTTTAACTTGTTCAATTTTGGTTTACTTATACACTCATCAAGATTTTCCCTCCAACTTTTGGGAGGATTTTTTCAATTTTTTTTATGTAATTACAAAATATTTGTCAAATTTGTCAGCATGAAAATCTAACACTTTGCACACTATCTTAACATAATTTGCTTTAAAATTATGGTAGAACAATGAGCTAGCTAGACTGTGCAAAAATCCACTTGACCAGACCAGTAAGTAAGGCTTTATTATGTTAATTTTCCCACCTGGAATCTCAGTTTACTCTGTTTATCAAGAAAAAAAGAAAAAAAAAAGTCAGTTTACTCTTGGGAAAGTGATTTGAAAATCCTTTAGTTTGTTTTGGTTTTTTTGAAAAAAAAAAAAAAAAAACTCTTACTTAAATCCTTCTCCTTTTACCTATGTTAGGGCTAATGCTAGCGAGTTGTTTGATTGGATTATAAATGGTCAACTCTATACATAGGACAAGAAACAAATTGACTTGAATCAGAACACATGCAAAAATTATACGGTTGGTCAAATCCAACTAAGGAAATGGTCGTTGACATTCTACACGGTGCTGAACTATCACCGAACCAATAAAAGCAGCCCCGACACTATTATCGTGCATGCGTAGCCCAAATCAGTACTCTTAGAAGCCCCTCCAAAAGCTCTTAATTTTACTTGCTACAACTACAAATTCTTGAAGCGCAATCCAAAAATGCGAAACCTAGTTAGATTCTCGAGCTGCCGAGGCGTGGCTTTCGAGATCAAACCTCATGCCGATCCGTTTGCCGTCGAACTAACCGGGGAAGATCACGGCCAAAGGCTCGGCTCTTCCCAAGTCTTGCCTTCTTCCCTACACAGATCGGAGAGTAAGCCCAGTTCACATTTCTGCGATCCCGACCCCGATGAAGATGTCGACGGAGAGTTTGAGGATGGAGTTGAGTACTCGAACGAAGCGGAAGATAATATGCAAGCTGTGGTTGAAGATCTGGAGAAACAAAGCCAAAAAAGGACAGTTCAACAACCAAAAATTGCCCGAAAGAAGGAGTCGAGACTATCGGTAATACTTCTCGATCAAGGGCTGTTTACAGTCTACAAGCGGCTTTTTGCGGTTTGCTTGGCTCTGAACATCACCGGCTTGGTTCTAGCAGCCACAGGGAATTTCCCATATGCCAGGAGCAGAGCGGCCCTGTTCTCCATCGCAAACATTCTCGCTTTGACGCTGTGTCGAAGCGAGGCCTTCTTGCGAGTCGTTTTCTGGCTCGCCGTCAATCTCTTGGGCTGGTCATGGATACCTCTGTTTGTGAAAACCGCCGCCACGTCTCTTCTCCAGAGTCTTGGCGGGATTCACAGCGGTTGCGGAGTTTCTTCTATTGCGTGGCTAGTTTACGCCTTGGTTCTCACTCTCAAGGACAGAGAGAACACATCCCCGGAAATTATAGCCCTGGCCTCAGCCATTCTTGGCCTTCTCTGCCTCTCTTCCTTAGCTGCCTTCCCGCTAGTTCGGCATCTCCATCACAACGTCTTCGAAAGGACTCACCGGTTTGCGGGGTGGACAGCGCTGGCTCTCCTCTGGGCCTTCATCATCACCACAATCTCCTACGATCCAGGAACCAAATCTTACAGTAGGGATCTCAAGTCCCGGTTGATAAAACAACAAGAATTCTGGTTCACACTCGCCATAACAGTACTTATCCTCATCCCCTGGCTCACCATTAGACGCGTACCTGTAAAAATTTCGGCCCCTTCAGGCCATGCCTCGATTATCAAGTTCGATGGAGGAGTCAAGGCCGGCATGTTGGGCAGAATTAGCCCGTCACCGCTCTCCGAGTGGCACGCCTTCGGCATAATCTCCGACGGCAAGAAAGAGCACATGATGCTGGCAGGAGCTGTAGGCGACTTCACTAGGTCTTTGGTTTCGAACCCGCCGAGCCACTTGTGTGTTCGGCAAGTGCATTTCGCGGGATTGCCTTATCTCGTGAACATGTACAAAAGAGCTCTGTTGGTGGCCACCGGGTCCGGAATCTGCGTGTTCCTTTCGTTTCTGTTGCAGCGGAGTTCGGCGGAGGTTTGTGTGTTATGGGTGGCAAAAGGAATTGAGAAGAATTTTGGGGCGGAGATCAAAGAGATGGTGAGTGGATATCCTAAGGAGAAGGTCATAGTTCATGACACCGCCGTGTTGGGACGGCCGAATGTGTCGGAGATGAGCGTCGACGCCGCGAAAGCGTGGGGGGCGGAGGTGGTGATCGTGACGAGCAATCCGGAAGGTAGCAGGGATGTGGTCCAATCATGCAAGGACGCTGGAATTGCTGCCTTTGGCCCCATATGGGACTCTTGAAACTCCAAGTCTCATCGTTCACATTGTTAACTGAATGTACTACGTTTCTTCATTTTATTTGTTTTTTGAAATTAGCTATTTCTCGAGGACAACCACAATGAGCACATGGTGGATCCCAGCCATCTTGTCTTCTTGTGATAATTGTTAAGGTCTATTTTTACACAGTCAGTGTATATATATATATATATATATATATTTAGTAGCTATGTATTAATTCTTTTTTTTCTTCCAACAAAGTAAAAATGATAATTTCTTTCAAATTAACAAAACTAACATGCAACTCTACATCCTGTAAAATAATATACTGAGATGAATATAAATATATTGAGATCAATATAACAAAACTTCATAATATACACTGAAATTAAATACATAATTATTTAAGGATTTTATCGTTGAGTACTTTTTAGACCTAGGACACATACCACCATTTATTTTTCAACTCAAAATTACTTTTCACTATTAATATCTTTAAATATTTACAGTAAACTTAAATTTTAAAAGTTCATAATTATGTTATTTTAAATCCAATGAGATTTTAAAAAAAATGCATAGAATTTCAACAGAAAATAAATAAGATCCATATTGATTTTTTTTTTCCAAACACATATTAAAATTTTACACTTTTTTATTTCAAATATTTTTTTTTCAATCAAATACACATTTTCAAAACTCCAATTAAAATATATTCAAAACATCTCCAAAACTTTCCAAATGGGCAACTTTGCAATAAAAATAAACCTTTGGCTCGTCTAAAATAACTACGCCTCTAATGTAGGCTTTCTGCCCAATGCAATGCCGAATCCATAATCATTGTCAATTTTCATCGGCGTAAAACCTGCAAATTTGGCTTTTATAAGCTACACATATAACAAACAATATAAAAAGCACACAATAAACGTTAATGAATTATACGAAACCACGACTAGAATGAGATCTGAAGAGAAAATGTTAATTAAAAAAAAAAAAAGAAGAAGAAGAAGAAGCTAAATCTGTCTCTTTTCTACCTATGCCATTCGTGTCTCCTCTCCCTCTACTTCTCAGCTCTCAGCAACCCCACACGTTCACTTCCTCATTCCGGAAAGTCCAATTTATCCAAAACATGAAATTTTCTTTCTTAAAAAAAAAAAAAACAGAGAACATAAAAAAGTTTAAATCCAGCTACAAAAGTTATAATAATAATAATAATAATAATAATAATAATAATAATAATAATAATAATAATAATAATAATGATAGTAAACAAGCCCACCAGGACTAAATGAAAACAACAATGGAAATGGAGTTTAAGTAAAATAAATAAACAAATAAATAAATAAATTACTATATTAGTCAGTGAACTCTTTATAAATGTGTCATTTAATTACTGAATTTAAAAAAAAAATTTATGAATTGATCCCTGAATTTATTACTGAACTTATTAAAAGCAGGAGGTAAGTTGATCCTTTTTATCAACTTTCTATTAAAAAATTTAATAGAATATTCACATAACCTATTCTTCAGGGGTAATCAAAGAAATTGATAGGATGAAAGAACAAATTATTTTTCAAAAATCAAAAACCAAAGAAAATAAAATAAAAATCCTTCTCCTTCAACTCTTCTCCTCGGTCCGTCCCTCGTGTCCCTCTTTCTCTCTAAAGTCTATACTTGCAGACCCAAACGCTAGCCAGAAGCCGCAGCCCACCCTTCCCCGGCGCGAGCCAAAAGCTACACAACTTTGACCCCTTGCGAGATCCGCCGCCGTTCACTTCGCGAACCTAAGGATCCTCCACCTTGAACCACCGCGAGCCTACGCGAACCCAGCCCCGCATTGTCACTCGTGGGCCCCCTCCTATCATATCCAAATGTGGCACAATATAGTTTGTGGTTTGCTGAGTGAGTTGAGAAAGAAAAGATAATGTTGAGGTTTTCCTTATTTTCTTTTTTGGAACTTGCTATAGAAATATACTGTTAAATGCTCAAATGTTTGTGTGGGATTTTGACATGGGTTTTACAGGGAAGAGGAACAAGGGGGAAGAGGAGAGAGACTTCGTTTTTGTTTTTGTTTTTGTCCTTTTTTTTTTTTATTTTGAAAAAATATTGATAAATATATTAGGGATAGTTTGGTCTTTTTAAAGCTAAATTCAGATTATAAAACTAAAAAAGGTGAGTTTTTTTTAAAGTATTTATGTTAGTTAAAAAGATCAATTAAATATTTTTAATGAGTCTAGGGATCGATCGATTAAAAAATAATTTAGAGACCAATTGACATAGTTATAAAAAGTTTAGGGATTAAAGTAATAATTTACTCTAAAAAAAATCTACTCTCTTAAATTTGCATATTGTCCAATATCTCACCAACGTGCGATCCAATTAAAAAAAAAAAAAAAAAAAAAAAAAACAACAACAACAACAAGAACTGTCACTCGTGCATAATCATATACTACTGCAAGAAGTTGTTTGAAATCCAGAATCAAATATTAAACAAACTAAACACAATTATTAGGTTATTAATCCTGCTTTCTATACACTATTTTACTTTTTACTATTTTTCTTTGGTGGAAAACGATATTCCTAATTCAGAACATATCCTTGAAGGAAGAAGATGTGAGAGGAGGAGTTGTAAAAGGACCATAAACCAAACCCTTGGCAATAATCCGATGAGCTGCTTCTGTTAAGTGAATTCCGTCCCAGTTCGCATAAGCGGACGGGTCTTCGCAGGCTGTTGAACCACTGAGTCCGCACCCCGCTGATAGATTGAAGTTGTATGGTCCACCCCCTCCGCAGCAAGCTCTGAATAGAGTCTCCTTGTGAAATCCTGCAATTGGGAGTACTTAAATATTAGATGACACATAATTTTCTGAACTGATACGTAATTAATACAACTAGCACAGGAAATTTCACAATCTAATACGCTAGTAGGGCTAGGTCACGGTGAATGTTTGATTTTAGTATAGGTGTAAAAACTAAACCGAATAGTAAATGAGGTGTCAAAATTTAATCGGAGGGATAATTAATAAAATAGAAAAATGTTCTATGAGATTCGATGTGTTCAATAAACTATTTATGGCTATGCTTTATATATATATATATATATATTAACAAGGGAATATTGTTGTAAAAGTTGGCTTACCATACTCTAGCGGAGAGCGAATGAATTTCATAACTGCACCGTAGTAATCTGCATAGATTATCTTGGCGTGGGGTATTTCTGTCTGAGTATTTCCAACGCACGTTTGAGGCGACTATTATGCAACTCAGAGAAAGCATTGAAAGCCTTTAAACAACCATTTGAATCATAATCTGTCTTGTTCGGGCTTTGGAAGAATGTTAGGTGCACCGTTATACATCCAATCCGCAAATTTCCCGGCACCACCAGCCCGACAGCCCCTTCTTCTATCAATGCCTAATACCACACAAATAATTTAAAACAGACTAAAACTACTGAATTCAAATATTAGTATGCTCTTGTTTGGAGTAAAGGAATCCGAATCAAAATTTTTACTTTTCCAAACTGCACCCCTGTTATTTTTCTCTTTCCAAAATATGAATCTAGTTTAGATTCCTAATTCCAATTATATATATATATATATATATATATATATTTTTTTTTTTTTCAGTTCGAATCCATGGTCCAAATAGTCGTATTAAGAATGTTAAAATGCAAATATTTTAAAAATAATAACTAATGCATTGTATTAGAAGTCATACACTTGTGGCCCTAGTTATTGCCTCAACAACTAGCGGAATTGAAGGTTCGACTTGTTGGATACTTGCGCCGGCAAAGAAGCGGTAGTTATAATCATTTCCGCCGATTTCTCCCACGAGAAACAGGGATTTCTTAAAATGTTTCCTACATTCTGCAGTCCAACTCAGTATTAAAACAAAAACCAACTAAATATTATATATAGGTGCTGAAAAAAAATGATAATAATTTTTCTTGCCTTGTTCTGTGCTGCAAATAGAGGATTTGAGCTTCTTAAATAAGGTCAGTCCATAGGGAAGAAGGTCAGTCCATAGGGAAGCTTCCCTACAGGTGTGTATGCAAAAGCGCCCGTAAGAAGGAAATTTCCGGCGCTAAGGGAGTTGCCGAAGTTAAATATGTCATTGTATTGTTCAGATTTGCAACTACTTGATGAAAGTACTTTCCAGGAATATAGATAAATGTTTATAATTAGGATGAAGAGAGATTTCATGGCAACAGGTTGAAGACGAAGACATGTAAGTGGAAACAAAAAAAAACAAAACAAAAAATCAAATCTTCCATATAGATGTTCAAGTTGCGCATGTGTATATGTTTTACTACAAAAAATATATACGTGCCTTTATATAAGCAACTGAGATTTTTAAAAAAATTAAATTAATAATTTATAGATTTTTATCTATCGGTTATTTAAATAATCCCATTTGGTCGAATAGTAAAAACTTTATGGTGTAACCGTGGTCTGCTTTCATCTGCGTAGATTGTTCGTGTAGTGTCTCAACTTCTTCGGAGAGAAAGTTCTTCACGACTTATAATATGTCACCTCTTCATATATTAAAAGAAAAAAAAAAAAGTACTTGAAGGTGAACTCTATATGTAGGTCCCACATCATGAGATTCACATTCAGTAAATATATGGTGCATGCTCAATTCAACTGATGCATTGCTCCTTCTCAAGTAAATGTGATTTGGAAAATGGACAGGTGATTACATCAAAGGAATAATTTTTTTAATGAAAAAAAAAAGACAAAATTGGCATCCAAATAAGCATTCAAATTAGATTAACACCCAAAACATCAAAAGAAATAATTTCTACACTAGCACAAGATCTTAATGGTCGCCTCGATATATGGGGTTTTGCAATCTGTATTTTGCTTTGTGGTTCGAGTTTACAAGTAGAATCGGTTGTTTACTGATGTTAGATTCTCGGTAGTAGGAGATTGTTAGAGTTAATTGATATACACATTGTCTTTTCATGAAAATGAAACAGCCATGACCAGCTAAAGATCGCTGTCATCTCACGAATTGGATTTGATCCAACATCTACTTTCGTGAGCGGTTTCTATATCCTTTCCTAATGTGCACGTAGAGTGGAATCGCATTGGGATCCCATCTTTCAGTGAGATATTTTGAGCACTTTAGGAGGTAGACGTCTTGAAGGAAAATCTCTCTATTTTTGGCTACTTGGACATAGCCTAATACGATTACGAGAGGAGCCCGCGTCAGGATTCCCCCTCCCTTTCTCACGGAAAGCAATCGAAAAATGAAAACTCATGATGAGAAAGGCCCATAGAAATTTTTATTTGTGGGTGAACATGGTAAAAGTAAGTCCAAAAACGGAAATTCAAAAAGAATTGATGGGCAAATGCTGCATTTCGTAAGGGAGAAAAAAAGGTGTAATTAGGGATATAATTACCATATATTTACAGTGGCTTGTGGAAAAGAAACATTACTTGTATTGGTTTCATGAAAGATGCAAGAAAAAGGATTTGCACAGGGGCGTTAACCCCGAGGAAAAGGACAACAATATACTTACAGTGCTCTTGATGCCTACTTCTTAGCTTTCGCCAACGTCATAGTCGTAAAGAAAAAAGGATGTCTTGGCATATTGGTAGCCAAAGTCTGTCCCTCCATTACTTTTTTTTTTTTTTTTCTTTTTTGCTAATTATTAAACTGCCTCCATAATTCATATATAATGATCTAAATTTATGAAAATTTGTTGATCAGTCTAGGTTAGGAGTCTCCAATCTAATTGTATTGGATCAGAAAAGATTGTCGTCAAGAAGATGTTCACATCGCGCGACTTGGAGTCTTTGAAGTGACAGGAATTGGATTGAATCTAGGGACTGATCTTTGTTTGAATTTAAGCATAAAATGGTTTTAATTAAAATTATCTCTTGTTTAATTTAAGGATAAGATGATTTTTCAGAAGTTCAATTTGGAAACTCATGAAATCAAAACTGTTACTGCACTTGAAAAGGCTTTTAAACCAATAATATTTCCACTTTTCAATGATTTTGGGGGAAAAAAGAAAAAGCATGCAAAAGCGTCTACTTTTGATGGTTCTATATTCGATCCACGATCTACACCTTTTTAGCATTTGTCAATAATAAAGTCACGATACTCTATTAAGACGAACGAGATCGTCACGATCCTCCATGAATACGATCGTCTTAATGTCCTTAATTGCTCAAACTACGTGGATGTGACAGAAGTCAAAAATTTGAAAAACCATAAAAATCAACGGTTCAAAATTCTATGGAAGACTAGGAGAGGGAGGGAGGGAGAGAGAGAAGGAGGGAGACTTTCGGTGATTTCAAGTTACATCAAATCAGATCTGTGATAGTCTTATAACCTCATTTATATGAAAAAAAAAAAAAAAGAGACATATCTAAACAAGTACAATGTATGTAATATATCATTATCATTAGTTATCAGAGAGCAAATACCACATGATTACTATCAGCCACAATATTAGTAATAAGCAATAACATTCCAAATTGATATTTTTCCTATTTGATTTTATTCCCAATAAAATTCACAAGCACTAATACGAGCAGCCCAAAAAGTCCAACACATACCGTCCTTGAATATGCTAATTTGAGATAACTTGCCCTAACCAAACTATATTGGCATCCACTAAGCAGCTTAAATCAAATTCCATTCTAATTTATTTCTAAAAAAATAAAAAAAAATAAAAGAACGAAGAGAAATAGAATCCAGCCATATAAAAGCTAAACTAAGAAACATCCCTAAAGGAAAGGCAAACAAAAAGAATCATAAAAGGTTATGGTACTATTGATGTAACTAATTAAAACGCTTCCTTCAAACTTGAAGAGAATAGGCATTTTTTCTCTCCATAATCCAAGGTCACTTCTTTTGTAAAGTATTAAGCTCTATCAATTTATCATAACCCGTATGAAAATCACTGTCTACATTTCTCTCCAAGCACTAACATAATTATCAAATTTTACTCCTGACGACACTTCTTTAGCATCATTGGCAATCTTGGGAGGAGGGAATCTCATCATTATTTGCAAGATCCGACCAAGAACTGGACAATGCTACATTAAAAACCACTTTATTATAGGCTAAAGCAGAAGCATTTATTCCATCCTGAACACCTTAAATTACCTTGATAAACCGTGGTAATATACCAACTCTGATTAGGTTAGGTCCAACATAAAACTATATGGTAAAGATTATTTGTTCATTTATTTAAAGATATTTGTATCTATGCAATGGAGAGCTATATATAGGAAGCTAGTTACGCCTCCTTTAAAAAAAAAAAAAAAAAAAAAAACAAAGTTTATTATTTTTCTCTCAATTATAATCACGTAGGCTCGCTGTAGTTAAAAGAAATATAGTGAAAGTAATATCCAAATACCATGATAGATATGTAGCCTCGTGTTTTTTGTTTAATTTTCATGCATTTAATTTATTGTTCAACATGAATGACCGGATTTTGATGAGGTAACTGGAGAGCTCATCTTATTGACGAACTTACAGAGTCAACAATTTCTAACACGTTAATTTTTCACCACTTAAAGAAAATAAAAGAAAGAGAAAAAACAAACTCACAAACTGAGAATATTATTCTCAGCCCATACTCTTTCTAGTATGATAATATTGATAAGAAGTTTGTCAAATAGCAACGTAAGCAAACAATATTATTATCATATTTAGAGTGGTGCTAGTCATGACACCAATTTTAATATCAATTTTTTAATACTAACTTACGTGATAGGGATGTATCTTCTTTTCATCAGTAAATGTGATCAATTGGTTGGAAATACTTTGAATACTTACCATTATAAAAAATCACAACTCACATAATATCACGTAGGTCGGTATTTAAAAATTAAAATTAGAATTAGTATCCCTGATAGCATTTTTATTATATATATAATACTCTTACTTATTCCTTGAGGGGAGAGGACATGAGAGGGGGAGTTGAAAAAGGGCCATGGATCAAACCCATGGAAATAATCCGATAAGCTGCATCTGTTAAATGGATTCCATCCCAGTTTGAATAAGAGGATGGATTTTTGCACACTGATGATCCAGTGTGTCCACAACGTGCTGAATTGTTGAAGTTGTA
This sequence comes from Ficus hispida, assembly GCA_025413025.1. NCBI lineage: Eukaryota > Viridiplantae > Streptophyta > Magnoliopsida > Rosales > Moraceae > Ficus > Ficus hispida. The sequence continues at coordinate 12,294,236 of CM046361.1, forward strand.
CGGTCCACCACCTCCGCAGCAAACCTTTAATAGAGTCTCCTTATGAAATCCTGTATCATAAACATATTTACATGCATAATTATTTATATATAAATGATTGTGCGACTGAAATCACTAGGTATACTAAAATATCCTTACGTTTTTCATGCATAATTAATTAAATGTGCATGTATTGTACGTACTTAATAACAACATATATATATATTTATATATATATTTAAACTAAAACTGTAAAAAGAGGACAATAAAAAAAAAAAAAAAGGACGACCATTCAAATAAGGCAAACGATCTCAACAAATAATTGGAGTCACCTATAGATCATAAAACTCTCCCTTTTAAACACGAAATTTTTAGGCACTTTTTTTTATGATCAATAATTATGTTTTCTTACAAGTTGTTGAGTGCGTTCAGTTTTTCCCAAGATCTCAAAATAACAGTGTATAATTTGCCAATCCATGTGATTTATGAATGTAGTTAAATTTGGTGTGATACACCAGAAAAAAAAAAAAAAAAAAAAAAAAAAAAAAAAAAGGTTAAATTTGGTGTGGAAGGCTAGAGCCTAATTGAAAATTAAGATATCTAAGTTAGGTAGTCTTGTCCATGCATAATTTAAATGAGAGAGGATTAAACAAAAAGTTAGGTTGTGGCCGTGATAGAAACTAAAAAAGAAAGTAGAGGACTATTTATCGGCATAAAAAGAAAAGCGTTTGGAGGGCAATAAATAAAATAAAATAAAATAAAAGGTCCCATGTAGGTACTATATATAGTCTGGGATCTAATTTCTATCGTACTATGATGTGGAGGCACTCTAGCGTGGCTTGTATAAAAAAACCATGAATATATAAGTCAAATTTTGTTAATTTAATCATATACATATATATAGATATATGTCAACTTCTACTACAAAATATTTTTTCTTAAAAAAAAAAAAAAAAAACAGAGCATATTTATTGTTTGAATGTTCGATCATGTTAGAGTTTTATACCAAAATAACAAAAGAAATCTCATACAATTTGAAAAGTAAGACTCTTGAACCTTATTAATTATGAAAATGCCATTCAATTCGACAATGTAATACTTTGTCCTCGATTTTCAACACATAATATTTCCTTCCTTCTAATGTTAAAAATTCCTGCCGTTTAAAATTTTAACAGAAATGTACATATGATTAACTTCTGATGCATAGCTTGGAGATTCTTTGATAATCCCTTATTCAAAACCTAGTTTAAATTTATAACTCTAATAATAATTAAGAAAAACCTACACTAAGAGAAACTAAAAAAAATTAAATTGTTTTATTTTTTAAAATTTTTTGGCATGTAAATAGAAATTATCTTAAATAATCCAACAACTTAAATGAGCATTATAATAGTAGTGTAAATTGGTAATTGTGCACTTAATATCTAATTAGAAATCATACCTTACTACTTGTTACCCGTAGGTTTCGTCATTCAAATCAACATAAATAATGTGCTTTTTCGTTAACGTTTAATAAATACATGAAAATGTATACTTTTTGAGACGGAAACCGCGGGGGGGGGGGGGGGGGGGGGCGGTGTGTTGTGGGGAAGAGTCGGTGTGAATTGATTTTGTTAGAAAAATAAAAATAGTTAAAATTTATTTGCATTTTTGTTTTCGTTTTTATTTTTGCCTCAAAAGACCATGTCACTTCCAAACATCCGTGTTTCACATATCATCCTTGGAGGAATTTTAATTACGAAGTTTGCTTTTAATATAAAGATTTAGATTTTTAGATTAAAATTGATTATTTTTTCAATAAATTGACTGTTCAATCGATTTTAAGAAGAAGAAGTAGAAAAAAAAAAAAAAAAAGACTTATACTTAAACTTGAAAGTCAAAGTCAAACGGACCTTCAAGTACTCCAATTAATTATTTCTTTTTTTTTTATATACTTTTTTAACTACAAGAGAAGCGAGATAAGGTTCGTGTCGACCGGGGGTCACGATCATCCCACACGTCCCATCAGGGACAACTCTTTGCAGTTATTATTCTCACCGATCAACTAATCTTTATTTATTAGTCGTACAACTAAGGGCTCTTATTACTATTATCCTTTTTTTTTTTTTTTTGCATATTTGGAAATATTTATCACGTCCATAAAAAAACTTTATTAATTGAAATATGGAAGCAAGAAAAAAATGACCCTATCTATACTTGCCATTGCGCTAGCTTCTAAATAAATATTCCATCACTCTAATACCAAGCAGTAAATATGGAAACATATATTTAATTTCTTTTCTTATAACGATTTATCTATCAATTTGTGCCCTCATTTACCATAATGATTAAGTTAATGTACGTTGCTTACGTTAATATTTTTCCTAGAAAAAAAAATGTAATAAAAAATAAAGTACCGGTGTAGTTAGAAAACGTCATGGTAGGATCCTACCAAAGGATGGGTGATGTTTAGATATTTTAATTATACGTAAAAGTTAGGCTCACCATATTGTGCCGGCGAATTGATGAATTGCATCGCCGCACCGTAGTAGTCGGCGTAGATTATGTTGGCTTTCCTATATTTTCGTCTCAGCTTCTCCAAGGCACATTTGAGCTGTCCGTTATGAAGCTCGGAGAAATTATTGAAAACCTTCAAACAGCCATTTGAATCGTAATCCATCGTGTTCGAGCTCTGAAAGACTGTTAGGTACGCCGCTGAGCACCCGAGCGGAAAATTCCCCGGCACCACCAGCTCCGCCGCCCCTTCTTCTATCAAAGCCTATTCGAATAGATACACAAACGAAAAAAATATTCACATGAATTTATAATACTAATTGATTACCAATTTTCCAAATTATAACCCTTTTTTTTTTTTTTTTGTAGTACGTACGCTGGTGGCGTTAGTTATTGCTTCAACAACTATTGGGACCAAAGCTTCAATTTGTTGGATGGTTCCACCGGAGAATAAGACGTAGTTATAATCATTTCCGCCGATCTCTCCGACGAGAAAGAGCGATTTCTTCAAGTAGTTATCACAGTCTGATGTGAAATTACACAGATTTAATGAAATTAAACTTTCATTTGATTGGTCGATTTGAGTTAAAATATTTGAGTTGATGTTGTTTGATTTTTCAAAAACTAGTTTTTTTTTGTTGATTTTTAAGAAAAATAAAAAAATGAGTTGAAATATTTTAGTTTGATTAGGCAATCCACATACAAGCTAAAAGTCGAAGATAATTAAATTAATTAACTTGCCTGGTTTGCTGCTGCAAAGGGAGGACTTAAATCTACTGAACCAGCCAAGCTGGACGCTTAATGAATCGTTCGTCCACAAAAAAGATGCGATTTTCCTTTGGTAGAAAAATTCCGGGTCAAGAGCCGTAGCTCCCGCGACGGCGAAATTTACTCCGTGCCGGAAATTTTGGCCGCCTTCTCCGAGTGCTAGGTAAGGTGGCAAATAGGGCAGGCCAAATTTTGCAGCTTTGAAAAAATATACCATGATCATGACCGATGTTTGTAATTTAAAAGATAACATTGTTGCTATTTATAAGTACCATTGCATAATGTTTTACATGAAATTATTACTTTAAATGGTCTAAAGAAATGTAAAAATTTAACAAAGGGTGAAAGATTGGCTAGATCAGGATCAGACAAGTACATACCAATGAAATCAACCACCAGACGACCATCGGAACAACGACCGGTCGGGCGTCGGAAAAAGGTCATTCCATAGGGACTCTTCCCTATAACCGGGAATGCTATGGCACCCGACCGAAGGAAATTTCCTGTGTCGCTTATAGAGTCGCCGAAGTTAAAAATCGCATCATATTTCTTAAAAGAATTGCCTGATGAGAGAACTGTTACAGAATAAAGATAAATGGCTAGAAGAAATAGAAAATTCATGGTTGGTGGGAGATCCAGGAAAAAAAAATATTACGTTATACATAGGAGTTATATGCATTGCTAGAAATGCCAACTTGCTAGTCAGAAAAGGACCCCACCGTTTCCCGTGATGTTTTTCTATACTGATTATTATTTATTATTTTTTTTTAAATATGATTCTCTCAAAAATTTAAATTTTGGATATTGTAAAACGTTTTTCTGGTTATTTTGATTTTTTTTTTTTTTTTGGGTCAACGATTTTGGCGCAAATGAGAGGATTTTAGCATGCCTGAATCTTCAAACATAGGATTAGGTGTAAGAGAAAAGAAAAATAAAAAAATAAAAACATATGTAGGAATAGGTGCATTATTTCTGAAAAACACAGTGGGGAATGCTAAATAGGGATATTTTTGTCCTTTCATCCTTTGGTTAAGAAGATTGACTTAAAAGATTAGAAGTATTATATGAACTGATCAAATCTTCTATTTAATTTTTTACGTATTAAATAATATATAATCAACATTATTATGCCTTATTGTTTTAAAAGTTTGAAAAGCTTTGTAATTAATTTTTATGTACTTTACATACTTCATTTATCATGACATAATATAATTGCTTAGAATTTGAATTGTCGAAATTGAACAAGTAATTTAATAGTTATTTTGGGTACTTTCTAGATATAGTATTTTACCATCTAGATTTCAAATTTTCCTTTACATCAAAGTTTCACTCTCTTCTATTTTCAAAATATTCAAATTTTAAAGGTACATAACTTTCTCATTTTAAATCAGAATAAGATGATTTTTATGTTAAAATACTTGTAATAACAAGACGAACAAGATAAGATCCATTTTTATATTTTTTTTAACACATTTCAAACTTTTGTATTATTTTTTATATTACAATACTTTTTCAAATGTTTTCCCCATAAATACATATTTCCAACTCAACTTTTAAAACATAATCTCCAGATGTTGCCCCAAATAAGTCCTCAAATTTAGACTAAGCGTCTGTTTAGTAAGTTAGTTACAGATAAAATTTTTTAATTTGGAGTTGGTTGAGTTTTTAAAATTAGTTATAAATTTTGTTGATTTTTCAGAAAAAAAACAAAAATTAAGATGAAAAAGTAAAGTTTAGTTAGAGTTGAACCTTAATACCAAACAAAGCTTATGTTTAGTATTCTATCTCCAACTCAAAAATTCAACTCAGTTTTTATTTTGTTCTGAAAAATCAACAAAACTTTTAACTAATTTTTGAAAAGTTAATCAACTCTAACATAAAAAAACTGGTGAATCAAACAAGACTAATTTTTACACTCGAAGGGAGCATCCTAATTAAATAATTGCAAGCAACTATTATTCTAGCACTTCTATGCAGATTCATCTTCCACAAAAAAAAAATTAAATAAATAAACATATCAACAAAAAAAAAAAGGAAAAATCTTTTGACAGGGATAGAAAATAAATGTCTTACTACTAATTTTAATGATGTGGCTAAAAATATGCACAATATCTAATAGATTGCGATGCACATAAAATGAACAAGGCATATAATTTGAGTATTACGTGCTTATGCATTAACGATGTTGTCACGATTCAAAATTGGAGGTCATGAGTACTAAAGACGATTAAATTTAGGGAAAACAAGATTATCTAACTCAAATTCTAAATATATGAAACTTAATGAAAAATTATATTACATATATGTTCTGGAGGCATGAAAATCTTAGTACATACAAATCGTCGTTTAAATATAGTTTCTCTCATCAATGTACAACCTTGAGAAATTCTCATACTTATGCGATCACTCTACTTGGAATATAGTATAATTGAGAATTAAATAACAGATAAAATGACACTTTAGGTTTGTTAGGTTTGTCATTTTAACTTCAACTAAACTTTATTATTTCAGTTAAATTTTATTTTACTTTTTGAAAAGTTAATAAAAATTATAATAATTTTTAAAAAATTAATTAATTTCAATTTAAAATTTTCAGCTCCAGACAGTGATTCAAACGCAAGCTTCATCTCGAACTTCAAAGACTATAATGTGACACAACTCACGGCAAATAAACCCCCAGTCGTAAAGGGGGAAACTATAAAAAGGAGGTAGCCGAATGCTCGTTACGAGGGAGAAATAGATAAGATATGAGAAAAAATGACTGCCATATAGTTGGTCAAATCATCATAAAATCATGTGAACAGTCAACTTACGTATTTACAATAAACATCAGATACATATAGGCATCTGTTTGATAGAGTAATACGATGTGCCTTCGGATCAGAACATGTATATATCAAAGAATTCACACTCATAAATCAAAATCATGATATGCATGCTAAGACGTGCAAGAGATAAATTAATAACTTGAAGCTTTCTCTAGAACTTTCATACCTGCTGTATCTCTGAAATGTCTCCCGCATTATACCGTAGATCGACTATTGAAGTATGAAAAATAAAATAAAACATCATTTAAAAATTATGAGTTACACAGGGGCCAATCCATCCCCGTCACCTCCAAGGACAGGCCCGATAGGGTTAGGATAACTTGTCCGAAAATGGTTCATCAAACAAAAAAGCAAAGACACAAAATAAAGGATAATAAAAATATTAAAAATAAAAAATAAATCTATGCACTTTAGTGAAACATGGTAATTCAATTCCTGGACACAAAATAATAATAATAATAATTTGAAAATTAATTAAAGGCCATGTTTTGTTTTTTTGTTTTTTTGTTTTGTTTTTGAAGTGTTCAACTCTCTTCTTTTTTAGTATATTAATATGTGTATTCGCGTATTAGAGCTTGTCTGTGCCGAAGTAGTTGAACCGTGAAGTCCAATTCACGGGTAATTGGTTTTTCAGCTATATAATATTTTTACCCCCACGAAATCAATAGAAAGATCACTTAAAATTTCACTCTAAATCAAACTCGATAACAGTAAGAGACCACTATAATTTTGTCCCTAATTATTGATGCTACGATATTTTAAAGACACTTTTAGAGTCGAAAATATTTTTTCTACAAATATCAAATAGCTTGCCCCAAAAGGATATTATGAGCAGCAATGTTACCCTCCAGTCTCCAGATTATCCATCAGAGACTAAATTATTATTCTGTAAATAAACACGAATTTACAAATTTACCCCTTACAACTTAGCTTGAACTTATACAACGCGCCAATTTTCTTTTTATTTAATTTTGACTGAATTTGATAGTATGGGTCGTTTTGTAATTACATACGAAAATTAGTCACACACATTTGCACTATCTAAATGTATCAATAAGTTGTTTATGAAAGCTCTTTCTATGTATGTATAATGTTCGTTCTCTTTTTACTATCCTCTGGCTGGAAAGAGATAGATAGTTTTTTTTTTTTTTTTTTCCCCCCAAACATTCATATGAAACGATATTATTACAATAATTCAAATAACTTCTCTGCCCAAGGAAACATTGCTTTTTAATCTTCCTTTTTAAGCACATTTCAACAAATTTCCAATTTACTCATTAACTTATGAAAATTTCTTACACCCTAAAAAAAAAACGACAAAAGAATCGGAAGATGTTCAACGTGAAAGTAGAAAATTTGTTAAGAAGCTGTTTGACATCCATAAGCAAGTTATGTAAATATCTAATGGAAAGCTAACCAAATATTACCATCATTTTATACTTTGAGTGGGACGCCTGTAATAGGTGTAAACCGAGTTAGAATGTGCCAATTTCCCCTTATGCAAGTTTGCCTTTTCCTTTTTCACTATAAAAAAAATAAAAAAATAAAAAATAAAATAAAATAAAACCCCTCCTTCTTAGCTTGGGCACTGTTTATTATACTAGGTTGCTTTGGTGAAGGAAAAAAAAAAAAGGGGGAAAGAACTACTTATAATTATAGTAACCCTCCTTCTTAGCTTGGGCACTGTCTATTATACTAGGTTGCTTTTGTGAAAAAAAAAAAAAAAAAAAAAAAAAAAAAAAAACGGGTGAAAAGAACTACTTATAATTATAGTGTATCCTTGAGAGGATGATGGTATGTGAGAAGAGGAGGAGATGTAAAAGGGCCGAAGACAAAACCCATGGCAATAATTCGATAAGCTGCTTCTGTTAAATGAATTCCATCCCAATTTGCATAAGAAGATGGGTCTTCACACACTGTTGATCCGCTCTTTCCACAACTTTCTGAAATATTGTAGTTGTATGGCCCGCCCCCTCCGCAACATACCTTTAAAACAGTCTCCTTTTGAAAACCTGACAAATTTAAAATTATAGGATATGGGAAAATAATAATAATAATAATAATAATAATAATAATAATAATAATAATAAAATAAACATAACTTGTTTCATCTTATTCAGTTTTACTATAAATACATTTCTGAAACTCTTGTTTTATTTTATTTTTTATTAGTAAAAAAAATATTAGTGATGTCTTCATATTTATTTTCAGCACTATATTAGAATTTACTGGAAACACATATAAGATGACAGAAGTCCTAAACTTAGATTTTTAACCGTCAACAACCCTAAGGCTTCAAAAGTGGCTGCACATAATTTTTTTGTTAAAATGTTAGATAAAACGTACGTATTAAGACTCAAAGTCTGAGAACTAGTAAAAGTTCAAACTCTAAATAGGATTTCTTTACCACTGTTGTACCTACAGTTATGAAACTCCTTTATGATGAACAAAAAGTTGCCTCTACTTTTTGATGCAAAAGTTGCCACGAGTTCAAGATAAGGGTCGGCGTGGATGGGTGGTCATGAACATCCCGCACGTCACATTCATCTGCACTCACCTATCCACTCCCAATAAGCTCATTGTGGGAATTATTTCACGCTAATTAAGAATTAGGAATTATTTTTTCGGTTATAAAATAACTCCTAATTCTTAAGGTAAAAAATTTGTCAAAAGGAACCAGCACTTTATATCCCCCACAAAATAACTAGCGATGTCCATTTGATCCTTTTTCGAAAGATTCTGTGGCCGATCTATTTTATGAAAATGTCTATGTACTTACTTGTGTATATATATTGATGACTAGTGGTGTCGCAAATGTCAATTAGTTGTAAAAGTTAAGTAGCTGATCACCATATTGTAGCGGCGATGCAACGAATTGCATCGTTGCACCATAGTAGTCAGCGTATATTATCTTGACGTTCCTACATTTCCGTCTCAGCTTCTCCAAGGCACATTTGAGCCGTCCGTTATGAAACTCAGAGAAATTATTGAAAGCCTTCAAACAGCCATTTGAATCATAATCCGTCTTGTCCGGGCTCTGGAAGAACGTTAGGTATGCCGCCGAGCACCCAATCGGAAAATTCCCCGGCACCACCAGCTCCACCGCCCCTTCTTCTATCAAAGCCTATTCGAGTAATATATAAACGAAACAAATTATATTACTAACAATTAGCATGTAATGAAAAAAGCTAATTTGCTAATTTATCAAACGATAGCTTTTTTTTTTATTATTATTTTTTAATAGTACGTACAATGATGGCCTTAATAATTGCTTCAACAACTATTGGGACCAAAGCTTCAACTTGTTGGATAGTTCCACCGGAAAAGAAGGCGTAGTTATAATCATTTCCGCCGATCTCTCCGACGAGAAAGAGCGATTTCTTAAAGTAGTTGGCACAGTCTGACGTGAAATAATTACACAGATCGTTAATCAAATAAAAAGTTGGAGGACTTTTGTAGCCCAATAATTAATTCAATTAACTTAATTGCCTGGTTTGCTGCTGCAAAAGGAGGTCTTAAACCTACTGAACCAACCAAGCTGGACGCTTAATGAATCGTTTGTCAACAAAATCGATCCGATCTTCCATTGACGGAAAAATTCAGGGTCAAGTGCGGTAGCTCCGACAACGGCGAAATTTACTCCTTGTCGGAAATTTTGGCTGCCTTCCGCTAGTGCTAGGTAGGGTGGCAAATAGGGCAGCCCAAATGTTGCCGCTTTGAAAAAACGAACCTTATCGGTCATAATTCATGCAGAACAAAATTTGTACATAATATAAATATATATTTTGGTTGTTACTAAGTACGTTGCATAACTTTTATAGATAAGAAATTATATGCAATGGTCTAAACAGAAGTAAAAATTGGAAGGATATGAAAGTTCAGATCAGGATAGGGCAAGTACGTACGTACCGACGAAATCAACCACTAGACGTCCATCGGAGCAACGACCGGTCGGGCGTTGGAAAAAGGTCATTCCATAGGGAAGCTTGCCTATAACCGGGAATGCAATGGAACCCGACCGAAGGAAATTTCCTGTGTCGCTTACAGAGTCGCCGAAGTTGAAGATCGCATCATATTTCTCAATAGTATTACTTGCCGAGAGTACTGTTCCAGAGTACATAAAAATGACAACAAGAGATAGAAATTTCATGGTTGGAGACATAGAGGGAGAAACATTAGAAAAAATATTAATTTTATAGATAGGCACAAAATTCTAACTACCTAGTCTGAAAAGAACCCCTCACTTTTTCTTTTTTTTTTTTTTTTTTTTTGACTGAGAATCAGGTGACACCTTCATACACTCCTTTAACTTTTTAGTAGTCTTGGGAACCACTGAGGAGTGGTCAAGGCCCAAGCTTTTTACCCAAGGCCACTATATCTTGCCACTTAATCCAACGTTTCAACAGCTAAAGTTCGATTAGGGTCGTTAATGAATATTACGAGATTTAAACCTTGATGAAAAGAGTGAGGAGACCTAGAAAATACATCTTCATCACTACACCAGGACCTCGGCGGTGGTAACGGACCCCTCCCTTCGCTTGATGCTTTAATATATCGATTTAAAAAAAATGATTCTCTTAGAAAAGTAAATTAAATCTGGATGTTTAAAAAGGTTTTTTTTTTTTTTTTTAAATAGTTTTTCTGTGTTGGTCTACGATTTTGGCTCAAATGGGAGAATTTTAACATGAATTGTAAAACAAAGGAGCGGGTGCATTCTATCTGAAAAACATAGAGGAATGCCGTAAAAAACAAAAACTAAAAAATTAAAAAAACAAAAAAAAAAAACAAAAAACAAAAAACACATTAGGGTGTTATAATATTGGTGATGGTGACGAGCAATCCCGAAGGAAGCAGGGACGTGATTAATGCATGAAAGGCTGCTGGAATCCCTGCCTTCACCCCGTATGGGACTCATCTTAATGGTAATTGTATTGAAAAGAAAAATAGAAATGTAATTATATTAGAGAATATCAAGCTTGGCTATATATAATAGAGAATCCTAATTAGACGATTGAATTATCAGCATTCAACTAGCATAATCATCGTGCAACAACAAAGGGCACTTATTTCCAGTTCCGGTACATGTTCTCAAATAGAAGCTTTACAACATCGTACTTTATTTATGTGCAGGTATAAAAACACTTGACTGAAAAACACCAACGAGTTATTGAGGATTCGGAGGGCGGCTGTTAGCAGAAGAAACTCGGGAACCCCATTCGAGAAGCTCTTTACTCGTGTCATCCTTGTGCACAAAAACCTCTATGAAGCATAAAGAATCTTTGTGTTCCCCTGTTGCTGTCGCAATGGCTTCAATAAGTTCATCCTCCGTTCGAACCTGAATTAGGACAATGCAGTTTATTAGTTTTAAAGGGACATCTTTTTCGTTAGACAAGTTTGTAATTCTCCCTTTAAGTAAAACAACCAATGGCTTCTAGTGTCGGGACATGTCACATAGTTGCTCCCCCTTACAAATAAGTAAAAAACAGAAAGAATCGAGAAAATTCTTAATGTCGGAAACACTAGGTAGAGTTTCATTGAAAGATGAGTGTTTAACCATCAATTTACAGGCGAGTTTAGCAAATTCATACTGAATGATGTTAAGAATTTCATTCAAACGAAAGGAAAAACAAAAAAGTGGTCGCATTCAAGTAATTACTAGGAAATTAGATTCTATGAATGCAAGTTTTTATTTTTTTGTAGTATTATTATTATTTTTTTTTTAAAATAGAGACTAGAAACTAATTACTTCATCCATCCAAGTTTCTAACCTTGGCAGTCCAGCATTTGCCTTCGCCGTTGTGAATGGCGTCGACAAGTCCTGTGTAGTCCCAGTTTTTGATGACATTGTATGGCCCATCATGAATCTCTACTTCGATTGTATAGCCTCCATTGTTGATAAGAAATATAATGCTCTTTTGCCCGCATCTTATCATTGTTGAAATATCTTGAGCAGTAACCTGACAAAACAAAGTTTCCTTAGAAAAGTTTTACTTTGCACCAAGTGGTTACAACATTTCACATGCACTTCCGAATGAGATTTGAACTTGCGCAAGACGTAAAACTAAATTGTGTTCTAGTAATTCCTATTTAGTCATGATTAAATCCTCTGTTTTGTTCACTTATGTACCTCTTGCAAGGACAAAAGCAAAAGCTTCAAAACCATATTAGTAGGTGACAAATTCAAAGCAACTGATCCAATACTAGTTTAAAATTTGCGTGTTTCGCTAAACATAATAATACTAACCTGGAAACTACCATCACCAATGCAAGCGATTACGCGCTTATCTTTAGCCGCTTGAGCATATCCAAGGGTGGCACCAACAGACCATCCAATTGAACCATATTGCATTTGGAACTCATATCTGAATGGAAATAAAATAGCAGTGCTTATGGCAACATAGTTTTCGGTAAACACAGAATGTTTAGATAAACATTTGTTACAAGAGTCTCTTACCCACAATTCTCTGGAAGGCGGAGTTTCTGACAATTGAACCATGAGTCTCCGGTTTCAGCAATCACTGCAGTATCACCACTGAGCATCTCCTGTAAATGAGTTCAAATTATTGAGTTAAACCAAGAATTACAATAAGAAGAAAAGCATATCTGAGCGAGCAGAACAAAAAATTGTTATGAAAGTTTTGATTTTAACACTATTTACCAAATGTTCACATCAAAATATAGATCCAGGATCCAAATTTAAAAGTGAAATTGAAGGCTATAGAAAAGAAAAGTTACTTCAATTGTGTTTTTATAATGCAGCTGGTTTGCTTTCTAATCTCAATTATGGGCTAAAAAACGAGGAAAAAAAATTTTCGTAACCTAATTGTCCAGACTCACCTGAATGTGCTTAAAGAGAATGTTGACCCTCAGAAGCTCATTATTTTCATGCTTCAAAGGAATGCCAGGGGGAACAAATATTCGACGGTAATTCTCCAAGGCAGTGGTGTTTCTCCTCAGCTTCTTAGCCAATGCACTTAGGAAGTCAGCCATGAAAACCCAGCCAAATGATGGACCATTCCCGATAGTCACGCGCTTAGGCTCCACCATGATAGCTTTTTCCTTCTTGACTAGCAAGGAGTAACCCACAGAGCTATAATCGTTGAAGATTGGGCCAGCGAACAAATAGACATCAGCGGACTCCACGATCTCTCCACAGAAGCTGGTGCTGACAGCACCCCAATAAGTCCCAATGAAATTAGGATGGCACTCCGGCACCAACCCTTTACCCGATGGCATAACGGCAACCGGATAACCACTAGCATCAACAAGCTCAACAAAGGCCTGTTGCGCCTTAGCTACTCTTAACTTCGGACCACCCACAATAACAGCCTTCACAGCTTGGTTCAGGAAAGCAGCAGCCGCCTCAACTGCTGCTTCCAATCCTAATTGGTTGCTTGTCCTGCGAGAAAGTAAACAGTCCGCCTATGAATGTCGTAAGTGATGGATTTATTGTTCTTATTTTTTTGTTTTTAGGATAGGTCGCTGTTACCAACCACAAGAAGGTTGTCGAGAATTAGACGCCCTAATCCTCTATTACCAAGTGCAACACAACACACACAAGACAGGCTACATCCACATTTTTGCCAATACGCTTGTTAATTATTCGTTAGGACAATAATTAAGCTCCACACACTGGACAGAAAGAACAACATGGAAAAAGCACTAGCATGCCATATAGTAAGTAATGAAACAGCATTTTTTAAAGAATGAAACCATAAATTTGACCACTAAATTGGACAAAAAACTGACTCTAGTCCTCTGTTCTTCATATCTCACGCTTATTACAAAAGAGGTAACTTTGTGGTAGAAAATGCACTATCAATGAACATCAAGAGTGCCTACCACCAAACACAGAACTATATATATACACACATTCACAGATATATATATATATATATATATATATAAGAGAGAGAGAGAGAGAGTAATACTTGGGAGCAAGAAAGAAGGGAACAGGGTCTCTAGCGAAAGTGGAGTGAGGAATGCCAGGCAAATTACAGCTTATGCTGATATAAACAGGCTTGCTTTCTTTCAACGCCGTCGAGATCGCCGTGTCTATTTGCTCATGCGCATCATCCAAATTATTCACCACTGCCTGTATCACATTTAAACAACACGTATATACTCATTTACTCTGTTTTTCTCTGTGTCCTTTATATAACCGTGTGTGTGTGTGTGTGTATAGTCTGGCTTACCTGAGCACAAGTGACCGTTTGGAAGCACCGGAGCTCCTGAGAGAAATCGGGCAACCCGATCGTGTGATGGAGGATTCGGTTAGTGCCGTAGTCGTTGGAGTTAGGCCCACCGACGATGCAGATGACGGGCAAGTTCTCGCTGTACGCGCCGGCGACGGCATTGAGGACGCTCAGCCCGCCGACGGTGAAGGTGACGACGCACGCGCCACGCCCCTGGAGCGCGCGTAGCCGTCGGCGGCGTAGCCGGCGTTGAGCTCGTTGCAGCAGCCGATGAGGTTGAGCTCCGGCTCGGCGATCAGGTGGTCGAGCAGCGTCAGGTTGAAGTCGCCCGGCACGGAGAAGACGTCCCTCGCGCCGATCTCCACCAGCCGCCGAGCCAGGTACCGCCCCATCGTGCCGCTCGTCGCCGCCGGCCTCACCGCCGCCGGCACCGAGCTGGGCCTAGCCGTCGAGCCTATAACTGTCGCTCCGTCCATTCAAGTATCTGGAATTTTTTTTTTCTTTTAATGACAACAGAGTTCTCAATTTCAAAGCTTGTTTGTGGGTTTTGAATGGGTTTTTGGGGTTGCTTATAAAAGAGTTGGTTTTGTTGGGAAAACCGTGGGTGTAAAAAGTAGGATTGAAATTCAACAGAAGACAAGATTAGAGACGAACAAAAAATAAAAATATTTGGTGAAAAGCTGTGGACTTTAGGAACGTGGAAGAACCATTTGATGTTTTTCTTTTCTCTTTTTTTTTTTTTTTTTTGTTTTGTTTAATAATAAATAAATGTGATCCACTTAATTTAGGAGATGTTTGGTAAAAAAGATGAGTTTGAGTTGAGTTGAGATTTTTAAGTTTGAATAGTAATTTTTGTTGATTTTTTCAGAAAAAAACAAATAATTTTTTTAGAAAAAATAAAAAATATGATAAAAAAAATACAGTTTAATTTGAATTGAATGTATATGTCAAACGAATCCTTAATTAATTATTCGTTTTGTGAATGAGTTGAATTTGAGTTAAGATGATATTTTTAAATTTGAGTTGAATTAATTTTTTAAAAAATAATTATAAATTTTATTGACGGTTAAAAAAATATATAAATTAAAATAAAAAAATATAATTTAATTAAAATTAAATTTTATTATCAAATAAAGTAACAGATAATCAAGGGAAAATGGACCACCTCTTC
The DNA here is from genome assembly GCA_025413025.1 of Ficus hispida. Classification (NCBI taxonomy): domain Eukaryota; kingdom Viridiplantae; phylum Streptophyta; class Magnoliopsida; order Rosales; family Moraceae; genus Ficus; species Ficus hispida. Next base: position 12,309,670 of record CM046361.1, read on the forward strand.
GGAAAACAAGAGCTGATTTACAAGTTGTTTTTGGTTTCCGGCGTCTCGGTACACTGTTTTGTCGCCTTTTTTTAAGGTTTTTAGATTTGATTATTCCACCGAGAAACAACCCAACTTTATCCTTCTCGAACAATGCGCTGTTTCGTCCAATTTGTGAAAAGAATAATCAGCATGTCGGTTTCCCATTATTCACATATATATCATCTTCAATGTCAAATTGGCTAGTATTGTTGCAAAAAAATATTTGAATAGAAGTAATAGTAATAATTCTATATTTAATTTTATCAGTAAAATTTCGAATCTCTTCACCTGTAGTTTAAAAAGAAAAAATTTTGAATGGAAGATCTTTTAAGACAAGTATTTATATTAGGAGTATAATATAGTTTTTTTACAAAATTAAATGAAGCAGTATGAGGTTAAAATATTAACAGTAAATAGAAAATTTACAAGATAAATTATCTATTTTTTAAAAAAATCAATAAATTTTTACCTTATAATTGATATTTAATGATATTTTAGTTTATATAGTTTTTAGAATATGCAAAAATATTATTTACTTCAGTCTCCTGTATTTAAATTGTCATCGAAATATATAGTTGGATATTCAGAATCTGAAAAAAAAAATATTGAGAAAGAAATATTTAAATATATATATATTTAGACAGATGTTGAAAACAATTCGATTTAAATAATTCATAAATTATTCTTTAACAAATATACCCAAATAACCAAGTTTTAAAGGAAGGTCCATTCCAATTTAAAGTGATCATTTATGACATGGATCCTAAATTATACTTTTAACAAATATATCCAAATAACCAAGTTTTAAAGGGAGGTCAATTCCAAATTTTACTTAAAATGGTCATTTATGATATTTTCACCATGTATATGTTGAGTCCACTTTAAGATTATCAAATCGTAATTTGAATTGCTCATTTAAATATCATCATTTAACTAAGAAAAGGTTTTACGAATTCCCTTTAATTATGTTACTAGTATCATTATTTTACATTAATTCTGAATTGTACATGTTATATCAATTATACATTTATGTCGAAATATCCCTTCATATGTTTTCTTTAATATTTTCGTCATATTTTATCAAAACATCCCTTGATCTTTATATTTCTTCTTCAATGTAATACTAATGTAAAATGTTGTACTTAGCATTAAAAATAATATGTTTAATAATTTTTATATTGTACTTTAGGATCTTTCTATGATTAGGTATCATACTGATATTCTATGTATTTTTATTATTAAATTTAATTAAAATCATATCAAAATTAAAAATATACGTATGTGTGTACTATTTATGAAACAAATCTAATGACTGAAAAATAGAACCTTACCAATATTTTATTTTTCAGGTCATATCATGTAAATATCTGTTTTATTTTTTCAATAATTTTTAATTCTAGTAGTAATATTATAAGTAGAGTCCACTCAAAAAATATTGTATTTAGGTGGCAATTTTCACAGTCACACCTACTATGGTGGTTGCCAAACCTCCGAGCGAACCCAAAATAGATCATGAACTTGGATCTATCAAATGATAAGAATGCCTTTGATATTTAATCATAGATCACTTTTGACTCAGTTGTATGTAAATTTTAAAGTTTAACGACGATAATAAAAGATACAAATATAGTATTTCAAAACTCATATTATACATTGGGGCATTTAAATATATATATATATATATTTTTTCACAACATATATATAGTAGATGATGTAATGCTCTCAAACAAAAATTAACTGTCGAAATGGTGTTATAAATAAAGAAGCGGAGCGGACTAATTGATGAAGCGAAAGAGCATGTTAGAACAACAAAAACGATAAAATAAAAAAAAAATAGATTAGTTAACTTGATAATTCACATAGATTATTAATACAATTATTTTCTAAGTTTCGAGAAAATTACTTCTTTTTTTATTTATTGACTAATATGATATAAATTCTTTATTCTTAACTAACATGATACAAAATTTAATTTTATATTGTATTAATCTTGTATTAATTTTTTATATCATATTAATGGTAATGCTGTCTAAATTTATGTTTTTTGCTTAAGGTTTAGGTAACAAAATTGCTTCAACATTGTCACTAATAGTTGCTGGGCCTAGTCCGTATAAGTAGCAAAATCCCCTGGGCTAGATGATCTGCTCTCCAAAATAAGAGACTTTTGTACGGCGATCAGGCAATGTGGAAACTTGAAGTCATCATTTTCCAGATATGAGATGAATAAAGGAGCTGAATATCGTTTTTGTAGGATAAATTACTTACGTATTTTTGTTTTTGTTTTTGTTTTGCTTTTTTATTTTTTATTTTTGTTTTTTCACTTTGTTCCAAGAATTTTGAAAACTATCATTCACTCTCTTTTAAAATAAAAAAAATGGTTTTTCCATTTAAATGGATAAAAAAGCTTATTTGCTAAATAATAATATTAAAGATCTCAATTTTAAGATTTCGTCCTTTTTGAGGGAAGGGAAAAAAAAAACTTCAAGATTCCATTTAATAGTTAAAAGATGAACACGATAGTTAGTAAAAGTTGATCAAGTGATTAAGTCGATGATAAAGGGTTTGTTCTAGTCACTAAGAAAAAAAGGGAAAAAATTTTCAAAGCTTGCCTTTTGGCATTACATCTCAAACTCAAATTTTTCATCTCAGCTTTTGTCTTTTTCTGAAAAATCAACAAAAATTATAATTAGTTTTTAAAAAATCAATCAACTCAAACTTAAAAATTTTAACTCAAACTGTTTTACCAAACGTATCAAAAAAAATGATAATATGATGGAGCCCTATAACACGAAAGACTTTAGTCTTTGTCTTTGTGCTATCAATAAACAAGACTTTAGTCTTTGATAGCTAAATCTTTTTTTTTTTTTTTTTCTCTTTTTCTTTTAGAAAAAAGATTTACCTACAAAAGACTTTTAGGAAATTGAAATATTAAAAGCCGTTGAACTCATTAACCATAAATGTTCGCTCAAAAACATATATGAAAATTGTTGTTTCAGATTTTTTTTTTTTTTAATTAACAGAATTGGATACTTTTGAGAAGTACATTAAAATAAAATAAAATAAAATAAAAAACTAAGACCTTTTACAAATTTAGGGAGGGCTCGTTATTAGGAAAAGGATTATCTAAGGAGATCTCTTTAGCTGCTAGTTTCTTGTTTTGTTTACTTCCATTGTTTTTCGAGTTCTTCTTTTATTTTAAGGAGTATTTCTGACATTCTGTTTCTTTACTCTTTTTTTTTTCCTAAATTAATATTATAAATTATAAAGTTCCACTTGAAGTGCTGCAATTCTAAATGCATATCATCGTCAAAAGACAATTTCAACCTTGGCAACAATAATTACCATAAACAAGTCAAAATACAATTCGTGAAGCTAGTATAACACTAACAGAAGAAGAATAGAAGAATCAAGAATTCAGTAGTTCTACAAATCAGAAAATCAATGACAGAAGTCATGAATCAATCAAATGAACCATAATACTCATCCATACATATATATACATATATATATATATATATACATATATATGGTCTTAAATATAAGCCTAACAAGGGATCTTAGATGTAAACCACTTCATAACCGAAAAAGGAGCCTTAATCAACGCCAGTGCAAACTCAACTATGATAGTCACACACAAGCAGCACGGGCATATGCAAGTTAGCGCCAAACTGCATCCATCACAAAGAAATTAATAAACCAAATCAAAATTACTATTTATATATATATATATATATATGCAAACCAAACAAATCATATTAGTAAAATGAGCGCTAATAAAATCTCTAATTACCCGACGATCCAAATAACGACGCCGACGAGGGAGATGAGGAGGGCGACAAAGGCGAAGGGGAGGCCGAGCAGAAACCCCAAAGGCCGGCATTCGCAATCCTCCGAACAACAGCATCCCATGGCGGTTTAACTTCTGGGTTTGTTTGTTTGTTTTTTTTTTTTTTTTTGGGTTAATAATTAATGTAGGTTTTTGAATTAGACGAGCTGAGTTAGGAAGGATAAATAATCAAGGAGGTACCTATTAATAATGTTGACGGAAGGAACCAATAATTGAACTAAATATGGTAAAAGACAAAGAGAAAATGTTAAGAAAACGTGTATTAGGCACTCGGCTGCCACTTCTCATATACACGTAATCCATTCATTGACGGAAACAGATCAACAACAAACAACAAAAACCAACACGACTTCTTTAATTTCACCGTCTTCCATGACCGGCTACATATTTCTTGTTTTCTTGGTTTATATATATATATATATATATATATATATATATTTCCTTGTTTTGGAATAACTTTTGTATTTTTTTTTTCCCGAGAGAAATTCTAAGTGAGTATAAAAATAATCGAAAAACTCGAACGAAACCACTTCTTTCAACTTAGACCGTCTTTTTGCAAAATCCTTGCATGCATACTGCTTGTTAAAACCTTTTTATAAGTAATACGGAAAAACCAAAAAAGGAAAAATAATACTCCGTCTTAGTTTAACGAAATCTGTATAAGGGAAATAATGTAATTTGTCAGAAATCTAATTATTAATTTTTATCTTAAAAAAAATTAATCTAGCATATTATTGTATTTTTGAACTGATCAGTTTTCAAACATTAATTCAGATTTTATTCGTAGCTTAGACAACATTTCTAAGTATTGTTTCTAATTTTCAATTCAAATGATTCTGTTTAAATTTTTCTGATTCAATATATAAAGTTAAAATAACACATTCCTAATCCACAAAATTTTCTAAGACATAAAATTTATGACATGTTACTCAATTTTCTCTTAACAATAATAATAAGAACAATAGGACTGGTTCATGAATTGAGAACCTTTTTCATAATGGGCCAGATGCAATGAAGATCTGAGTCCAATATTAAACAATCTAATCAATGTTCTTATGTTCATATCACTTTACTGTATATCTTTTTAATATGAACGACTAGGAGTGCAAATTAGTATCAAAACTGTAAACTTTTTTATATGAATGATGAGATGAGTAATTAATACCAAATTTTTGTAGAATATCCTTAAAATATCCTCTAAAAAAGTCTTACATGATAAAATAAATAAAAAAATTGAAAGGAAATAATAAAACAATGTTGAAATAAACCTTTCACCCAACACATGGCTTTATGGGCCTTGGGTGTTCTTCGGCCGAGTTTGAAAACTTTTTCCCGGTGGCCCTTTTAGCTCTCTTGGCATTTTATGTTACAGATCTCCGTAACGAGCAGGAATCTGATAATTATTTTGTATGTTGGCCTGGCAAATCTGGTTTGCTCCTAATAACTTGGAGCATCTCAAATATAATATTAAATTATTATATCAATAATAAATTTTAATATTTAGAAGAAAAATGTTTGTCAATAAAGTATTATCTTTGATATTAAATTTATCATATACAATAATTTGTGGTGAATATAATATTTGATTTTTATTGATTGTTGTCTTGACTTTAAAAAATAATAATAATAATATTTTTTTCATTTTTAGTTTATCTAAATATAAAAAAAAATTTAGTTTTATACTTTTTAAAATATAATAATGATGACAAAAAAAAATAGACATTATATACTTCATCTTTATACGAAAGACAGTAGCCCCTTCCCACACTTTCCACTACCAAAAGAAAAAGAAGAAAGAAGCATATAGCAGTTTTTAAAAAATAATTGAGGTAAATGACAGTTTTTTAAAATATTTAGGATTAATAATATATTTATTATGTAAATGATTTATTTACATCAGATTTATAGATAAATAATTTATTTAAATATTGTAAATATATTATTTATATATATTAAAATTTTCATTTACGTGATAAATTTACTAGTTATTTTAAATATTTCAAAATTTTGTTATTTACCTCAATTATTTTTATAATATTGCTCTTTACGACAATTTCTTAAAAAAATCTGTGGAAGAAAACGATCAGGCCCAAGCCCAACCAAAAGTCACGATAAAATGAGAGCTTAAGATCTCGGAAATTTAATAAAGACGAAACAAATTGTTCATAAAAACAATTTCTCGAACGAATCATAAGTTTTACTCATATCCTTTCTTTCACACATTAGGCCTAAGAATAATAGGGGATTAAAATTGAGCTATTAATTATTACACATTTTTTTTAATAACTCACTAATTATTATGCATAGCCCTTGAAGCAAAATATATATATACATATGTATATCCCTATAGCCACGGGATTCCGAATGCATTCGATGAAACCAATATGTTCTTATTGTACTATTGATATTTTAACTTTTTGAATGATTCCTGGCATTGAAAAAGTCTAGCATTGCGAGGATTGGAATTTAGAAAACAACTTGGAGCATCTCTATAGATTTTGACATTTAAATTTTTTTAAAAAAAATAATGTATTCTCTAATTATCTTTAATATTAAATTTATATTATGTTACAATTTATGATAAATTTATCACAAGATATATAAAATGAATAATAAATTTATTTTTTATTCTTATTGGTTTTTAACCTTGATTTTTTTCATGAAATTTATTGTAATATTATCATTTTTAAATCATTTAAATACCACAAGTTTCCTTTTACAAGTTTCAAAATATGATAATAATGACAAAACATATAAATAGTGTCAGAAATAATATTATGCATTTGAACATGAGCAAACCAATACAATACTAAAAGATTGTACTAATGGTAAATTTTAGCATTAGGATTAAAAAGAAAAATGTTCTTCAATTGAGTGCTATATTTGATGTCAAATTTGTCATTTGTTAAATTTTGTGGCAAATTTACAACAATATATAGCCAATATCAAATATAACATTTGACTCTTATCGGTTGTTGATTTGACTTTTATCATCTAATTATTATAATATTTTTATTTTTAATTCATTTGAATACTAAATATTTGCTTTTACAAGTTTCAAAATACAATAATAATGATAAAAGTCAAAATAACATTATGTATTGGAGTATAAAGTAAGATAATGTTATTTTCACACTTTTTTTATAACAAATATAACATTGACATAGACTAATGCATTGGACATGGTATAAGATAATGCTATTTATCATGCTCTTTTGTAACAAATTTAATATTAGCATATAGATAAATGCATTAGAGATAGTAAGTGATGTTTGGTTTTAGACAACCATTTAAGTAGAATAGTAGATTTTATAAGTTCCTGTTTGGTATTGTTTTCAATTATTTTGAAAATGATTTTGTTTTTGGCATAAGGTTGTAGTAAAGCCCCTTTTATATACCATATCGATAGAGCTCATTTTAAATCGTTAAGATATAATCTAACGGTTGAGATGCTGTTTGTATATCATAATTGTCATGTACCTTACTTCATATTAGTATAGATTAATAAAAAAAAAACCTACCCTTTATCTTCCCCGACGCCGACGGCCCCCCAACCCTCGATGCCTACCAAACCCCATTCTCCCTTCTCGATGCTCAAGCGCCTCCTACCTCAGACATTGACCACGCTCGAGCCCTCTACCCCTACCCCCGATGCCAACCAAACCCCCTTCTCCCTACTCGGTGCTCGAGCCCCCCTCCCCCCTTAACCCCAGCACTTAAGCCCCCCCCCCCCCCCACCCTCGACGCCGACCAGACTCCCCCCCCCCATCTCGGCACTTAAGCCCCCCACCCCCACCCCCGACGCCGACAGACCCTCCTCCCCCCCGATGCAGACCGAACTCCCCCCCGCCCGTGCTCAACCAGAAAATTTTAAATTTTTTTAATTTCTTAATCAAATACTATTGTAAGGTAATATATATGATAATTACCGTACATAAAAAATATCTCAGCTGTTCTATTGTATCTGAACAGTTTAAAAATGAGCTTCATCGATAGGATATATAAAAAAAGTTTTACCACAGTTTTCACCCTTGTTTTTGGTATGAAAATAAAAATGAGAATAGATTTTTTTTTTCTCATAAAAAATGAGAATATCTTAGAAGTGAAGATGGGATCATTTTTGAAATTATGTTTGATTGTGTTTTTAAAGAGATTGATTTGGGTATCAAAAGAAAGGTAAATTACATTTGAATATGTTTATGAAAACATATATTAAGTTATATAACTTTAAATTAAAAATGAAAAATAAGAAAACAATTTTAAATCATTTTCTGTTTTCTTCATAAAATTCATTCTCACCATTTTCAGTTTTTGTTTTCATTCTTCAAGTATTTATTAATCAAATGTTATTTAAAATATGTTTTCTTTCTCCCACCTCAAAAAAATATCAGAAACATTTCTAACAATATATGGAAAGAGTAATATATACCAAACACAATTTTAATTTTTACTTTTTTTTCTGATTAATAAAGTGGCCAGCACATGCATTTGAAATCTCGGAAAGGTATATTAAGAAAACTTAAAACTAATGAATAATGGAGAGCTAGCTCTATCTAGGGAACTTTTGCAAGTTGAGGAACTTTTAAAGGTTTTGTTTCTATTTAATCAATATTAATGTTCCATCATTTGATTTAAGCCAAGTGGGATTGATTGTTTTCTTTCATGAGACTACCAACTAATTATTATTGCTTTCTTACATTGACAATGAAATCCACAAACTCCTCAATAGTGCAATTTAAAAGTATGAGAATCATAAGGTTGTACGATCACTAGTTTATCCTTTGGTTACGAAACGTAATCTCCACTTTTATCCCAGTCCCACTCGTAGACTATACTTACTCCTGAAAAAGCATTGGTTGGTATATATCAACGATGAAAATGTTGATTGAATAAAAAAGATAAAAATATTAAAGTAGATGAAAATAACGTGGGTCTGAATTTATTCTATATCTTAATATTTTAAGACTTCTTAACATTATATGACACAATTCACAGCTTCGGCGTAGACTTCCCAATTTTCATTTCAACCCTCTGTCAATATATTTTTTAACGAGACATACATGAAAACTACTAATGAGGTTTAAGTTTTTTACTTTTGCCTCCGAGAGTACCTCCTGGTTGTTTTCTTCTCTAGCTTTTAGAGTGTATTTAATAGGAGAAAAAAGTGAAGGAGAGTGGTTGAGAGATTAGCACAACGATTTTGATATTTAGTATTATTTAGTAAGAGAAAAAAAATGAAATTATTAAGGAAAGGACTCTAATCTTTTAAAACATCTCAATTTTAATCTCTTATAAATTGAAAAAATTATTAAAAGGATTTTATACCAAACATAAGAAGAAACTTCTCATTCTTTTCTCATTTCCCTAATCATCTATAGATATAATTTACCACTTTCTTCTTTTAATTTTATCTCTTTTCTAACAAACATACTCTTAAATTTATTTTGTTTTTAACTCTTTTAATTTTCTCTCTTTTCTACCAAACGCACTCTTAACTTTATTTTGTGTTTAATCTCAATATTTTAATTATTTTCCTTTTTTGATTTGTGCGTGCACGCTTTCCTTCAGTTTTTTCCCTTTTTGTATGGACCCTCTTTTTCTTTATTTTACAATATTTGATTTAGGACCTTTGTTTCCTTCTCATCATTAAAAAAAAAAAAAAAAAAGGGTGTAGTCCCCCTCGCGTTCATCGATGGAAGGTGTGGGAGGTTCTACTTTTCTTCCCTCCTATCTAATTGTAAAGGTGAATTGGAAAGAAGACTTTTGGATTATTTTAACTCTAAATCTATGATTGCCTTTTTCTCTTTTTCTCTTTTTTTTTTTCTTGTAGAAAGTAATCGTAAATGTAAAAGACGAGCAGCTTCCTAAGCTACACTAATCATAAAACAAAAGACCCTTTTTGATGCTATCAAGAAAAACACAAATTTCAATATATATATATATATATATATATATTTTCTTTTTGAGCAGGGTGAATGCACATTGCACAGCAAGCTAGTAACAAGTAATAATATGGAACTCTTTCAGTCAAAGGAGGAGAATGCAAACTTTTCCCTTCTCTATTTTTTTATTGATTTTGTTGCCGTTAAAAGTAGAGTAAAGGAACTCTTTTTTCTTTTCTTGATTTTTTTAAAAGAAAGATTCTTAAATGAAATCTATTTTAGATTTCCTTTAAAAAATAAAAATAAAAATCTATTTTAGATTTGATTTTTCAAGGCATGATCATGGCTGTTGTTTTCTATCTCAGATTTTGCTTGTTCGGTTGTTTCTTTATGAATAGTTACTATTTATTTTAATACTTGACATTTATGTAATTTGTTTCTTTTTATTAATAATATAAGTAGGGAACTTATCACGTGATGGATTATGGGTGTAAATTTAATTAGGATGTATAAGTTTTCTTCTGATTTTAATTGTTCTTTCTCATCATTTTTAAAACAAATAGCAATAATTTTATCTATCTTAAAAATTAAAGTCTTGTATTCGCATATGATCTTTACGTCTAAATTCAAAAAAAAAAAATTATAATAACAGCTTTGATTGGCCAATTCATATTGCATATGAGGATATCAGGAAAAATTATAAGATTTTTTAATGTGAAAACTAAAATTATAAGTGTGCTATTTTATAATAAGCACCAGATGACTTGAAGGTTGTGCAACAATTAATGAACATGATCATGCTTATGCACGATGGTGATGTCTGCAAGTTGTTTAATTAAATAATCTATCCTGTCATAAAAAAAATTATATAACGTAAACCAACTTTTTTGCAAGAAAAAAAAAAAAGTTGTTTATATTATAACCGGAAAGTGGATAAATTTTTTGTTTAAAACTTTTTTTTTTCGAAGGACGTTTGAAACCTTTATAAAAAAGAAAAGAAAAGAAAAGAAAAGAAAAGAAAACTAGGAAGGAAATAGACACATTCATTACAGCAAAATCGATAGTCATTTACCAAAAATAATAATAATAATAATAATAAATAAATAAATAAATAAAACGACAGTCCTGCCAAAGGCACTATTTCACCGCATCCATGACGAAGGACGCATCACAAATTTCTCAATGTGACATCACACATACTACTGACTACATATGTGTCATATATAGTATTAGATATGGTAATTATGTGGCTTTTAGCTTGGATGGATTATCTGTATTTTAATTGTTCGTTAATCTTCTTTTGAACCTTTGTAATCTTTTTTTTTTTTTAAATAAATTGAATTAGGGACTTACAATAAATTGAGTTAAGATTTTGGAAGAATTAACCAAATACCATAATCAACAATTGAGATTTAACAAAATAACAGGTTTTGAAATAGTAGAAAATTATAACATATTTAATTTTTATTTGTTTTGAAATTCCAGATTTGCCCCCGCCCCTAACCTTTTTTTTTTCTCTTCCTCTCCTCTCTAACACAGCCGGCATCGTCACTCACGACGGTGAACGCACCGGAAAATCATGAGGCGAGAAACGAAGAGAATTGCAGTGGCATCAAGCTCAAATCGTAGAGAAAAAAGGTAAAAAAAAATCACGAGGAGCGCCGCTATAAAATAGTGACCAAAATCACCAGAAAAATCACAATTTCCTCCTTACCAAATGCACTGAATCTCTAGCTCCACATGGTGGTTCACTATCTAGAGGCTTTCGTCATCCCTATCCACTGTTGCTGTTGAACTGGTTCACAGAAAATTGTGACCCAAAAATCGCAATCCTCATCTGTGGGTCGCGATTCCTCGTTGGCGTCGGCATAGCATCATCGGTCTTCTTCCCTGCAAGCTCCTACTTTCTTAAACTCACCGATCACCTCTTATCCGGCCGATTGCGTAGCGGCAGCGTCAGTAGCAAACAATCTAGGTTTTGGGTGTCTGATTTGGGGCTACGGTTTGTGATTTTGGGTTAGGTTTTCTTATTTTTGGGGTTGAATTGGAAATTTTGTAAACATAGGGAATATGTGGTAAAAACATATAAAGCTTGGAAAATACATGTACTTAACATTTTCTTCTTGTTGTGATTGAACGTAAATATAGGAATATGTGGTAAAACATATAAAGCTTGGAAAATACGTGTATTTACTATTTTCTTATTGTTGGGATTGAACTATAATGTTTGTAAATATAGATAATATGTGATAAATACAGATAATTCTTGATAATATACATGTATTTATTAAATTTAAATTTGTTAGATTTTGCGTTAATTATTTAGGAAGAAAAATATAGGACGTTTTTTTTAACCCAAAAAAAAAAAAAATATATATATATATATATATATATATAGGATGTTGGTAATATATATTTACAGTAAATGCATGCTATTTTTGTTTGAAATTGAATACTTTTTTTAAAATTATACTTGATAGATACATGTATTTACTTTTATTTTTTTTTAATTTATGAGGCTGAATTATAGTTTTTGTAAATACAAATAATTTATGGTAAATAAAGATAATGCTTGGTAAATACATATATTTACCAAATTATGGTGGTTAGTGTTTATATTTACCAAATTATGGTGGTTAGTGTTTGTGTAAATTATTTACGAATAAAAATATATGATTTGGTAATATATATATATATATATATTTATTTATAATAAACATTATTTTATCTTAATAAATAACGGATTTAAAAATAAATATCGCAACTTGTTAAAAGGTAAATAATAGATTTACAAGTAAATTATCCTATTTACACGAATAAATAAAATAGATTTATTAAGTATATATTTCTTAAAAAAAAAAAAAAAGTAGATCCGATTACTACTGATAAATTTGATTTTTATAGATAAATCAACTTAAATGTATTTACAAGAAAATAAATGGATTTACTAAGATAAAAATCTGTAAATCTAATTATTTATCCATAAATCATTTATACACTAAAATTTTGGTAAATCCTTACATAAAGTTTTTTATTTATTTTTAAACATTACATTTTACAGGTAAATAATAAGATTTACTAGTAAATATTAGATTTACTTGATAAATTGATAGTTTTTAAATTAATGTAAATAATATATTTATTGTAAATACTAAGATTTATCAATAAATATTTTATTTACTTATTTAATTAATTTTTTCTGAATAATGTAAATATTATACATACTAGTAAATATTAAGATTTACCAGTAAATAATTTTGATTTACATGATTAATTAATAATTTTTGAAAATTTTTTGACTATATATTACCTAATTAATCACGTAAATCTAATAAAAATTTTATTAGATTGGGTAATTTTGAAAAATTTTTCAAAAATTTTTCAATTTAGTTAATTTTTCAAAATTACCCATAAATCTAAATTTTTTTAGAATGTCCCAACTTATTAAAAATCCTAAAACTACCCCTAAATTGAAAAAACCCTAACCCACAACCCCAATCAATGCAGCCATTGTAGATAACCGTTGCTGGAGACGAAATTGTCGCCGCTAGGAGGTGGTTACTTGTCGATGCTCGTCGATCGCTACCGAAAAAGACAACTTTACAATGTCGCGTCGTTATTGTCCTGGTCGTGGCCAGATCTCGCGATTCCAAATCATTATGGGTCATGAGAGGTTAACCCAATTGCAATCTTCATGGGATACTCGCTGGAGAAAAACCGAGCTCGATTGCTTCTTGTTGCAGTTGCCTTCTTCTGTCGCTATCGGAATGTCATCAATGTGATGCTAAATATCGTGAACGCCGATGCAATCTGGATTCAGTCACCATCAGATCCCGCACCGTCGTCATTGTCGTCGTCGCTGTTGGGATCTCCGGTCGATGAGGAGAGAGTGACAGCTGGACAGAGGAGATCAGTGGGGAAAGGGCGACTATCAGTGACCGGGAGATCGGCGCCGACCTCTGGAGCAGTCCTCATCGCCAATGGAAGAAAGGCAGATGGAGGTAGGGGTAGATCTGGTATTTGAGGAAAAAAAATAGAGTATGCTATAATTTTCCTAACTCTTGAAATATACTATATTATTAAAAAGAGAGACTGTGATAAAGTCTCTCAAATGACTCTACCGGTAGAGCCATTTTTTTAACCGTTAGATTTAATCGAACGGTTAACATATTAGGGGTGTACCATTGTTATCATAACATTACCTCATATAAACTTTCCACCCCAAGCATTCTCCGTCACCGGGAATCTTTCCGCCATCGGTGATGAACTCCGGTGACCCACCTTCGGCCCCAACCCCTGCCGGCGACCCCCTTTCTCTCTCTTTTCTTCTCTATCTTTTCCCCTCTCTCTTCCTCTTTCTCTCTCTTTTCCTTTCCTGTGGTGACCCAATGTCGGCGACCCACCACAAGCCCCACCCCCGGCAGGCTGCCACTTCCCTCTCTCTCTTCCCCTTTCTCTCTTTTCTCTTCTCTCTCTCTCTTCCCCTCTTTCCCGTCCCTTCCCCATCCCCCGGCCTCCCTCTACCCCCCGGCACCTCCCCTGACGACCCCCGGTACCCCCTCTATGATCCCCGACACCCCTCCGATGACCCCATCGGCCCCCTCTTTCTCTTCCCCTTTCTCTCTCTTTTCCTCTCTTCTTTCTTTCTCTCTCTTCCCGGCTCTCGGCCCCCTACCCGGCCACCCGGCGCTTCCCCATCCCACCCCCACCCCGACTGGTAGGGTGGGGGTGGGATGGGGGGCGTCGGGCTCCGTGGGTAGAGGGGCTGAGGGCCGGGAAGAGAGAGAGAAGAAGGAAAAGAGATAGAAAGGGGAAGAGAAAGAAAGGACCGGTGGGGTCGTCGGGGCCGGGGGATCACCAGGGGAGGTACCGGGTGGGTGGGGGAGGCCGGGGGAGGGGGCCTCGGGTGGGGGAGGGCCGCGGGGGAAGAGAGAGGGAGAAGAGAAGAAAGAGAAAGGGAAGAGAGAGAGAGGGGGGTCACCAGCGGCCGGGCGGGGGTGGGGCCTGTGGTGGGTCGCCAGCGTTGGGTCACGCTGGAGAGGAGAATAGAGAGAAAGGGGAAGAGAGAGGGAAAAAAAAGAGAGAAGAGAAGAGAGAGAAAGGGGAAGAGAGAAAAAGGGGTCGACGGCGGCCGGCTGGGGCTGGGGCCGGAGGTGGGTCACTGGCGTCGGGGGTGGGCCACCATCCTTTGTCTCCAGCTGCGGGAAGGTCGCTGGTGACGGAGAATACTTGGGACGAGAAAGTTTATATAATGTAAGGTCTATGATAACAATGGTACGCCCCTGATATGTTAACCGTTCGATTAAATCTAACGATTAAAAAAATGACTCTACCGATATAATTATTTGGGAGAAACTCTACCACAGTCTCTCCCATTATTAAATTAGGGTACTAAGATATGCCATTTAGTGCAATTACCGTAAGATTTTAGGTATTATTGATAGGTAGTTGAGATCCTGCATATCTCGGCACCTGGTTGTGACTAGATTCAACTGTAGAGATGTTGGAGTCCGAGTATCTCAGAAGACTTATTTCAGATATTTGAATCTCAAATATTAATCAAGTTAATTGCATTTTCCTAGTCAAGAATCTATTATTTTGAAGATTATCCATACATTTAAATTCAAATATGTAATTTTTTGTGTGTTTTAAATATTGCCAAATACTATCTCTTATAAGGCTATAAATACATGGTAAAGTGGTTTCCGAAAACCCATCTCACAACTTGGTAGATTACACCACTTGTAATTCTAAAAATATAGTGAAAGACTTAAGCGACTGAGAGAACGTAACTAGTTTTTAGGCGGTGAAACTTTATAAATCTTTGTATCCATTAATTTCCTGCACTTTATTTTTTTCCGTTTTGTGTGTTCTTACAATCGTGATAGTTCTTTGGGATCTCCATTATTGTGAGATTTGTTAAGTGAATTTTACCTGTCAATAAGTGCCGACCTAATTTTGATTTTGTCCTTATATTAGTTAATCTTCTCTCTTCACTTAAAAAAAAAAAAAAAAAAAAAAAAAAAAAAAAAAAAAAAAAAAAAAAAAACCTTGCTAGGATCCACTGCAAATATAATATTAATAATTGGAAAATATCTTCGCAGATATATACGGAGATGAGAATAAAGTCTCATCTGGAAGTTAAGAACAAGGCATAAATAGAGAAACAGTATTCCAGGTCCTGCCTTTACCTAATCAATGATTCTATATTGAGTATTTTTCTTTTTGTATATCCATTATTTTACTACCTTATAATGTAGAAATGATTTCAATATATATATATATATATATATATATATATTTTATAGGGGAGTTATCATTAAAAGTAAAACATGATACAAATATCATTACTAAATACAAAAGAATTATGTGGAACAAAAGACATAACTTTTTATTAAAACTGATTCATTATTAAAATCTAATAAAGCTCAGTCAGATGGATATAAGTTGAGACCTGGTTGTGGAAAAATGTCTCGAATTCCTTAGCAATTTTATAACAAAGCACTTAAAAAAAACTACAATTGGTGGAATATTTCAATCGATCGAGAGACAGTTACTCGTAATATATAGGCTACAACAAACTCCATCTAGATATAATACTAACAGAATCAATAGATAGATATTGCCAAAAAATAACTCAAGTGGAACACACAGACAAAAACAAATAGGAAGTAGGAGAACTACCTCATTTATTACAAAACAAAAACACAAAAAACAAAAGTACAAATATAAAAAAACAACCACAAAATTCTCGCCCCATGCGAAATAACCACTCTCGCGCACTACAATTCAGAGGACATCGATTGGGCTTGATTGGTAAGAGATCATCTCACCGGCTATCGGATTATCTAGACCTTGTCGAATTCCAAACTCTTGAAAGCTTGTCATGCTAAATCTCGTCAAAAAACTCCTAACCAGAAATCTCCGACTCCATCCCCATCAAAAGTCATCGAACCGTAAACCACTCTCACCAGCTATGTCAGACAGAACAATGGTAAAGTCGCAATTGTGTTTTCTAATCGAGTCCTAGTTGACGGTGGCGGCGAATGTCCTATGTAAAGGCAAACCCTAATATCCGATAAATTTGAGTGGGAGGGAGAGAGAGTCGGTTTCACCCAATATCTATATTTGTCTTAATGATTTCAGTAGTTAATATAGTTTTACTGCATATTTATTTATTTATTTTATAAAATCTGTGTGTAAAATTTGAAAAGGATTTTTTCTTTAGACGAAAGTGTAGAAAGAGAACCTATTAAATAATTATTAAACGCTAATGTTAAAATTAAAAGCAGTGAGCTTAACTAAAAATCTTAACACAAATTATTAAATTGTGATGGCAGGCACACTGGTTAAGAATTAAAATTAGAATTTTCAAATTTAAATTGTATAGTGATTTTTTTATATTTTTAAATTAGAGAATAAAATTATATCTAAGTATCAGTTTCAATAATTTAACATACAAATCTGACATATTCACAAAAAAAAAAAAAAAAAAAATCGGACGTTGCAATTTAACAAATTCATATTTGAGTTTGAATTAAGATTTTTAAGTTTTAATAGTAATTTTTATTGATTTTTTTAAAAAAGAAAAAAAAATTTTCTAAAAGAGACAAAAATTAAGTTAAAAATTTTAAATTTAGATGGATGAACCAAACTCACCCTAAAACTATTTCCCATATATCTTTCTTAAACCCAAAAAAGATTTTCTTGTTTAAAAAAAAAATTAGAAAATGAAGAAGACAAGTTGGTTCATTTTAATTTGGCCTTTTTTTTTTTTCTCCTTCCTGAGATGTTAATTTGGCTTTTTCTGTGTGCGTCTTTTGCTTTTGTTTTCTACCTTCTCTGTTGTCTCTTCTCACTCTCTCTCTCCCTTTCTCTCTCTTGCTAAGATTAAATAGATAAGTCTTTTTGGGTGCAAGAAATTAATGGGGATAGCATTTAAAAGCGACCAGCTTTTTTATATAGACTGAGAGAGAGAGAGATAAAAATGGTCAGAACCAGAAGGAAACCCAGTAAAACCTATATATATATACTCAAAAGTCTCTGCAGGCCCTTTGGATTGCATGCCACGTGAAGCTCTTCATCAGTCCCTCTATATAGCCTTTTCAACTACTTCTACAGAAATTTAAAAAAAAAAGAAAAAGAAAAAGAAAAAGAGAACCTTCCAATTCCATCAGTATTGCTCAGCTTTAGCGTACTCCTAAGCCATGAGGCCAAAGATTTATCTCTACGGCGACTCCATCACTGAAGAGTCCTTTGGCGACGGCGGCTGGGGCTCTTCTCTTGCCAACCATTTCTCTCGCACGGTACATATATATATATATATGTATGTATCTATTTATGAATATATATATATATAGATCAATGATATTAAAGTGTATATGTGTGCGTGTGTATAGTGTTACAAAAGCGAAATTTGACGTTTTTGGTTGATAAGGTGGATGTCGTGCTAAGAGGGTACAGCGGGTACAACAGCCGATGGGCGGTGAAGGTGGCGCAGAGGGTTTTTCCGGCGGCGGCGGCGGAGGAGGAGGAGGAAGAAGAGCCAGTAGCGGTGACAGTGTTTTTTGGGGCAAACGACGCTTGCCTTCCCAGTAGATGCTCTGCCTTCCAACACGTGCCTCTTCACGAGTACAAGCAAAACCTCCATTCCATAGTCTCCTTTCTCAAGGTAATTTATTTAACACCTAAATTTTATTAAATAATAACAAAAAATAAAACGGCTTTAAAATTATTGGCGAAAAAAAAATAGAGAGAGAGAGAGAGAGAGAGAGAGAGAGAGAGAGTTTGCCCCTTTTGGAACTTGAAAAGTCACTTACTCGATGTTTTTTGAGTGACTACTTTAGGCAAGTCCTAGAGCTTTAGAGATGCTCCTTTTCCATGCGTGGATTGGAAGAAGAGTAGAAAAATACTTAATGAAATAACACTTCTAATTATCGTAATTCCACTTTCTCAATGTCTTGATTACTAAATTGAACAAGATTTTGATCATTCAGGCTATGTTTGGTAGCAGAGATGGAGAGGAGGAAGGACAGAGAGAGTTGGAAGAATGGAATATGTGAATGAGAGTGAAGATCGTAGGAAATCATCCTGTTATCTAAGATCTAAGATCAGAGAGAGATAAAACAATAGATAATAGTTATTTACCTAATTATTTATATTATCCATTTACACAGTCTTTTTAAAATAATTTTTTAGGATAAAATTGTCTTTTCCTTATGGTGCGTCCGAAGGGAGAGACTCTCCCTCCGCCTTACCTCTCCCTCCCTCCATCTGACACACTCTTAGAGGTTGTGGCCAATTCTTTCTATCATAGATTTCAAACAGATTTCCGCTATATTCAAATGGATTCGGTCACCGTGTCAAAAGTATGAATTACAAATAAGTTCATGGCAAGAATCAAAAAACATATAAAAATTGCGGTGTTTTTAGCATAATTCTATACATTCCTTTCAATATAGGGTTAGCGGCTGAAAAATGGTGACCTTGTAAATGTAGTAAATTAGTGGGTGCAGGTGAGCTAGGCCCGGTTGTTGCCTGTTGATTTCTGCCAATTGACTGTTGTCACATATATTGCCTGGAGAGAGAGGGTGGAAAAAAAAGTCGTCTAATTTTGCTAATACATATATTGTGCCGGGCGGGTGGTGCATGCTGGTACTCGTAATGTCCCTTTCAATGGTCCTCACCTTTTTTGACGCATGTATGGCTCCCTCACATTGCACCATATGTTAGCACTAGTGGCCTTGCTTTCTAGATAGCACGCCTAACATATTTATATTTATATATGTATACACATTTATGCATATATATATATATATATTTGTTTCTCTCTATATATATATATGTTGGCTCTGAATATGGGACGCTTCAAAAAGGAGTTTGGGACCCATATAGTTGACGTATATAATAATGGCCATTGATGGAATTTGTTGTGACTTTTGCTTAAAGTTCATTTTATATCACAATATTAAATGGCCATTGGGATTTTTTTTTTATTTGTTGAACTGGAACAAAAAATTGGGATTTGCTTGTCTTCATTAGTTTTATTTTGTCATGTATATGTGTGTTACTTTGGTCTGATCACACCTTCACTTCTATAGTACTAGTAAGAAGCATGTGTTTTGCACGTTTAGCAGCATGATTCCACTAGGGATGTGCATATAATAGACTTTAGACAGAGGGTTCGGTGCCACATTAGCACCGAATCTATCGGTCCATGGACCGGACCAGACGGGACCTTTTTTTTTTTTTTTTTTTGTCGGGTACATAGTACTTTTATTTAGTATTGGTATAGTGCGATGCTAGATTGTTTCTACATTATATGTTGGTCTTTGATAGTGTAAATTCCCCTGAAAAGATGTAGTGCTTTTTTTAAGAAAATATATATAGAAGACAAAATAATTGACGAAAAGTTGAATGGTGAGTGAGTGCATGGTGAACACTGCCTCTTTCGTACATTCTACATATATATACTTATATATAGACATAGAAGTAGATTTGAGCTTATGGAATATCATTCGAGCTCCTTTAGAATACCAAATCACAAACTTGTAGGCTCTACGGCCATATTCTTCGCCTAGGTTAAATGGCGAATTTAGTATGCTTAAGCGAATGCGTCGGGCATGCATCTTTCCGGCACTTTCATTAATTATTACAGCAAATCATGTTCATTTGGGACCTTTTTTATTGTTTCCTTTCCTTTTCTTTCCCTTTTTTTTTCCCTTCTTTTTAAATGCTTCGCCTTGCTGCATGCTTAGAGCTGGGGGAATGAATTGTGTCCTCTAGGGACCACTTGATTAGGTTCTTGCGTAATTAATTTTGATACTTGCATGTGGTGGTTCAAAAGATTTTGATACCTACATGCTAGGTGTACCTTTAGGAAAGATCAATCTTTTTAATTAGGTGTCACTTTTCCATTAGAATTTCCTTAATTAAAAAAAAAAAGATTTTTTTTTTCCTGCCTTTACAAGCAGGTAGAGTAGATGCAGTTGCATGAGTAGGACAGTGTTATTGGTGAACAACATATAGTGGAGATACGGAAGAAAGGCTGTGGGGCATGAGAGCGTTTGTTTTTGTTTTTGCTTTTTTTCTCTTTAATCTGAATGATTTAGGCTTTCTTAAGCATTAAGAATTTGATTAGATCTCATACTAAATTATGTGTGACAAAAGTGGAAGTTGAATCGGGTTAGAGTAACCATCGTGTTACACTTGGTAGTTAACACTATTAGAACTGTGTCTAAAATTAAAACTCTGCTGGATTGACTTTGATAAAAATTAAAACAAGTCCAGGAAGAAACGGCAGTGGATTGTTCGTGCCGTTGATGGTACGGATCACAGATGGAGAACTGGCAAAGTCAACAATATGACTGAAGTTGATTTCTTTTATACTGTTTTTTGCTTTTCTTTTGTGGAGCTTGGAAAGTAGTCTGGTTAGGATCAAAATTGAAGCACTAGTAGAATTCGTGCATCAGTTAAAGCACTGACTGTGTGGCTGCATTTTTTAATGTATAAAGCACGTACCGTGTGGCTGCATTTTTTAATGTATTACTAGAGAGTACGACCGTTTATACTATCTTGAAGCTGAAAGTTCTGCCCAGCATTAAGCAGATTCTGGTTTTTTTAAAAAATAATTATCAATGAAACTTAAGAACAGAGGCAATATATATATATATATATATATATATTTGCAGTTCCCGTCCAACAATAGTTAAAAAATCAACGATCTTAGTTGACAATCTAATCACATATTTCCTGTCGGGGTTAGCTCAGCAGGTGGGAATTGGGGTTTACGATCTTTGGATCCCAGGTTCAAAACGTGGAGGTTTTCTTTCAAATTATTAAAGTGGGTCCCCGTAGCCCAATACCAAAAAAAACTTCTAATTATATGTTTCAATTTAGTGTATTAACCAAACAAATTTTAGCTACCTGATAGGCGGATCCTTAACTTCTAATGACATTTCCTGAGCACTCATTTTTTCGTCTGTTATGGTACGGAGGAGGACTTGTAAAGAAGAAAACTTTACGTGGAGATCGAAGAAGTTTTCCCTCCTTTCAGTCGATAATTGAAGTTTATCTGCATCATTTGTCCCATTAAAAACGAAGAACCTTTAAAATTTTAGATTACTTTCTATTACGGATTTCAATATGTTACATGGTTTTCATTTTATTGAATGGTTTTCAGAAGCGATGGCCTACAACTCGTATTCTCCTCATTACTCCTCCACCTATTGATGAAGACGGGCGCCTGCGGTATGATTCTGCTTTAAATCTGCGCACATTCCCTCCCCGTTATGTTTATGTTATGATTCTAATTTCCGTTCACTTCCTAATTGTATTTTACCTTGATATAGGAAAGAGTTAACTAATTTTATTTTCACGTACATTTCGTGTTCAGACACCCTTATATTGAGAACCCAACGAACGAGCCAGAGAGGACAAATGAAGCTGCCGGGGCTTATGCCAAGGCATGTGTTGAGGTTGCCGGAGAGTGTGGGCTCCCGGTTATTGATCTCTGGACCAAAATGCAGCAGTTTCCTGATTGGCAAAACGCTTATCTAAGGTCCTCTTTTCTTTTCTTCATTTATTTTCCCCGGCTCTTTCTCTTTGATTATGTTGTTATTCGTATTTGTCCTTGCACTTGATTATTGCTCATGAATCTCATCAACAACCAAACTAGCTCTTTCGACATTGAAAAGACAGATTTTCTTCATTTGATTACTTCGTTTCCGACTGTTTTATGTCACAAATATTGCTCTCTCTCTCTTTTTCTTTGTTGATATGAAAAAAAGCTTCCATGCACGACGGGTGAACCGAAAAACAAGCTTTCTTTAACCTTCACCTTCACCCTCAACATTTTTTTTTTCCTGAAGAAACCGTGCTCCGTTGCGAAATGCAAAAACATGTGGTGACCCTTTATGGTAGAAGAATTCGGCGACTTGCATAGAACTTACAATCATCATTGCATTATCTTCCAATAATTATAATCTTTCATGACCATAAAGTAGTATTTTATTTAGGGGGGCAAAAAAGAAAGATATTATGCGTGAACATTCGATAATTTTCTGTCGTTTGGAGATGCAGAGACGGTTTGCATCTTACTCGCAGTGGCAACCAAATCGTGTTCGGGGAAGTGGTTAAGAAGCTTGCGGAAGAAGGCTTGAGTCTAGAAACTCTGCCAGTTGATCTCCCACTTATAACTGAAATCGACCCGAAAGACCCCCTCAAGTGTTTTCAGCAATAAAAGAACTGGAATCCCTGCATGAGGTGGTACTAATTCTTCTTTTGTGGATTTAGCTATAGTTGTTATAGTTACAGAAATATTGTTATATAAGAACCAATCAACTTTTTATATACCAGGAACTATAAATTACAGTTCTACTGGACTCTGGCTGTTTTGCATCATCTGTAGCAATTTGCGCAGAAACTGTTCTTTGCTTCAATCAATATAATTATATATCTCTTATATCATTTCACTTATATCTCTTGTTAATAACTAGTATATCTTTTTGAACTGCCATTTCTACTCATGATTCGTTTGAAAGATACGCTTATTTTGCATGGTATTCTAATATAATATATGAAATACAATATGCATTTCGATGTCTTTTTGTACATTATAGTCAAATGTAATATGTATGCGTGTTGTTTATGTTTGAATTCATTAATTCTAATGTGTATTGGTGATAGAGCGAGTATACAATGTGATTGGTAAAAAATAGCTAGAAAAAATGTATGAAAGAATAGTGTTTTGAATTGATTATTTTTCAAATACGTTTGTATTAAAATGAAATATATGAGATATCAAAACACACGTTATATTAAATTAGAAGACAATGTATAATGAATTGTGTTTTCCATACCAACTATTAATTACTTGCTTTCTTCAGTTATGGTACACTTCTTTTGTTTATGGCTTTTTTATTCTACAGCATAATTGACGAGTCAGGGAGAGAAGTATTGGTAATTTATTTACTGATTTTTATATTAGAAGTTGAGCTGTCTAAAAACTGAAACGCATGAACATGCCCTAGTGAGCTGTTAATTTCAATGAAATGTAGTGGTAGAAATAATTAATCCAGAATATTTAAAATGTACAACTTTTTTTTTGGGGCAAAATATTCAGGACATCCTTACGTTAGTCAACATACCACTTTCGTCCTTCGTTTATGCAAATATATAAAGTGTTGCTTGCGCTTGTAAAATTGGTACAATACCCTTGAAGCGATTAATAAAACTTAAAAACATGAAAATTATCCAATCTATATTGAGTATCATTTAAAACATTTCCACATCTAGGACCTGTACAGTTGAATAACTATGGCAAGACAAAGTTTGACTCACGACTATATTGCACTCAAACAGTTGAGTGGCCGTCGGCCAGCAACTTCCGTACATAGATATAGCTTCATTTTTTGTACTGGCCTTTGCGGTAAATAACTAAAAAATTAGTAAAATAAAAAACTTTAAAACTAAAAAATTTTCAAAATTCAAAAACTAAAAGAAAAATAAATAAATAAATGAAAGCAGCAAAACCCTTCTTTTTGCCTTTTCACAGCCATCGGCTATGGCGAGCCCAAGCGTCCCCACCCCTGTGATGACAAACCCAACTTCCCCCGTCCCCTGCGAAACTCAATCTTTCCCTCCCCCTATGGTAACGAACCCAACCTTTTTAATGTTTTTGAGGTTTTTAAAGTTATAAATAAATTGGAAGGATAGTTGCGAGATTTTACGAAAATTTGACCGACCAATTTTGGGACCAAGGGTTTGTTATCGACAATTTTCAAAAACACAAGGGATAAGCGTCGTATATATTTTTGAAAGAACGTGTGATATTTTAGATACTAGTATAGTAAGAGAGATAAAAGTGAATTTTGACTAATGCGTTCTGGGTATTTTTCCTCTCTTTTCCAATCGAAATCAAAACTTTTACTTTTTCTTCGTATCACAATTATTTTTTTCTCTATTAAATACTAATCTAGCTAGTTCAGATTCTCAATCCAATCAGATTTTTTTCAGTCTAAACCTATGCTCTGAACAAACACTGCGTCCGATTGAGGCATTTTCCATCATTTTAGCCCTAAAAATTTAAAAAAAAACGGCGGGAGTATACTTTGTTGGTTTGCTCGTCATATTAGTACTTAAACATCTCTTGGACCATATAACATTATTCGGTTTTGCTAGCTAGTAAGGTTTATAATGAGGCCTATTTTAAGAACCGGTTTTTAAAGATATAATTTCAGCTTATCTTTGTTACGTCAGTTCTTGCTAATAATAATGGTTAGTCTCTGCTTTCGATTTGTTTTCAGTTTTAGGACGGTTTCCAATTTGGGTTGTATTTCTTTACTTTGTTTTGACTTCTTTTTTTTTTCTTTTCTTTTATTTTATTAAATAGAGTTTGTGGCCTGGTGTAATATAAAAGATATCAATTTAATTTGGATGTTCTAGCTTTCTTGAGATCTCAATAAATGATTTTATGTCTGAAGTTTTAACTTTGGAGGATTTAAGGGACTGTAATAATTTGTTTTGGGGATTGAGTAGTTTCTGGGGCTCAGAATTTTGAAGAGCCAAGTACGTAATCAATTTCATGGACATGTAATAATTCTTGATAATAGCTTTAAAGCAACAAATAATTAGGTATTTTCAATCAAGTTAATGCCTAAGACAGTGAAATCTTCTCAAGTACCACAATATACATGATTCACTCTTACGATACTTGAGGGACGTGCCTGAGGCACATCTCCTTATTGATTAAGCATTCGTTTGGATGAACTATTACATAAATGTTCATTTCACTTGGAGGTTTGCATTCAAATGTAAAATTTAAATTATGCATTCAAATAAAATATATGTTTAGATAGTTTTTATTAAAAATAACATTAAATAGTGTAAAAATAGAAAAATGAGTAGTAAAGATTCTTAAAAAAATGAAAATTTGGGTTTAAATTATTGTAAGATAGTGAAACATTCAAATGCTTACACTCTAATAGTTGTTTAACTAAACACATATTGTATTACAATGGAACAATGAACTATTCTATTAGTTTATCTGAATGAATGCTAAGTTCCTTTTTTCATGTTAATATATTTTTTGTTTCTAGAAATCATATTAAACATTTTTAATCCGATTAATGCGTTTTAATAGAAAAGGTTATTTAATTTAATTTTCTAATAATTTTTTGACGATACGTTTAAAAAATATTTTGATTCAAGTTTTAATAATTCGAGTTAAATGAAAGAGTTTTAGCAAGTTGCATCTCAAGGTATAGAGATGTAAAAATGGATAAATTATACCAAATTTTAAACGAAAAACAACAAATAAATCTTTTAGACACAAAAGCACAAAAGTTCTTTAAAAAAAATATATTCTAAGATAATAGACATAAATATTCTAACATTAAGTAACCTAATTTTCTGAAAAGTTGAACTCAAGCAATTTCTAAAATATAAATCTTGAATGTACACAATTATAGTACATGAAATTCTCGATATTTTTTAATTTATTGATGTCTTGTTGTTCCTTTTTTCAAATTATTAGACCATTAGTATATACCTATGTAGAAACAAAATATAAAACAAAATCAGAAAACAGAAAACATGAAAGCAAGCAAGCTAGCATAAATTGATGTATGAGGTGTGTGAGAGGATAAAGAAGACACAAGTGCATCAAAACTAAATCATTAGACTAACTAAATGAAAAAGAGTAAATTTGAACCATTGGATCAAAGGTTGAAGTACAAAAAATTTCAAAAGCTAGTCCCACTTCTGTATTATACTAAATAATTAGCGTCCCTGTACCCATTAGTAAGTTGTTAGTAATTAATTTTCTATGATTGTACAAATTTTTTTTCAAAGAAATTATAAAACTATTAAATATGATTATTATATTTCAATAAAAAAAAGTTTTTTTTTTCTCAAACAGTTTATCAATGGTATCTATACAAATATCGTGATTCACCTTTTAAAATTTTAGTTAAATTTAAATAACTATAGTATTTGCATTTCAAGATATAGAGGTGTGAAAATGAGTAAATTAAGTCACCTTTAAATAAACATCAACAAAGTTTACATAAATTGCAAAAAAAAATTTTATAACTATATTATATTATGTGTGTACATATATGTTAAATCAACAAATTTTTATAATTACATAAAATTTTATTTGTGTATGTATATATATATATATATATAGTACATATACAAAGAGCAAGATATCAACAAAATTATATATCTAATTACGTGTATGTATATATTAAATTAACAAATGTATATAGTTACATAAATTTATGAGTGTGTATTTATGTACACGTTACATGTACAAAGAGTGTTATTTTATGAACGTGTGTGTGTGTGCGTTTTTCCTAAAATATAAAAATATAATAATAATGAAGTCATCCATGATCCAAGTTGTCCATCATAGACATATAAAAAGTTATTATAGATAATTTGTATGATTACATACAAAGTAACACTAGAATTGAAATATTAAAAAAGAAAACCTTAAAAGCAAACAAGCAAACACAAATGATGTGTGAGGTGTAAGAGGCCAAACAAGCCATGTGGATTGAAATTGAACCGTTGGATTTAAACTAAATAAAAAGGATAGAATTTTGAACCATTAGATCAAAAGGTTGAAGTGTAAAAACCTTCAAGGCTATTCTCACTTGTATATATACTAGTTTAAAATATGTGCTATGTATGTTGGACAAATTTGAGAAATTTATCTAAACAGGAAAAAATTAAAATAATAAATACAAAAAAAAAAAAGGATCCAAGAAATAAAAGTCATGAAAAAAGGTCAAAAATATAAACGGACTAAAATGAAAGCAACTATCAACATGAAAAAGGACTACAAAAAAAAAAAAAAAGGCCAAAAAACAAAAAGAAAAAAGGACTAAAATGAAAAAACAAATGATACCGAAAAAAAAAATTGAGGACCAAAGAATAATTACAAAAGTAAAAAAAAAAAAAAGACTAAAATGAAAAAATATTGGTCCAAAAAAATAATAAAAAAATTGATTAAAAAAAAACTGTAGGATCAAAAAATAAATATAAAAATTTTTCATTTTGGTTTTGGATGACGTACGGTGAGAAGTACAATATTGTGCTTTTTATAATATTCTATAGATTATAGCTTATCTGCTAGTACATTAATTGATTTGATATATATCCTATACAATGCAGTTCTTCGAAGGCACTGCCAATATTCATAGCCTCCCAGAATAGTACTTCGCGGGTGCGGTAGTACTAATTAACTGTTTTACCTGCCTTTAATTGATTTAGGGATCATTTGGAACTCATCGAAATTTGAGAATAATTGCACAATTTGAGATTTACGAAGAATAGAACGAATAGTTTGCCAGACAACATTGTTGATTGTTCCTTTTTTTTTTATTTTTAAAGTTATTAAAAAATAAAATAAAAGATCAATAGCATTTTGAAAAGATCGAGAAATTAAATATTAAAAAAGCTCACTATGCTTAAAGAAATTAATTAATGATTGAACTTCTAATTGGGAGAGAGATTTGGTTATATTGCTTGGTTTTGAATAGAGAACTCAGACACTGTTCTCAAGAGTGGTCGCTACACTAAAATATAGCTCGTCTGGAAAGAATTCGAGAGTCATCTTTGAATACCACAAAAGCATAATAATGGAAATGCAAACAAAGACCCACACAACTTGGCGAATAACACTTTATTTTTTCTTTTCCTTTTTTCAAACACGAAGAGAAGAGAAAACAAGCATAGGAAAAACTTGATCTAGCATCTAATTATTACACATAGATATTAGGACAGTATTCTGCTAATTTATGCAAAACTAATATCTTGTTCTTTGAAGTGAACCTAACTAGTACTAATCTCTAATCTTGAATTCGAATTAGTAGTTTTTGAACCAAAAAAGAAAAAAAGAAAAAGAAAAACATAAGAACGCATTGGAATTATAACATTTTACATAACGAAGTATATCTTTTTCAACGGCGTTACACAAACATACATTGTTATTGGAGCAATAACAATACATAGTTCAGATAGAGCCTAGAATTTAATTAAACACGAAGAAAGAAAAATACACCTAAAATCAAAACGGATGATTAATTTTACACTAAACAAAAAAAGAAATTAAAAAAAAAAAGAAATTAAAGAGAATCTCACAAATTAAGCAAGAAAGCAACACAAGTACATCAATGAGCTGTAGACGTCCCACAAACATAACATAATAAACTAGACTGAAAAAAGAGAGGGGTAAAAAAAAGAACAAGAAATAACATGATTAATACCACAAAATCCGCAGCTAGCAAGCAGATCAGCAACTAATCATAAAAATTTCCTAAAATACGCAGGTTATCGTTTTTCAAATCGTACAAACACAATTCGGAAGCTTCTTTTTGCAGTGATCTTCAGATGATGAGTGAGATATTCCTGCAACCTTTTCAGTGGAAACAAGAATATCTAGTAAGACCCTGGAGGGCCAGCGTTATGTTGAGGATCTGGTCCACCTGGTGCTCTTCTATCCGGTTCCTTTAAACTCCTACGACTGAACCTCCGTACCTTGCTCAAATGATCGTAGCCTAACTCACGTAAAATGGCATCACTGTCGATTCTTTTCCGCATGGTCGACTTGTGGGCGCTTTCATAATGTAGCTGTTCCCGACCGCTCACATGAACCGTCAACAGAACGAGTAAGATCATAAGCATCAAAGCTCCCATGAAGGTTGATTTGGCCATTTTTTTTTATTGTGCAAGAAATTGTTAAGGTTTGGTTAAGCAAACAAAAGTAGCAATATTTAGTACTAGTACTGGGGTGAGTGTCACTACTGGAAAAACGACCCCCAATTTATATTGCAAATCAAAGTGGTGCGGATCATGGCTTAATTAGTTTATTTTTGCTTTAAGTTCGGCGCTAAGGATAACTATTAAAAAGATTAAACGATTATATGGTCATTAACTTTAATGAGGGACACCAATATATTCAAATACCAATTTTTTTATGTCAATTCACGTGACAATGAGTTGTCATTTTTTCATTAGTACTTATAGTTTTTTAATTTTTCATTAGCATGATGACAATTTTAAAACATTCCAAATAAATAATAACAACTTACATGTTGTGTTTGTTTGTATTAAAAATTTGACATTACATTGTGATCCCTAGTATTGTTCATATAATACGTAAATGAGTTGATACGTGAATTTATGACTGGTTAAAAATAAGTGGATATGATAACAATAAATGAGTGGTGGGACCATAAATATACCGTCTATATGGTTGAACAAAAACTCTGAAACCAGTTTGTTGTAATCAAGAATGATATCCTATTTACTAATTGCGTAAAGAACAATTAGACCAGATTAAGAGCGAATGAAGTAATCGCAAATGATTAAATCCATAATAAACATAAGCAATTTATAATAGCTCAGACAATATGTCCTGCGTCTATATTTCGGGCCTTAATTCACTAAGATCAATAATCCACTAAACCAAAAGAAAAATTGACCGATTATTGTCATTAATTTCATGTTCGTTCAAGTTCGAATTATTCTCATTCAAGTGCGATGCCGAGTTTAAAATCAAAAGTCAACAATGAGGTTTTGTGAAAGAATGCTCAAATCTTGTTTCTAAAGAGTCTTGAGCTAATCTGGTTGATGCATAATACCATGAACATTCAATCAAAAGGAAGCATCTAATCCTAGTAGTTTGATAATTAAATAATTGTTAATTAGTATGAAATGGAGACAGTTTGGCATACATTGACGCAGTTATCATTTATAAAAAGCCGCGACTACTAATCTCAAATAGAACAAATTAGCATTTGTTCTTAATGCTCAAAGTATGAAGGGTATCAAATTGCGTATATAAGACAAGAATACGCCATTTTCTACCCAAAAAGAGACCAGAATAGGCCACAGACTTTTTTTTTCCCCTTCCTTTGCCAGGTTTTCCTCATTGACTTATCTAGTTTATATAGAATATTCTGATGAGTGCCCTCTTAATTTCATAATTCAGAAAGTAGATCCTTATCTATTCTAGTTGTTTTTTCTACTATTTTTCTTTCGTGTAGGGTTGTCTCGTTTGTCTTAAAGTATTAAAAGAATTAATTAATCTTACTTTATCGTTAAAAAGGAAATCTTATTTATTTGTCAGATTAAAAGATTTTTTTTGGGTTAAAAAAGTGTTCTTTGAAATTTTTTTTTGAAATTAAAAATAATGATAGTGAGGGTGGGTGAGTTTTTGCATGGGATGAGCAAGGTGGGGGAGGGACGAAGAGACGGCATTGTGAACTAGGGGTTGAGGGAGTGAGGGCGACGATGAGCTAAGGGTGGGAGGTGGCGATTCAGATTTGGGGTGGGAGAGATTGTGCATTGGCAAGCTAGGAGCTGGGAATTGCGATGCGGATCTGGGGCAGGAAAAGAGGAGCTAGGAATTGTGATGCGGTTCTGGGGCGGGAAAGGAGGATGTGACGACGAGCTTGGGAAAACATGATATTTGTCCTCAATTTCCATGAACTAAACTAGCGGAAGGAGAAGTTTTACAAACATTTCAAAATTTAGGAGGTCGGATGTTACAAATTGATGTTTAGTGTGCATTTTGTAACATGATCCAAAGTTTGGGGGGCAAACGTGAAATTTATATATATGTAGATAAAAACAAATAGCACTTTCACTTTCTTTATATATATATTTTTTAATTTTGTTAGTAGTCTATGGTTAGATTCTGAAATTTTTATCCCTTTTTTCACAATAAATTAAAATAAGTGCTTTGATATAAAATCAGTTGCTTATTATATGAGTCGACCTAATTCTGATATGCCAACTACGTACTCTAATTCCTAAAAGGTATAATAATAATAATAACAATAATAATATGTGGAGAGGAGAAAAAGCGGCCCACTCAAATTAATTATTAAAATAAATAGAAAAAAATGTAAATAAAGAAATTTCGAATGTATTGCAAAAGCGAATCAAATAAAACTCTTTCACTTTCGAACATGAAGTTTATAGACATTCTTCATTTTAGAACTACTAATCATGTCTCTTTTCATAGTATCGAGCTATGCTAACTGTCCCAAGATTTTGAAACCACAACTTCATTTCTTTTTGAACTAGTGCATAACGATCACCTGACATAACATTTTTGTAGTTTGGAACCTCTTCAAAATCGCCAATCCTTGTATGAAGAAGATAGAGGATTACTCTAATATTTGTCGTCCCATTCTTTTCTATATTTGACAAGAGTGAAATCTTCTTATGCTTCCTCAATCTAATCCTCTCAAGAAAGTCTTGAGACAACATTATTTATTTCAGGAAAAGCATTATGGGCAGCTTGAGATGATGTATGCATGGAAAAACGATGATGATAAAGCGCCTGAACTCACATCACTAATTAGGCACTAGATTTTTAACCCCGATATGCTCTGGTTATTGTCCTCAGGAGTAGCCCCTTCATCTTGGATTTCGTGCATTCTGAAGAACTAGAAGTGCTAGTCTCTGAATCAATCAGAGTCCGATTCTCCTTCTCACGAAAATCACTTTCAGTAACCGAAGTACGAAAAGCCCTAGAGTTGTTTTCTCCAAAATTTTTGTTCGAACTATGAAATAATGAACTTTATTAATTCAAATATCATTTTCCCTCATGCTTCTTTTGATATAATATTGTCTGCTTTTAGCCTTAATTCACACAGTTTTGCTTTTGAGTTTTACACCAAAACGCCCCATACCATTATGAAATTGTCTATTTACTTATGAACTATTATATATATCAATTTTTAAGTAATGTGAGACTGCACAGCTTACCATTTTTCTTAAAGGGACTGATAACTATCACAATCACTCCTTCTTTTGGGACCCAATGTCCTCGTTGGCCGTAATTTTGATTGGGTATAGTTTTTAATACCATTAGTAACGACCTATGCCTTCCTTTTGTATGATATTATTTGCTTTAGGACTTAATTTGTATGATATAAGGAAAATAATAAGTTATGCAATCCCACATTATTTGGGAATATATATATATGATGGTTCATAA
Organism: Ficus hispida; assembly: GCA_025413025.1. Taxonomy (NCBI): domain Eukaryota; kingdom Viridiplantae; phylum Streptophyta; class Magnoliopsida; order Rosales; family Moraceae; genus Ficus; species Ficus hispida. Next base: position 12,342,440 of record CM046361.1, read on the forward strand.
ATAAATAGATTACTTATTAATTGTATGAGGTCTTTTGAAGTCCAAGACAAAATCGTACAGGTAAAAGTCTAAAGCAGATAATATCAAATGATATTAGAGCCTAAACCCAACCAAAAATATAGCCAACAAAGACGTTAGGCACCAAAATTGAGGGATGATTGTGATAGTCACCAGTCTCTATAAAGAAAAGGGTAAGTTATACAGTCTTACATCACTTGAAAATTGATATATGTGATAGCTCATAAATAAAGAAACTACATTCTAATTAAATGAGACCTTTCAATGTTAAATACAAAAGAAAAATCGTGCGAGTTGAGACACAAAATGAACAATATTATATAAAATTAAGTATGGATCGTAACACCACAACTTTTTTTTTAAAGGGGGTAATCACGACTTGTTTTCGAGCTAGGTACTTGACATACAATTTACAATAAAAAATTATCTCATGTAAATTTTGTCCAAGCTCCTATATAAAAAAACATGTAGGCCTCAAAGTTTCCATATAAATTGTTAAAGTACCATGACAGTTAAAAATTAGTGATTAATTATAGTCACCACTTAAAATAAATATTAAAAATGATGGTACATATACCAAATAATATTGCTCTAGTAATAAACCATATAATGCTATGCCGTCTGCAAGCTGACAAATCCAATGTGGACCCACCATAGAATGCTGTGGCGACTGCAAGCTGACAAATCCAATGTGGACCCACCATATAATGCTGAGGCGACTGCAAGCTGACAAATCCAAGGTGGACCATTGTCATTTCTCTACAGAACTGCAATGCACTGAGCCATTGTCCCCACTACTTGATCCCAATTTAGTGGTTTGCTGGCTAGCTAAGCCACTACTGCCCTCAACTTTGACCTCTTTAATTTCTTTCCGTATTTATTTGTACACCGAAGCTTCGATAAATATTGGACTAGTTTCTTATAAGTCTCCTATCTAGTCATAATCTGTTCTTTACATGCGAATATGTTATTTGGTTTTTGGTCCATTCTTTAATAATGTTATCGGAACATTGTTTAACAGTTGTCCCTACGTAATAGCTAAGAAGCATAAAAATTATTCAAGAGAAAAGTAGATATATTCCGATTATTTTATCAAATATTGATATTATATTATGTGACTTCTGATACAATTGAATAGCTATTTGCAGATATAAATGTATTGACCACTTTGTATGATGGAGAACGCTTTTTAAGGCCAGTAATTAATGTTTTTCCGCGTGGTTTTTATTTTAAAACAACTTTCTAAATTTGGTTCTTGAATATTTAAAAATTAGGTAATTTCCTTTTTATAATTAAATTTGCTCTAAATGACGATATATTATTTGAGATGTGGTCTTAATTTGTTTTTGAGTCCATGCAGTCAAATAATAACATGCTAATTGTTTTAGCAACATATACCCGTACACATCTAGATATGCAATAAATAATAATAATAATAATAATAATAATAATAATAATAATAATAATAAATAAAAAAGAGTCAAATAATAACATGCTACTTGTTTTAGCAACATATACCCGTACACATCTAGATATGCAAAAAAAAAAAAAAAAACTGAGAGAGAGAGAGAGAGAGAGAGTTTTAGAAAAGTTGTATTAGTGAGTTAATAAAATCCTATTAAGCTTTGCTTAACTTCCCCAGCTGTATGTAGTACATTTTGACTATGTACGTCCGTACGCGGGCGGGCACGGCGGGGGGGGGGGGGGGGGGGGGGGGGGGGTGTTGTGGGTGGGGTTGGGGACGGTGTGTGGAACAAGGAACAAAAAACACACAGTTAAAAATGCTATGCTGATTTATAATCACACACACACACACACACACACAAATATAAAGGTTCTGCTAGCTAGTAGTATATTTACTTTTTTTTAATTGATCATTTTCTATGATTCTTACGACTCTACCCAATTGGAAATGGTCCTTTTACTATATCATCGTTAGTACTTCATTGATTATGAATATGATATTATTGTCATTTTTGTCATGGAATATCTATATATACAAAATATATAGATATATATAATGAACTTAACTTACACTAAGCAAGAGAACGAGCTCCACTATTGGTTATTTATATTCGTGATCTTTATGGGATATGCTTCTATGTTAGTGTGCGAATACTTAAGTTACCATACAAATTCCTTTCCACACAAAAAAAAAAAAAAAAAAAAGTTAAAAAATTTTACCCTAACAATTGGTATATATCCAGATTTGTGTCGAATGCGCTACCAAGACCCATATGGCATGAGTGAAGAGTGGCTGTGTTTTAATGTACTTGATTAATAAACTACCTTCATGATTTGAATTTTTAACACCCTAGCTAGCTAGTAGCTTCAGTTAACAAAAACGAGCCTATAGTCCTAGGACCAAAAACAGAATCGCATGATAGCATTTGTATCTTACTTTTTTTTTTTTTTTTTTTAATGTAAGAAAAGTAATATGCTTTTTTTTTTTCTTTAAACCGTATTGGAGTTAGTTCTGACGGGTGAAAAAGGTTCAGGTTTTAGATCTCAAATTTAAAACTTGAGTGTCCACATGGTTCCATACCAACAAAAAAAATGATCTTAACATATATCAAACTATTCATAATGTAATACCCGAAACTTTTATGACTTATGATTCCCTTAGAAACAAGGAAAACCTAAGTTTGAATCATGATCGGAATAGAATATCAGTATAAGTTTGAGTTCTCAATTAATTAGCTACGAGACTCAAAAATAGTTTGCTTAGGCAAATATAGGCCTTTTTGGGAAAAAAGGGGGCAAAATAGTAATTTTGACTTTTATTCTGGTCAAAGTTGACTAAGGTGAAACCGCAGTGTAAATTATCGGTATAGAAACTATACTGCAGAAAACTGTCGTTTCGGACGATTAAGCGAAAATAAGGCTTGAGACGTCGCTAGAGGAAAATTAAGCATGATTTTTTGAGACATAAAGGACTAAATGGTTTCGAGCTCTAAGAAAAAAATCCATTTGGCTCAGTTAAGTGCAGTTGAATTCTGGACCGTAGTCCAGTATGGCAGTACTGTTTTAAGTGAAAAACAGTACTAGTATTATTTCAATTAATGAGAAATTGGATTGTATCTCTATATTTAGGGATTTTTGGGAATTAAGTGGACCATTATGTATGAATTAGAAGTCAAGTGGCCCCACTTTAGTCACCACCTCACAGGGACTAACATGTAAATATTTTGTCTTTGAGGGGCTAAAGTGTAATTTTTGGAAATTACTACGAAAACCGTCTTTACGGTTGAGATAGCTAATAAGCTATGAAACCACCTTAGAAAATCAAGCACACCTAGTGGGAATTAAAGACCAATAAGGCTCGGAAGTATAAGAAAAATTTTATACAGTCCATTTTTACGCAGATAAATTTTGGACTGCAGTCAAGTAAAACAGTACTGAATTATACTGTGTATTAGTAAACACAGTATTAGATTTATCTGTGTTAGCTTAAAATGGGTTTGCTTTTCAAAAAGTAGCCAAACAAGGCTTTAAGATGACATCATTTACCTTTTAAATTATGACATCATTTTTATTTGGAATTATGACATCATAATTCCATGAACCAAGCCTTGAATGACAAGTGTCATGTTCTAGAACAAAATTTTGCTTCTTCCACAAGGTGATGGCCGGCCATTTTGAAGGGTATTTGTGCAAAATTTGTGCAAATACTTGCTTCTTGAAGGACTATTTTGCAATTTAAGCAAAGTTCCAAAACCTCTATAAATAGGTGCTGATTTTATTCAAAAAAAATCAGAAAACTTAGCCAAGTTCTGCCCATTTTTCAGCTCCAAAAACCTTCCCTAGGCAGCCAAGAAAAACAGAACAAAAATCAAAAATCCAAGAGAGATTTCACTATGAGTGTTCGGATTTTTGAAAGTCAAAGCTGAAAAAAATTTGGTACCCATTGGAGAGGTAGAGAGCCGGCTGTGTTAGTGCTAGGAAGAAGAAAATTTTCGGTGGCCATTGGAGGGTGAGTGGCCGGTTGTTCTAGGAACCAAGGGGGAGAGATTTTCGGACCCCAAACCCTAACCCAAAAATTTGGGGCTAATCAAGGTAATCATCCCTAGCCCTTAAACCTTTTAAATTGAGCATTTCAATTTGAAATTTAAGTGTATTTCAAGTTGGATTGTAAGAGCTTAAGCTCAAGTTATTTTCTGCCCTAAGTTTAAGATTTATGTCATGGTGCTTGATTAGGTTAGGTGGTTGATTTTTGAGCTTTATATGCTTATGCATGTTTTGCATGCTAGATGTTTGTTATATGTTCCCATAGGTTTAAGATGAATGTATGATTATGTGATTGATGGAATGGAACGTTAGAAACGATTGCATGTATGATCTTAGGCTCCCGCTGAGTTCGGTTGAGGTAGCGTGCACGTTTTAGGACGTAAAACGAAATTAAGAACCGAAACTGCCAGTCTCGGGTCAAGACTGGGCAGTGTTCTGGAAATGGTATTTTGAGGCCCTTAGAGGCCGAATTTGAAGAAACTCAAAACTACAAAGTTGTAGATAAGGGTTTTTCCTAGAGGGCAACGCGGACCGTTTTTCAAATTGAGGCTCCAATGGCCTCCGTTTTTACAAAAACCCGTGGCTAGTTTACCCAGACCCAGTTTACAGGGTCAGCCAGTTTCAAATTAAAACTGGTACGAATCTAAGCAGAACTGGACTTTTCGTAAAACACGAAAGTTTTAGGATTTTTCAAGATCTAAAACTTTCGTGAAGACAAGTTTTTCAAAATCGGAATGGATTTTTAAACTGACACGGATTTCTAAAGAGTGTGCAGGAAACAAGAAATTCCTGCACATGATTTTCTAAAACAGTACAGGAAAACTGTATTTTTGCACCAACACCAATGTTTTGACTGTGGGAAACTACTCCAAAGGCAGTTTTCAACAGTTAATAATTTTTACAAACCTTTCTCAAAGAATTACAATTTTTCAAAGTTAAACTAGAATTTTTGAACAAAGAGAACTAAGTTTTTCCAAAGCAAAGAGAAAAACAAGTTTTTGGATTCAAAAGTTATCTTACTTTTGGTAACAAAACAATGATGGACGGTAACCGGGAAGGATACCCGAGTTACGGGATGGAGTCCAAAGCCCAAAGTTGACTTAGGATAATTGAACTAAGTTTGACTACCTCAAGGGTTACTCAAGGTAACCCAACAAGGTATAAAAATTGAGTTTGATCTTAAAACCCAAAAAGGATTAAAATTAAAAATGACAAGGCATAGGCCAAGGTTAGGATGATACCTAACCCTATTCATATATGATTGGGATTAATACCCAAGGTTACCTTAAGTAACCAAGTAAGTCATCATAAGTTATAAGGGAGACTTACAGCTAGAATTTCGTAGGCATGTTGGTATGGTCACCAACATTCCACAATACTAATTAGACCCTTACCTATGTCCTTCATCAAGCAGGAGGAAGCCTGCGGCTACCCGGAAGAGGAGCAGCTTTACGTAGGACATAGTAAAAGAGGTAAGTACAAACCTCACCTGCAGTATGGAAAATAATAAAAGATATTTTCCAAGTATACATGCTATGCTATGTTATGCTATGCTATAATGCTATGCTATGTTATAATGCTATGCTATGTGATGCTATGCTATGTTATGATATGAGATGCCATGTAATGATGTGATGCTATGACATGTTACATATTATGCCATGTTTTCTAAAATGTCATGGTTTTAAAAATGTCATGTTTTCAAGAATGCCATGATATGGCAAATGTTAAGTTTGGATTTGACCTTGTGACATCATGAAGCATGTTCACTAATATTGAACCACATGGTAAGATAAATCAAGTAAGGTGTCGTACCAACCTCCCGTGATCGAGGAGGCTACATGTTCAAAACCAGTGGTGACATTTACCTCTCGTTGATGCGTGAGGGTCACGTTATAATTCCCAGAACTGTTAGGGTCTTGCAAACCCTAGCTTTGTCTGGAGGTTGCGCGCTTTTGGTACGGACACTAGGGGCCCACATGTAATCAAGATAATGAGTAAAAGTGCCTAAAAGATTTATAATTGGACATAATCGGATCATGCATAAACTACATGATGATTGATATGTTACTTGATGTTTGAAAAGATTTTTGTGAGATCATGTTTGTACTTGCTGGGCGAAAGCTCATTTGTATATTTCATACTGTAGGTAAGACGCCTGCAGCATTACTTGATGGGCCATGGAGACGATGCAGCGAGTGAAGGGCGGTGTGGGATACCACTACGCAATATTTTCCGCAAATGTTTTTAAGTATGTTGTTGTATATGGATGTGATGTAATGTTTCCAAGGTCCGATTTAAAAGGTCATGGTAACCTTATAGTCGGCATAACAAGTAAAAGGGCTAGACATGATGAAGTTTACCCGTCAGTACAAGTTAATTCAAGTTTAGTTTTGAGTTATGATTTTTAAAATAAAATTTAAAGTTTTAAAGTTTAAAGAAAAAAAATTTTATCCTGAAATTTTTCGATAAAACAAAGATTTAAGTTTAGCAAGTTTGGTAACGGCCCACGTTTACGTAGTATGCCCCTACGTGGACGGGTTGGGGGTGTTACAGTTTGGTATCAGAGCGGTATCCTGCCAGCCTACTTCACTTTGCTTCACATCGTTTCTGCAAGTGCCCAAGTAAGTTAATTTATTTTTCCTTCGATTAGAAATGTGAGGAATTAAGAACTAGAATTAGAAGATGGTTCATCGTGCATACGAACAAACCAAATTTTTGCAAGAGTCTAATCTTGCAACTATAGTGATTAAGTTATAACGATAATTGCTGGAATAGCAACAAGAAAAGAATAGGCTTCGAGATCATATAGCCTATCGCTTCATCTCGGGTATAGTGATATTAAGAAATTATTTTCCTTCTAAGGAATGGATCAATACCATGGAAGTTAAGTTTCCTGATTGTGAAACTTTTACCCCATAAGAGTATTATTAGATACGGGGAAAATTTTGATGATGCCTTAGTTTGGGGGTAGCAACTAGGCATTATGCCAATATGAGTTGGATGCTACCAACGACAATTTATTAGGCTAAGATAATAATGATGATGGCTATGAGTCTGATGATCAAGTTAGTGAGGTTGAGATCAATAGTAACAACCTTGGAGTCGATATATAATGGTTTGACTAATGTCGACTATATACGACCTTTTAAGTAATGGAAATCATGAAATGATGATGGAAAGTTTTACATATTCCTTAGAACTATGATTATGTGCTATAAAGGAAATGTCCGAAGCAATGAGAAAAGCTTCTACTGGCTAACAAGTAGCTAGTTGATATGAGGATATCTTTCACTGCATCACTCGAACAGTAATACGTTTCAATAATACTATTTATTATTGTTTTCCATGATTAACTTGGAAAAGATTCCAAGAAGTTATTTTATGTATGGTGCTTGATCTTATGCTTATTAGAACCAACTCACGTTATGTTGTGATATGTTATGGGCTGAACCCTTGAGGAATAGAGTTCCAAGAGAGGGGCCATCATGTCAAGAAAAGGGCCGATCCTTGAGGAAGAAAAATATTTCCAAGATAGGGGCCATCATGATAAGAAAAAGGGTTCTAATAGCAAAAGATTAACATTGTACCAGAGGGTTCTCAGCTTTAGTTAATTGAAAGAAAAATATTTTCAATATGATATATTCGCTGAGCCCTCAAATAAAGTTAAAGAAAAGTATCTTAATTATAAGATACAATATGTTTTCTTTTCAAGTATGAAAAGTTATATCTACTTTTCAAATATAGCAAGTAATATGATATACTTGCTCAGTTCTTCATGTAAATAGTTCTTGTGATGCAGTATGAAAGAAAAGTATGAGGACATGAAAACATGAGAGTATGAGGATATGAATTATGAGGATGTAGAAAGAAGATTATGGTTCTATATAAAAGACCTGATCTTATTAAGTTATTCAAATGGGAATGTGAACAAGTTACTATGAATTGATAGTGGATTGAAGAAAAGTCACTTAGGATTATTCGAATTTTCGAGGACGAAAATCTTTTAAGGAGGGTAGATTGTAATACCCGAAACTTTTATGACTTATGATTCCCTTAGAAACAAGGAAAACCTAAGTTTGAATCATGATCGGAATAGAATATCAGTATAAGTTTGAGTTCTCAATTAATTAGCTACGAGACTCAAAAATAGTTTGCTTAGGCAAATATAGGCCTTTTTGGGAAAAAAGGGGGCAAAATAGTAATTTTGACTTTTATTCTGGTCAAAGTTGACTAAGGTGAAACCGCAGTGTAAATTATCGGTATAGAAACTATACTGCAGAAAACTGTCGTTTCGGACGATTAAGCGAAAATAAGGCTTGAGACGTCGCTAGAGGAAAATTAAGCATGATTTTTTGAGACATAAAGGACTAAATGGTTTCGAGCTCTAAGAAAAAAATCCATTTGGCTCAGTTAAGTGCAGTTGAATTCTGGACCGTAGTCCAGTATGGCAGTACTGTTTTAAGTGAAAAACAGTACTAGTATTATTTCAATTAATGAGAAATTGGATTGTATCTCTATATTTAGGGATTTTTGGGAATTAAGTGGACCATTATGTATGAATTAGAAGTCAAGTGGCCCCACTTTAGTCACCACCTCACAGGGACTAACATGTAAATATTTTGTCTTTGAGGGGCTAAAGTGTAATTTTTGGAAATTACTACGAAAACCGTCTTTACGGTTGAGATAGCTAATAAGCTATGAAACCACCTTAGAAAATCAAGCACACCTAGTGGGAATTAAAGACCAATAAGGCTCGGAAGTATAAGAAAAATTTTATACAGTCCATTTTTACGCAGATAAATTTTGGACTGCAGTCAAGTAAAACAGTACTGAATTATACTGTGTATTAGTAAACACAGTATTAGATTTATCTGTGTTAGCTTAAAATGGGTTTGCTTTTCAAAAAGTAGCCAAACAAGGCTTTAAGATGACATCATTTACCTTTTAAATTATGACATCATTTTTATTTGGAATTATGACATCATAATTCCATGAACCAAGCCTTGAATGACAAGTGTCATGTTCTAGAACAAAATTTTGCTTCTTCCACAAGGTGATGGCCGGCCATTTTGAAGGGTATTTGTGCAAAATTTGTGCAAATACTTGCTTCTTGAAGGACTATTTTGCAATTTAAGCAAAGTTCCAAAACCTCTATAAATAGGTGCTGATTTTATTCAAAAAAAATCAGAAAACTTAGCCAAGTTCTGCCCATTTTTCAGCTCCAAAAACCTTCCCTAGGCAGCCAAGAAAAACAGAACAAAAATCAAAAATCCAAGAGAGATTTCACTATGAGTGTTCGGATTTTTGAAAGTCAAAGCTGAAAAAAATTTGGTACCCATTGGAGAGGTAGAGAGCCGGCTGTGTTAGTGCTAGGAAGAAGAAAATTTTCGGTGGCCATTGGAGGGTGAGTGGCCGGTTGTTCTAGGAACCAAGGGGGAGAGATTTTCGGACCCCAAACCCTAACCCAAAAATTTGGGGCTAATCAAGGTAATCATCCCTAGCCCTTAAACCTTTTAAATTGAGCATTTCAATTTGAAATTTAAGTGTATTTCAAGTTGGATTGTAAGAGCTTAAGCTCAAGTTATTTTCTGCCCTAAGTTTAAGATTTATGTCATGGTGCTTGATTAGGTTAGGTGGTTGATTTTTGAGCTTTATATGCTTATGCATGTTTTGCATGCTAGATGTTTGTTATATGTTCCCATAGGTTTAAGATGAATGTATGATTATGTGATTGATGGAATGGAACGTTAGAAACGATTGCATGTATGATCTTAGGCTCCCGCTGAGTTCGGTTGAGGTAGCGTGCACGTTTTTAGGACGTAAAACGAAATTAAGAACCGAAACTGCCAGTCTCGGGTCAAGACTGGGCAGTGTTCTGGAAATGGTATTTTGAGGCCCTTAGAGGCCGAATTTGAAGAAACTCAAAACTACAAAGTTGTAGATAAGGGTTTTTCCTAGAGGGCAACGCGGACGTTTTTCAAATTGAGGCTCCAATGGCCTCCGTTTTTACAAAAACCCGTGGCTAGTTTACCCAGACCCAGTTTACAGGGTCAGCCAGTTTCAAATTAAAACTGGTACGAATCTAAGCAGAACTGGACTTTTCGTAAAACACGAAAGTTTTAGGATTTTTCAAGATCTAAAACTTTCGTGAAGACAACGTTTTCAAAATCGGAATGGATTTTTAAACTGACACGGATTTCTAAAGAGTGTGCAGGAAACAAGAAATTCCTGCACATGATTTTCTAAAACAGTACAGGAAAACTGTATTTTTGCACCAACACCAATGTTTTGACTGTGGGAAACTACTCCAAAGGCAGTTTTCAACAGTTAATAATTTTTACAAACCTTTCTCAAAGAATTACAATTTTTCAAAGTTAAACTAGAATTTTTGAACAAAGAGAACTAAGTTTTTCCAAAGCAAAGAGAAAAACAAGTTTTTGGATTCAAAAGTTATCTTACTTTTGGTAACAAAACAATGATGGACGGTAACCGGGAAGGATACCCGAGTTACGGGATGGAGTCCAAAGCCCAAAGTTGACTTAGGATAATTGAACTAAGTTTGACTACCTCAAGGGTTACTCAAGGTAACCCAACAAGGTATAAAAATTGAGTTTGATCTTAAAACCAAAAAGGATTAAAATTAAAAATGACAAGGCATAGGCCAAGGTTAGGATGATACCTAACCCTATTCATATATGATTGGATTAATACCCAAGGTTACCTTAAGTAACCAAGTAAGTCATCATAAGTTATAAGGGAGACTTACAGCTAGAATTTCGTAGGCATGTTGGTATGGTCACCAACATTCCACAATACTAATTAGACCCTTACCTATGTCCTTCATCAAGCAGGAGGAAGCCTGCGGCTACCCGGAAGAGGAGCAGCTTTACGTAGGACATAGTAAAAAGGTAAGTACAAACCTCACCTGCAGTATGGAAAATAATAAAAGATATTTTCCAAGTATACATGCTATGCTATGTATGCTATGCTATAATGCTATGCTATGTTATAATGCTATGCTATGTGATGCTATGCTATGTTATGATATGAGATGCCATGTAATGATGTGATGCTATGACATGTTA
>CM046361.1:12353653-12380754 GCA_025413025.1 Ficus hispida
TTTTTTTCTCTATTAAATACTAATCTAGCTAGTTCAGATTCTCAATCCAATCAGATTTTTTTCAGTCTAAACCTATGCTCTGAACAAACACTGCGTCCGATTGAGGCATTTTCCATCATTTTAGCCCTAAAAATTAAAAAAAAAAACGGCGGGAGTATACTTTGTTGGTTTGCTCGTCATATTAGTACTTAAACATCTCTTGGACCATATAACATTATTCGGTTTGCTAGCTAGTAAGGTTTATAATGAGGCCTATTTTAAGAACCGGTTTTTAAAGATATAATTTCAGCTTATCTTTGTTACGTCAGTTCTTGCTAATAATAATGGTTAGTCTCTGCTTTCGATTTGTTTTCAGTTTTAGGACGGTTTCCAATTTGGGTTGTATTTCTTTACTTTGTTTTGACTTCTTTTTTTTTTTTTTTCTTTTATTTTATTAAATAGAGTTTGTGGCCTGGTGTAATATAAAAGATATCAATTTAATTTGGATGTTCTAGCTTTCTTGAGATCTCAATAAATGATTTTATGTCTGAAGTTTTAACTTTGGAGGATTTAAGGGACTGTAATAATTTGTTTTGGGGGATTGAGTAGTTTCTGGGGCTCAGAATTTTGAAGAGCCAAGTACGTAATCAATTTCATGGACATGTAATAATTCTTGATAATAGCTTTAAAGCAACAAATAATTAGGTATTTTCAATCAAGTTAATGCCTAAGACAGTGAAATCTTCTCAAGTACCACAATATACATGATTCACTCTTACGATACTTGAGGGACGTGCCTGAGGCACATCTCCTTATTGTTTAAGCATTCGTTTGGATGAACTATTACATAAATGTTCATTTCACTTGGAGGTTTGCATTCAAATGTAAAATTTAAATTATGCATTCAAATAAAATATATGTTTAGATAGTTTTTATTAAAAATAACATTAAATAGTGTAAAATAGAAAAATGAGTAGTAAAGATTCTTAAAAAAATGAAAATTTGGGTTTAAATTATTGTAAGATAGTGAAACATTCAAATGCTTACACTCTAATAGTTGTTTAACTAAACACATATTGTATTACAATGGAACAATGAACTATTCTATTAGTTTATCTGAATGAATGCTAAGTTCCTTTTTTCATGTTAATATATTTTTTGTTTCTAGAAATCATATTAAACATTTTTAATCTGATTAATGTGTTTTAATAGAAAAGGTTATTTAATTTAATTTTCTAATAATTTTTTGACGATACGTTTAAAAAATATTTTGATTCAAGTTTTAATAATTCGAGTTAATGAAAGAGTTTTAGCAAGTTGCATCTCAAGGTATAGAGATGTAAAATGGATAAATTATACCAAATTTTAAACGAAAAACAACAAATAAATCTTTTAGACACAAAAGCACAAAAGTTCTTTAAAAAAAATATATTCTAAGATAATAGACATAAATATTGTAACATTAAGTAACCTAATTTTCTGAAAAGTTGAACTCAAGCAATTTCTAAAATATAAATCTTGAATGTACACAATTATAGTACATGAAATTCTCGATATTTTTTAATTTATTGATGTCTTGTTGTTCCTTTTTTCAAATTATTAGACCATTAGTATATACCTATGTAGAAACAAAATATAAAACAAAATCAGAAAACAGAAAACATGAAAGCAAGCAAGCTAGCATAAATTGATGTATGAGGTGTGTGAGAGGATAAAGAAGACACAAGTGCATCAAAACTAAATCATTAGACTAACTAAATGAAAAAGAGTAAATTTGAACCATTGGATCAAAGGTTGAAGTACAAAAAATTTCAAAAGCTAGTCCCACTTCTGTATTATACTAAATAATTAGCGTCCCTGTACCCATTAGTAAGTTGTTAGTAATTAATTTTCTATGATTGTACAAATTTTTTTTCAAAGAAATTATAAAACTATTAAATATGATTATTATATTTCAATAAAAAAAAGTTTTTTTTTGTCAAACAGTTTATCAATGGTATCTATACAAATATCTTGATTCACCTTTTAAAATTTTAGTTAAATTTAAATAACTATAGTATTTGCATTTCAAGATATAGAGGTGTGAAAATGAGTAAATTAAGTCACCTTTAAATAAACATCAACAAAGTTTACATAAATTGCAAAAAAAAATTTTATAACTATATTATATTATGTGTGTACATATATGTTAAATCAACAAATTTTTATAATTACATAAAATTTTATTTGTGTATGTGTATATATATATATATATAGTACATATACAAAGAGCAAGATATCAACAAAATTATATATCTAATTACGTGTATGTATATATTAAATTAACAAATGTATATAGTTACATAAATTTATGAGTGTGTATTTATGTACACGTTACATGTACAAAGAGTGTTATTTTATGAACGTGTGTGTGTGTGCGTTTTTCCTAAAATATAAAAATATAATAATAATGAAGTCATCCATGATCCAAGTTGTCCATCATAGACATATAAAAAGTTATTATAGATAATTTGTATGATTACATACAAAGTAACACTAGAATTGAAATATTAAAAAAGAAAACCTTAAAAGCAAACAAGCAAACACAAATGATGTGTGAGGTGTAAGAGGCCAAACAAGCCATGTGGATTGAAATTGAACCGTTGGATTTAAACTAAATAAAAAGGATAGAATTTTGAACCATTAGATCAAAAGGTTGAAGTGTAAAAACCTTCAAGGCTATTCTCACTTGTATATATACTAGTTTAAAATATGTGCTATGTATGTTGGACAAATTTGAGAAATTTATCTAAACAGGAAAAAATTAAAATAATAAATACAAAAAAAAAAAAAAGGATCCAAGAAATAAAAGTCATGAAAAAAGGTCAAAAATATAAACGGACTAAAATGAAAGCAACTATCAACATGAAAAAGGACTACAAAAAAAAAAAAAAAAAGGCCAAAAAACAAAAAGAAAAAAGGACTAAAATGAAAAAACAAATGATACCGAAAAAAAAAATTGAGGACCAAAGAATAATTACAAAAGTAAAAAAAAAAAAAAAAGACTAAAATGAAAAAATATTGATCCAAAAAAATAATAAAAAAATTGATTAAAAAAAAACTGTAGGATCAAAAAATAAATATAAAAATTTTCATTTTGGTTTTGGATGACGTACGGTGAGAAGTACAATATTGTGCTTTTTATAATATTCTATAGATTATAGCTTATCTGCTAGTACATTAATTGATTTGATATATATCCTATACAATGCAGTTCTTCGAAGGCACTGCCAATATTCATAGCCTCCCAGAATAGTACTTCGCGGGTGCGGTAGTACTAATTAACTGTTTTACCTGCCTTTAATTGATTTAGGGATCATTTGGAACTCATCGAAATTTGAGAATAATTGCACAATTTGAGATTTACGAAGAATAGAACGAATAGTTTGCCAGACAACATTGTTGATTGTTCCTTTTTTTTTTTTTTAAGTTATTAAAAAATAAAATAAAAGATCAATAGCATTTTGAAAAGATCGAGAAATTAAATATTAAAAAAGCTCACTATGCTTAAAGAAATTAATTAATGATTGAACTTCTAATTGGGAGAGAGATTTGGTTATATTGCTTGGTTTTGAATAGAGAACTCAGACACTGTTCTCAAGAGTGGTCGCTACACTAAAATATAGCTCGTCTGGAAAGAATTCGAGAGTCATCTTTGAATACCACAAAAGCATAATAATGGAAATGCAAACAAAGACCCACACAACTTGGCGAATAACACTTTTTTTTTTCTTTTCCTTTTTTCAAACACGAAGAGAAGAGAAAACAAGCATAGGAAAAACTTGATCTAGCATCTAATTATTACACATAGATATTAGGACAGTATTCTGCTAATTTATGCAAAACTAATATCTTGTTCTTTGAAGTGAACCTAACTAGTACTAATCTCTAATCTTGAATTCGAATTAGTAGTTTTTGAACCAAAAAAGAAAAAAAGAAAAGAAAAACATAAGAACGCATTGGAATTATAACATTTTACATAACGAAGTATATCTTTTTCAACGGCGTTACACAAACATACATTGTTATTGGAGCAATAACAATACATAGTTCAGATAGAGCCTAGAATTTAATTAAACACGAAGAAAGAAAAATACACCTAAAATCAAAACGGATGATTAATTTTACACTAAACAAAAAAAGAAATTAAAAAAAAAAAAAGAAATTAAAGAGAATCTCACAAATTAAGCAAGAAAGCAACACAAGTACATCAATGAGCTGTAGAAGTCCCACAAACATAACATAATAAACTAGACTGAAAAAAGAGAGGGGTAAAAAAAAGAACAAGAAATAACATGATTAATACCACAAAATCCGCAGCTAGCAAGCAGATCAGCAACTAATCATAAAAATTTCCTAAAATACGCAGGTTATCGTTTTTCAAATCGTACAAACACAATTCGGAAGCTTCTTTTTGCAGTGATCTTCAGATGATGAGTGAGATATTCCTGCAACCTTTTCAGTGGAAACAAGAATATCTAGTAAGACCCTGGAGGGCCAGCGTTATGTTGAGGATCTGGTCCACCTGGTGCTCTTCTATCCGGTTCCTTTAAACTCCTACGACTGAACCTCCGTACCTTGCTCAAATGATCGTAGCCTAACTCACGTAAAATGGCATCACTGTCGATTCTTTTCCGCATGGTCGACTTGTGGGCGCTTTCATAATGTAGCTGTTCCCGACCGCTCACATGAACCGTCAACAGAACGAGTAAGATCATAAGCATCAAAGCTCCCATGAAGGTTGATTTGGCCATTTTTTTTTATTGTGCAAGAAATTGTTAAGGTTTGGTTAAGCAAACAAAAGTAGCAATATTTAGTACTAGTACTGGGGTGAGTGTCACTACTGGAAAAACGACCCCCAATTTATATTGCAAATCAAAGTGGTGCGGATCATGGCTTAATTAGTTTATTTTTGCTTTAAGTTCGGCGCTAAGGATAACTATTAAAAAGATTAAACGATTATATGGTCATTAACTTTAATGAGGGACACCAATATATTCAAATACCAATTTTTTTATGTCAATTCACGTGACAATGAGTTGTCATTTTTTCATTAGTACTTATAGTTTTTTAATTTTTCATTAGCATGATGACAATTTTAAAACATTCCAAACAAATAATAACAACTTACATGTTGTGTTTGTTTGTATTAAAAATTTGACATTACATTGTGATCCCTAGTATTGTTCATATAATACGTAAATGAGTTGACACGTGAATTTATGACTGGTTAAAAATAAGTGGATATGATAACAATAAATGAGTGGTGGGACCACAAATATACCGTCTATATGGTTGAACAAAAACTCTGAAACCAGTTTGTTGTAATCAAGAATGATATCCTATTAACTAATTGCGTAAAGAACAATTAGACCAGATTAAGAGCGAATGAAGTAATCGCAAATGATTAAATCCATAATAAACATAAGCAATTTATAATAGCTCAGACAATATGTCCTGCGTCTATATTTCGGGCCTTAATTCACTAAGATCAATAATCCACTAAACCAAAAGAAAAATTGACCGATTATTGTCATTAATTTCATGTTCGTTCAAGTTCGAATTATTCTCATTCAAGTGCGATGCCGAGTTTAAAATCAAAAGTCAACAATGAGGTTTTGTGAAAGAATGCTCAAATCTTGTTTCTAAAGAGTCTTGAGCTAATCTGGTTGATGCATAATACCATGAACATTCAATCAAAAGGAAGCATCTAATCCTAGTAGTTTGATAATTAAATAATTGTTAATTAGTATGAAATGGAGACAGTTTGGCATACATTGACGCAGTTATCATTTATAAAAAGCCGCGACTACTAATCTCAAATAGAACAAATTAGCATTTGTTCTTAATGCTCAAAGTATGAAGGGTATCAAATTGCGTATATAAGACAAGAATACGCCATTTTCTACCCAAAAAGAGACCAGAATAGGCCACAGACTTTTTTTTTCCCCTTCCTTTGCCAGGTTTTCCTCATTGACTTATCTAGTTTATATAGAATATTCTGATGAGTGCCCTCTTAATTTCTTAATTCAGAAAGTAGATCCTTATCTATTCTAGTTGTTTTTTCTACTATTTTTCTTTCGTGTAGGGTTGTCTCGTTTGTCTTAAAGTATTAAAAGAATTAATTAATCTTACTTTATCGTTAAAAAGGAAATCTTATTTATTTGTCAGATTAAAAGATTTTTTTTGGGTTAAAAAAGTGTTCTTTGAAATTTTTTTTTGAAATTAAAAATAATGATAGTGAGGGTGGGTGAGTTTTTGCATGGGATGAGCAAGGTGGGGGAGGGACGAAGAGACGGCATTGTGAACTAGGGGTTGAGGGAGTGAGGGCGACGATGAGCTAAGGGTGGGAGGTGGCGATTCAGATTTGGGGTGGGAGAGATTGTGCATTGGCAAGCTAGGAGCTGGGAATTGCGATGCGGATCTGGGGCAGGAAAAGAGGAGCTAGGAATTGTGATGCGGTTCTGGGGCGGGAAAGGAGGATGTGACGACGAGCTTGGGAAAACATGATATTTGTCCTCAATTTCCATGAACTAAACTAGCGGAAGGAGAAGTTTTACAAACATTTCAAAATTTAGGAGGTCGGATGTTACAAATTGATGTTTAGTGTGCATTTTGTAACATGATCCAAAGTTTGGGGGGCAAACGTGAAATTTATATATATGTAGATAAAAACAAATAGCACTTTCACTTTCTTTATATATATATTTTTTAATTTTGTTAGTAGTCTATGGTTAGATTCTGAAATTTTTATCCCTTTTTTCACAATAAATTAAAATAAGTGCTTTGATATAAAATCAGTTGCTTATTATATGAGTCGACCTAATTCTGATATGCCAACTACGTACTCTAATTCCTAAAAGGTATAATAATAATAATAACAATAATAATATGTGGAGAGGAGAAAAAGTGCCCCACTCAAATTAATTATTAAAATAAATAGAAAAAAAATGTAAATAAAGAAATTTCGAATGTATTGCAAAAGCGAATCAAATAAAACTCTTTCACTTTCGAACATGAAGTTTATAGACATTCTTCATTTTAGAACTACTAATCATGTCTCTTTTCATAATATCGAGCTACGCTAACTATCCCAAGATTTTGAAACCATAACCATTTCTTTTTGAACTAGTGCATAACGATCACCTGACATAACATTTTTGTAGTTTGGAACCTCTTCAAAATCGCCAATCCTTGTATGAAGAAGATAGAGGATTACTCTAATATTTGTCGTCCCATTCTTTTCTATATTTGACAAGAGTGAAATCTTCTTATGCTTCCTCAATCTAATCCTCTCAAGAAAGTCTTGAGACAACATTATTTATTTCAGGAAAAGCATTATGGGCAGCTTGAGATGATGTATGCATGGAAAAACGATGATGATAAAGCGCCTGAACTCACATCACTAATTAGGCACTAGATTTTTAACCCCGATATGCTCTGGTTATTGTCCTCAGGAGTAGCCCCTTCATCTTGGATTTCGTGCATTCTGAAGAACTAGAAGTGCTAGTCTCTGAATCAATCAGAGTCCGATTCTCCTTCTCACGAAAATCACTTTCAGTAACCGAAGTACGAAAAGCCCTAGAGTTGTTTTCTCCAAAATTTTTGTTCGAACTATGAAATAATAAACTTTATTAATTCAAATATCCTTTTCCCTCGTGCTTCTTTTGATATGATATTGTCTGCTTTTAGCCTTAATTCACACGGTTTTGCTTTTGAGTTTTACACCAAAACGCCCCATACCATTATGAAATTATCTATTTACTTATGAACTATTATATATATCAATTTTTAAGTAATGTGAGACTGCACAGCTTACCATTTTTCTTAAAGGGGCTGATAACTATCACAATCACTCATTCTTTTGGGACCCAATGTCCTCGTTGGCCATAATTTTGATTGGGTATAGTTTTTAATACCATTAGTAACGACCTATGCCTTCCTTTTGTATGATATTATTTGCTTTAGGACTTAATTTATATGATATAAGGAAAATAATAAGTTATGCAATCCCACATTATTTGAGAATAGATATATATGATGGTTCATAAATAAATAGATTACTTATTAATTTTATGAGGTCTTTTGAAGTCCAAGACAAAATCGTACAGGTAAAAGTCTAAAGCAGATAATATCAAATGATATTAGAGCCTAAACCCAACCAAAAATATAGCCAACAAAGACGTTAGGCACCAAAATTGAGGGATGATTGTGATAGTCACCAGTCTCTATAAAGAAAAGGGTAAGTTATACAGTCTTACATCACTTGAAAATTGATATATGTGATAGCTCATAAGTAAAGAAACTACATTCTAATTAAATGAGACCTTTCAATGTTAAATACAAAAGAAAAATCGTGCGAGTTGAGACACAAAATGAACAATATTATATAAAATTAAGTATGGATCGTAACACCACAACTTTTTTTTTAAAGGGGGTAATCACGACTTGTTTTCGAGCTAGGTACTTGACATACAATTTACAATAAAAAATTATCTCATGTAAATTTTGTCCAAGCTCCTATATAGAAAAACATGTAGGCCTCAAAGTTTCCATATAAATTGTCAAAGTACCATGACAGTTAAAAATTAGTGATTAATTATAGTCACCACTTAAAATAAATATTAAAAATGATGGTACATACACCGAATAATATTGCTCTAGTAATAAACCATATAATGCTATGCCGTCTGCAAGCTGACAAATCCAATGTGGACCCACCATAGAATGCTGTGGCGACTGCAAGCTGACAAATCCAATGTGGACCCACCATATAATGCTGAGGCGACTGCAAGCTGACAAATCCAAGGTGGACCATTGTCATTTCTCTACAGAACTGCAATGCACTGAGCCATTGTCCCCACTACTTGATCCCAATTTAGTGGTTTGCTGGCTAGCTAAGCCACTACTGCCCTCAACTTTGACCTCTTTAATTTCTTTCCGTATTTATTTGTACACCGAAGCTTCGATAAATATTGGACTAGTTTCTTATAAGTCTCCTATCTAGTCATAATCTGTTCTTTACATGCGAATATGTTATTTGGTTTTTGGTCCATTCTTTAATAATGTTATCGGAACATTGTTTAACAGTTGTCCCTACGTAATAGCTAAGAAGCATAAAAATTATTCAAGAGAAAAGTAGATATATTCCGATTATTTTATCAAATATTGATATTATATTATGTGACTTCTGATACAATTGAATAGCTATTTGCAGATATAAATGTATTGACCACTTTGTATGATGGAGAACGCTTTTTAAGGCCAGTAATTAATGTTTTTCCGCGTGGTTTTTATTTTAAAACAACTTTCTAAATTTGGTTCTTGAATATTTAAAAATTAGGTAATTTCCTTTTTATAATTAAATTTGCTCTAAATGACGATATATTATTTGAGATGTGGTCTTAATTTGTTTTTGAGTCCATGCAGTCAAATAATAACATGCTAATTGTTTTAGCAACATATACCCGTACACATCTAGATATGCAATAAATAATAATAATAATAATAATAATAATAATAATAAATAAAAAAGAGTCAAATAATAACATGCTACTTGTTTTAGCAACATATACCCGTACACATCTAGATATGCAAAAAAAAAAAAAAAAAAAAAAAAAAAAAAAAAAAAAAAACTGAGAGAGAGAGAGAGAGAGAGAGAGAGTTTTAGAAAAGTTGTATTAGTGAGTTAATAAAATCCTATTAAGCTTTGCTTAACTTCCCCAGCTGTATGTAGTACATTTTGACTATGTACGTCCGTACGCGGGCGGGCACGGCGGGGGGGGGGGGGGGGGGGGGGGGGTGTTGTGGGTGGGGTTGGGGACGGTGTGTGGAACAAGGAACAAAAAACACACAGTAAAAATGCTATGCTGATTTATAATCACACACACACACACACACACACAAATATAAAGGTTCTGCTAGCTAGTAGTATATTTACTTTTTTTTAATTGATCATTTTCTATGATTCTTACGACTCTACCCAATTGGAAATGGTCCTTTTACTATATCATCGTTAGTACTTCATTGATTATGAATATGATATTATTGTCATTTTTGTCATGGAATATCTATATATACAAAATATATAGATATATATAATGAACTTAACTTACACTAAGCAAGAGAACGAGCTCCACTATTGGTTATTTATATTCGTGATCTTTATGGGATATGCTTCTATGTTAGTGTGCGAATACTTAAGTTACCATACAAATTCCTTTCCACACAAAAAAAAAAAAAAAAAAAAAAAAAAAAAAAAAAAGTTAAAAAATTTTACCCTAACAATTGGTATATATCCAGATTTGTGTCGAATGCGCTACCAAGACCCATATGGCATGAGTGAAGAGTGGCTGTGTTTTAATGTACTTGATTAATAAACTACCTTCATGATTTGAATTTTTAACACCCTAGCTAGCTAGTAGCTTCAGTTAACAAAAACGAGCCTATAGTCCTAGGACCAAAAACAGAATCGCATGATAGCATTTGTATCTTACTTTTTTTTTTTTTTTTTTAATGTAAGAAAAGTAATATGCTTTTTTTTTTTCTTTAAACCGTATTGGAGTTAGTTCTGACGGGTGAAAAAGGTTCAGGTTTTAGATCTCAAATTTAAAACTTGAGTGTCCACATGGTTCCATACCAACAAAAAAAATGATCTTAACATATATCAAACTATTCATAATAGATGAAATTGGATCCTATAACAGAATCTCTTATGCTTCAATCTGTGTCAAATTTACTTTATAAGCGTCATTGATTTACTTGTAATATCAAGATTAATGGTAATAATCTAACAAAGATTGCAATGCGGTTGGCCTACATGTATATTCATATTCAACCTATCATATTAAATTGACATTTTCAGTGTAAATGAAAATTAAAAAAAAAAAGTACTAGAAACTAAATTGTAGTGAACTAAACTTGTCAAAAAAATTTTACAGCAGGATTTAATTAAAGGCAAACAAGAGTAGTTCCCTTATCTTTGATTTATAAATAAGATCTCCACAATGACATAAAAGAGACGGAAGTGGATCATAAAAAATTTATAGCTATAGCCTAATCACACCTAGTCTATATATATATATATATATATATATATATAGTCTTATAATGGCCACGATGAAGACCACTTTTAAAAAGCTAATT
This sequence comes from Ficus hispida, assembly GCA_025413025.1. Lineage (NCBI taxonomy): Eukaryota > Viridiplantae > Streptophyta > Magnoliopsida > Rosales > Moraceae > Ficus > Ficus hispida. The sequence goes on from CM046361.1 coordinate 12,364,817, forward strand.
AACAACGGACTCCGAATCAATGAGAATGACTGAAAGTTGAATCAGTCATTTTGTTATATAAAGAACCCAGTAATTAATTTAAGTTTACGGTCTTACACAAAAATCATGGTATAATATTCCTAAGATATACATTGATAATATCTTCTTCTGATCTATCTAGCACTATCGAACTTAATTCTTATCTCCTTATTTTGTCAAATGCTAATTCGTGAACATAAAAATCATTGTACAGCACCACCACAGCTTAGTTTAGTTTAGTTTAGTTTAGTTTTTTTTTTTTTTGGGTTCTACAACTTGGCCATTTTTACAGTAATTATAATAAAATTATGCATTAATATAGGGATTGTTGTAGGGTGTCTGTTTCTCCCATTTTGTAAAGGTTCTGCTTTTCATTGTATTCTTTTCTATTTTTGTTTTATTTTTATTTTTTTATTTTTGTTTTTGTATGATAACATCTTGAAGGGCCAAATCTAAATGTATCTTGCCTGTTTAGTGGTCAGAGATTAGGGTCACTATCCACACGATTACAAATACAAAATACATTCTTTTAGCACTATGATTGTCAATAAGAAATTGATACCTCTTTAGCTTGTTATAAGTTGGCAAAAATATTGCTTTTGTGGTAGTGCAGAATCCCACCAAATTTATATAGCAAACTAATTAATATTTTACATGTGATACAGAGATTGAGGGTTAATTTTGATCGTACACTCGAACCATATGTAATAAAACATAATGGTATTTATGTGAACTTTGTATCATATAGTCAACCTTTATTCAGTTAAAGACTAGACAAACTGTACCCAAGAATGAGAACTATTTCTCGACTTGACCGTAATTTTTTTTTTTTTTTTTTTGTCAAAGAAAGTACTTTATAAGTATAAAGTTATTACTATTTGGAAAAAGGAAACGATCACTCGCTTGTTAATTCCATGCATGTGCTATAACATACTATCAAAGGAAAATGCTTCACCTTCTACCGGATTGAGTTGAGATGTGAGTGAAACGGTTTTTTTTTTTTTTTCCGTGTTCTTCTTTTTTACTTTCCCAATACAAATGCACTTAAAAACTTTCCTGGCCACTACTAAATACGGACATGTTTGGTTGCCCATGTTGTATTATATTATATCGTATTATGAGTATTGTATCATATCATATTGTCATAAGACGTACGGTATACAATGTTTAGGATTCTAAATTATTATTAAGGTCATAAGACTAACCTCAACCTAGAACTCGAGATAAACCCAGGGCATGGGCCCGTGCTTGGCCGACCTCGACTCCAAATCTGATCTTGACCCTTATATAAAATATTACAACACACTTAATGTGTCGTTTTAATACAACGTTGATCGTATTGATCAAAAGTCACTCCTATTTGGTAAGATGCAAATACAACTTATTATCCAATGTTTATTTATACAGTACAACGATTTTATCAAACATTGTTTTATTGTAAAACAATATGATACAGTATTCTAATACGATATACTAAACTTGTCTTATATATTAAACATTTTAATAGTCCGAAAGTAAGATGACGTCCTCTGGGGAAAAATAAGTAAAAAGAGAGAGAGAAATGAGTCCTTTCAGAAAACGATATTTGGGTCCATTAATTATATAGAATTATAAAAGTCTCGTATCAATTTGTTGTAAGAATCCAACTGTACTATACCACCTTCCCGTCGTCGCACCACATTTCTCGATGGCTGAATATATATATATATATATATATATATATATTACAAACATGATGTATTGGACAGCACTATACCACGGCTGTGCTTATCCATCATTTCTTCTCATAAGCAGTGTTCAATTCTAAAATCTGAATTAATCAGAGAGCACATTAATGCTACATTTGATAGAGTAGAAAAATAGAAGCAAATAATGAAAAAACTTTAAAGTGAAAAAGAGAATATTGAGTTGTTTACAGAATAAATTGGGAAAGAAAAAATTTTTTAAAAAAAATTTAATGAACTCAAATTTTTTTAATACTTCTAACTTTAAAAAGAAAATAAAAGAGAAAATATTACACAATACAAGGATAATAATAACTCAAATACCCTCAATTACACGAGTTTAGATTTGTCGTATCTATTTTATTATTTTCTTTTGCCGTATCTCTAATAATTATTTTTCATGTCATCGATATATAACAAAGATTAAATACTCAAAACACTTGAAATATATATATTACACTTGAAATATAAATATTACACGAGATGTTAAAAATTGATTCGGGAAACAACCAAGAGGACAAGGACATTGGATAATATATTCTCTAATTAGACCTATTTGACTGACTTCTTATAAAAATATAATGGTAAGATTCAGTTACTTAAACGATTTCTCTCTTCTATTCATTCTCACAGTGAAATATGATTATTAAACTAAAATAAAATAAGTAAAAAAACAACAACTAGTTCTTTCCTTTCTCTTTTTCTCCTTTAGCCTATATTGACAAGAGGGGGAAAACAAGAGTGAAAGAAAATAAGAAAGTGGAAAGATTTTATTTTTCTTTTATTTTGTTTGGAATCATGAAATGAGAGAAAGACAAAAAGTTTTATGATTATTATTTTATTTATTTATATATTTTCTTTTATTTTAAAAGCAAGGACAATAGTTTTCCTCTCACTGTAGAGAGATAAAAACGTTGGTCCTACTGTAACTTTTTTCATCTAATTTTTCTTTCCCTTTTTTCTTCCTTCCTACCAAATATGTTAGTATATCATTTTCTATTAAAAAATCCATCTCCGCACTTCCCTCCCTCCTCTTTCCTACCATACCAAACATAACAGTACTGTAATAGTTATTGGAGTCAAAGGGCACATGGATGTCTGATAGGGTGAGAGTAAGGGTAGTTTGATAGCTCATACGAGTAACTACCATACCATTTTATGCGACAAGGCCCCACGATATCTGAGAGCATGTCTCATACAATAAACATTTTTTTTAATTTCAGGAAAGCAAAAAAAAAGAGAAAATTTTTTTTTCATTTGTGCCCACCATATTTCACAAAATTGAATAATTTACTAATAGTTTATAATCCTCAAGTTGCAATTTAAAAATGCTAAATGCCCATACTCAATCCCATGATTTTGAACCTACATATACATTAGGTCATAGATTGTTGTCAGTCGCTAATTACGTTACGTTCAAGAAAAATTATTATATTATTTGAAGAAAACTATTAAAAAAGGGAGCCTAGATATATATATATATGTATATATGTATATATAAGTGGATATGTTTATATTATATTACTTATTACTTACTATTGAGATACTCCATGGATTGTCAATCAGTCAAAAGAAGGTCATTGCAATGTAAAAGTGTGCTCCTTAATGTTAGCTTAATAAGAAAAGCTTTTTAAATATCCAAGACCGGACCATATTTCCATTATACAACTGATATAATGGTGGCATTACTTTTTGGCTTGAGTGTGTGATTCTTTTATATATTTCTAATGGTCCTTGTTGGACATGGAACGTCTCTCGATGATGACTTTTTAATTTTCTTACGTGTACAAATAAATTGGTTATTTTAGTGGTTCAATTGAAATGTTAGGATACGGTAGGGTAGGGATTTTATGGTAGGGGATTTTAGAGGGCTTCTTTTGATAGATTTCTTGATTTGGTGCTGTTGTCTTGGCTCCTTTTGTAATAAGTGACTTTTTTGTGCTTTTGATCTGTTTTCAATACTACTCTTATTCTTTTGATTGATCTGATGTTAAAAAACCGGCCGGTTTTTTGGCTACGGGTTTCACTCTGTCTCTAATGATCCCATCTATGAGGCTAAGTTTTTCAGCTTTGTGTGCTAGATATCTACGTAGAATAAGGGTGATTCTTTTGCCCCGTAGGATTTGAATTTTTATGCGTTATTGTCGCTTTCAGTCTCAAATCCCACCATCCGGACTGATTTGGTATTGTTCATATTTGGGTCTTGCTAGTGTGTTAAGTTTTGTTTTGGTTCCGTTAGATTTTTCTTCTTTTCTGAGTAAGTGGTTGCCTTTATATGCTATAGAATTATGGCTCTTGATTGGTCAAAAGTTTCTATGGATTGTAGATGTTCTATCAAAAAATGTCTTATGTATTCTTGATTTTGATGTGCCAAGGTGCATTCCCGTTATTTGATCTTAGGCATCCGCCTTTGTGCGTTATCAAATTTTGCTAGTGTAATCGGTATGGTCATGTATTTTTCATTGTTGGCTCATTGGCATTATTTTATAACAGTCATCGCTTTATAGTTTGAATGCATTAAAACTATAATACTCTCATTCTTGGTTTAAAAAAAAAAAAAGAGACGTAATTCTCTATTATTTTTTGTGACAGTCGTCAATCTTTACAAGAAAAATGATAAGTTTTACAATCTTACGTCGCTTGAAAATAGATATATATAATGGTTTATAAATAAAGAGACCACTCTCTAATGATATGAGGTCTTTTTGGGTAAAGCCCAAAAGCAAAATCATGAGAATACGAGACCCAAAACGGACAATATTATATCAAAAGAAGGCATAAGTCATTATATTCTTGGAGCAGTTTATTTTTCATGAAAAACAACTACCAACATGTGGTAAATTATAGAATTAAAAATTTTGACAAATGATTTTTTTTTTCCTAAACTTTTTATAATGCTTTCGTTTTATTTATTTGTTTTTATCTTTTTAAAAAGTATTAGTACAACTGTTTCTCTACTAAATAATGAAAATTATAATTATGAATCCTTAAACAATTTTTCATATTTCTTTCTTCATAGGACATTTCACTGAAACATTTTCAAACTTTACCACTTAAAAAAATTAAGTATAAAACAATTCATAATTTTTTACAACTTTGTTTATTTTCTTAAAAAAGAAATGTTATAATATAAAAAATAATAATAAGTAATAAGTAATAAATAATTATAATGACAAATTAAAGAAGTCTCTCCTTAATTAGGACCTGATTGACAACGTTTTTCCTTTTATTTTAACCAATAGAAGAAGAGAAATAAAAAATGTGACTTCTAAGTAATTGTTTAGACCCAAAGAACTTATGAGGTCAAAACGATTTTTAAAATTTTCTAACGAGTATTGTTAAAAATTTTAAAGTCTATCTAAGAGATCTTTTACTAGAATCTATAGTTTTTAGTTTTAACAGAAATCTTTTCTGAAAGCTAAAAATTCTTCTTATAGATCATTCAAATACTTTCAAAAACTGCTTCTAGACCTAAAAAGCCAAAAATAGCTTATAATAAACTATGCCAAGTTGGCCTTTAATCTACTTTCCAAATCTCTCGGATGGCTAAAAATCTCCCTTTAGCCCGACCTCTCAATATTCCTTTGCTATGGTTAAGACCACATTGTTATATTGTCGTATGCAAGATCTTGGTGTTCTTTTCTCTTTCAGTCTGGCCGTTTGATTTTATGAAAAACGATTATTTTTCTAGAGTCATGTAGTCCTTTCAAAGTTGCTCAATCATTGTGAATGCCTAACAATTATAAGAAGAATAGTGTCATGAACAATAACTCTTATATCAATTTTTAAATACTGACCCATTATATGACGATCATAAGTTATCATGTTTATAAAAAAATTATCATATTTAATTTTAATTAGTAATAACATTGTTTTACACACCTATCAATAAAAAAGAATAATTCAAATATCAAGTAAATTAGTATTTAAAAATTAGAACTAGAGTTGAAGTCCAAAACATGATTCTTATAAGGAAGGTTCGCACTTATAAGACATGGGTTGTTTTTGATATTAAACTTTGCCTCGTGACTTCTAAACATTTTATCGCTCACTAATTAAAAATGTTTTGTGGAATTTTATATGTCATTGTTGTTGCAAGCAAAGTGTTTCCTTAAAAGGTGTCTTTACTTATTGAGTTTTCATAACGGAGATGAAATCACCTTCTCTTGCCCATAAGCGAGGGCGGGAATTGAATCTACTTAGCCTACAGACTATAAAATATAATATCCCTATTATTTTTTTTAGAAGAAGAAATAACTGTCCTAATGGTCATATCTTTTTGATATTCTTCGAGAATTTCAACCTAGTGGTTTTCAGCTTGCTATGCGCACCTTGAGGTGGTGGTGCTTTGTCTTTCTACGACGGCTTGTTGTTTTCTTAACGGAATTTTTTTTGTTTTCCCTGGATGAGCTATCGAGTGTCTCACGGAATCACGTTAAAAATTGAGGGAAAATCCAGAGTGATATTAAAAAAAAAAAAAAAAAAGAGGAATTCTCTCTTTCAATGAACAAAGAAGTCTCCTAATTAAGGTTTAGCCAAATCGACATCAATCAGAATACAACTTAGTAACCGAATTGCCTTCTTTAGTGTTCTTGTTCAGTTTAAAGGGCGTGCTAATTCCTTAAAGGGTGTGCCAATTCCTATTATAATTTTGAAGAGGATATGAGGGCATTCCCATGCAAGTTCGTAAAAAAGGACCCATACTTAAGTGTTGTCATTTTTTGCATGTATACGTGGAATCAAGAGACCATTGTTGTAGTCTCAAAATACCGGGCTTATGGAGACAAGCTCCTGCTGTCCAAACACGATTTTTCTCCTATACTTAGAATTGAAACTGAAAGAACTCCTTTACCAGATAAATAATTTTCCAATCACCATTAATATTTATAAGCTTCCACAATCGATCGAATTCGTGACATGGGCTCCTTGCTTTCCAAGGTTGTTCTAACTTTGAAAGGGAAAAATTATTATGCCTACCACGGCTTGTTTTTTTTGGTAAACCGATCCTGAGATTTTGATTGTTACATATTCACTTTTTCCACAGAAGGAGCAGTCTTAGAGAGATCGGGTGGCGCAGCGTTGGATTGAGCTGCATATATTGGAAGTAATTTAGTAAATAGACCATATAATATATCATCGATGTGTGAAATGTACATGATCATGAGAAGTAATCAGTAAACTGGTAATTCCTTGATGTTAATTGCCCATTCTAATTCAAAAAAAAAAAAAAAATACATTTGAGTATTGAGGACTTTATCAATGGGTATTGTTTTCATTCCCCATGAGGCTTTCTCACTGGAGAAAGGAATGTTACCTATGATTTTGAAGGAAAGACTTTTATTGAAAATGATGGTGCGGGTCGGGTCCTCCGGGCCTGCCTGTCAGAAGCATTGGCGGCGGCCGCTGCATGATTTAGGGCTTACAGTAGTAGGCTCAATTTCCTGCTCTCATCAGCTGATGTCGCCGGTATCAAAGAGCGATCTTTGGCAGTCTTTGCTGAGATGGTAATCAGCAACATCAAGAATGATGATAACAAATCTCTTCATGACACTAACGTATCTCGATTTCGCCATCTTTACTTCACAGAACTTTCTTGTTTTTTATGCTGTCAAAGAGTTGAACAATGATTTTCTCGTTCTGGTAAAGAGTTGAACAATGAAAATATAGATGGCTTCTACTCTCAACTCCTTAAGAGTGTGTCTGTGCTGATTCATATTAAGAAGATCAATACTCGGGTATTTATAGGCTATAGATTAGTACTTCATCATGAATCTTTCTAATATTACTCGCCCTATCCATACAATTGGCTTACGTGTTTCTAGCTGACTGCCTCTAATTTATCATACTTTAGTTTACCTTAAAAGAACAAAACCAATAAGCTAAAAGGCACTAGTATTGAACACTATTTTATTAATAAATAGTGAGTCCTATTATGATATAGTTGGATGAACAGATAGGACCTCTTTTATGAAAAATATTAGCGACACTAATTTTAATATCAATTTTTGAATACCAACCTATATAACATATGAATTTTGTTTTTTTAATTGATAAGTATTTATATTATTGCAACGTCAATTGATTGGGTCTACTAATAAAAAATATGACACGTGAGTTAGTATTCAAAAAGTTAAGACTAAAGTTGACGTTCCTGAATAACATGCACTACCCATCTTTTATTTGTAGTGGCGTTTAGTACCTACAATATTCCTAAATATTTTTCTAACGAACGAATGACTTTTGAGTGTGTATCATATAGCGGGTAATAACTTTCTGATACCATCAGAAAACCCTTTTAAGGAGGATAAATATGTAAACCACGTGGATCATAATTCATCTCACAGAATGATGCCATCCGTGAAGGAAAACCACCAATATACAGTGGAATAGAATATTTAGTTGCAGATCATCTCATATTGCTGATCAGGTTTTAAAAAAAAAAAAAAAAAGTAGAGAATATACGTATCTACTGGTTGAGCTTTATATATATATATATATATATATATATATGTAAAAGTGTATTTATCGCATTATGTAATAGAGAACACCACGCATGAGATCCGAGATGTAAATGGATAAGCCACATGTACGCAAGCAAAGAGTAACTAATGGAAAGGCTTTTTAAGGTTGTGTTTGTTAGAAGTACATAAGGAAGAATTAAGGAGGGGCGCATAATGTAGGTGAAATAGAAAGAGAAGAGGAATTTTCTTTTACTTAGTTTTTTAATTTTTTTTTCTGAGTTTGTTTTATATATTTCTCTTTCTCCACTTTTCCCCAATTTTAAAGGGTTTAAAATTGTGATCGTTTAAAAGATTCTGAACACGCAATTTGTTCTCATTACTATTATTAATTCCAAAATCCCTCTCATTGATCTTCTGATTTCCTCTACTTCTCTTTCCGCTATTTCTTACATTCAAACAAAACCTTAGTTTGCATTTGTTTTAAGCCTTTCTCAATAAGGTTTTGGATAAGGACAAGATTTCGACATACCGCGGTTTAAATTGGTATATATATAATATTTATATATATATATATATATATAGTTATTTCCATATTACTTTTAAACAAGATGCTCAACTATTAATGCTGCTTATGATCCACACATGTCGTGGCGTGATTGTAAGCAATGACTGTGATGCTATCAATTAATAAGGCGTTACTTTTAAATTTGGGACAAAATCAAAATATAGACTCAAAGTGAAAAATTTAGGTATCGTTATGAAAAAAAAGGAAAAGGTAGTACATTTTGAAGAAACTAGGATTTCCATCAGAATCCGAGAGCTCCAATTCAAATCCCTCCACTTACACAGCTCAAATACCATTATCAAGACTGCCCTTATCGAACTATATTAAGAATAATTGAAATGCTTATTAAGATATCAAATTAATAAGCTTTGGACTAAAAAAAATCTCAAAACACTAAAGGAAGAAAATAAAAAACCAAGTACGCCACAAGCACAATGGCAAACCCAGCAACCCCTACCACTCCAACCTGGTGCCGTCGAGCATCTCTATCACCTCTCCTCCGACAATCATCCCCCGATCAACCCCCAAAGCTTGAACTGTGGCTAGATTAACGGAAAACAGGCTGTGTTCAATTGGGAGATAGAGAACTCATGGCCAAAATAATCAAAGTGGTGAGGTTTTTGGTAGAGAAAGAGTGCAATAAAGGTGTAAAAGACAGAGAGAGTTTATTAGGTTTGGCTTGAAACGGCGGTTCAAGTACACCTAACACGAAGAGATAGGAATTAAAAATTGATTATATTGGAAATAGACCGAGGGATAGGATCCTAGAACATATGGTCCCACCTTCACCAGCCTTCTAGTTAAACCACCACATCTCCATCGGTGATTACTCGATCTAGCCCACCCTCTCACTAGCCAACTGCATGTCCATTTGTCATATCCTCAAGTTTAGCCAAGTCCCTTTTTTTTTTTTCAATTTCCAATTAATTTTTTTTTCTTAATTTTGGATATTTTTATATGTTTTAAATTTAATTGTATTTAACCTTTTCATTAACTAATATTTGACGCAAAATTTAGTAGAGAAATTACTTTGCCAAAATGATACATCAATGTGACAAGGTGAAATTAACAAACTGACATATCAATTTCACACTGAGTTGCCCAGGTGATAGTGCTGCGGAAAAAAAAAAAACCAAAAGAAAAGAAAAAATGGGTTTTTCTTAGTCATTTCAAAGTCATTTTGCTAATTAAAAATTTTTGAAAAATAATTTTACTAATATAGCTTCCTATTAATTTTTTTTTTTTTTAACAAAGCACACCTCCTTCAGAAGGTATTTTGCGATGCTTATACAAATACAAAGCATATAGAAGGGCAGAAGTAATATTTTGAAAAACACAATGGATGTTTAGTTTTCCTCTTATAAATATTGTGATTAAATTTGCGAGGATTCCAAGTCCTCTCTGAAAATGCTAGTTTAAGTTAACACTTTAACTTTAACATGTATTAAGCATTCAAGCTAAACAAAAAAACGAAAAAAAAAAAACAAAAAACAAAAACTTTTAAGTCATCATGTTGTTACTCTTTAATTTCGTAATCATTTTTTATTTAAGCAAAGGCATGCGACTTTAGCATAAAAAAGAATATAAATAAATAAGGCAAAAGAAAAAAAAAAAAAAAAAAAAAAAAAAAAGCGTGCGAGTTGACCATGAAATTGATTTATCAACCAAAAAAAAATTAAAAAAAAAAATAGGAAAGAAAAGAAAGAGAAAGAGCAGAAGCTACAAGCTTGGCATAGGTGGAAGCTTAAACCAATGACGTGCCCGTGCAATTTGGCCAAGTTGGCCCTGGTGGCGTTACCATAATAAACTATATACGGTCCTGATTTTTGCAACTGAAACTATTCGGTCCTGATTGATCTTTCAATGAAAGGCCAAATTAAACTCCTGTCTTATTTGTTTTGCATGGATTATGACAGAGACTTCATTTTTATTTTGGCTTTTCTCTCTCTCTCTTGTAGCTAGAAACGACAAAATCATAGATTAGATTCTCAACCCATCCAAAAACAATACGTTATTTTTTGTCACCGTATTATATCATATTAAAAATTAAGCTTTTAAAAGATAAAATTTATGCTATGACTATAGAACCAGAGTCGAATTTTGGGACCGGGGTTGAATTTCGGGACAAATGTCAGGGTCGAAGTCGGGTTTCAAAATGGGGGTCAATGTCAGGTTTCGAGATCGGGGTCGTGTTTGGGGGTTGGGGTCGGATTTCTGGATGGGGTCGGGATTAGGATATGGGTTTTGGGACAAAGGTAGGGTCAGGGTTAGGGTTTCGGAATGAGGGGCGGGTCGGGTTTCAGAATGGGGGTAAGGGTCAAGTTTCGGTATTAGAGTAGGGGTCAGGGTTTAGGGACGAGATCAGAATCAGGTGCCGAAACCCACCTGACCCCCATCTCGAATCCCAACCCAACAACCTTCCAGAAACTCAACCATGACCCCCAAAACCCGACCCGAACCCTAAAACCCACACTCGATCCTGACCCGTCCTAAAACCGACTCCCATTCCAAAACCTGACCCCGATTCGCATCCCGAAATCGAACTCTAACCCCATCCTATAACCCAATCCCAACCTCTATCCTAAATCTTAACCGCAACCACCGTCCCTAACCTCGACTCAGAAACCTGACCCCGACCTCGACCCTCAACTCTCAACCCAACCCCGACCCTCGTCCCGTAACCCAATCCTAACTTTGAAACCTAATCCCGATTCCCCTCTCCAAACCTAACCCTAATCCCGACTTCTGTCTCGAAACTTGATGTCGACCCCCATCAAAACCTTACCCTGACCTCTATATTGTAACCCAATCTGAACCCCATCCCAAAAAAGACCCGACCCCAGTCTCGAATCATGCCCCCGACCCTGAAACCCGACACAGTCCCCATCCTGAAACCTAACCTTGTTCCTTATCCTAAAACCCAACCTAAACTCTCATCCAAAACCCAGCCCTGACTCCCTCTATGTAATCCGATCCTGGAACCAGACCCCGACCCTCATCCCGAAACTTGACCCTGACACTCGTCGTGAAACCCATCCCGAAACTAAACCCTGACCCCCATCTCAAAATCCTACCTTGAAACCGGACCTCGACCCTCTACTCCCAACCTTATATCAAAACCTGATCCCAACTCTTGTCCAGAAACCCAGTCAGACATCCATATTGAAATCTATTATATTTTGTTTCTTGGTATAATCATTTATTTTAAATTATACAATACAGAGGTTTTTTGTCGTATAAGATATCACAGTCCATATTGTATTAATTTTTATTTGTATTAAATTATATAATACAAATATATTGTCAAACATTGTATTATTTTAAATAATATAATACCGATTGTTAATACAGTGTATCAAACATGTCCTTAATGGGTAAAAAAAAATGGGTAAAAAAAAAATGGGGTGAAGGAGGGGCTAAAAAGACAATAGTTAGAGAGAAAGGGCATATTATTTCTTATTATAGTACCCTACAAAAAGAGGATGTGACATGTCATGCATTAGCGACAATATTCAACGACAAAATAAAGACAGAAAACAAGGAAATCATGCGACTACTGGTCTTCGAAACACATGATGTAATGGAGAGAGTTAAACGCCAGAAAAAAAAAAAAAAAAAAAAAAAAAAAAAAAAAAAAAAAAAAAGTTAAGAACGACTACGACGACCATAACAAGCCTCAATTAAAAGACTTTTATGAGAACAGAAATGGAGAAAGAAGAAGGGTAAAAATCATCGCTAAACAGGTTATTAGAATGCCCTTGGGATAAGCTGGAATACCAAGATCACAAGTTTTTTTGAAAATGATGGCGCGGGTCGGGTCCCCGGGGCTGACTTTTGCGGGCTGCCTGTCAGGAGCATCGGCGGCGGCCGCTGCTTGATTTAAGGCTGCCAGTAGTAGGCTCAGTTTCCTCCTCTCATTAGCTAATGTCGCCGGTTTCAAAGAGCGACTTTCGGCACTCTTTGCTGAGATGCTAATTAGCAACACCAAGATGATCATGTTGAGAACAAATCTCTTCATGACGCTAACGACGTTTCTCGATTTCGCCATCTTACTTTGCACAACTTTCGTGTTTTTTCTGTTGTCAAAGAGTTGAACAACGATTTTCTCGTCCTGTTAAAGAGTTGTACAATAAATTTACATTGCTTCGACTCTCAACTCCTAAAGTGTGTGCAAACACTAACTCTGTGGTGGTTCATACTAAGAAGATCAATACTCGGGTATTTATAGGCCATTATAGGTTAGTACTTAATCATGAATCTTTCTATTATTACTCGCCTTATCCATACAATTGGCTTACGTGTATTCCTAGCTGACTGCCTTTAATTTATCATACGTTGGTTTACCGTATAACACAATCTTCAGAAAAATAAAGTACAAAACCTACATTAAGCTAAAAGGCACGGGCAATATTGAGCACTATTTTATTAAGCATGCATTGAGAACCTGGTTTAAGAGGTAATTTTGATATTAAAATTGATTGACTTTATACAAACTATTTATAATTTTTGTTAACTTTTTAGATAAAAGATAAAATTGATATGAAAACCTTAGGTTCACACCTGAAAACCAAACAAAATATAAGAAAATATTAAGGACACCAACTCTAATATCAATTTTTGAGTACTAATCTATATAGCATATGAATTATTGTTTTTTATTGAAAAATGTTTAAAGCATTATATCAAATCAATTAATCGCATCAACCAATGAAAATATGATTCTTAAGTTGGTACTTAAAAAGTTGTGATTGTAATTTGTCTCCTTAATGAGTCCTAGTATGATATTATAAGATGCACAAATAGGTCCTCTTTTATGAAAAATTTAGGGACACTTATTAATATATAGCATATGAGTTGTCATTCTTTATCGATCAGTGTTTATATTATTGTCACGTCAATTGATTACGTCTATCAATAAAAATATACATGTGAGTTGATATTTAAAAAATTGAGACTATAGTTGGTGTCTCCAATAACATTATTTATCTTTTATTTGTAATGGTGTTTAGCACATATAATATTCCTAATTATTTGTCCAAAGAACTAATGACTTTTGAGTGTGTCATATAGCGGGTAATAACTTTATGACACCACCAGAAAAATTCACCCTATTCGGGAGGATAAATATGAAAACCACGTGGATCGTATTACAGAATGACGCCATTCCATGAAGGAAAACCACCAACATATATACGTTGGAATAGAATATTTAGTTGCAGATCATCTCATATTGCTGAGGTTAAAGAAAATAGTAGAGAATATGTCTACTGGTTGAGCTATATATATATATATGAGTGTATTTATCTCACTATGTAATGGAGTACACCGTGAATGAGATCCGAGATGTAAATGGATAAGCCACATGTACGCAAGCAAAGAGTAATTAGGAGTTAAATGGACAGGCTTTTAAGGTTGTGTTTGTTAGAAGCACATGAGAAAGAAGGAGATCAGGTTCATTAATTAAGTGGGGAAATAGATAGAGAGTAGGACTTTACTTCTACTGAGTTTTTTATTTATATTTATATTTTCTGAGTTTGTTTTATATTTCTCTTTCTCCACTCTTCCCAATTTTAAAGGGTTTAAAAATTGTGATCGTATAAAAGATTTTGAACACGCCATTTGTTCTCATTAATATTATTAATTCCGAAATCTCTCTCGTTGATCTTCTCTCCTCTACTTCTCTTTCCACTTTTCTTACATTCAAACAAAACCTTAGTTTGCATTTTTTTTTTTTTTAAGCCTCTCTCTTTAAGGTTTGGATAAGGACAAGATTTCTACACACGGTTGGTGTGTGTATATATACATATAAAATATAGGTGTTGTCTATTATCCGGCATGTGGTGCGGCGGCGACGTGTCACATAGGTCTGTCAATGACAGAAGTTGTTGAAGGACACGTGTCGAACGTTGAAGAAGGTTTGTGGCAGGATTAGAATGTATGCAGGTTGAGAAAGTCAAACTTGTCGTGGGCAATTAATATTAATTATGGTGAAAAGGGGTAGAATGTAATTGTAGAGTATTAAAAATGGGGGAGAGAAATTTTTTTAATGTTTAATTTAGCATTGTTACAAAATGGAAGTAGAATTGTACGAATAGTTAGAGAGTTACCATTGTAAAGACAGCTTAAGACTTGTCAGAAAGAGTAAAGACAGAAAAAGGTTGTAACTTTTTTAGGAGAGAATTACAGACCCCACCTCACCATCATTGTTTGTTCTGAGAATTGGAGATTTTGGGGAGTTGTTAAAGTTTGAGTTTTGAGATGGAGGAGTTGATTGAAAAGTACCAGTTATGGAGCCTGAGAAGGAAACCTTTAAGTTCATCACCGACCTTTCTCAAGAACTCTGCAACAAGAAACAAACAAAAAAAGGAAAAACTTTGGCTACGCCACTCATGCACGTCGGTGTATTTTCCCTCCCGCGTTCACGTCTTAAGATCTATGGGTATAACTGATTAAATATCATATCAATTTATTTGATGCTCGATTGATGCTCAGGGACCATTGGTGCTCGATTGTGTTTAGTTCTTAGAGAAAAGAAAGAGCAATTGTTACTTTTAAATTCGGGACAAAAGTAAAGTATAAACGCAAAGTGGAAAATCTAGGTATGTTTATGACAAAAGAGGAAAGGTAGTGCATTTTGAAAAAACTAAGATTTACATTAGAATTAGAATTTGAGAACTCCTATTTAAATCCCTCCCTCACATCCGCTAAACTAGCCCAAAGACCATTATCAAGACTACCCTTATCGATGTCTATTTAGTACAATTGAGATGCTTGTTAACTACGATGTTAAATAAATAAGCTTCGGACTTTTTTTATAAAAAAAATCTCAAAACACTAAAGGGAAAATTAAAATAAACCCAAGTACCCCACAAGCACAATGGCAAACCCAGCAATCCCTACCACTCCAACCTTGTGCCGCCGAGCATCTCTAACACCTCTCCACCGCCAATCATCCCCCGCGTAACCCACAAAAGCTTGAACTGTGGTTGAACTAACGGAAAACGCGCTGTGTTCAGTTGGGAGATAAGGAATCCATGGCCAAAAAAATGAAAGTGCTGAGATTTTCGGAAGAGAGAGAGTGCAAGAAAGGTGCAAAGACACAAAGAGTTTATTAGGTTTGGCTTGAAACGGTTCAAGTACACTAAACACAAAAGGATAGGAACTAAAATT